>JAZGLO010002517.1:255000-900000 GCA_036873155.1 Biomphalaria sudanica | reverse complement strand
CTTATTATAGGGGCTTTCGTTGAATAGGTTTTCAGTTTAAAAGGTCAATAATATATTTTTTTCAACGGAATAAATAGGCTACTCTATTATAGCTAACTATTTCCTCATCTATTTAGAAGTACAATATGCAATTTTTTTTTCGGCCGATGTCCATTGGTGCTTTAAAATCGCCTTATGTTCGGACCTACTCTCGTTTATCCGGAAACGTTTTGAGAATGAAATTTCCATACATGTCAACTTTGACCTTCAGCTATGCTTTATTTTATGAGGGAAAACGAAAGTGAATATGTGGGAAATGTAGAAAAATGGAGTCTTTGTAATACCATTTTATTAGTTCTGCAGTTACTTTTGAAGGTGTTGAAGGGAGGTGTTCGCTTTATATGCCATTTCGCTGATGGGCCTTTCCTATAGTAGTCTTTAGTAATAATATGAAATAGTATTTTTGGAATAAATCTAACTCACTACAAACAATACGTCTTTGTACTCTTCGTAATTTGGAGTCGTTTCCCCTACCAAAGACAGCTGATAACAATGCTGCGCTCTTGCACCATTAACAACCTATCGCTAACTCCTTAGAAACACACACGCACACATAACATGGTGAAAATGTGATTTTGTAATAGCAGCTTGGATATTACGGATATGGATAATTATGAGTATGCAAGTTATATAACAAAGATACACATATTTTTATTGTATTTAAGTCTGGTTAAATTGAGGTCAATGCCTTCTGAACTGTTAAACATTAACCTTATATATTTAAAATTGTGTTAATCATAAGGGGTTAGCTAACTAAGATTAAGTAATCATAAATTTATCGATTAAAATTCATCATGATAAATTAGATTAATAATCAAATTAGCTACAAATATTATCTTAAATAGAATACACTCACTAGTGGAGTTATTCTTCGCATGTTGTCTGCATATCTTTACAGCTTGGAGAAGCATTTCCTCAATCCCAGCTGGAAGTAACAATCAAGTCCACCAGTGTACCAGAAGTCAGTCTCAGTGATCTGCTATACGTGTCACTACTGGGTCAGGTGAACATATCGGCCAGGTTACCCAGTGGAGATTTGAAGTTTTTAATCTCTGCTAAAATGGTGAAGATACTTTTTCCACTTTCCTTTTTTTTTTTCTTTTATGTAGAGTATATTTAGACATTCTTAAAATATTTGTTAAGGTTTATAGAATAGGTACGTTGTTCAACAGATAGGGCCTGTAGGCCATACATTTCTGAGTTGTGTTGACATGGACATTGTTTTGGTCATGTTTCAGGCCCTGTCAATGTCTGGCAACGTCAACATTCAAAATAATTCGATTTCAGGAAATATTTATGACTTTAAGTAAGTAATTCTGGGAATTCACTTTTTAAAAATGTGTTCTGATTTTGTGTTTTGTTTTGGTTTTTTTTTTTAGTAAAATGTTTTCTTAAACTTAATTTTAATTTTTCTTTTGCCAGGGTTAAGTTGGCTGACGTGACTTCGAATATTAAAACTGTAACAGTAAGGTGCCTTTGTTCATTTGAAGCTTCAAATACATTTTAATGTTTTTGACAATGGTACTGTAAGCTACCAGTAGCCTTACAGATGTATAACTCTTGTTTTTTCTGATCTCGTTTTATTCTTTTTTTGTTCAGGTAAACCAGGTCACTGACTTTCTTGAGTCCGGTCTCAATATATTAGTTATTCCTGAGATTAAAGGTAATTAAATAAGTCTGTCTTAGCAAAGTTTTAAAAATCCTTTCATAAATTACTTTAGAATGGATTGTCAGTAGCTCTCTAACCAGTTTATTTTTCCCAACAAAATTGAGATATGTTTATCTACATCATTGTCGAGGCTATTGTTATCATATATCTTTATCTACATCATTGTCGAGGCTCTTGTTATCATATATGTTTATCTACATCATTGTCGAGGCTATTGTTATCATATATGTTTATCTACATCATTGTCGAGGCTATTGTTATCATATGAATGTACATTCTAAATTACGTATCCAAAAAAAAAACATTAACAGTTAACACCAATTGAAGAAGTGTGTGTGGTTGAGTTTACAAGGAGGTCTACAGCTTTTAGACGTGTTTAGACGTGAATGCTATTTACTCTGCAAGGAAGACAGATTCAATTTTAAACAAGCAAATTATTAAAAATCCTTAGAAAAAAAACGTATCTAAAGGGGAAGAACTCCGTCCTTAAAACTATATTAATAGTGTACAAGCTATTCCCCTTATTCGCTATCAAACAAATTAATTAATTGACCAATTGGTGTTTTTTTTAATTATTATTCATGTTTTGTTAGGTTCAGGTAGTTGATGAACTGATTTACTGAACATCTATATTTTACCTCTTAGGCTTTAAAGGACCAACTGACTGTTGTTACTGCATTGAGCAACTAAACACGAGATATGACATCCCTAGTCTGATAATATGTTTTTTTAAACGAGTCTACAAAAATTGTATTTTCATTTCCTGTGTAAAATCCAGCGCCAGAAGGAAAAGTGAATCCTTAGATTGAGATCAAAAGTTTCCTATACGTTATTTAAGTGTCTACCTATCGATTGAATTTCATCGTGGACTGTTGTTTTTTTTCTAATTTTAAGACAAATTTTAAAATAATATATTCAAATGCTTAAAAGGTAGTTGTTCATTATGTGCTTATTAGCATTAGAAGGTCAAAGTTGAGAGATGTACACTTATTGATGAGAGAGAGAATACAGCCATGGTCTGGCAGTAGTAAATGTAGACATAGTATATATCTACAGCTCCAATCGTCCAATTAATCATTATTCAATATTCTTAACTTATAGAAAGAGACAATGATTAACTACAACTGTTTAATTCCTAATATTTAGCAATCGCCAAATCTGGCATTAAAGTTCCAGTTCTCACTGACTTGGTGTTAAAGAATCCTGATGTTAAATTTGTGCAGGTGAGAAGCATGGAAGTCGGGGGAAGCAATGGAATTGTTTCATTTTCAAGTATTTGTAATTATGTAATTATTATAATGATATAAGAGACATTATTTGCATTTCGATAGAAGTATTTTATCTAGTTAGCTGTAGAATTATTAAATAAGTTGGATTTTTTTTTCAAAACCTGATTTGCATTTAGGTAGAAGTATTTCATCTAGTTAGTTGTAGAATTATTAAATAAGTTTGATTTTTTTTTTCAATCACATCAGAGTTGTTGAGAAAATAACATTACCCCTTTCAGACCTTGCAATCCATAGGGCAGATGATGAAACACGGTTTACGATTATGTCATGTGGCCTGCACGATTTTCCGCCAAACTAATGTCAGGTGGACGCAGGGGCCCCCTAAAGCCCGAAATTAAAAATCCCAGGATTCGAACCCTGTACACTCGTGAGCTGTCGAAAGCTAGCAGTTAATTAAGTTAGCCAATAGTGTAATCTTGGGTGTAGGCTACTGAAATACGACTTTAACATTTTTTTTTCAAACCTACAGATTGCGATCCCCATTGATTTCATATTTCTTAGTGTTTTTTTTTTTTGTTTTCTTTTTCAGGGTGCCATTGTACTGTCATCTGACGTCATCTATCAAAATATACAATAGTAAATATTTCTTGAAACCATATGTTGATCTTTGGTGTTTTGTAGCCTGACTTTTTTGTTTTCTGTTTATTTTAGTTTGCCTTTTACAAAGGAATTCGAGTTTGAAGAGATTGATTTTAATCTATTTTATATTTCGTAGAAAGTTGGAGACTGGAAATCTAGAACAAAGCGTCTAGGTGACATTGATTTTATTCCTATGGCGATGATTTGAAGACGATTAGATGAATTCGATAGATTGATTCGTCATGGGACATTGATTAGATCAAAGGTTCTCAAACTTTTATTGACCCGGGGACCCCTTTTTTAAGTCAAAACTTTCCCACGGAAAAAGATACACAAATACATAAGTGATGGTTTCTTGTATTTGTGAAGACATTCATTACAGCAACGAAATCACGTTGTACCAAATAAGAAGACAGGAAAGCAGTCAACAACTTCTTGACAATAATCCCATAATGGAGGAATATGAATTGGAATAGACTTGTGCAATCAGAATGTGTGGTCTCCTTGTTCAAATGTTGGTTTGTGTTCCTCGTTTGTGGATATTTAAATAAGCTGCTTCTGCATTAATATGGGCTCATCTGTAATTGGGATTTGATTTTGTCTACAGGCAAAATGATTCAATATGCAGTCGGGAATATCCAAGTGAAGAATGTTTTCAAATCTTTGGTTTAGGTCGTCATAATATAGTACGAAATAAATATGAAACAGTAGCGAGGAGCGAATTGATTATTATTCAAAGTATCCGATCGAATAAACTGGCTTTTAGCGAAGAAGTTATTAGAACTACATACAATTTTTATCTTTCTTCATTGCATGAAACTCAATGAGATATGGTCGATCTAGACATTTCATTGCATGAAACTCAATGAAATGTGGTCGATCTAGACATTTCATTGCATGAAACTCAATGAGATGTGGTCGATCTAGACATTTCATTGCAAGAAACTCAATGAGATATGGTCGATCAAGAGATTTCATTGCACGAAACTAAAAGAGATATGGTCAATCAAGAGATTCATTGCACGAAGCTCAATGAGATATTGTCGAGCTAGAGATTTCATTGCATGAAACTCAATGAGATGTGGTCGATCTAGAGATTTCATTGCACGAAACTCAATGAGATATGGTCGATCAAGAGATTTCATTGCACGAAACTCAATGAGATGTGGTCGATCTAGACATTTCATTGCAAGAAACTCAATGAGATATGGTCGATCTAGACATTTCATTGCATGAAACTCAATGAAATGTGGTCGATCTAGACATTTCATTGCATGAAACTCAATGAGATGTGGTCGATCTAGACATTTCATTGCAAGAAACTCAATGAGATATGGTCGATCAAGAGATTTCATTGCACGAAACTCAGTGAGATATGGTCGATCTAGACATTTCATTGCACGAAACTAAAAGAGATATGGTCAATCAAGAGATTTCATTGCACGAAGCTCAATGAGATATGGTCGAGCTAGAGATTTCATTGCATGAAACTCAATGAGATGTGGTCGATCTAGAGATTTCATTGCACGAAACTCAATGAGATATGGTCGATCAAGAGATTTCATTGCACGAAACTCAATGAGATGTGGTCGATCTAGACATTTCATTGCAAGAAACTCAATGAGATATGGTCGATCAAGAGATTTCATTGCACGAAACTCAGTGAGATATGGTCGATCTAGACATTTCATTGCACGAAACTAAATGAGATATGGTCAATCAAGAGATTTCATTGCACGAAGCTCAATGAGATATGGTCGAGCTAGAGATTTCATTGCATGAAACTCAATGAGATGTGGTCGATCTAGAGATTTCATTGCACAAAACTCAATGAGATATGGTCGATCTAGGGATTTCATTGCACGAAACTCAATGAGATGTGGTCGATCTAGAGATTTCATTGCACAAAACTCAATGAGATATGGTCGAGCTAGAGATTTCATTGCATGAAACTCAATGAGATGTGGTCGATCTAGAGATTTCATCAAATTCTCTTTGATATCTAATAACAAAAACTTTGTCTCACGCTGGATTTCACAAGTACATGTACACAAAACAAAGACTCAAAAAGTTGTAAATGAAAAAGAAATCGGAAAAATTGTTGAAAAAAAACTGGTAGTTTCAAAATAGATAAATCTATGACTTTATTGATGGTTATTATATACACAAGTGATATGACACATTGGCCTCATTCCCCAGCACTTCAAAGACCAAAAAGCGAGTAGAGCAAAAAGTGAAAACAAACATCTGTTCAGATATTTTTGTTTCAAATAAAAGGACATTGAAAACAACTTAGACAAACTCTCGAACAGTCTTACTGCCAACCATTGAGACTTGGCGTGTGTTCTCTCATTCAGACACACTTTTCATAAATACTTATCAATAATTTACACATTAAAAAAAATATATGAAAGATCCCCAAGTTTCTAAAACCTAAAGCCTTACAAATATACAATCGTTAACACTAGCCTAATTAGATACAAGAGTATTTGAACTCAACACTTCAACTGGAACACTTAGATCTGGACAAAAGAAAGTAGAGCCCTCAGGGGAGTTAACTTTCTCTGATGGAAAGAAAATAAAACATACAAAAAATAACTTCCATTATTTAACCATGCTATTTTTAAACAAGTGTTAAAGTGACAGCTCTACTGTCTTGTGATACCAATTCTTTGTGGGAACAAAAACTTAGGGTTGTTTGTTTGTTTTTCAAAACATAAAATGAAATACAGAATAATAAAAGAATACAGTATAAATCAAATAGAGATGTTATTTAAATTGGCATGACTTGTGTTCATTCTAGTCACTTTTGAAGGTTTTAGCATCTCTAGCAACCAGTTTTTTTGCTTCATGTAGACACAAGCTTCTGACAATCCTTCCTAATTGAGATCCTTACTAGCCCCTGCACACCAAAACGTAAGTTTCCAATGTGATGTCTGAAGTGCAAACACAAAAGTAATTTGTTCAAATGAAAAGGAGCTCCTGAAATGTCTGAGTTGGTAACTTCATGTTTACATTGGAAGGAAAGAAAAATAAACACTTGATTAGTCCTACTGTAGCTATGACTGTGGCTAGAGATAATGGACACATAAAATCAAGGTTAAGTCATTAGTCCTACTGTAGCTATGACTGTGGCTAGAGATAATGGACACATAAAATCAAGGTTAAGTCATTAGTCCTACTGTAGCTATGACTGTGGCTAGAGATAATGGACACATAAAATCAAGGTTAAGTCATTAGTCCTACTGTAGCTATGACTGTGGCTAGAGATAATGGACACATAAAATCAAGGTTAAGTCAATTCAGTTCAGACAGCCTGCCAACTGAATTTCTCTACATACCTTCAAGTTTTTATGCACATCACTATAAGTGCTTTTACACAAAACTTTAATATACACTTGATTTTTTTTATTAAAATAAATAGTTTACACAATTTTAAAAATATTTATACATTGGACAATTTTCTCTGAATATCAAGATCTCCACAAGACTTGAACTATAAAAAAAAAAATGAACTTATATTTCTTGTTTATTTGATATACCTGTACTCTAAAAATAGAAAATGGTAACTTTATATTACTTGGGGGGGGGGGGGGGGGGGGGGGGGGAGTTAATGGTGCTAGTGTTAAAACATATTAAATGGTAATAAATGAATGTGACAATGACAAGTCGACAAGTAGAACTAGTCAAAAGAATACATAATATTTAGTGATGTATATATATATATTTTGTTTTACTTGCATATCAACTGTAAGCATGAAACTTTTAAAAACATTTCTTCAAATATCAACTCCAATGAAGTAGAAACACACAAATGAAGGAAGGATTAAACAAACACAAATCACTACATTCAATAAATGGCCAAGACAGCTCAGCATTTCTTTCATCAGTCAAATCTAGTCAGTGGTTTTTGAAAGCTGATCTTTATCTTTTGTATTAACAAACAACAGACGAGAATTTCTTCTCATTCCATGTGAAAGTAGGAAGCTATTGAAACAAACGAAAAAAACAAACAAAAAAGAGAAAATTAAGGAAAACTAAATGGTATCAACTTAGGTTGTGTCCCTGCCTCACTGGCATAAACAATTCATATATGTTCTCTTTATATGAAATGCGGAAAAAAATAAAAATAAAACAGCAACTAAAAACTGATCAACAGCTTTTGTCACTGACCAACTTTCTGACACCAATGTCAGTAGTGGTGCTCAAGAAGAGAGAAAGAAGATATATACAGCAATGAAATTATTCTTCTCCATTTATTGTTTATATACTATACTTTTAAAAAAGGTACAATGGGTTGGGGAGCATATAAGTAACAAAAGAAACAAGTGGAGAGAAACTGATCACTACAAGAGGTATGCAGGTTTGTAAAGAGTAAGGAAGAGTGGAAATAAAAATGGTATCAACAAAAGAATAGAAAATCATCAAACCAAAGAGTTTCCTAGACATATCTGGGTTTTGAGAAACAATTGAACTACATATGTCTTCATTGTTCTGAAGCACTACACAACTACAGTACTAACACTTAAGGAACAAAAACAGATACAAAATATTCAAATATTATGTACATACATTTTATCTTATACCCACGCACCTAAACAGGCTGCCCTGATTTGACATTCCTTTCTAGGCTTGAACATTACTGGTGCAGAAACAAACAAATGGATAATCTTAAAAATTAGAAACGGATAATAATGAAAACAAAGATTAAAAAATTTTGCAAGTTATCTAAATAACAACATATTAAACACATAAAAAACATTTTAAAAGATACAAATATTTTTTTTTCTTTTTAGTGAACTCAATACCATGGTTTTTTAATAAGAAAAGAAGTGCATTAATAAAAATGAACTATTTACAGTTGATAAAAGAAATAGTTTTATAGTAACATATTTAGTACCCAGAAACTCAGGGTTCTGGCATCAATTTGAGACATTGCCAGATATGAAAGGCTTGACATATAAATAAAAAAACAAGGCAGATAAAAATGACCTAACATCTACAGTGAACAAAAAAAAATTGTTTTTATAAATAATTAAAAATAGATTGAAGTACTGGTAAAAAAAAAATATATCTTTTCAAATATAACAAATTTTGATTACTTTATATGTGAGTCTTGTACAACCAGGAAACAGTGTACATTTAAATTTTAGGATTCCCCAACTGAAAAAATAACTTCACACTTGGTGGTAATGTGTTGGTCAATAGATGGGGAAGGTTAGCATTTTTATAAAGGCATGAGGAAGATAAAATAGACCATTTCATCTGATTTAAGTCTGGCTCCAAACAAAGGCAACCAACACTTTTTTTTCATTAGCTCGTAGCACTCTTTAACCATGCCAGTTAAGTCTTGCTCTATAACAAGAGCACATGCCAAGTAGATCTGCTGGAGGAATTAAAAGGAAACAAACTTTAGTCCTGGAGGACAATGACACTTAAAGGAAAAAAAAAATGAGTATTCTCTTAAAAGATGTTACTTCAAACCAGGGTCAAATCTGTTGCGTATTAACACCTGGCAAGTTTGGAGGGAAGGGATTCGCAAGTCAAGACTATATCAACAGTTGTTTCTTATTACAAGGGTGATGAAAACATTAAACAAAATAGGACTATTAAAAATAAAGTATGAATTAAAAAAGAAAACAACAACAAATTTTGAAAATTAAACTAAATGAATCACATTTCAAAAATTAGGAATATGAAAACACACACACACACATAAGAAAGGGTAGTCATAAATGTACTATTCAAAATATATATAAATTTTGTAACACAGATTCATACTGAGTCAGCACACAGCATAAAACAAAACAAAACAATTTTCCTACTATTGTATTATCACCCAACTAAATAAATTATTGCTGCCTTTCAAAAAGTAGTTTCAAACAAACATTAATGGCCAAAATAAAATAACAAATTCATGTCAGCCAAAATAAAATAACAAAGTTAATTCATGTCAGCCAAAGAAAAAAAAGAAAGTCAATCACATCAGTTCAACAAAACACACTCATAAAAATACATCTATTATTTTTGTTTTTAGACAAACAAAATAAAATTATTACACTGAACAAACTCTTTTTGTCCAAAAGACTAAAAGTTAAGTTATACCACATTCTAGCAGAAATTATGTTTCAACTTAATATAATTCATGTTAAAAATGTTCTTAAGGATAGAGAAATAAAAATGAGCTTGCAAGAGACATGGAAATAGCTTTATGTTGGTGACAGCATCAAACAAACAAAAAGAGAGACAGAAGATCGTGTTAGCCAAACTCAAGCTTCTTTATGAAAACAAGCCAGTGAGGAAATTAAAACCTAAAGAAACCCAGCATATTTGGGTAACTATGAACTGAGAAACAAAAACAAACAGAATATAGATCAGATAATGAAATTGTAATTTTAACTGTAATATATTTGAAAACATTGATACCCATATTAGATGCCTAATGTTGTGATCGTATTAGAATCTTATGATTACCTTTTTATTTAGAAATAAAATAATAATATAATGTGTTTAAATACAGAATCTCTACAACCTCACATACAAAACACTGGGCAATTCATCAAGGATGGACAAAAGCATCAACAAACAACATTTTTACAAGGGAGAATCAGTTCTGTGGCATTCAACCTAATTAACCTAGCTTGCCTTCCGTTCCAGAGTTTGAAAGTTAGGACAAAATCTGTCTAAACAGTAAAACATAATTTGTAGTCAGATAAAGATTTTATTTAGATGTACATTTTATACTATTCACATCATGTTAATTTCAACAATGTACAAAGAAAATACCAATGAACTAATTAAAATTATAATACAGGTATATCTGAAAAGAAAAAGGAACAATACTGTCCCAGTTTCTTTCTTCATCTATGATGAATTTCACTAAACAGCTTACTTTGCCTGAGTAGCAAAACTCTGTTGACTATTTTCTTCTCTTGCAAAGAAAACAAAAGATCACATTAGCTGCACATTCATCATAACAAGAAATGATGATACTGTGTGGAGACATGCAATGCTTCATGATAAGTTGTTCACCATGGCAGTCTCAGAACAATCCTTGCAAATGTGATTTTATCTCACACATATACATTGATTTCTATGAAAAATAATAATGGTTCACAGTGATACAACATTTCAAAATAATATAATGGGTCATAAACATGTTTCAGAAGAATTTGAAATGAAAGTAAAATAATATTTCATAATTGCTTTAAAACAAAACAAGAACATGTCATATTACAAAGAATAAGGAAAAAATAATGTATATATTACAATGTGAATGAAATGGACACAAGACATTTGAAATTTTAGTATTGCACTTTTCTATATACATATGTATATAAGTAATTTAGAGCCCATCTCTAATGGAACCCCTAAACACAAACACACAAAAATAAACTAAAGCTTCAATTTATGAAGGATACAACTGAAGGTATCATTTAGACAACTGATTCTAAATCTAACTTCTTAAGTTATATTTTTACAATATTAGCTTAGTTTATAAAATATATCTCTATAAACTGTACCATTCTTCAAAACTAAATAAAACAAAATATAAATAAATAAAACAAAGCTAAATTTAGGTTCAATACAAAATTATGAGATAAAAACAGAAGGCTTTTGTTGGATTGGAAGTTTGTTTCATAATGAAACAAAAAATTAATAATAAAAAAAAAAGTTAACAGTGTCATGATTTCGTAAAGAGAATAAGTTTACAATAATAAAATCTCAGAAATGTAGTTACTGTCTTTGAGATTGGTTAAGTTTTATGCTATCATTCAGCAGCAAATTATATTTATCCTTTATTTTAAAAGAATGTATGTATTTATTTTATTTTGATATTCCTTTGCCCTGAGTTTAAACAAATTTTGTATTTTTTTTTGCTATTACCTGACTGTGTTAGACCTAACTAAAGCAACTACAAACATTAAGGAAAACAACAAGCAAACTTTTCCATACTTTGCTGACTTCTGTACGTTTCTAATGGCTATCTTGATGATTGCCTTTTTTTTTTTAAGAGGAAAATGCATAAAGATAATTATCAACAATTATTTCTTCAGAAATGTATTAATTTTACAAATAACATAATATTGTTTTTATGCTCTTTAATATGTTTTTATACAATTTATGAAGCACTAAAAACATAAGGAGTCAAGATAATCATTATAAGTGAAGATGTAGCTTTACAAATTATGTGTGTTGCTAGATTGAAAAGTTTAAAAAATCTAGACAATCTGAGCAAATGAATAAAAATGAAACCCTTTATCCTTTTGTATTTAGTTGTATAGTAGAACATTGGTTAATATGCATGACTAAATACATGACACGTAGGACGTAAACATCTTTTTTTTTTTTGAAGTATTGAACTATCTGTATTATATTAGATAAGATAAAAGATAAGATAAGATAAGATAGATCAGAACCTAGTGAATCAATTAAAAAAATAAGACTTAATCTCATCATCATTTTGGGTAGAATGTTTAGTACTCTTATATTCTTATATTCATGTTTATTCTTTCAACCTGCTCAACAAGATTCAAAAAGAAAAAATAACATTTATTATTTGTTACAAACCATATTCAAGAGTACAACCAGGTATTTACAGTGAATACATGACAAATAATTCTCATAGCGCAAGTGGCTTGGGGAAAAAGAAATGTAATATTTACAAGGAAAAAAGTTAAGAATATGGTTAGGATTTTAAAACATTCAATACAAGTGGTTTATTTTTAAATGATATTGCCAGTAGCTATACAAGAATTTGTCACACATCCTTCCCTTCAAAACATTTACAAAATGGATTTTAAAAAATCCCAAGTTTATTTCAAGTCTTACTTTGTTTATCATGATCACTTCTTTCAAAAGGTTGATAAGACTGAACTAAAAATAAAATGTCTTCTACTAATTTTATCACTTGAAACAAAAAAGTTCATCTCTTAAAATTAAATCTGATATAAGACTTAAATAAAACAACTTGGAAATCAGACAAAATAAGCTATGACATTTTTATGATTGACAGGACATATAGGAGAGTACCAGCTTTATTATGTCTGAAATAAATCTAAAAATGAAACAATGGCTGAGACCAAAGAACTAGGTATGTGAGACATTTCTTTTTTTTTTTCGTATTAATCATCAATGCCTACTTACTAAGAAATTAAGTTTTAATAACAGTGCAGACAAAAGTTTCCTTAACAATATAAATGTAAGTCTAAACAAATCAGAAAATTTTGATACTGTCAAAGCCCTACATAAAATAAAGTTAATGTTGGTCCGTTTAGCTGGATATCATTCAGCATCTTCACATCATTACCTCGTGGACAACATGTCAATAATTAGACTGTTTAGACAAAAAAGCAAAAAGACAAAAAAATTGAACTCACAAATAAAAAATAAACTTACTTTTCCCATGTAGTTAGCAATGCTACTCTATGGGTTCATTGCATGTTCCAGTCAGTAAAAAAAAAATGTTAGAAAAAGTTATTTGTATAAAAAAAAATAAAAAAAACATAGATCATTGCAGGATGGGGAGTTGGTAGGCAAAGTGACAAGGTTGTATGAAGGTGACTTTGACAATGTTGCTCAACATACTTATGCTACCTTGAGAATGTTCTAAGATGGTAAAGAACTGCTGGACAATGGATCCTTAATTTTAGATGCTAGTACAAGTTCCTTAATTTTCTCTGTTGTTGGGGTCCATTTGTTATAGCCTGCATCATTCTGAAGAAAGACAACCAGAGTGCTGAAAGCTGCTTTGACATTCATTTTGTCCCTGTAAAATATAGAATTTCTTGAATGGCAAATACCTACCCACAACAAACACCATTCATCAAAGAAATCGATCAGTACATACAGTTACATTGCAAAAAATATTTGAACATCGTTATCCTTAAAAGACTCCTTTATGGTCGATTACAAAAAATGCAGCAATCACAAGTTAGATAAAGAAAACACTCTGAAAGCCTTTAACGTTGAGCCTGCCAAAGATGGACGCAAATAAGAGAGCACTCATGGTGTGGCACTGTGAAAACTGGCATAAAAATCGCAGTGCACAAAAATGCAGCACTGGCAGAAAAAAAGTGCCAGAGAAAAATCAAGTCAACTGACAAAAACTCCAACTGGAATAACCTGCCCAGTGTGCAGTCGACCATTCTGGGCTCAGAGATCTCACCAGGCACAAAACCACAGTGCAAAGTCCTTAGCTCCCTGGATGACGAAAGTGAACATCATCGAGCCATGATAGACAAACTATATAAATAGTATATATATATATATATATATATATATTACAATAGATTTGAGCTATGACATACTAATCTTTTCTTTGGGTTCAAATTCCTACAAGTACAAGTCAAAACAATCAAGACACTTACTTTGCTAATGGCATATGCTGAAAACCATGACGATATTCATGCTCTTTAGACGGACATGCAAACTGTTTCCTTTTAAATCTAAAAAGAACATTTCAAAGAACATTTCAAATAACATGACAAATGCATTTCAAACTATTCTCTGTTATAAACTAAAACTTCTGTGCCCTATAAATTAGTTCTTATGTTTAGGATATCAGACTTGCTACTAAAGAGAATTAATAGAATAGAAAATCCTACTTGCTACTCTCTAAACGAAGCAAGGCTTCTGAAGGTGGGTCTCTCCAGTCAGGAATAAAGATAATGAATGAAAGTGGTTCATTAGTCTCCTCAAGTAGATTTTCAATATGATCTACCATGGCTACCATCAGTTCCTCTGAAAATGGTGGATTGGCCTCATAAGATCCACTTGTAGGATAAAAGTCTAAAAAAGGTCTGAAATATTCAAGGAAGATTTGGTTAGAATATACATTATTCATAAATAAAGGAAACCCTGGTAGACCTAAGTATTTTTCTTTTTACAAAGCTTATATCAGGGATGCCCAACCTTTCTTCTGATTCAGATAAGCCATTTAAATTTTACAAGTTTCATTCCTTTAAAGTGAAATTGTACATATTTGGGTTGTTATACACATTTGTGTATAGTAAAGGAGGGGGGGGGGGGGGGGGGGGGGAAACACAAAATAAACTTTACTTATTAAGTCTTTCTTTGTTAACATTTCTAGTTTACATTTATAATTTTAATTTAATATTTCTATATGAACTATAGACTAATTAAATTATAAATTATTAACAGTGTTAGCTCAATCCCCATTTTTCCAACTGGTCCAGATAAGTAATAGGATAATAGCATATTGAGAAAGGTAAAAGCATGAAATAGCACTAAACAAAAACAATTGGTACAAATATTATTAATCGCAAAGATTTATTATTGTTGGTCTAGATCTATTTCAAATTTAATTACATGACTGATCTGAACTAATATAATCAGTATTTACAGTAAAATTTATTGTTTAAGGCAGTACCAAGGTATTTTGCACTATTTCAATGTTCTCTCTAGCTACAGAAACAATATCATTTTCCTTTGTTTCCCTAAGAAAAGAGCTTTCAGGATCACTCCAACAAGTTAATTCTAAGTCTTCTAAGTCAAACAATCGGTACAAGTCCTGCATTTTGAGCATAGTATATAATAATATAGATATAAAAAAAAAAAAAAAGAAGATGATCATGTGTAAGCTGAAGATTATTACTTTTTTTTTTTTTTAAGTTTTCAATTCTTGCAAGAACTAGAGAACTTCAATATTTATACAGGTCAGCGAAGCTAATGCTTACCCTCTGGATCCAAAGAAGCCATCAGTGTCTGGAAACGCTGAACAGTATTGCTTAAAGTAACAGTTGAATGGGGAGGCAAAGCACTCAAAAGTGACCCCAAAGACCCGGTGGAGGCACTCCATTACTGCTGGAGTTAGTGCACCTTGGTTGCCCTTGCCTTCATTGGGGTTAATTCCAAAGTAAGCCTAATAAAGAAATTAAAATACTAACATCATTTATATGTAAATGGAATTTCCTTCACGAGGAAATTTAGAATATGAACATATTTTCCAGTCATCTTTGTTATTGTTACTATTTTTGTTATTTTTCTTCTTATGTACAATGAAATAACTCTCCTAATTTGTTTACATCCTAAATTTTTGTGAAGCTTAAGCAGAAACTAACTCTGCACATGCTGCCTTTTCCCTAAAATTGCTCTAATGTTTAGAAATGAAATAAATAGGTCAAAATACATTTTTAGAATATAAATATAAGGGACATAAAAATATGTCACGATTGACCAGAACATCTACATAATGGAAAAAAATAAAAACTTTATTATTTCTTCAGATATTACCAACATTTTCATTTTCATTATTATACATTATATATATACTGTATATGGATACATCATTTATAAATATATTTTCATTACAAAACGATGATTCATAATAACTATAATACTGAAAGTTCAGACAACCAGCAAAACCTCACTAAATTTGTACCTGATATCGTTTTAGTAAACACCAGACTCTTGCTAGAAAGTTATCAAATCTTGGATCATCTCGACAATTCAATCCATATAATTGTTCCTGTAGGGTAATGAGAAATGACATTACAAAAATCTTTCAAAAGGAAATTTAAAACAAATTTTGCAATAAATATTCAAAAGTATATTTAATTCCATATTTCAGGGCTGATTGGACACAGGAAAAAGATTAAAAGAATCTAATATGATTATTGAGATAAATCCAGGCATAAACTTGTTAACTGACATTATTAGCACATTCAATTAAAAGAAAATAAATATAATATTTTATATTTTAAAAAAATGGTTAAAAGAAACATACTTCTAACAAGTTAATGATGCAATAACTTCAGAGATCTTTGCTATTTTTGTCAACAATAGTATTTTTATGTTACCAGCTAAGTATAAAATCAAGGCTAGAAAAAAACAACTTCATAATTTCCTACTTTGCTTAAGCTTTCTATAGAACAACTCAAACTAATTGGGCAAAGTATACAATATTTTATCTAGAAGGAGAATGATAATAAGACATATTGCCTTATTATACACGATTAAAGAATGAACATGCTCTTGTTTAACACTATCATCATTTTGAAACTTTCAGCAATTTAAGGTAGCATATTTTCTTCTTAGTAATCCTATTAGGCATTCCATTAGTGGATTCTGTTGGAAAAAACATAATTTTAACCAGTCATTGTTCACATGTTTAAATATCCTGATACTTGGTCATACATTGCAGCAGGGGATTGTTGTGGACAGGGTTCAAACCCTGTACCATCATTGACAGTCCAGAACATACACCACACAACCAATTCTTCATGGGGTCAAAAAAACAAAACCTGGACTTGGATTTTCCAGGAAATTGGAAAATTTATGTAGATCTATATCTTTGAGAGGTTATTAGCATCATAAAGGATGAATACTTTTCTTTTAAAACTGTTGTTACTTGTTAGTTGTAAAATGTTAGGTAGTTGTGAATAATGTTACCAGAAAATATTGAATATCACCCACCATTTTCCAGAAGTGTTCTTGATTCATCTTAAGTGTTTCACCTTTATATTTTAAATTGGCAATCTCATTTTCAATCTGTCTCTCTACCACAGGAAGTCGCATAGATGGAATACTCAGTTGAACTGAATAGCAGTATGTTAGGCGTGGGTTTGTTGGCTGTGGCAATGGTTGACCTTCTGAAATGGTAAAAGAAATTTACAAAAATAAATAATTGAAAAAAAAAAACAACTAAAGATTATTAATTATCTTTTTTGTAAAGTAGATATTTCATCAAATAAATGAAAACTTCCACAAAGCTACTTTTCTGAAATTTCTTTTATGAACTTTACACAATGCGGTGTGAGAAATGTGGCTATTTTAGATCAATTAAACCCCTGCCAATTCAAAAAAAAAAGTACTAAAAAAAAAAAACTACCTGCTATATTTTGTTCTTTATACAACTCCCAAGTTTTCGCCTGTATTTTCTGAACACTCTCTGATGACATCTTGTAAATTTTATTGACAATACTTTTGACTGACTCTTCTGCAGCTTCATACAAGTGAGGCTGGCATTGTCTTTTCAAGTGAGTCAAACGTTCCTTAATGAAACAGAGGAGACCATACAAAATTTTGTTTAGCTAACAAAATTTTTTTTAAATCTAACGGTATTAGATTACTATAAATTACTTATTTGTTAATCATGTTAATTCATGTTAACTAGAAATTTAAAATCTACTTAGTCATTATTTTTTCTAATTCAGGTTGTATATTCCATGCTAAAATTGCACTGAAAATAAAAATGTTTTTTCTTTGTGTCTGTTTATATGTTCTTGTTTGTTTTTTGTAAGCAACTTTTTTTAGTTTTATATTCTTATTTTATTTTACTTTGTAATCGTCTGCTCTGAAGCATCTTTGAGTTTAGGAATTTTACCAATGATGTTATTTTTGTGAATGTGTGAGCATTCACTAGTGATAAACTTTTGAGTTTGTTCTAGTTTCTTGAATTGGCCTAACTAGGACATATAAGATTTTTAGCTTTGTGTTCCTTTTAGATTTTTAAAAATATTATATCAAATTAGTTTAACATGAATAAAATAAATAGTAAAAATATATTTATTTTTTTTATACTATTACATGACACTTTTGTTTTAGGTCTGATTGAATTACATTTATTTGCTCATTTTTATCTTAAATTTTGAAAAATTACCATTCAAAACTATTTTAAAATCTATTAGTTTAAGACATTTAACTTACCAAGTAGTCTTCAAGAGCACAATTGTTTTTCTTGCGTAGCCATTTAAAAACTTCATCAACATTCCACTTCACAACTTTTCTACCTTCAGTTGAAGAAGTATTGCTACAAAATGAGAAAGTAAATTAATTTAGAGAAGATGTTAATTTGGATTATACTTTATTTCCACACAAATACCTTTACAAAGTTAATCAGCATTTTTCGAAATGGAATGACTAGGAACTTCAGACATAAAATTACTGGAAAATGCTCACATTATCAAAACTAACCTTGACGCTATCATTTTTTTGGCAGCTTCAGCATATTTGAATAACTGTCTACGAGCATCCACTATAAGTGTTGTCCTGATTAATTTGAGTGGTATATCATTCATTATCTCATCAACAAGTGCCCGAGATAGCTCTGGAGTGCAGTCTGAAGGCAGAAGAGGATCCTTTCCTTTATCAATGACCTTTCGCTCTAAAAGCCATCGATTAAAAGAATCTAATGGAGCGTCGATATCTGAATAAGATAATTCAAAATTTTCATTAGCATGCTTTTACTGATATTGAAAGATTTTTTTCCATCAAGAATGTTTAACTATAGTCATTATTTATTTATTTATTATGTACCACTGTCTCCACAACTTACAACTTTTAATAAACATTCAATTTATGCAAATCAATAGCATTTTGCCTTTTAAAATATCTATTCAATTTAAATTCTATAATAGCTGTATATACCTTATAAAAACAGATTAAAGAACTATACATTATCGTATAGTAACAGATTAAAGAACTTTACATTATCGTCTTACTAAAGTATCAAGAACAGGAAAACGAATTACTTTCTCTTTGAGAGCACATGTCTTGTAAATTCTTTCTAATCTTTGTGACAAGTGTACTACGAAATGACTCAATCTCAGGATGAGGGGGCGGCAAATGTAGAGGTGCCCGCTCTTTTATAACAGCATTCGTATGTATATCAAAATTCCAAAAAGGTCTGCAATAGTTACAACAAATTATTGTAGTGGTATTAAATCATTTGAAGTAATATATATTGTCAATTAATACTTTTATTTAGTTACATGTAATTAGAATAATGACCTAAACACAACATTAAATAATAAAAAACTTTAATTCTTTGAGCCATGTAAATTTTATCATAAAGTTTTTCTTTTTCATTATTAAGCATTCATGTTTTTTCGAGGGGACATTACCAAGATGGCATTATGGAAAGAGATTTTTTATCTAAATGTCAAAAACATATATATCCATAAGCATAAAAGGGTAAGAATAGTACACGTTAGAAAGCATGCACATACTTATAATTTAGCTGGGCTTTTTTTAAGGGACTTCCAACACACAGCTCAGAGCTTGCCCTGCGCTTTGTGATAGCAACAAGGGGATTAATTTCTGTACTAGGTCGACTCAATCTCTTGTCTAAAGCTCCAGGGATAGGAACAGAGCCATTGGAAGGCTCTGTGTTAATGCCCAAAGGATCTGTGATTGGGTCATGCTGTAAAAAAAAATAATATTTGTTTTAAGTATGTTGCGAAGGAAATAAATTTAAAGTCAAAATTCAGCATATTGATAACAGAAAATTCAGCCAAGCTCTTAAATAATGCATGGACTTTCACATTAGATATACTGAAACATGTTTATTTAAACAAAGTCAGAATGTTCTTTAACTTTTCAAGTCAAATGGCATAAGTGACCTTTTAACAGCTTATTTCCCGTTTCAATATATCATTGTTCTGCATCCATTTCATACAATATTTGTAGGTACCTATAAAAAAAAACTACTTTTGCCACTATTAGCTTCTATTGTGAATTAATTTGTATCATTATAATCATGGTAGCTTCTATTATATTAAAGTAGGAAATCCAATTTAACTTAGCCAGTGTTTGTTAGTATATTTTTATATTATAGTCTATAGATTATTACAATAAAACATTAAAACAAGAAGAATATAAAAAATACTTTTAAATAAACAAACAAAGCTTATAAATATTAAGTGTAACTATGTTAATTAGTTTGGATAAGTCATGTAATTAAATTTGCAATAAATCTAGACTATCAATAATAAATCTGAGCAAGTAGAAATACTTTAACCAATTGTTTTTGTTTAGCATAATTTAATACTTTTAGCTTTTTAAATGAGTTATGATCCTATCACTTGTCTGGACCAGTTGGGAAAGGAAAAAGGGGGGGGGGGGGGGGGGGGGACATCTAGGTGAATATCACCATGATCGCTTTTAAATGCCTAAAAAAAAGTACAACTGGATTTCAAACTCAGGGCTCAAGCCTCCTCAAGGGGACTACTTCAACATATACACCACAGCTGTCAAATAAGATTTCATTTTTCATTCCCTTATTCTATACCAAACAAGATAAATAATTACCAACAGTTAATTAACTAGATGGTTAATGTTTTTTACATTGATTCTTGTTTTGTCAGGAACTACAAATAATTGTGTAAATTTCAACTTAATTCGAGATAAGGTGTGGGAAAATGCTGTATGTATACTGGTAAAATGTTCTAATTACTTTAAAAAAAACTTAACTTTGCTTATAATTGATTTTTTATGCTAAATTCTATTGTCTTTTAACTTTTAGCCATTTATTCCATATAAGTTTAATACCAATTGTCTTTGTGCAAAGCTTTTAAAAATAACAAAAATGCAACAACCTTTAATTAAATAATTATTGTTTGCATATTGTTATTAATGTGAACAAAAAAGCAAAAACGTAGGTTGGCCAAAGGTCCAACACACATTCCTTTGGCCTGTGACTTCTAATATTTATTTGAACAATTATGATTTGCATTTTGATATTAAGGTTAGCAAAATAGGTTAACCTGCCCTCCCAAACACATTTGTACCAAAGAGTTAAAAAAGAGTTATTGAGTGTTTTAAAAGAAAAAGGAATGAAGTCTATTTTGTGCTATTAAACATTTGTATTTAAGCTTTATATAGATTTTAGTATTCAAATATGCACCACAGCCATTTAGGTGAAATAACAAGTAGGTTAATTTCCACGCTTAGATTTGAATATATCAAAAGATGTTTCTTAAATGAGCACCTAAGAAGAGGAGCCTGTGTACAAAGTTTCACAAATATATTAGGCAGCTCTAGAGACTTCATGAATGATCAATCAACGAATAAATGAGATGCACTAAGCGTAAGTTATTTCAGTTACATCATCTGCTATGTTTATGTTGAATTACCACTATTCCAAGCATTGGTGTCTCCCAAAGAGATTCATTTGTAATTTTATTGAAATAGTATGGCCTCCCTTCACGTCTGCTCCAAAACTTTCTCCATCCAGCTTGCAACAATTCAGGAGGTAGGTCATGCACCTGGTCAGGTGACATGGGTTGTGGAGAGCATGGCTCAGAGCCATCAGAGCTTTGACTGTCTGCATGATTGCGAGTCTTAGAATTGGTAGATGCAGTAACCAGTGTCTGCACATGAAGTTCAGCTTGATTTTTAGAGCCTACTGAATTGCAGGTTACAGGCCCTGTAGCTGATCTCTCAATTACATGTTGCCCAGACATGGCAAGTTCAATGTCTTTGTAGATTCCTGAAGAATACAAGTTTAATAAGCTTAAAAAGAATTTTCAAAAATAATGTTTCCATGTAAAATATAATATATAAATTTATCTAACCTCAGTGTGTTTATACTAGCTAATCTCAAATTTTTAATGAAAAGCCTCAAATTGTATGTGTATGCTTAAGTATAGCATTTTGAAACATTACATTGAAACGCAAATTTGAAACTTTTCTGGAATGAGCCTAAAGGTGTCTGTTTAATTGATTTAAAGTTTTGGATTTGCAATTATGTTTAGCATATACTCATTACCATACTTGTAGTTACTGGGTACACAAATAAGACTAAAAAATGTTACACAAAAAAAATATATTTTTTTAGTTCTACCAGTAAAGGTAGAAGATTCTACCAAAAAAAAAAGTTACTTGATAAATCAATTTTATTATTTTGCTATCAAAAGTGAAAAAAAGAAATTTACCATATTTTTTATTTTTGAAATATTAATATATCTTGTCTAGTACCAGTAGATGACTGTTTTTACTTGAACTATAAAATTTGGCATATATATATATATTTTACACTGATCTTGTCTCTCTTTAAAAATTGCTGTGGGCTAGTTCTTTAAAGCAGCTTGATCTACTGGTACTTAAGTCCTTTTATCAAAATTTCTTCAGAGAATTCCCTATATATAATTTTAATAAAATTACCATGGCCAATTTTAGTTATAAAGATTTTTTCTGTTAAAAACTTGTGCATTTTACAGTTTTTATTATTTTATAAAGTGCAAGGTAGTAAGCCCTAATTTTGACCCTAACCCTTAAACAGATACAAAATAACATACTATACCTTAGCATTAATGACCATTATTAGTTAAATCTAGTCCTACAATAGGATAATGTGAACTCCCATCTGGTTTAGAATCTAAAACTGAATTCAATGATTAACTTGATTAACCCACCAAGCCGTCACCAAGGCTTATAAAACACATTTTGGAAAGATAAAATGTAGAGCTATGAATCTATGACTAATGTGAACAAGCCTTGGAGTAATTCCAGACATTTCTTGAATATAAATCTAGGTACTTGAATACTATACTATATTTTTAGTTCAGTATTTTTAGTGTATGTTTTTGTTGTTTTTTTTGCTGAAGGCTGAGGACAGTAACTTTAACTTAAGGTAAGGAAGGCACAGTGAATTTTGCTGGGATTTTTTTCTTCAGTTGTACAGACTATAACTATTGTAGACCTTTAGTATAAATTCAATTTTGTAATATTGACTTCAGTCTATAGACGATAGATTTATAGATCTAGACTCGATTCTATCTATTAAATAATCTATAGTCGGACTAGATTTACTTTGAAAACTATAACTAATTTTGGAAAACGTTACAAAGTCTAAAATACAGACAATTTACATAGCATACACACAAACAAACAAAAGATAAACGAAGACAGGGTTTAGAGTGACTAAGGTAAACTGAGGCAGACACTGAGACAGACAACGCCACGGAAAAAGTAAAGCAAAATTTGAGATTTGATAATAAGGCATTGATTGTGATTTGTATTTTTCTTTAATGGATCATTGTGTAACGGTTAATTCAAAGTTGTTCATTTAATGAACATAAATAGATCGAAAGCTAATGCACTTTATGAGCTGCATGTCGGCCACCCAGAAAAGCACTTACAACTACTGTAAGCAAAAACTTTTCTAGTCGACAATCCGCTCGAATGCAAAGACGCCATCTTGCGCATCAATCTCAGGGGAATTGCAAATTTGGTGATTTTAAAAACATAGATCTAATTTTAAAGTCCAGCGTTTGTAGAACAAAACATTTTAACAATTGGTTATCTGCAAATTTAGAAAGAAATGCCTTTTTTATTCAACAAAATATGAAAAATAACTTTTTAATTTTGTTAGTGCCTTATTAGATATAAAAATAGAGACATTAATTCATCAAACTACCATTTAATTAAAATTACATATTAGATTTACTTCCCACTCCAAAATTTGTAATTGCTTCTCTAACACGTCTTGATTCATAATATAGATCCTATGCTAGAATCAAGGGGACAAAATTTAGATTAGATTCAAAGACAGGATCTAGAGTCTAGTCTAGATCTAGATTTTCTATATTCAAATATCAGTTATAAAAATACATTATTGGTAGACTTTATGATAGACTAAAAACACCCAACACGTATGACGCGTAGGACGTAATCAGCTTCTTTTTTGAAGTAAGGTCTGTATTATATAAGATAAGATAACACGTAAAAATGAGTTTTAATTTTGATTTTCAAAAATTTATATACTAATATTATTAGACATAGATCAAAAGTCATAGATCTAGATATAGATCTCAAAATTGTCTCAAAGTCCAAAGTAGTTTTGTAGATTTTTTTGTTTGGTGAAAAGTAATATTGTTTGTTTCAAGGCTGTTCTCACCTATTTTCCATTGATTAGTGTAGAATTTTTTAAAGTTCTTTTTTTACCTAGAAAGTACAAAAATCCCAAAATTTAGAAAGAATAACATTTTGTTCATTTCTGTTTTAGAAAATATTTGTAAATTCTGTGATATTTTTTTTTTCACTCTAGACTGATACTATGATGTACTTTGATGATGAGCTCAGATACTAAAGATATTTTACCTACAAAATTTGTCATCCCTCCATCATCTCATCTCAGATGTCCTATTTGTGGTGGGCTTTATCATGACCCAGTTATCAATATCAAGTGTGGGCATACTTTTTGTAAAAACTGTGCATTCATCACTACTTACTGCCCATTGGATAAGTCCCATTGTGATACGAGACAACTTGTTGTCAACAGGTAGAGGTTCATTCATTTGAAACATATAGACTGACAAGCCCTTTATATATATATATATATATATATATATATAATATCTAGATCTAGTATTTTTTAGTAAATACTGGCACTCATGGGTTAGGATGCCACAAATATTCAGATTTTATTTTGCTTTTAGAAATTCATCTCTTTTAGCAACCTTGTCAATCTCTTTTTAAACCTCTTACCTCTTCACTAGACATAAAAAAAATTATTATAATTAGCAAAATGGTTTTAAGAACAGATCATATCAATGTAAATGGATGGCTGCTTGTTCATGTGGTATGCACCATGTCCTGGGTTTGAACCCTACCTGTGGCCATCCCTCATTATCCTGTGGGAGGTTTGAGCTAGGATGTAATAATCTTCAATTCTGAAGGAAAATCTAAAAGATGTTAATCAATCAATAAACAAATAAATCACTAAAACAGTTAAATCTTTATTTTAAAATGTGGATCTAAACAACATGGATTTTTATAATTACTGTAGACACAAGCTGTAGACTGTTTTTGGTATTTCATCAAGACATTTAAAAATTTTTTGAAGTTTGATGCTAATAAGCAGGTCTGATATTTAAAACAATTTTTTTTCACTTTTTTTTTTTTTATTTTGATTTAACAAAAACTTTGTTCTATATTTACTTCTTTTAGATTAGTTGTTGGTCAGATAGAGGATTTACAAATTTACTGTTGCCATGGGTTAAGAAAGAAAGAAGGTGGAGATTTTGAACTTGTTCCTGGGTCCTGTGCAGAAGTTTTAAACTATGGCAAACGTGTTGAGCATGAGAGTGCATGTCCTTATGCTCTTGTCCCGTGCCCCAATTCCAAACTGTGCAGCCATGTACAAAAAAAAGATTTAGAGAGTCATCTTAGCGACTGCGTCAATCTTTCTTGCCCTTATTTCAAACAAGGTCAGTTTAAAAGTTAGTTAACAAAAAAAAAAAAACAGGTTATGTGAAAATGTTTCCAGTTAGTAGTGGATAGATATATTAGTGTTGTTTTAATTAAGTTTTGTTGTGTTGAGCTAAATATTATTGATTTTAAAAGGGTAAAAGGTACATTCTTGAAACATAAATGCATTGTTAGTGTAAAAAAAAATGTATTTCTTTTAATTGCAAATATAACTTTTCAAAATAATTATTTAAGGGACAGTCATTATTATTATTTTCTTATTACTTGTATACTTCAATGCTCCGACAGCATGTTCAGAGTGCTCTAGTCAAATCTCTTTTGTGGACATGTTGGTAAAGTAGGTATCAGGGAGGTTCCTGGGCTGTTTTTAGCTGCACAGCAAACACAACTCAGCTCAAATGAAATCTTAAATTAAGAAAATTCTAAGCCTACATTATGTTTCAAACTTGAGCCACCTCAGTTTGGTAGCCAAGAGGTTTTTGTCACTCACACATCCTACTTTACAAATTCAGTTAATTGTACCCAATTCTAAAACACTTAAACATTCTAGTAACACAAAATGTTCATGTAATTAAACCAGGTGATTATTAGGACAAAAATTACACTTCCTGGTGTGATTTGATTAACCATAAAAATATATATATAATGAGATCTAGCATTGCAAAACAAGGGGAAAAGAAATTGTAGTGTATTTATGATGATTAGTTTTATTAAACAATTTAGAAGCTACTAAAATTTATAAAACATCATTAATCAGAACTTTCTTTTTTACTGTCATAATCTAGTACTATTTATTGACTTTCCACCAAATGCTCTTGTTGAGATATTATTGTCATTGTATTATATTTAACTAGAAATGTAGTTTCCATTTATATTGCTAGCTTCTGGCCATCAGCATATTTTCTCATAAGACCTACAGGAATTACTAATCAAATATGTCACAAACCTTATTTGCAGGATGCACTTTCCAGAGCAACAAGATGAACATGGTTGATCACAGCAAGCAATGTGCATTTAAAGAAAGTGGTAAGCCTAACAATCACCTGGCACAGAAAATTCAAGAGTTGGAACTTATGGTGCTGAATGTTCAAAGTGAAAATGCCATGTTAACCTCTAAAGTAGTTGCACTGGAAGAAGAAAAAAATCATATGGCTTCACAGCTAGAAAAAAACTGGAAGTAATGTGATTGATTTCAATTTAATTAGTTGTACTCCTATCATTTCATTTTTTTCACCCCTATAACTAATTATATTTGCGTGTCATGTTCAGTGTAGTCTTTAACGTCAGGATGTACAAAATAAATCATTTGGGACAATTGACTGTGTTTCATTCTAGAGATGAAGTCCAATAATGGTAGGAGATTCTTCTAATTTGTAGAGCATTTTCATCTTAACTTAATCTTACTATCTGTTATGAACCACCATTTTTAAGCTTGATGGAAATATCTTCAAGAGGCTAATAGGTTATCCAATAACTTAGTAGTCATTGGCTGTTTCTTTTTTAGTGATTGATTACAGTAAATCTTCATTATTGTATTTTCTATATTACACTAGTTGTTCTAATTTGCTAAATAATTGTTTGATTACAATAAAATTGTTGCTCCCAACAGTTTAGTCATTTGTAAACATGATTTTAATTATGTCTCACTTGCATATATTTTTTCTTTTCAGTTTTATACAGACTTTGCATAAAAAATTAGAAACACTTAGTTTAAAAATTGATCAGTTGAAAGAACCATCCACTCCTAAACGACCAACTTCTGGTGTACTAGATGGAGGTAATTAGCATATTAGACTTTTTCTTTTTAAAAAAAATAAAGCTTCCTAATTATATGTAAATTGTATTGCGTGTAAATGTATTATTTCAAAGTAATGAATTAGAAAGTCTATAAATGCCTTATACCATAAGTGTGAAACAAGCCAAAAAAAAAATAGGGAGACATTTTTTTTCATATTTATCATAAAAAGAGATTAAAAAGACTCTTTAGGACAGTGGAAATAATATTCTCCTTGATATGTAGCTATTGATTTACCATGGTGTTATTTGGCCAGATCAATGGCCAATGGCTTTATTTTTTATCAACATGTATCACTTACGTTCCAGTTTAAAAACTGGCTGTACTCAGACACTAAAAATTCAGCTCAAAATTCTTATTTCAGAAACTGTTAAACGAGGCATGCATTTTACCATCACGTTATAAGTTGTTGTTTTTTTAAATTTATTAAATTATTTTTTGAAGATAGCATTTCTTTGTTAGTCAATAACTAATTTTTAACAGTACTCTTTAATTTTAAGACAATATTTCACTTTTGGTGTTACAGTTAGCAGTCCACTCATTTCCAGCATCAATCCATTAACTTCAACAAGAGCATCCAATTCTGGCAAATACTTAGAAAAGTGGGAGATGCCCTTTCAGTTTAAATGTATAGGCACACTCCGGTAATACACTTTGAACAATTTTAAAATTTATTAAAATGTTCAAGTGATTGCAACAAAGTTTGTTTAAGAGTCCTATCATCTATAAATTTTTTTTTATGCTATTTCATCTTTAACTGTCTTTTGCAAATAGGTTTGCTTAAATGGCCAAATTTATCAATATAAAGTCTTAATTGTTGGTGAAATTATTTATAGTTCTTATTATTGTACTTTTTTTTTTTGTTTATGGCCTTTATTAAAATGTTTCTTTTTTTTATTTTTTTTTTATTGTACTTGTAGGGGTCATAAAGATGTAGTATGGGCATTGACCACTAGGAAAGGTAAACTGTACAGTGGTGGTGCTGATGGAATCATAAAAATATGGAGTTTGGAACAACTGGCTGTAGGGTGTATCACCAACATCAATGCTCACAGAGGAATTGTGAGTACAGTTTGAACAAACCTCAATCAATGAGTTGACTTAACTTAAAATGCTGTCATTAACTGAAATTTTGTGTAAGAGTTTGCTGTTGACCAAATTGAATTTAATACTTTCATTTTCATAAAGACTTTTGCTCTTAGGCCTATTTATTTATGCTTACTTTCTACTTGATTCTGATTCATACATTTTTTTAAATTTTGGTAAACAACATTATTTGAAGTCATGTTGTTTATATTATATTAGCTCTTATGAAGTATTTATAAACTTGGGAAAACAAAAATTAACTTGGTGTTGAGCCCATCAAAACCAATCACATAAATAATACCTCAAATGAAAATACAAAGCATACACCTTAATCTTATCTCAGAAAATATGCTTAAAAGTTATTCACAAAAAAATTCCTTTGCAGCATAACACCAGGGAAAAGATAATAAGATTGCATATATTGTAATGATGTGAACATAATTAACCAAAATTTTAAAAAAAATGTTCAAATTTTATGTCCTGAGAAGCCTTTTAGTCTTATCTTACCTTATCTTACATAATACAGACATCACTTCAAAAAAGAAGATGAGTAGTCTCTAGTGAGGTGACTCTTCTATTATCAAACTTTCCCGCTTATTATTTTATACTGTGATATTTGTTTTTAGTTTTAAAATTTAAATATTTGAAATTTATGTTAATATAAATTAGATTATATTGTACTTGTGCAAAATGTGTGATGTTTATATTTTCATATCAGATTTGTACATTGACTTCATGGGCCAACACTGTTATTTCAGCTGGTGCTGACATGTCCATTAAGTTTTGGGATGTTGATACATATGAACTCAAGTCACTCATAGAGGTCAGCACTATTTTTATCTTGGAACCAAATTGTTTTCATTTATTTGGATGATGTTAAAATTATTTTAACCCTAGAGGAATGTGACCCAAAGATGTAAATGTTGTAGACTTTTAATGATCTATTAGATTTCTTCATAGTTTGTGGAAAACTTTTTAATGTTGAACTGTCACTTAAATTTCTAATGAATCACTTCTCTTTGTTATCTGTAATTATTTTCTTTATATAAAAAAAAGTGAGTGGTACTTTTCCTTTCAACCATAAGTGGATTGAGACATTTTGGTCAGCTAGCATTTTGTTCAAAACTATTTTTTCCCTATTTAGAGATATATACCAGGGAAATGAAAATGTTGCAATGTGATATTAATTTAATAGATTAAAAATTGTTTTTTGTTTTTTTTCTTTCAGAATGCTCAGGACAACACAATTTGTTTTTTATTAATTTGTGAGGGATTCTTGTTTTCTTCATCATTTTCTGACATCAAGGTATTTGGGTATTGGTAAAAAAAAAATATGTGACTGATACATGACTGTAGCTGTAAAACTTAAACGAAAAATGTATGTGTAGACTTCAAATATATAGCTACTAGCATTAAACACTGTCTATGTCATTTGATTTTTTCACAGGCTTTATATTGTTTGTTCTGGCCAGAACATCTCTATTTCTTGTTTTTTAAATTTCTCCCCCCCCCCCCCCCCCCCCCACACACACACACACTTTTCGGTCTTTCTTTATTACAAAGACAACCTTTAATTATTTTAGCATCCATCAATTGATCAAACCTTCACCACACACATTTCAGCGTTTGAATTATATGTATAGCATCTCTGGTTAGCTTTACCTTACTTTTGCATCCTTTAATTCTAAGGCAAGCTATGTACTGTTCTAGACACCACCTCAACAGCATATTGTTACCGGTCGTTGACTTGTAGTAGCACTAAACTGCTGATAGACACTAAACTCAAATAACTGAACCAATAATGATTTATTTCTAAAAATTTACATACATCTAGATTAAGTGTTCAAATTAAATTGTGTGTTTAAAGGAGTAATGTTTGAAATGATATACACTTGTATTCTATTAGGTCTGGGACCTTAAAACATTGGCACATAAAGTAACAATAGAAGGGACCAAGCACTGGGTTAGGGCTTTAGCCCTTAGTGAAAATAAAGTAAGTACATGGCGATGTTTTTAAATATTTATTTCATTAAAAATATGTCTGTGATTATATATATATATATATATATATACGTAATACAATTATTATACATAGCATATATATTATATATATATGTAATACAAATATTATATACATAGCATCACTGAAAAGTAATCGTTTAATATGATTGCTAATAAAATGTATTTTAACGTAATAACTTTGTAAACAATTGAAGTGTATGCCCTTAAACATGAATGCAATTGTGGCTTCAGGTATTCTTTTAACATTGTACATTATTTTAATACTCTGTTGTTGAGGTCAACAAATCGAACTATTTTTGGTGTAGATGTTAATTATATATTTAGATAATTTATAATTGACCTCATTTGTTCAAAAAAAGTTTAATGAAAGATGGCTTTAATTTTTTGTTTAATCATCAAGATTTCAAAGTGGTTGCTTAAAAAAAAAAAACATTGATTCTGTCACCATGGCAACCAACGTTTTAAGAATGTTAGCTGATTTTTTTAAATCAAAATCATTTACTATTTGTATGAAAAATATATTTATTTACAAAAAAAAATAAAATAATTCTTTATTTTATGTTCATTGGTTTGATAGCAAAGTATTTAAACACTTGCATTTCATGTCTTGTTTCAAACCCTCTTAAAATCCATTGACTGTAAAATCTGATAAAGTTTACTTAATTAGCCCTCTAGACATTATGATCCTCAAAGGAGTCTTTTGTTTAACTTTATTATTTCTGTTAGGATAAACTCTATAGTGGTTCCCATAATGCCATCAATGTCTGGGAAACCAGTGAAAATTTTCAGCAGTTGGCAACAATTGAAAGGGAATTTGGATCTGTGTATTCTCTAGTGGTGAGCAAAGATTACATTATCGCAGGTACTTCAGGTGAATATTGTCAACTTTGGTTTTGTACATTTTGTTAAATTAGAGTGCATCAATCTTTTTTCTTTTATTTGTTTGTAATTTCTGAATATGTATATGGCTAAATAAATCATTGCGTCCCCTAATAAATCATTGTTTACCAAGCAGTGGTTCTGAGACATGAGAAAGTGACTAAGATTTATTGAAAGCTTTCACCAAAGATGTCTTCTCTCCATCATGAACATATGATGGCAAGACTGCACCACAAATAGTTATGTTCTTGTGAATGTCTGTATGGACAATATAGAGGGACGGCTTATAGTTCGACAGCTACACCTTGGGCAGGGCTTGTATCCCATATGGGAAACAACTGTATGCCAAAGGCAATCTTTTTTGGTGAGATAAAAGGTAGTCAGTGTAACAGAGGTGCCCTTTGGAAATGCTTTTTTAACTGCCATTGAAGAGAGCCCCTGAAGCAGTTGGTCTCCAAACGAGACAGAGGTCTCTTACAAAAGAACCTAAATTGACCTCCGGAGAAAAGTTTTGATTTCTGCACTGGATGTGGCCAAATATGTAGGTCTCAGCTGTGACTGTGTAGCCACATGAAATATTGTACTCCTCATAAATCTTCAGTCTCAAAGAATAGCATTAACATTATTAAGTCTATAATTTGCAAAACATTTTATCTTGTGTTATTAGAACTGTGGCTTTGTTTATCACTATTAATTTTTGACATTAAACAAAACTTTTCTTAGTTCAAAAAAAAAGATAAAATGTAAAAGAAACATACTTAGTATTAACCTGTACTTATATTTAAAAAGAAAAGGGTGCGGTAATAGTTACTATTAGCCTGGGCTAGAATTTAAAAAGAAAGAGGGGGGGGGGGGCAAGGAAAAAAAAATTTTACTAAAGGCTTAACTTGTTTTTCCAACACTAACATTTGTCAGCACCCTGACTCTTTGTTTATACAGTTCAAGGCAAAGTTTTCAACTACAATGTTTATAACGAATTATATATTTTCTTTCGATATCTGTGTTGTAAATAAGTTGACATTGGATTGGTTATTGTCTGTCCATATTCTTCTAAATTTTGAAATTTATTGTCATGTGCTTATTTGTTATATCTCAGGTACTTATAACCAAAACATTCACATTTTCAACATTGATACCCATGAATTTGTCTTGAACCTATGTGGACACCTGGGCACTGTCACCACTCTAGTCATCTCCCCTTCAGGACGTTTCTTGTTTTCAGCATCCCATGATTCCAATATACAGGCAAGTCCCTGAATCAGCATGGTGCTGTGGTTCTGACCCTTGTATTATAAATTAGTCTACTCACCACATTTGTGATATAATTTCTTTCTCTTTTAACTTGAGCATATTCCCACTTTCAAGAATTTTTTTAAGATATTCTGTTTTATTTATAAATTGTAATGAATCTTTCAGTGCTATTATGAATTACATAACGGATTTAATTTACATTTTGAAATGTTAGAGGAAAGGATGTAAGCAAATAAGCAAAGGGTTAAAAAGATGTTGGTATATTAAATTATTATTGATGAATTTAATAAGTTTTCAAATTTGAAGAATTTTGTTCAAATCAAACAAGAATATAGGGGAAAAAATGCTATTTAAAATACTAGAATATGCATCCATTGTTCGAATCCCTCAGGTCAAGAAAACATAAAGAAACTAGAAGCAAGCACTATGGAACAAGTGTACTGCATCAACCTGGAATGCATATGATTTGTAGAGTTTTAAGTTTCTGATTAACATGAATGGCAATGCAAACACTTGGATAAGTGTATAACATAATTGTTTTTTGAAGGAATGTCTTTAATTAAATAGATAAGATTATTATTTCTTCTGTCCAGATGTGGGGTTTAGAGAAACTGTTACCCATACAGACATTGTCAAGGCATCAAGGAAGTGTAAACGCCCTGACTCTTCATGGAGACTTTCTATTGTCTGGCTCAGAGGACCATGAGATTAAGGTAAGTCACTGATACAAATAGACCTTTCTTTCCATCTTCTTGTGGTGATGGCCAGTAAATGATTTTTTCCCCTCCTGATAGTTGAGACTTATATCTTCCATATTAAAAGTTTTATTTTTCAGCCATCTGTTTTCAGAGGCTACCGGTAGCTAATGTTTTCTTTGAGCAGAGCTAGCTTCTAATTACTGCAGGTTTTATTCATACTTGAATTTGTTTATTAAGGGGTCATTATTAACCTGTGACAAACATAAACTAACTTTAGGGTACTGAAGAGTATATGACAATTTTTTTATTTTATTTTAATACCAGTAACACTTTTTTTCTGTCATTTGAAAGACCAATTTAATGTTTGGCAGGTATTTAGGTATTTTCCTCTGCAATAAGTTCCAACTGTTAAATGGCATCATGTGAAGTGAAATTTCATCATTTTGGACAAAGACTCATTGTTCTAAGGTCTATGACAGACTTCATACTGGTTATAAAATCAAAGAGCACATTGCTTTTAAATTAGAGAAAGAAAAACTTCAACAAGATTTGTTTCATTTCAATGCATTGTATCTGTATAGGACTTGCTCTATATGACAACTTAATATTATAGAGTAATGAACTAGAAAGAATGCAGGCAACATTTAGTATGATACTAACTTAAAGCTGCTATTACTACAAAGTGTTTTTGTATCTACCGGTACTCTATTTTTATTACTTTGTTACAACTGAAAATGACATATCATTTCCAAGTTGTATCTTCTACTGTTGATTTTAAACCTGCCATCTCAATTGATGGCATTACATTTATTCCTGGTGCTTTCCTGAGATTTCATTTTTTTTTACTGTTATCAATATTAATGCTTTTTAAATCAGAGGTATTTATTTGTTACATTTTTTACTGTATGTGCTAATAATTTGTTGTACAATTTTGTTGATCTGAAATCTAAAAAAATGTTTCTGGATCTATTATTGATAAAGGTAATAGATCTAATTTTATTGTAATTTTCGTACTTCAGCCTTTTACGCCATGTTAATATAAAATACAAATGCATTTCAATAGAAATAGTTAAGGTTTTATTAAGTTCTGTAGTTGCGTTAATAATCAAATATCTTTTTCCCAAGGCCTTAACTTAACTGAAATTATATTTCTGCAGTCTATCTGTAATATAGGTTCTAGCCTAATTAGAAGATGCTTTGTCTTAACAGTAAACCAGTATTACTGACTTTTTCATTAATTTGTTATGACAAATCTTAGTTGACTAATAATATTGCCTTACACAAGTTTTTGAAATTTTTTATCTTGTCATAATGCTGATATATTAAAATATTATTCCTTTACTGTTCTTTCATTACATACATTCCTTCAGTTTCTCTGTGGCAGCCACATTGTTAGACTTTATTTTGGAAAATACAAGCATTTTTTTTATTTTTTTTTGCAAGACCATTATCTTACTTGTATTGGGTCATATTTCAACTGTCAACAATTGCTGTGCACAGACCAATTCATTGGTGAAATAGATATGAATCCTAAATGTTGCTTAGTGTGAATTCTTTTGTAAGAAGTTAGCTCCATAAATGCCATATAATGCTGATGAATATATTTCTGACACATTAATGGAATCATTTTGAAAAACACAATTTTGCTGAGTAAATGGGATAAATTTAGAGCAGAGAAATGCAAAGGTCACACTCATCTCAGCACAAATCTTGAGCACCTTTCATTTAGCTAATAACAAAACAAGATGTTATTATGAATCAATTGTTTAAAGTTTTATAAATTTCAAGAAATACTTGTTTGTTTTGCTTTCTCCCTACACTCAGTAATAGATAGTACACAAGTAGCAATATAATGAGCATATATAAATATGTATGCTTTTATCCAAATCTGCATAATGTTCCAAATTATTTGATTCCATTAATTTTGCATAAACCTACACAAACATCAGCATAGCCATAACTTTGTGATTGTTTAAAAAGAAAACCTATATGAAATTGTGATGATGTATGTATTTCTTTTCAGTTTTACTGCATGACCATTCAGCTTGTGATCTATGTCTTAACTATATTACCTATGATTAAATGAAAGAAATAAAATGCTCTGTTAATTTTTTAAACATTATGTGTATCATGTTATCATTTGTATTTTAAAAATCACCTGTCGCTCTAGTGTTATATTTTAAAAGAGTGTACTGTAAACTTTTTGCTCTAAGTTGCTAATTTGTAATTGAAGATAGACAATCACCAAGTGCAGGTAGTAAAATCAAAAGCAATACATGTCAACAGTATAATAAATATTTATTTCTTTTGGACTTTTTTTTATTTCATGACAAATTCTTATTTATATCCAATCATTTATTAATCAGCAATAAGTATGATCTGTGAATAGGAGGCGCCTACAAAACTACCAGTAGACCAAATTTTTACACTTAATTTAAAAAAACAACAACAATACATTAAATGTAGCAATTTTTTTAAAAATATGTTACATAAAAAGTGTTAACTCTAATATTGATCAATTGACAAAAATTGAAACAATTTACAAATAAAAAATATGTCATTTTCCTAAGTAAGAAACTATATCAACCAACAACTACTGTTGTGTCATCTAAATACTCATAATGGGGGACCTCCAAATTAAGGGGGGCGGGGCCTTTTCTGATTCTTCCAGAGCCATCATAATGTGAACCATGGCATGGACAGAAGTAACCTCCAGAGAAATCACCAGCCTCAGCAATAGGTACACAGCCTAAAACAAGGAAGAAAAAAAAATCGAACTAATTTGTTGATGAGAATAATTATGTGATAAAAACTAGTGAAAAAGGATATAGGTTTCTATTTAACAATTTGTTGCAATTCTTTTTAACCAATGCAACATATCAATATGTAAGGAAAAGGTTATAAAAGAATCCTGGACCAGTAATAAGTAAAATAGAGTACTGTTATTGTGAAATGTTCCCATATATCATTTTTAAACATTCCAAATCTACTTTTATAAAAAAAATGTTTTAGTCATTTGTTAAAATATGGACAAGGTTTACATAAATATATTTGTTTTAAAGAAATAAAACTAAAATTCATGAAAGTTTTTTTTTTTTTAAATGAAATAAAACAAGACACTTACCTAAATGTGTGCACACACCAATCAAAATGAGATATTTAGGATTGCTAGCTCTTTCAGAGTCAGGCTGGGGATCCCTTAACTGAGAGATATCCACAGCAGCTTCAGTGGCAATCTCTTCTTCTGTTCTGTGTTTGACAAACAAAGGCTTGCCTCTCCATGTGATTGTCACATTGCGACCTTCAGGGATGTCTCCTAACTTGATTTCTACTTTAGATATGGCCAGGGCATCTGCAGCAAAGCTCAGATTAGACACAATACCCCTGACAATGGCCTTGGCACTGTAAACACAGGCTACTGCTCCAGCTAAATATTTTTAAAAAATGGAAAAGATAACTTCTAATTTTAGGGAAAAAAAATTTAATATGTAATAAAATATAATATTAACCAATAGGGTTTGTTGCTGAACATAAAAATTATTTATGTGTCAGATGCGAATAGCCCAATTTTTCTGTAAAAGAAATTACAAAAGTCATTTCTCTATTGAAGAAGTTACGAAGGCTATATAATTTACAACCACAGACCTATATATACTACGATAAATATAGATTTTTTATTTCTAGTTACGATTTATTTAGGTAGGTGCTGATTTACTACTACATACCAAGTATTAGAGTTTAGAAAAACCCAGGTTCGTTTCTATTAGCTAACACTGCATATCATATCTCCATTAGTATATTTAGATCTATAATAAAATTCTAAAATACTCATCAAATAAAGTACTGTAAATGTGTAGTTTAACGCGCTAGTTTCAGGACTTTTCTTTTTATAGCCTCAATCAGGTTTGATCCCAACTACCCGTATTTTTGTGCAGAATTTTTTTCTCTATCAGGTACACTTAAAATTATAGCATAATAATGTCAGATTAATTTAAAGAGAGAACTGAAAATGCAAAGATATATAAGGAAAAAAGCCACTTCCAACCCAATACTTTTTATTAAAAGAAACGAAACGGACTAGTCCAACAAACCCTATTCACTTCTTCAGTTTTAACACTTTTCTTTTATGCAACCAACTCATTATTGATGCTTTAAAAGCTTTTGTTTCGTTTTCTTTCTTCCCAAAATGTTTTTTAATGACTTAAAATTTATTATTGAATAGTTTCCCTTAGCAAACCATTTTTACCAAAAACAATGCTTTTAACAAATTAGTTCCTATTTATGGTTTAAAAAATCCTTAGCATATGTCCAAGGGAAATAACTATGAATTTGAATAAATTCTTTTTAAAAAAAATTGTTTTGCAAAACAATAAAAAAAAACTAAGATCTTATATTAATAAATAAATAAATGACTTTAAAAGAAAAAAAAGCAAGTCAAAGTTTAATCCCAGTCCTCACTGAGATTCGAAACTAGGACACCAAGACCCATTTTAGAATGTAGATAAAATTTTTAAATACCAAATTAACCTGGGTGAGGACATCAAATAGAAAGAGGTCATTAAAAATAATAAATAAAGCGATATACACATCTGTTAGTAAGAATCACCACATTCTCGACGAGACATGATGAGTTCTTCTTATAGGAAAGTTTATAAAACTACTGTTTAGCATTCCACAACACATCAAAGCAAGGTAGAAGCTATTGGGTTGAATTAAAACAAAATGCTTAAATTGTCTACATTTTCTTAATATTAATTTTTCCAATGGTAGTAACATGTGTTGTATATTAAGCTCTTTGAAAATATGGATAAATATCGTACAAAAACTATTATTATTGATTTGGATTGTAATTAATTTCCTAAAGCTAGCCTAGAGCTAAATGATTGTTCACAGTTTAGGATTTTTCCAATGATAGTGCCATGGGTAATGAGCTCAAGATTTCCATTGTATGTGTTTTAAATGTGTTTAATTTTAAATAGTCATAATACAAAACTAAATTTTTTGTTTTGTAAAGCTATCAATACCTTAAGGTAAAAAACAACAACTTATAAATACTTAATTTCTACACACTGTTCTATCTGCACATTTTTTAAATAAAAAACTTTTAACATCTGGTTTTTAATTTTAAAAAAAAAGAAACTTGTTCTGTACAAGATAAAAAGCTCTTCTTATATAAAAGTTAAAAAAGACTGCTGGTAATTTCCTATCGGATTATACCACAGTAGGAGTTGCGTGTAAACAGTGCATTCTATCATAATACAAATTAATGTATTAAATATTAAGTTGTTTGCCTTTAGTAAAAAGAAATGGAGCAGTTTAACATCATGCTAAGGACTCTAAACTCTTAAAAAATACTATACAAACCTCCTACAACAAGGTAGGATGTAAGTTTTCTCTCAGCATCTGACTGTCCAGACTGTGAGTCAGCTTTCTTAACCTGGTCACGTCTATATGCAGAAAAGTCTGGTACTTTCAAGTCTGTGTGGGCAAAACGTACTTGTGATGTACCTATCAAATTAAAAACAATCACTTGAACTTAGTAAAAATAAGACATTTTACAAATAATGTGCTATTTCTCAATTCAAACAAAGTTTAAAAAAACAACAAAATAATGTGTGCAGAATGGTTTATAAAGATAAATTCTAATAAATTTCTTATTTCATTTGTATGGCACATTTGAATCATTTACTTTGACAACTTATCCATATGTATAAAAGCTATGAAAAACAAATCAACAATGTAAATAACTAAGACATAGGCCCTACCAAGTGAAGAAATCATTATTCCTCATTATTTGATTTAACACAATTGTTATACAAAACATTAAAACACTAATTTTATTACCAAACACACCAGTAAAAGATACACTTTCTGCCTATATATATATGCTGGATCAGATTCCTGCGCTTAGTAAAAATTGTAACTTAATTGTAAATTACCTAAGTCAACAGCTACCGAACAGCATTTTTTTCCATTAACCTCCTGTGGATTTTTGTAAATGGTGCGGGCAATGCATACAAAATATTGTACGCATGCAAACTTTGGGAGGAAAAAAAACTAGCTTTGGTCTTTGCCAGTTCAATGAAAACAAAAAAGCCACTTATGCAAAGAAGTAAAGTTTGAATACATCCTATTTTCTTCTTGATAACAAAATAATTTAATATAGACTTAGACTTAGTAACTATAGATCTCTAGAGCACAAGCATGTAGATAACATTATAATGTAGGCTGAAGGCGTAATAGAAACATAATCTCAGGAATTAAATTTATTAAATAAAAGAAATCATTTAAAATGGCACACTAATTTAAGTAAGTTTTGATCTAGATTAGATTCTTGAGTCTATAAGGGAAAAATAAAAAAAAAAGCAAGGTGTTTTAGAGGTGACAGAGTAGCTAGGCGAAAACAAAAAACGGAAGTGCGGAAGTAAAAAATGACTGATAATTTAGCTTTTTTTGTGTGTTTTTTCACACAGGCTGCATATATTGAATACTTTTTAATGAAATGTGAGAAGTTTAAAAGAAATGTTATATACTACTTTAGACAATGGCCTATTTAATGCTTAATTAAGATTTTTTTCAAGTTTATTATATTTTTTTTATTTATTATGAAAAATACCCCCTTTTTTTGTTTTTACCAATACATGGTTCAAGAAAATCGTCTAACATTTTTTTTTCACACTAGACATCATGCCTGGCTATAATGCTACCAAGTTTTATCACACTAACTCATGCACTTCATATTGCAAAGTTGGAATTTACAGTTTTAATTTAAGAAATTTCTTAAAAAAACATAAAACCACGTCAGGCCATGTGAGGCCTAATATTCTCCACATTGTTATAAACCTGGTGGTGGCACAGATGGGGGTAGTGGTATGTATGTAGTCAGCCAACGCAAATCGCCCCAGGCCATCGCTAGACGAGCGGTCAACCGCGACGAGCTACGACGGTCAGCCGAGTCGAGTGTCAACATGACGGTTCGGGAACAGAGCTCAGGAGCGTCACGAGGGACGTAGTCATGTGACAAAGCTAAAAACGTCCAACGACGTTCTGTCCGGTTCTAGAAGGCCAGCAGGGACCCTATATAAAGAACGGAGGTGCCGCAGTCAAGACGGTTCACGACAGGGGTTCAGAACAGGGTTGACTACAGCACAGTTCAACGGTGTGGTTCTGTACGGAGCATTACGAAGGCTCAGTGCGAAGTACTGTCAAGTACAGTTGAGACGGCTAGTTCTTGATCTTGGTCTGCGATCGAGTCCGACACAACGAGCCTAGTGCATGAAGTCGACCCTGAACTGTTGAACCCAGTGCAAGCCCGAACGAGACGGAGAGGCCAGTGCAAGAGTTGATATGGCGGTACGGTGTTATCTGAGAGATATTTGAACAGTGTACATGTTGCCAATAGTACAGTATTGGCTGTTATTTATTCAACCATTAAAGTGTTACGTTATTTTGGAGCCCTGAGTTGTCAAGTTCTTTAGGTTGGTGGTGTATGGTGCAGTTTGCAGAGAGCCTGGATAGTAAGATTCATAACAATATATTCAAATAGTTTGTTTTTTTCAGTTTAAAAGCGCATTTATAAAAAATTTCTTTTAGAAGACTATTTTGATCACAATTTTATAATATTTTGTTATTTTCTCATTTCTGCCATCACAACGCCGCAATTTTGTCCACACCACTCTGACATTTCTTGTAACTCAGGACCTGATAATAAATTTGTTTATATCCTTCATTATAAAATTTACATTCTAAACAAGTAAAGCTCATAAATAAAAATAAAATCAGATTTGTGAGTTAGAAATTTACTTATTTAATAAGTATTTCTATCATCTGATCTACGAAACATGATTTAAAAAAATGATTGACATTGTGATTACGCGAATTACGCCAAATTACGGTTACCTGATAAAGATGTGCTAACGCTCGGAACAGTTCTTACGAGGTTTTGAGAAAGAGAAAAACTTGTGAGTTTCTTAGCTGGTTGTTCAACTGTAATTTTAGATGGTGTTGAAATTGTTGGCAAACTAACAGACAACAGATTTCCTCTTGGAACTGCCTTTACAGCTGCCTGAATTATTGAACTTTTGGGCAGCGAAATCATTTTTAGTGTTGCTATCCCTTCAATGGCAAAGGACGAACAAGTCAAAGGCTCATCTAATGTTCGAAAAAAAAAAACAGTAATTAAAGTTCGAGGAAATAAATAAATAAGATCTAGAGTCTATGTTAATGGTACAGACGTAAATATACTTTAATTTGTAGATTTTAAATGGATGATGTTAATTTTAAATTTTTCAAAAAATAATACATCTATATTATACGACAAAGTATACACAAAGTTGTGTTTAAATATAAAATTTGGTCGCATCCAATAAACTCAGTTTTGTTTTGAAAAGTCGTTATTTAGTTTAACCACTTATATTGATATCTGATCACGTACCTATATATAAAGAGAAAGAAATTTGGAAATGGATATATATATATAAATTAACGAATCTAAGGGAGACAACTCTACGATGGATCAATGTAAAGATATGGGCAATAGTGGCTGGCCTAGATTCTAGATGCATGTAATAAAAAGTTGTGATATGGTCACAATAAACATAAATGTCAGTCTTGGTTTTCACATCTTCCCCCCCCCCTTGCCTGCAGGCTTTATTGTCGCCGCCTCTCTTACTGTCTTCACTTTAACACAAGATTCACTGTTGCCGCCCGTCTCGCTCTTAAACTTTTTATGTTCACTACCACAGTCACACACTACACAGGGTGGCACAGTCCGTGTCACCAGCGGCGTCACTACGGTGGGTGTCAACCGGTGCGGTAAGTTCAGAGTGTCACTCCCCCCCCCCCCGCAGCTTTTCCCTCAAATATACCCAATAAAAACTTATTGTTTACTTCTTTCTGTTGCGCCATAATATAGTGAGCTAATTAGTCTGCCTACATTCGTTGATAGTTGTTACTGTACGTTAAAAAGAGTGTCGGTTCTATTTTAAAGTTTCATTATTTCTGACATTTTATCATTAGTAATTGCATAGATTAAAATGTAAGATTTTAGATAAGAAAAATATTTAACATCAACTGAACAATTTTCCACGAAATGCCACATTGTCTTTGCAAGAAACATTGTGATAACAAGCAGTCTGTGCAAGATGCTCCTCATTTCCCCCCTTTTTTACGTTGATCATAGCAATGACTTCCCTGTCTTTTTTTTCAGGGTGCCAAAGTTTTCCAAATCTTAAAGCCTGATAAAATTTCTTCAGTCTTCTCGTGATTTTCCAATTTTTAACATGTCAAAATAACAAAAGTGGTAAAACGTATTTTTTATTTTTTTTATTTTTACCCATTATGCATAATTTTAGACAAAAAAAAATCGGATACTTTTGAATATTTTTACTGTCCCATTTTTTAAAGTTGTCTGTTTTTGTTTTTTTATTATTAAAAGTGCATTTTTACCCCTATTGGGTGTCACCCGGTGCGGCCCGCACCCCCTAAGTCTCAAAAAACGGGTACCTTCTTCTTCTTATTATTGTTATGTTGGAGTGTTCAGATGAGTAGACCAATACATGAGATGAAATGCGCAGTGGTTTCCAGATCAGGGAGCTCTCCATATAGTTTCCTTTAGAAACCAACAGGAAAGTCTTCCACTTGACGGAACGACCCTTCCACTTTTTCCCAGACCAAACAACCTACGATGCCGCTTCTCGCTTGTTAGACCGTCCACTGTGTAGGATCCCGTCTATAACTGCAGAGGATCAAACCAAGCTCTAGTTCTGGTTCTCCTTTCACTTTGGCGGAAATCAACTCTCTTCCTGCTTGTCTAAACATTTCGTCCATATCCACTGTTGAAAGTGCGCTGGATGCGTGCTTTTGTTTACTATATATAATGCCCAATTGTAAAACACATTTCGAGTAGTTATTCTTGTGCAGTTGCATTCTGCTGTGTTAGGAACACAAAATAAGATGGAAGAATTAATAGGTTGCTGTGAACATCTGTATCAATTTAGAGAGTGTTCCTTAATATCTTTCACTGAAACCTGGCTCAATGATACGATACCGGACTTTTCTGTTGATCTCGATAAATGTTACGTTTATAGAGCAGACAGAACAATTAATAGTGGGAAGATTTGTGATTTGTGATTTTGGGCACATCGGCACAATTTAGGCCATGTCGTGCCTGCAGTCCCTCAAGGGCCACTCTCCCTCCACACAACAAAGGTCAAATTCTATACCGTCAAATAATTAAAATCAAGGTCTATTTACAATTAAAATAGTAGAGGTAGTAAAAATTTAATAATTTGGTAAAAATATAATGTAAAAAGTAGAAATCAGATCTTCGTAGACAATCCCACTTCCCGGATAAAGCCCAGTACCTTCCCAGGGTCGACATTATTGAATAGTGTTTTTAAATTAGTGGCTCTAAAATATTTTCCCCTGACATCCTGGTATCTGGGGCAGTCAATGAGGATATGTTCCACGGTGAGGCGAGAGTCACAATACTCACAAAGTGGGGGCTCTTCTTTCTTCAGCACAAAAGAGTGCGTGATGTAGGTGTGGCCAATCCTAAGTCTAGACATGGTCGTGCTACCACGCCTTGTCAGACCCTTAGATGTGGACCGCCACCTGACATCCGCCACAATCTGCCTGAGTTTATTGTGAGTCTCAGCCTCCCATCGATCCTGCCACTCTTGGTAGATGGCAGTGGCAATACTTTGTCTCAGGTCTGAGCAGGGAATTTGAGTTCCTGATACCGCATGATTTAGGGCTCTCTTTGCTTCTCTGTCTGCGGCTTCGTTTCCCTCAATGCCCACATGGGAGGGGACCCAGATGAAGGTGACATCCGTATGGTCGGCTGTTATTTGGTCCAACAGCTTCAGGCTCTTATGTACCAGTGGAATGTCAGTCTTCATCCGCCCCAAAGCTTGCAATGCAGATTTGGAGTCGGAGCAGATTATAAATTTCCTCCTTTCTGATGCTTTGACGGCCATAAGTGCAAGCGATATTGCATGCAATTCGGCCGTAAAGATGGAGCAGCCATCGGGGAGTCTACGGGAGATTGTTTTGTTCCGAAAGGAGCAGGCACACGCGACCTTTCCATCCATTTTGGATCCGTCTGTGTAGATGGTGCCACAATCTCCGTAGCTCTCTTGTGAACATTAGGAATAAAATTTGTGACCCTAACATTGAACTTGTGTGTGTCACACTTAGGCCTTACTACTTGCCTAGAGAATTCACCCAGGTGTGTTGTTGTGTACAATCAAAGCACCCGGAATCTGTATCGTAACTGGAGATTTCAACAACCTAAATATTGACAACACACTGTCAAACTATAGTCAGTACGTCTCCCTCCCCACAAGGCAGGGTAGAACGCTTACAAGTGCTACGTAAACATTAAGGAGGCTTACAAATGTAAAAGTTTGTTCCCACTTGGAGAATCTGACTATGTACTAGTCCATCTTATACCAAATTACAAACCTACTCTTAAAACTACAAAGGGAGTTATAAAAACGGTCAGATGTGGTCTGAAGAGGCTGTAGAAAAACTACGAGGATGCATTGAGAAAACTAACTGAGAAATCTTTATTGAGAACTGTCCAGACATAAACGAACTAACAGAAACTGTTAACTCGTATCTATCATTCTGCGAGGAGTTAACAATTCCAACAAAAACAATACAAGTCTATGGAAACAATAAGCTTTGGATGACCAAAAAAATCAAACACCTTATTACTGAAAAGAAAACAAAGTATAAGGCTAGCAACGAAGAGTTTATAAATGCCAAAAATAAACTGAGGAAAGCAATAATTGACGGGAAAAAAACATACAAAGAAAAAATTGAGAATTTCTTTGCAAATAACTCAAAACAATGCTGGGAGGGATTAAAGAAAATAACAGGGTGCGCCTCAAAACGAGAACAAATTTCAGTGGATGATAATGAGAAATTCGCCAACGAACTAAATTATTTTTATTCTCGTTTTGACAAAGAAGATTTTGTTGATCTACACAAAGAACTTTTCAACACTCTGTCCAAAGGAAAACAAGAGCCCTACGTCAATTGTGTAACTGAGGATGAAGTGACCTTGTTATTTAAAAGAGTAGACGTAACAAAAGCTTCTGGACCAGACAAAATTAGTGACAAGCTGATCAAGCTATGTGCGGAGCAAATCTCTTCTATCTTCTGTCACATCTTTAACCTCTCATTGCAAACGTGCGTATTCCACACATCTGGAAAACTTCAGAGATCATACCAGTGCCTAAGAAACCAAAAATAGATTGCTTAAATGATTTCCGCCCAGTAGCACTAACACCTATTGTTATGAAATGTTTTGAAAAATATATGCTTAAACAACTTGTAGCAAAAGTCAATAACAGCCTAGACCCTCACCAATTTGCATACAAAGCAGCTAGAGGAACTGAGGATGCCATTCTTTTGCTTTTGGACCAGCTTTATAAGCATCTTGATATACCCAAAAACATATGCACGAGTCCTCTTCGTAGATTTCTCCTCGGCTTTCAATACCATACAGCCACATAAACAAACTCAGTAACTTAAATGTCAGCCCCTACTTACAAGCATGGGTTCTAAACTTTTTAACCCAACGGCCCCAGTATGTTAAAGTCAACAACACCAAAATCGTCAACTCGAGTACTATGTACGGGTGCTCCACAAGGTTGTGTACTTTCTCCTGTACTATACACTCTTTACACAAATGACATAAGAAGCATCTATGACTCAGTTAAACTCATTAAATTCGCTGATGATAGCGCCATAGTCGGTCTTATTTCAGGAGACGAAACTCAGTATCGAAGCTCGATAGAAGAACTGGTGCACCGACAACTTTCTAGAACTGAATGTAACAAAAACTAAAGAACTTATAAGAGATTTTAGAAAGAAAAAACAAACTATACGTGAACTGCAAATAAACACTACATCTATAGAACAAGTAAAGGCATATAAATATCTAGGTGTTATCATCAACAACAAGCTTTCATGGGAAGACCACCTTCGAACTCTGACAAAGAAAACAGCCCAGCGACTCTTTTTTTCTTTACAAACTCAATAGCTTTAAACTAAACAAGAAGATCCTTAAGACCTTTTACGGCGCGACTATACAAAATCTGCTAACATACGGAATAACCTGTTGGCAAGGCCTCATCTAAACTGTTGCGACGTCTAGAAAACATCATTAAAAAAGCGTCAAAAATTACACTTACAACATTACCACATTTAAAGGAACTTTTTGAACAAAAGTGCCTTAAGAAAAATCGAAAAAAATCTTGGAAGACAACGGCCACCCGCTCCATCAGAACTAAGTCAGGTCGTCGCGAAGTGGGCGACTGCTATCAATCAAAACAAGAACGGAGTTGTACAAAAACTCGTTCGTACCTCACTCGGTCAGACTCTATCACCGCCACTCATTGATCAGGGAACATGAAATGCACCAAGATACCTGTCTGTAGTCGCTGAATGAACTCTTTATGTTGTCTGTTGTATTTATGTGTATTTTTCTGTTGTATTGTCTTTATATGAGAAAAGAGTCCTTGTAATCACAACAAATTTCCGTAAGGATGAATAAAGCAGTCTTAGTCTTATGGTTGGATAACTTATAGATGTCATATCAAGAAAGCTATGATGATAGTTAGGCATCCCTTAAGTTGAAAGATATTCATGAACATTATACCTTTCTTGATCAAATATTTCTCACTGTACCTGACTTGATTTGAAATGAATCAGAAAATTAGTAGTGTTACTTTAAAAAAAGATAATAAAGAAAATAAAGGAACACACACACACATGTATATAACGGTATTGCCTTTGATTCCATTAACATTAAGGACAAGTGCAGTATTTCACATGACCATGCAAACCCAGTAGCGACATGCATATTTTGCCACATCTATTATAAACAAAACCGTTTGAAAACAGGGAAGGCTTTTCTATTTGGTTACAAATGTTTGAGAGCCCTCCAGCTGTTTCTTTCAGAGCTATCTCCACATGCCAGTGAGAGCAAAACGGTGACTAATTTTATCTTTCTAGCACTTCCGAGGGGAATCTAGGGCTTATGGAATGAATGGTATCAAAAGTACCAGCCTATAATGGACATACACTGACAAGACTATCTAAAAAAAACATTCTGCAGGAGGCTGGTGTTGACAGCCGGAGAATTTTAGCTACCCATCGCCTCAGTGGAAATGTCTAGTAGTGGAACTAGCTAGGCTAAGTACGAGTAGCGAACCAGGCCCTGCAGGATTCCCTCTGTGAGCTTTTTTTTTTTTTTATCTCACTCGGTGTAGGGATGGAAGAAATAGCCGCCACACCGTTCCACGCAAGGGGCCGTCATCAGTAAGCCGTCAAGCTGGAGAGGCGGTCCTTACATGGAATAGTGGCGGTTACAGTATAGGAATATGAAGTAAACTCCCCATGGTTAGCGCTGCCCTCAGCCACTTGTAGCGAGTGGGACCCAAGTACGTGGTACGGTCGCCCAGTCGGTCTATGGTCGTCACTGCTGGGGGCCCTCAGACAGGCCTGGTCGTTGGACGATCAACGGGACAACGGCGCCTTATGCGCCGATTCCCTACTGAACTTTTTTGAAGATGTTGATAGCATAAAAACCCTACTTACTCTACAACAACAGCTCTGGGTCAGACACCTTTCACGTATGGATGATGGCCGCATAGCAAAGGCCATCTTTTTTTGGCAAGTTTAAAGGAGGACAGCGTATAAATACAAACATAAAGAACAAATCCAACAGATATGGCAAATGTATTGTCCATATGTACAACTAAATACTATTATATAATAGATCTAGTTTACTTAGAATTTTATTATAAATACATTATTTATGCTTATCTCTTTGCTAATGTTTTTATTACTATTGGTCAATATATTCAGTTAAATAGCAAAGTTGGATGGTCAAAGTTCACACACAAAATGCTGAAAGGAATTACATTGGAATTTGTGCATTTTAATTTCCACTTGTTACCAGTATTTAAGAGTTTAATCCACTGCCATCCTAATTAATCTGTGGTCTAGCTTGGGGAAAAAAAATAATAATATTCTTTCAGAACAAATCTATGCAGCATATACTATGAACATAGTTTTTCACATCTGAAGACCTTTCATCAATTTTAAATTATAATAAGCCTGATGAAAAATATGACAAATTAAAAAAAAAATAAAATTGGCCATATATACCATAACCTAATGGATAATAAGCTGTACAAAGTAGTTTTTGCCCTTTAGAAATTAAAGAGATGGTAACTAATGAACAATTTTAGCCATTTATAACAGTTGTTGAACACCATCAGAAATGAAACCAAAAAAAAAATTTTTTTTTTAGTTGTTCTATACTAAATGCCAGTCCAAATAGAAAGAGACTATCACAAGAAAATAAGCTATCACAATGTGAATGACAACAAATATATCACTTATTTTGAGGAAAGTTTCAAACACCCAGTTTGAAAATGAGTTAATATTGTAAGAACAATAATGAATACAACCAATCCATAATGTAACAACTACATTATTGGAAACTGACTTGTTTTTTAAAATGTCAGTCTCAGCTAAGCATAGGCAGTTGCATTTATCAACCAAAAATCTGATAAATTAGTCAAACCAGTTTCATGTTGAACAATACACTAACGTTTGACTGTATTTTTAAACAAAATCTGGTCAAAAATTAAAAACTTTCCACATACAGATATAAAATCATACTTAGACAGATACTCAAGTGATTAAGGAAAAAAATCTTTACACAAGAATGCTTATTTTGTAGTATTAGGTTAACTTTAAATGCAAAATATTGCCTCTATTTAAGTTACAGATCAGAAATAACCAAATATTACTAAAATCAGACTTTGTTTTTTTTTTACTTATAACTCAACACAGATCGTTGGAGGGATGGAGAGGGGGGGGAAGTAGACAAACAATTATTAGAACAAGATGTTATTCATAACAATCAACACTTGAATATCTCACAAAATAATATTTTGAAATGTAATAAAATAAATATATATGTATATTTATTTACAGGTAAGGTAAACAAATTGATCATCTGGAATATTTCAGAGAGGCAAGTAAGTATACAAAGGAAAAACAGATTCTATATATAGGCAACAAAAATAAATTTCAATAAGATTCTACGCTAATGAAACATCAGATATTCTAAACTTCTTTACAATGTTTTTTTCTAGATTTAGTCTAAGAACAGTATCCACAGAATTGAACTTGAGGAATTATTTTCTAGACAAATAATAAACTTGTTTTAAATATGAGCAAAGTGCTGTCCAAAAGATAACTGGAATACATTGGCAACTGCTAAGTGATATCTTTTTCAGGATATGCCCTTTAAACATTACAAGTACTCGTAATTTATTATGTACAATGACGTCCTAAGTATAGATCTCTGTATCAACTAAATCACACAAAAATGGAAGTAAAAAACTAAAAAAGGTGAATAAAGATCACTTCATTGTGTGTTTTTGTCAGTACAAATCTTGACATTGATCTACACCAGCTAAAAAATTGAAAGAGACTTCACTGATGTGACCTACATTTTGAGTTTCTTAATTTTTCTTTTTGGATGGGAGGGGGGGGGGGGGGGGGTCTTTTATATATTACAGAAAATGCTGAAATAAATTATAAATACAACCAGAATTTGAATAATGGTAAAATTTTCATTTAATAATTGTTTTTTTTTTTTAATCTGGTTAAGCTTAAATAAAGTCAGCAACTTAATAATGACCTAGAGTAGAGTCAAGTGTGAATTAATTACTTCAGTTGGTATTTCATTAAGCAAATACTGACTTCAAGCTGCTAAACAGGAGATGATATTAGAAGTGTTTTTTGTTTTGTTTCTATAAAAAAAAAAATCAGTATGCCTTTAAAACAAAAGAGTTTGAAAAACAAGTCCATGACCAAGAAAATGTTCTGGTGAAACTCAGAAGTGCAGATAGAGTTAACAAAAAAACTTGTAACAATAGAATAGAACATCAAAAGGAAAACCAAGTTGATTTAATTTTTGTTTAAATAAGACATTTACTAGCTAAAAGTAATGAGTAGATTGACTGATTTATTTTTAATGAACTAATGTACAAACTTGGTCTATTTACATTTATAAAAGAAATAATATATTTGAGTGAATGGGAACTTAATTCTGTAAAGAGACAGTTAGACTTTCAACAACATTACCAATGTCCTGAAAAATTAGGCCAGATTGGTGCTAAGCACATAAAGAGTATCTTTTTTTTACATTAATTAAGATTGTTGTTTTTTTAATTTCAAAAGCTAAAAATATCTTTTACTGTTTCAAACTTTAAATTATATGTCAAATTCTCCAATGAAATCCTGGCAATATAACATACACATACCAGTACTCAAGTAATAACAATTAAATATCAATAACAACCAAGTCTATAAATACTTATTTTGAAACTTCTCTTACAGACTTATAATAATTATATTTTGTTCAAGTCAACAAGTACTAAAGAACCATTCTATGTGCAAAGGAAGATGTCAATGGGAAGCAAAATATATTTCTTAAAACAGTTTGTAAATGTGCATTATTAAAAATGAAATTGAAAACAAAATGTGAGAGAATTATTTTGATAGGATGACCTATTCACTTTCTAAATGATTACAGATAACCCCTGTGGTCAGATATTCAGTCTTGAGTAAATAATAAATTTAAAAAAAAAACAACATATATAATCATTCACTAGAGACGCCTAAAAATGCCTTAGTAATGACTGCATCACAAAGTAGTTTTAAGTGAAAAGATGGCTATAACTTTTCAACATGGGGGGAAACCATATTTCAAACAATCTATCAGCCTGATACATGTTTCCATAGATTAAAATAATCCTTGTCACAGTGACACACACATGCTTTGTGTTTATGCAATACAAAAATGAAAATTGGAATAATAGAAACCTGAAAGGTTCAAAGGAATGGAAATTTAATGGTTGGTAGGATAGGGTATCATAAAGTGATAGGTTTTGAGACAAATGTACTACTTGGCTCAACAGTCTTAGTATAATGTGAAATATATGCAACACAGCATTATTAAATCTCTAAGCTTATAATTTTGAAAAGTGCCTTATGAAAAGTACATATTTCCAAACATATTCATATAATACTTATTGATAATTGGTTGAGTACAAATGTTTAAGTATTGAAATATCAACACACATTTTCAGGGACAAGTGAACTCAAATTCATATATATATAAATATAGAGCTAAATGTAGTCACACTTCTGGGGCAGATCAAGTACTGACAAACTACTTTATGCTGTATGACATATAAAGTTATGTCAAAGATTCATACAATTCATTCAACAGTCAAGAAGGAAGTTGATGTGTGCCTAATGAACTGTTACTCGAGGCAACTTGCAGATTAAACTTAACAGCACCAAGCTTGTGACTAGCAGTTGAAGAATAAAGGGAATGGCTAATCAGTTTGTCTTTCCAAGCGCCGCTGAGTTGCTTGTAATAGCAAAGCCCTTCTCCTGGATAGCTCGTCTTCCTGAGTTGACAAGGTAGAGGATTCAGGGTGAGTTTGTCTCAGGTGTTCACTGGTTGTGTATATCAAGGGTGGGTCTACAGAACTGCTACTGGCTCCCTCTTGATTCTCATGCATCTCTTGATACCGCCTAAGAAGTAATTTAATATTATGTGATTAGTGGAATTATTAAATAAGGTAACTAGCGAAAAAAAACAAGGCAAACTAACAGTAAAATGTTAAATACTTTGTAGGGTTTGGACTAATCACTGGGAATGTTACTAAATGTGCCACTTGAAGCTAAAGCACAATTTTTGCTTAAAATATAGAACAATATACCGGTATGAAAAAAGGAAAGATTGGGAGCAGTAGAGAGGTGTCCCAATTTAAATTTTGTTTATGAAAAAAAGATATAGGTATGAAATTAGGAGTTTTTTTTCTTATCGGATTTATGGGAAATATTTTTGAGGTGATCTAACATATGTTTTCTTTTAATATAATTTGAATCATATATGCTATCTGCTGATAGGCAGATCTACTTTTCAACCTAGCATCTACTACAGACTAATTATTCTTCTGAATTATCCCAGCCCCAGATATTCTATTCAAAATTCAAAGATTGGATATGGTCTTCAATAGATAAAGGAAACAAGGAATCATAGTGTGTATAAATTTGAATAAAAAGAAGTGAAAAGCACCCAGATAATTATAGCAATAAATGTAAGGAAGTTGATCTCGGGACAGCATGTATTCCCCTCTCCCTTTCTATTTCTGCTATAAAAATGACTTTTACATTATACTTTTGGAGTTGCACTATTATAACTACATCAAACGCTAATAACAAATTCAAGAGTAACATTTTTAAATCGATGTTATAAATTTTACAGCTGACTCTTTATAATACAATATGTTTTTGCACATGCATGTTTATGTTGTAAGACATTCAAAAAAATGTCATGACAGATTGTTTGAGTAGAAAATAAATTAAAGACTTAAAGGAAAGGAAATTCTTATAATTAATATATACTGTAGTACAATATTTTTAGAATGTAGACTGTAATTTAGTAGAGTATATTGGCCCTATAGATCACAAGGTCTAATAGCGGATCTAGAGACCTAGCATTTTTTACCCATTCCATATTGCCTGATTTCAGCAAATCCCTTTATTTTGTTTTGAATAGATGCACTTTTCAGCTTCTGTTTCATTACATTCTAAATGTTTCCAAGCAACTATTTACATTTCTACTATATGTTTACAGAAGAATTTTAAAATAATATCTTATTTTATTTTCCTTTTAGTTACTTTTTTTTTGTGTAGCTGATGAAGGCCTCGTAGCCCAAATGTCCTTTGTTTTTACTTGGTCCAACAGGGTTGTATTGTAATAGGTTTTTATAATTATGGTTTTGAATTCAAGCCTGATTTTTGTTGCTTGACTGACATATTAAGAACTTTGAAAACTGTCTGATAATAATCCCATTGGAATATCCACAAAGGCAACATGGGCCAGAATTTAGCAGAGCATGCTCAAAGTTGTGAGACAAATTCCCTCTATGACAACAAAGACATTACTATTAAAATAATGCCCTGGATAGAAAAGACACCATCCTCAAAAGGAAGGATTATAAAAATAACAAATTCAAAGATAAAATAGTTCTATCTATTAGGAATTGAAAAGTATACAGTGAAAATGTTTGACTTCATCCACTAAGCCTTCTCTAGTTATCCACTCACCTTCTAGCCTGCTCTAACATTAAGTGCTTGCGACTTTCCAACATGCTCATTCTCTCTGTGGCTGATTTAGAAAACCTGCCTCCAGTTGTTGTGTAACTGTTCTCTCTATAAATAAAATTATACATGGTACAAAAACATTAGGTATTATACTTCATTACCAACAAAAATATTTTACAAATTTTCTTTTCAAATGCTCCTAATAGATTGTATATATTTTCAGAACAAATTAAAAAATAAATTATTAGATATCAGATAATTAAAAAAAAATTTTTTAGAAGCATTTTACATCTAGATAAAGTGTTAACCTTAAGATGTCAATATTTTTTTTTAGTTTAATATTCATTAATCTTTTTCCATGGCAGTAGCTGCACTTGTCATTTAAGGCAGATTTTCTTTGTGTCACAAGTGTATTTCATTGCAGATTCCCTTTCAGAAGCCATTTACTGCGCTGGACATTAAAGCATTTCCAGAATCACTCTATTATGCCATATTTCTTTAAGGTCGCAAAACAATTTCTTTTTGCATATGGACATACCCCATTTAAAGAATGGTGTCCTATCTAAAGCCACTACACTTTCCACAGCATTCAACAGACTATTGTTATCTATAGTGTAGTCTTATTGTCGTATGCTTAATAGAGTGAAGACACCTTTACTAAAAACATTCAAGAAGATCTAATGCTTTCTAAATAGCATCCATGTGTCAAAGTAATACAGAAGTGTTGATAACTACTGCTCAGAAGACATAGATATTTCTCAGGAGAATGAGAAGCATTATCTACCACAATTTCATTTGAATGGGATCAAAAGTGCTATTGGCTTTAGCACAATATAGGAGAGCCCTAAATGAAAACAAAATTAGCCTGGTTGGATGTGGACATTTTCACCCCTCAGTGAGGTGTCTCTAGATGGACAAAATTCACTGACAGAAGGTACACTTTTTTTTATGGTCTGGCATAAGCCCTGCGGAGCACAGGTGTCACAAGTCAATGCAGTAGACCTATTGTGTTTTATTTGCAGCAAAAGTTTTTATTAAACAGTTTCCATCACTGCTAAGTAAGCTAACTAAAATAGCTTATTTCTACTAGAATGTCTTTAGATATTTTCAGATCATAAAGATAGAGCTTTCTAAAAAAAATTGAAATTGTGAACAAAAGATCTAAGATAAATACATGTATTTAAAAAAAAGAAGAAAAAGAAGGATTTGGACAGTTAATAAATAAAGTAATTCTAACATTAGAAATTGTTTTGTAATTTAGTAACTTTAATTCTATAATACTGAACTCTTGGTAGAGTCGCAAGACATATAAGGAAGGTTGAGCTCAGAAAGCTTCAGGACAATGACCCAGGGACAAGCTGAAACTTTGCTGGCAATCTTGCATCTATGTATATGACAAATGCACATTGAATGTGAACTAATGCTTTTGATAAACAGGCACAATGACCTGTGAGTTATATTGATTTCAAGACGCTTTTTCCTTCTCAATCAGCAGCTTGAAGGACACAAAAGTCAAAATAGTGACCTGGCTTCTCATTTCTCCATAGATAAAGGTGTTAAACATGGCAGTAATTTGTCCAAGTAGATTCTGTTTTACAAAATTACCACTGACATTTTATGTCCCCAATGCTTTTTGTCATCAGGGCAATGAAATGATACTCACTGATGTTCTGACTGTCTAATTCTCTCTGAAGATCCTTCAGTCAACTGTAAACTGTTATCGAAGTTGTTCAAAGGAATATTATTCACCCTAGGACTGTCACTTGCTAAACTACTCACCTGGGAAAGAGTACAGTCTAATGTGAACAATTAACATTATAGTATACATAGTTTCCTTATGAATACCATTAGCACTTGAGGTGCCTGTATGTATCAACAATAAACAACCCATAAAGACAATGTGTAAGAAAATATGTAAATAAATCACCAAGATAAAAGAACTTTTTACTTTTTAAAAAAGCTTAACAATTACCTCAGATGTTGTAGAGGAGCCACTGATACTACTGTGACTATCATTTCTTTGATGTCCTGAACCTGTGATAGCAAGCTGAAAACAACAAAAGTAAACATTTATGTTATATGTTATGAAATAAGCAAGACTGAGGAAACTAGATTCAATTTATATAAACTGGATTGAATGTAAATTTTTGAGCTTTTGTATGTAACTTAATCTCTCAGTGTACTGATAAGCAATGCATCTTTATGCAAGTATGGAACTTAAAAAAACTTACAGGTGGCACAGTAATTCTGCCTTCTAAAATATTATCTATTGTGAGGTCCACAGATCTTGTTAATCGCAAATCTTCCATGATGACTTGTTGTGGAATATGTGGGAACACAGCTTGAACTTCACGGGCCTAAAAAAGAGAATACAAAATATATGCATTGAGGAAATTGTGATGCCAGCCCAATCAAAAGTTTGTTATCCAGCCTCTAAAAAACAAAAAAAAATTACAAGATTTTAGGTGAAAGAATAGTTTTGGATTGACCTTTAAGATAAAGTTAAGTTTCTGTGTTTAATGAGAAGTAATTAGTGTAGAATTTTTTAAAATAATAAATACTTTAACCAAATGTATTTTCTTTCTATGCATAAACCACCTTATCCTACCATGTGAGTAAAAAGTATGAAACCAATGCTGCACTAACAAATTCCTACCATATTGTCCAGCTGTGATGTTTGTGTAGCATGTGCTTGTTGACCAGGTAACAAATTAGTATGGGTTACTTCCACTGAAAAGCTGGGTAACCAACTAACATATCTTGAACCTATTTTATTTTAAAACACAAGAAAAGGCATAACCAAATTCATAGTCATAATTTTTATATTGTTTAGGCAGACTATATAGTTGTGAAATTATGCGTCTAAGATTTTTCCCTTTTTCAAATTAGTGAAAAAGAAAAATGAAAATAAGATCTATGGGTGTAACAGAAGTTTTTAAATTTAATTTTTAAATTAGCTTTTTGCAACCATTATTAATTTCTTTATTATTTGTAATCATTATTCATTTTTTTTAAGCAACACTAAATTTTTGTTCTGTACAAAAAGTTGGTTATTTTCAGAAGAATTTCATACTACCCAAAAAAAGATTAACTGTATCAGAAATACCCAGCAAAAAAACAAAAACAACAACATTAAGAACCAACCATCAAAGTGAAAGAAGTGATTGGTGGTAGCCGGGTTTACTGGGGCCACTATGCCTTCGGCCATGTTGGGTACTCCTGGAGCCCCTGGATTCCTGCCATCCCTCTCTGTAGTTTCACTAAGCCTTGTGCGGCATGTTGGACAAGAGGAGTCCTGCTCTAACCATGACCGTAGACATGAACTGATGGATAGGAAAATATAATTAATAGTTTCTCCTAACTAGGAGTCTCTTCTACAGGTACCCCATACAGTCAGTTTGTTATTTTATATCAATGTGATTTTAGTTTTAATTAAATAGCTGCAAAACTTTTCACAATAAAGTGCTGCAGATAGTCTAATACTGGAAATGGAATGTGAATCAGATTACGCAAAAAAAAAAAAAAAAAATGATGATGATAATGTTTCTACAGGTAACAAGTCTTCTAAAACAAATTGGCCAGGCAGCTATACTACTGCTGATGTAAATAAAGTAGATCTTGAAGATGACTCACAACACATTTATGTGACCAAGACAATCCAAATATTTTCATTTTTCTATAACTAAAGCAAACACTATATACAACCTGTGATTCTTTAAAGAATTCTTTATCAATAGTAAAGAATTCTTTACCAAATCAGAAATTAAAGTACTTAAAAAATCTTTATCAGATAAAAAGTCTAAATAGTTTTAAAAAAACAAATCTGAATAATTTGTTTAAGAAAAACTAAAAGCTATCAAAATTTCAAAACTACTGTATTTTGAAAATAATTGTTGAGAAAAAAAAAAGCTTATGTACTTGTGAAAAAGATGTCCACATGGCAGTTTCCTGGCAGATTCCATCTTTTCCCAGCATATTGCGCAATCATCGGAATTCTGTTCCAGGTCTTCTTGAGTGGCCATAGAAAACCTTCACAAATAAACCATAACAATAAACAGAGCACAAAATATATTATTCAACCTCATAGCAAGAAACAGGAAACAAAAGCAACACTTACTTCGACTCCATTTCTTTGACAACCTTTAAATAATTCTTATGTTTTTTGACACGTCGCTGGAACTCGTAAAATAAAAATCTGAGCTGCATACAAATGACTAGACTGGCCATGCTGAGAAAGATGTTTCCATATAACTGAAAAAAAAAACAACAACAACATAATTAGATATAGTTTTTTTTTTTAAATAAATAAAGTAGCATTATAGGCTAAGAATTTTTTTTTTAATTTTCTTTTTTTCAACTTAAAAAAAAATTAAATTGAGGACTGATACAATAACAAAAAGAACAAGATTACAAAGAGAGTTTGTGTTACCACACAAACTCAGAGGCGGCCCCCGTGGGAGATGGATCCCTGTCGGATCCGCATATTCGCTGGTCGACGGAGGATGGCATTGAGCAGGGTATGAAACCGAGACCGTAGAGATAATCAGTCCTGCGCGCTAACCCCACGACCAGGCATTGCTCTTAATCTAATGACAAACTGGTTACAAACTAATAGCCTACTATTTATAAGATACCTACACATTATGGAATGACAACTACCTGATATGTACAATATGTCAGAAGAGCGATTTTAGATAATCTTTTGGTATTGAGCATTTTCATTTAAATGAAACTAGAATGAGCATGTAGATCTACCTTAATTAAACTACTAATTTAGCCCTCTCAATATCTATATCTACTAGATCTAGATCTAAAATATATATTTGGGATAATGTAGATGTAATTTAGAAAATATTTATATATAAAAAAAACCAATAGATAATCAATTAATAGACTAATTTCAATATGAAATATTTAAATAGTAGATTAGTTTCAGTATTTTATAACATTGCAATATTGACAAATTGACAATCTAGACTTTAGAAATAAAAATCTACACTTTAAGCCTAGAAATTAAAATTATAGATCTTGATCTAGTCTAAGTCATGGCTGTCTGGTAGTGTGGTTTGCGCGCTGGACTGTCGTTTGGATTCATTGATGGTCCCAGGTTCAAACCCAGCCCGCTCCCATCCCCCGTCATCCTACAGGAGGTTTGGACTACAACTCTGAAGGAACATCCGAAACATGTAAAACAACAAACTTTCTAAACTAGACAAAGAAATTCTAGATCTAGATTCTATAATGATTTTAATTAGAACTTAAATCTAGATCTAGTTTTAAAAATCTAGCTCTAGTGTAAAAAAAAAATCTAGATCTAGTGTAAAAAATCTAGATTAGATCTAAATCTAGCTATTAAGTCTTTTTAAAATGCGAGCCACATTACGAGGTTTAATAAACATTACTATACCGAGCTGTTTTAGCATTTAAAGAATTTATTCCATATGACGTCAAAGGAAAACAATCCACTACGTCACACAACCTAGTTAGACTAAAAAATATCATCTATACGAGCAGCTTGTTGAGGGTTCATAGACATTGGTGCACCGAGTGATTTCTGTTAGCATTTCATTTAAAGAATTAACTCCATATGATGTCAAAAGAAAAAAAAATCCATTACGTCACACATCCTAGTTAGACTAAAAAATGTCATCTATACGAGCAGCTTCTCGAGGGATCATAGACATTGGTGCACCAAGTTTGTTCTTTTAGCATTTCATTTCATGGGCTAGGTAGACTTAATATATATATATATAAGGATTAAAGACGCTTTTTTTTGTTTTGTCTGTCAATATATATATATATATATAGTCTGTCTGTCTGTCATGTTAATTGCGAGAGAAAAAAAAAGACTAAAAGCTATTGAAAATCTGATTAAATCAAATTTCCCTTCCGAAACATCGCATTAGTTTTAAGTTTCTATAATAGATTGTTCCGGATGTTTATATATTTATAGTGAGAGAAAATAAGAATTCCAGATTAATCAAATGCCGTAAATTAAATTTATGGGATGGTCTGTTATGAAAATTAGATGTACCATATGGAGATTTTTTCAAACCATACTTTGGTGTCAGGAAGTTGTTTTCCTTAAAAATCGGAGCATAATATTAACGATAATTAGATTTTCTAACGTTTTAGCTAGAAAGTTAAATATAGTGTAAGAGAGAAATGCAATTTTACATAAATGTAGTTAAACTATTTTTCTTAAAAAATCCAGAACAACCAATTTTTCGTAATGAGAAAATTATGTGTTTTATTTATTAGAAGAGGGATTTCAAACATTTATTAGCGTTTTTAGATTTTTCATATAAAATTCGGATCATTTTTGGCGACGATTTGTAAGAAAATTAAGGTAAAGTAATTAAGGTCGATTTCTTTTTCGAAACAAAATCCAGAAGATTCTTTACCGATTAAACAACTTTTATTATGTTTCGGCAAGAAAATTAACTGTAAAATAAGTCTAAAAAGTGATTTTCAATAATGGTTTCTAGTAAATTACTTTCTTATTTTAAAATCATGAATAACCTATTGTCGATATTTTTGAAAAAAATAAAATAATTGTTTGACATAAATTTGTTTTAAGTTAAAAATTCGGAACAATTGATATTGATAAATAAACTATAGTGACGTAGTGTCAAAGAATATAAGTGTAATATTAGTCAATTATGCGATTTCAAACAATCATTTGACATAATTTATTTTTTATAAAACAATATCCGAAACAAATTTATAGTTAATGAAATATAAATCAGTATAGATATTTTTATTTAGCATTTATATGCTATTTACATTAAAAAACCGGAACAATATATTAAAGATCATCTGTTTCTTGCAATGTTTAAGCATGGAAATAAAATCTAAAAGTTAGAAGAGCCTCTAGTGTTATTTGTTAATCTAATCGTGATGGACAGACCGACCAAACAGACAAAACGTACAAAAATAATCTTCTTTTATTTGGATGGGGGCATTTAACAAAAAATATTTAAAAATCTGATTTTTTTAAAAAGTTTAAGGAATTGGTGTAGTAGTATAGCATGTTGCGACGTTACGATACTGCACGAAAGTCGCTGCATAAAAAGTCCATTTTAAAAAATGTGCGTGATATTTACATACAAAAAGCATTATTAGCCTTTATAAACAAACAGAAATGTTTTCTTTTAACTTTAACAGCTAGTTGACTAGAAAAAACATATTTAACTATTTTTTATATTTGTTGTAAACATTTCCTGTACATTTTATAAATGTATTTGACTTAGTTATACTGAAAATACATAAAAATTATCCATCTTTGTTAGCATATTGTAACATTGCCTCCCTTGCATTTACGTAATTGTTTTAGAATTGGTGTATTTTTTTGAAAAAATTTTATAAATTAAACGGTTTGCTTTTAGATAACTAAAAGTAGCCGTTGCACCTAAACTTTTCAAGCCGTATTTAATGATGAAATAATATTTTTCATATGTTTTCTAGTTTTCGAGATCTGAGTGTGACAGACGGACATTTTGCACAAACCTAATAGTGGCTTTTTCCCCTTATGGAGGCCGCTAAAAATCAGAATTTTTTAATAAAGTTTTTTTTATAAAGTCCTCAGGTAGAGGTTTCAAAAGCATTGTTGACCCTTAACTATCAGGTGTCAGTGTGCAACATATAGATCTTTGAAATTGCAATTTTTACCCAGATAAATTTCTAAACTATCAGTCTATCTACTAACCAGCATGTGCAGGTGATGACTGAAGTCAACTGAGAGAGAGACAAGTTCAAAGATCAACTCAGTGTAGTAGACATACATGGCCCTGGATTCCCACACACCTTCTAGGCTCATGTCCCACAGTTGGATGATATACCTGGAAGAAGTAAACATTTTGTTTTATTAATGGATACCAAATTTTTCAGAGTTTGACAATTTAAAAAAAATTGTACACTATTATTGCATTAATTTTTCTTTATCCTATAAATAAGGTTGGTGTGAACTGACCCAAGAAACTAGCTACATATGATTAATTGTTTGGGTGCATTACTAAATTTTTGGTTTTATTTTCATGGCCTGTTTTATTAATTTTGATTGAAATCAATTATTCTCCTCCAATACTTAAAATAACCTCCACATTTCTGTAGAGAATAATTTTGTCTATTGCATGTTCCTCTTAATTATTTCTTACAGAAAAATTTATCCCACACCCCCCTTGGGTTGCCTGAGCCAGCCAGGAAAACCAGTGACTTGGCAGAATTTAAGTCATTGGTTAACATGCATGACTAGATGCATGAGGCATAGGACGTAATCATCTTCTTTTTTGAAGTAACATCTGTATTATGTAAGGTAAGATAACACAAAAGTTTAGTTTTCATCTTACTGAGATTTTAATTTGAAATGTTTACATTTTGATGCTTAGCAAAATGTGATCCATCAAAAAAAAAATATAAAAAATAATATGAAACTTTGCAAAACTTTGTTAACATACGTATAAGAACCTTTTGTGTTTTTTTTGTATTAAAATCAAATATTAAGTAAAAAACTTACCTTACTACAACATACAAACACTTCAGTATCAACAACAAACTCTGGAACAGCCAAAAAAATAGAAATAAAATTTATGAAGCAATCTAGAATTTTCAGAGTAACTTCTAAGAAAATCCACTCCACCTTACAATTAGATCTATGCTTTAATTATTTTTTTAAAAGTTAAAAGCTACTTTAAAGAATACAGTCCTGAATAAAGTAAAACAATGATTTTCAAATCTCCGAAATACAGTAAAACATTTTGATATCACAAACATACTAAATAACTTTAATTTCATTGATGATTATAAGTTCTAAGCATTCTAACTTTGTAGGTATGTACAAGAGAGAAAAAAAAACATTGATTTTTTTTTACCTCAGCAGCCAGAAAAGCAAATATAGTCAAGCTGATGTTTATTCCAACCCAGAAACATCCAACCAAAACTACTCCACTTGTCAACAGAATGACCAACAAGAGAGAGAGTAGTTTAACATGTGCATAGCGGGGTGTAGCAGGAGAGAAGGATAACTGAAAATAAAACATTCAAGATAGTAAAATAATAAAATAATTAATGCTCCCAATAAATCTAATAATACTGAATGTTATAATAAATCAAAGAATGTAATGGTATGTTGTTTAAAAGCAGATAAAACATGCTTCTGTATAGGACTTACATATTCAAACCTGTCCTTACACAATTGTGTGAGAAGGTGCAGGAAGCCCAATCCAGAAAACCAGGCTAGCCACAGAACTACCTCCTCCATGCTTTGAACATTCATAACTCCGAAGATGAAAATGAACTTATAAAAGATGAAATTCCAAAACTTGTCCTTTAAATGCTATGATAAAATATAAAATACACAGATATGAGTTTGTTCAAATGTTTTTTTTTGATGAAAATGAATAAATGATGAGAGTGATGTATTTTTAAAAAGTTCAGCATATATCCTGGTAAGCTCCAGTATCTCTTTCAAATAAAAGCTTTCACATTGTTAAAGTGACTAGTCAATGACATGAACCTCAATTAGATTAGAACTTTTATTATATTTACATATCTGACAATACTGATGAGCATTACATTTTCTCTATATGTGCATTAATTATTAAGATTTAAAAAATGTATTGTCATATCCTTGACTGTGTGATACAAAATTATTATATACTTAATGAATATAATTTATTATGTTCTTAAATTACTCAAACATGTTTCTGAATATTTTTTCTTTTTAAATTTTCAAAAGACAATAAAATTGTGTTAAATTCAACAAGAATCATCCAGTGAAAAGAAAATGAAACTAAAATGAAATTAAGAATTTATTTACAATGCAGTTTACCTAGTGATCTATTCAGTAATTTAAAGCTACTTTTTTTCCCCCAAATATCTGAAAACGTTTATGCTTTAAAATGTATAATTAATTTATAACATATATAAGTTTATAAAGAAGCAATAGAAAAAAAAAAATAGCTTACCTGTTTTTCAATAACCCTCAGCTCTCCAAAGACTACATTTTGAATTAGTTTACCAAACAGAATAAGTAAGCAGTAGCAACTATTTACAAGAGTCTGAAGATAAAAAAAATAATTTAACATTTGATGAAATAACAATATAAAACAGTGAGCAATTATAGGGGGCTGACGAGGATTTTTGTATTCCAATGAGTTTGCAGATAATCTTAATCACAAACAATTATTAGTAATATTGTTTCAAATAAAATATTTGTACACAAGTGAATATAATATGTATATTTCTAATTTTAAAAACAAAAGGAAAGTTGTAATTTCAAAAGATGTGCAGATTTGTCTTTTTGAAGAAAACAAAAAAAAATTACAGAATGATTTTGGAGGACTAAACAAATAAACTTTGCACAAATATCATGCTTGATAAAGACGATATTTAAATCAAATATGTAATATTGTGTAGCAAATTTGGTTTTTGATAAAAGATTGTGCTTTAAAAAAATGGTAATATGCAATATGCATACTTAAAAATATGGCCTCTTACAGCTGCAAAACAGTTCTGATTCAACTCATAGAAATAGAGATGAATGCCTGACACTCAGCAGTTCCCCCCTCTCCACCCAACTGATGTATCCAAAGGAAACCAACCGCAGATACAGTTTTGGCATCAGCTGCAACCGGCGTAAAAACCAGTAAGCTTCAGTCAGGAAGGGAGCTTAGCCTTGGCTACCTACCCACCGAGGAGAAGGAAAACTCTGTAACCAAATCTCTGATGCTTTGCAGCTATTACAAAATAGGAATTTTTATAGTCCTTATAGTTCAACATAATGACATATACTATAAAAGTCATCTATGCTTTTCTTTTGGAGGCTGACAGAATTAGTAATTTATAATAATGTCATATATATTCACTTTAAATTAAACATAAGTACATAATAAGAGAGATGAGAGCCAGTTTAATGACAAGCTATCATTGATAAAGAAGGATTTTTTTATTATAGAATTTGTAGAAGAAAGGACTGTGTGGTGTGTAGATGAACCAATATCAATTATTTCAATTATGGCTCAACCCATAAAGCCACCACAAATGGAGGAGCTGGAATACTTATCGAATGGCCAGATGGAGGAAAACTAGAAAAATCTATTGCAACTGGAGAGCTCTCTGACAGTCACAGAGCAGAAAGGGAAGCACTAGCACTAGCCGCTACCATCCTAGCAAATCATCCAAATTCCCCACACAGTCAGATTGTCTTACTAACCGATGCAAAAACAACCCTCCAAAGCCTGCAAAACTCTGATTCCTCATATATTAATAACCTCAAAACAGCACTTACAAAGCTCAACAACAACAGCAAAAAAACTGTAATTCAATGGATCCCAGCTCATATAGAACTAGAAGGAAATGAGAAGGCTGACACACTCGCCAAGAGTGGGAGAACTAACACACTAATAAACTCTGCACTCTATCCAGAAGAATTGAAGAAATTAATAGTAAATAAAATAAATGAGAAATGGACGAGCTCCAGAGAATACAGACCACGTCCTCCAAAACTGCTCTCTATACCAAGAGGCCCGTATAAGACATTGGCCCCAAATCACCCCACTAGAAAGGAAACTATATGGAGAGCTCCCTGATCTGGAAACCACTGCGCATTTCATCTCATGTATTGGTCTACTCATCTGAACACTCCAACATAACAATGAGAAAGAGGAAGAAGAAGAAAAATTTCAATGTACAAATTAACTCAAAAAACAATCAATTTCCCTTTTACTTATACAATTCAGTCTCCTCTCAAATACTAAAGTATGTTGCAGTAGCAACAAAGAGACCCCTTACCATTTTCAACCACAGTCACAAGTATAACCCACATCTGACCTACTTACCCAGATACACCAAGTTTCAACCCTCATTATATAGACCATATTCAGGAAATGCTCATCTCTATCGTAAGGCAATGTTATGTTGACCAGTTCTTGTGGTAAGCCAAGTTCTTCCTGAATCTGATTGTCTGGGTTAAAGTTCAGAATGGTGTTGACAGTTTGATGGGCATAAAATGAGGCCAAACCCAGCATCACCACAGAAAATGAAATATATGTTTGGAGGCTGGGTAAGGGAAGACGTTCCAATATAAGTGCTGGCATGTTGATGACTAAACTCATTCACAACTTCTTCACCTTCAATGACAACCTTTCTGCTTAAAACAAACAAAAAAGGTCCATAGAATAAATAAATGATCAATATCCAATGAAAGTAGAAAAAGTAATAACAGCAATGCACTTAAGTAAAACTATGTATATTAACTCAAAGATATGAGCCTATTAGCCAAGGAATTAAAGAATGTTTATATTGACATCTAAGTACATAGATTATAACTCAATTCTATAATAATCAGGACCTACTTATCTACAGTTTAGTACTTTTTATCTAGATTAGATCTAGAGAGTATTCTAGACTGTAATCTCAAGAGAAAATACCAGAACCAGCCAATATGTTGTTGAGAATGTTACAAATAAAGCAAAAATGTTATCCATTGTCTATAATACTGTCAGCTTATGTGTTTTAAAGTTTATTCCCATGACAGTAGACTCAGTGTAGACTACTCTAACCCTAGCTTTCAAGTTTCCTAACCTTTAACATAATTTTTTTTAAATGTCTTTTAATATTTTTTTCTTCTGCTGTTTCAAGCAAAGACTGTAGCGTTGAGTACATAGTATAGAAAGAGTTGGTAAATACTGAAAAGGTCAAACAAGGGACCTTATCTAGTGCTGGTCCTTAAAAAAAATAAAAGGTGTAGTTTTGTATTAAATATCAACATACAGAAGTAGTGAAAATAAAAACGGCAAGTTGTTCAAGAAGCTAAGAAGATTTTAGAAATAAGAAAACACCCTCTTGGTCAGGATTTTGTGATTTTACCATCACAAAGGAGACACAAGACACCAATTACAAAGACAATTAGACACTAGGGGTGCACCGGATAGTCGCTCCGGCTCCGGCTTCTGCAGAATATCCGGCATTTTTTACTATCCAGTGCTATTCGGCTCCGGTCGGATATCACTACCGGATAGTAAAAAATACACCTATTTAATATGCATAAAGTGAACCTCATTCCATTAATGTCTGTTGTAGAATGTATTAATGTTTATATTAAAACAAAAATAGAGCCATTATAAATATGCACCAAACATCGTTTATTATAAAGACAAGACGTGTTAATAACTTAATACAAATAGAAATGAAACTTTACATCATAAATGCGCTTTACATACAGAGCAGCAATGGCTGACACTTTTTTCAATTTGTCTTGACCTTTGAGTAGGTTAGTTAACATGTTAAAATGCTACATTCCTTGACTGCGTCATGCTGACCAGATGTCTGTCTAGCTGTGCGGGTATATCTCCAGAGGTAGAGATGAACAACTCCCACCCCTTTTATTTGTTTAGTCCATCACATTGAGTTTTTTTTAAAGGCAGGTGACCACAAGTTAAATACGATGGACGTAGGTTTAATGTCAGCGTATTGACACTCTCTAGAGTTCACACCTTTCGAGGGAACTGAGTTTGTTTATTTAGTAGTTAATCTTTATTAGGGGGGCTGGACTACAAGAGCCACACTTCTAAGGTAACTAGGTATATTTCCAGATGAACAACACCCTCCTTCTTTTATGTTCATTGATTGACAGGTGACCCCAAGTCAGATACGATGGACGTAAGCACTCTCTAGAGGTCACACGAGGGAACTATGTTTGTTTACTTAGTAGCTAATCTTAATTGGGGGGGGGGGGGGTGGACTGGACTTCAAGCCAAACATCTACACGGGTATCCGGACAAAGAGTTTGCTTGTTTGGAGAAAAATCTTAATCACGTGGTTGGGCTGAAGGCCACACCTTTTCAAGTGTGCCGAGTTACTTGAACATTAATCTCAATTAGTAAGCTGGACTAAAGATCACACGCACCTAAACGAGTGACCTTTAGCTCCACAGAACACAAACCGTGAGATTATATAGCCCAGTAAGCCAGTAACTAATTATTTTGTAGAAGACACGACCAGGGCTATCTTTAAATGGATAACTAAACACCCCCTACTCTTTATTTCTTTGGTCCTTGACACCCAAATTATTGATAGACATTGACCATTTTTAAGCCAGAATGAAAAAACACAACGCGCTAACAAAGGATATTACACTTTAAATACATATAACTTGAATATTACTCCTGCAGTTAAGTGTCTTGATTTGATAACAATATTCTTAATAATTTGTGACATTAACTCCTTGTTATTACTATTTTTTTTTACTTAAGATGCGTACTTAGCCACTGTGTATCAGGCCAGGATGACTTTTACACACCTGACATCCATAGGCTTAACATCGTTCCCTTTTGTAACAGTTACTGAAACCACGAATAAAATCAGTAAAAATTAAGGAAGATGTTTCTAACATACGTAGTTTGCAATTAATGTTTCTTACGTACCTTCTTTGCACAATAAAATAAAACAAAGATGTGCATGTTTGCGTGTGTGTGTTTTTTGCCTTGTATTAAAACCTTTAGAAAGAAAGCTAATTTCATTGTTTAATTCTTTTGACTTAATAAATAATGGAAAACCTTACAGTAAATTTTAAAATCGCTTAAAATAAATTGAATAATAGTACCGCAGTTAGATCTAGCAAACAAAGAAACAATATGCTGGATCGTAAAAAAAAAAAAAACAACCCTTGACCTCTAACTAGTGGATGGGTATAATTTATCTATATGCTTGACTGACCATGCCAATGTGTTATCTTTTTTGACTGACACCCAACTCTATTGCGTGCGTATGCTCAAGGAAAAAACAATGCATGATGGTTAACACAAACAACTATACACACTACACTAGGACTACATGTGTAGGCTCACTAGGTATATCTGACCAGGTTGTTGGTCTGAAATTCATGAACACATACATCCAACCACTATACAAGGCAGATTGCACTTTACTTATGAGATTTACATTAGTAACTAGTTAAATATATACTAACATTATTTACATTGACCTTCCTATGCACATCCTTTACAGTTGGTGGCATCGTACATACACACAGACACACTCATGCTATACAGATTTTTAGAAATACTGTTAAGCTTGAATAAATCAATCAGTAGCAAGAGTTTAAAACAATAAGGTATATAAATGGAAAAAAAATAATATAGGTATGTTATTTAACAGTTTCGTAAAATGTTCAGCAACACATGCTATTAACAAGACACTTAGGTATCCGACTCCGGCTGAATATCAAATTTTACTATCTGGTCATATCCAGCCCCGGCCGGATATCAAAAAGTACTATCCGTGCACCCCTAATAGACACTAACACTCCCTTTTCTCCCCAGGCAAACAAATCACAAATACAACTATCTGATATAAACATTTCCCATGTAGCTTTTGCGTTAATGTATATTTTGTTTTCTATAGTAATATCTATGTTTTTGTTTTTTCTTGTAGTCATACACAAATTGTAAGGCAAATTTACTTATGATAATAAACATTATTATTTTATAACTGTTACCCTATAATCTAGACTTAGAGCCTAAGAATGCCCTGCCCTATAATCCTATATACTAAAATGTAGCCTATATATACTTAGATCTAAAATCTATATCTATGCATAAGTATATGTCTGCTAAGTCGTTGGTTTTCCTGGCTGATTCAGGCAGTCCATTCCATACTCTAATGGCACTAGGGAAAAAGGAGCATTTTGTACAAATTTGACCTAGCATATGGAATGAGGAATATAATGCCTTTATCTTTGTGTCTTTCTGAGCATTTATTAAATTTTGTTTTTGTATTTGTAAGATATGGTTTAGTGTTTTATGTATAATTGCTACTTTACTTTTTAGTCTTCTCTCCTGAAGCATCTCTAAGTTAAGTGATTTTACTAATGGTGTCACTCTAATCAAATTGGAATATTCATTTGTTATAAATCTCACTGCTCTATTTTGTATTTGTTCTAGTTTCCATATGTTTTCTTGAGTTGAGGGAGAAACACCAACTTGAAAAAATAACTCTGGAATCCATGAAACATCACAATGAATTTCCCCCTGGGACGAAAGCTCTCTTCCTACTATAAGAGACCTTATTGAAAATATAACCAAAAAATCTTGACTTCATTCCAACAGAGTTCAAGGAAATAGTGAACTCTCTTCAACAAAATCAGTACCTAGCAATCAGCGGATTTGAGTTTACAGGCTCATCACATTAAGTCACCACAAATGGAAGAGCTGGAATACTCCTCTAATGGCCCAATGGAGAAAAAGTAGAAAGTCCATTGCAACTGGAGAGCTCTCTGACAACCACAGAGCAGAAAGAAAAGCACTAGAACTAGCAGCTACCATGCTAGCAAATCTTCTAAGTATTCCACACACTCAGATTGCTTTTCTAACCGATGAGAAAACAATCCCCCAAAGCACCTTTAATAAATAATGAAAGAGAAAAAAAATGGCGATTTTTTTTTGGTCGGACTTCAGACTTGGCATAAAAAAAAATCATGAATGCGGAATGGTGGAACGTGAGCTTTTTTGATGATTTTGTGGGAAGGTTCCGCATAATGCAGGACGGTAGGAATGTCTGCTCGATATTGGTCACCCGACTCGAGCAGAGTTGTGTTTACTGAGTGCCTAAAGGCAGCACCGAAAACTTTCTCCCAGATACCCCCTCCTCCCACTGGTCCTCAAATGAGATTTGACCATAGCGCTCTGTGCATGCTATAAGCATGAAAGTAGCACTATATAAAAGCTATAATTTATTTTATTTATGAGTGTTACTATTTCTCTGTACCAAATAGGGGAGGGGGAGGAGACACTGTGACAAGCAGAGTGCATTTGCCATACATAACTGCTTATAGAAACTGGAAGACAATATAGGATCCAAACACTGGAGTTTTTGTCGTACATAACTATCTAAAGAAGCTGGGCCAACAATATAGAATCCAACCTAGAGAGATACAATTGATACATGGTTTATGTCACGTCACATTTTACTCCTAAGTCTCGACTTAGACTCCAGTTGAACTGTATTTCAGTAATCTTACAAAGAAAGTGAACCACGAGATCAGTATTGACCAAGAAAACTCACAGTACCTTGCCCTTCCCCTTTAAAGCATACTGGTGACCCTAACAGTAAAACTGACAAAATACGGCGCCAGCGCTGGTAAGCTCCGAACAGGGAAAGTTGATTACATCACACCTATTACTGCCGTGAAAACTACGATCGTATGTGTGCGTGTCCAAAAAGCACATTAGTGCCATCGGCGCTATGTGAATTTAACTTAATTGTTGATTTTGATATAGATAGAGGTGATACAAGACAGTTTATAATTCATTGCATATTTTAGGTCTTGATTTTTTGCTTTTCTATTTCATTTGAGGCCACACTATTCACTTCGCATTGGGCCTTCCTATTCGTTTTACCTCCAATTACATAAGGCAGGCCCTGCTTGAAACAGTAGACTCCACTGAGGACTGCCGGCTAAGAGAAAAGGGATTACGTCATCACTAGATATGTGTCAGCTTAATAAAATCAATCTCTCGATGTTTTTCTTTGTGCTGTGGTTTTACGAAAAGTGAGGGCACTTGAAATTCATTAGAAATGTATAGATCTAAATGTAGTCGTAATCATCAACAGATAAAAAACAAAGTATTAAGATAATGCTACCCTTCTAAAATAAAATGTTTTATTTCCTATAGAGTCCAGTACTATATCATTGCTCTGTATAATTCTCCATCATAAAGCATAATTTTGTTCAAAAGAAAATTAAAAAGAAATTAAAAATGTAGATATGCATGCATATTTGTTTTTATTTTATCACTTTCGCACTTTACTATATATCTAATAATTATATTTGAACTAGATCTAGAGTAAAGTGCGAAGTTCGAGCAGCCCCGATTTGTCAAGAGGTTCGAACAGTTCACTTTTTATTGCTAAAACTTTTTTATTTGAATGTTTACCAAATTACTACTATATTGTTACTGCGCATGCACCTTTTGTCTTTACTTCCGACACATACTATTTCCTTTTCCTTGTAAAGGCTAAGTACATGGTGAGGTCAAACTCAGGAGGTGTGGAGTTATTCTATTTTACTACCCGGTAGTGAAGGAAATGGGTAATGGGCTTAAGGGTATTTTTAAGTCTGATTGCTCATCAGCTTAAAGAGACTATTTGAAGTTGTGGAGGGTGGGAAATGGTGCAATGGATGGTGTTCTTGCGCTGGAGTAAAAAGAAAATGACTTTATAGTACAAATTAAATATTAAAACATGTTTTTAGATATATTTACTTTGATCTGTTCGAACCTTCCATCAACCCGATCGAGCTTACTAACTGGGGAAAAATCCGCTCGAGGAAAAGTACGCTTGGCGATACTTACCCTACACCTCTTTGACTTCGTATTTAATTTTAACTAAGCCTGGTGATACATTAAATGCAATCTATTTTTATAGAAAAAAGGACGAGGAATTCAGAGATACTATCAGTTTTTTCATAGGTCAGACCCTTACGGTGCTATAAAAATCCAAACTTGAAAATTGCTGCCAGCGGGCTTAATGCGCTCGAACTTCGCACTTTACTATAAATATTATAATTTTGAATAGTGTCATAGTCGCATAGTCTGGTGTGAGTGTATCATGTAGATCTATGTGACAGTATGTCTACTCTAGCTGACTTAGTCTAGAGTCTAGATAGTAGGTAAGATGACTTAGACTCACTCTCTCTTACAGTGAGTACTAGTAGTACTAACTAACTTTACTAAGACTAAGTAAAGTAGTAGTCTAAGACCTAAAATCTAGAAGTTTTCGTTTGAGATTTAAAAAAAAAAGGTAATATAAGCATCATCGTTACGTACTAGATCTGGAACTAAACTTTGACTCTAAATCTAGTACTCACATTAGAAAATCTATATCTAAGAGACTATAGAATCTAGATATAGATCTAGCTAGAATATATAGTTTTGTTTTTCCGAAACTTTTGTTGACATACAGAAGAAAAACTGCCCGGAAATACAGATTATATGTAGATCTAGTCATGCGCAGACAAGTGAGACGTATACTTTAAGATGTGCCAGGTAGAATAATCCTTTTTACAAAATCTGGGTAAACTGAAATAGATCTAGATCTAGAATTCTAAATTTGAAATTTAAAACGTGATCTATATCTAGATTTATAAACAATAATAGTGACGAAATTGTTTTAACTCAAAAAGCTATTATGTGTGTTATTTTTAGATAAGTTTAAAACGTTTTAATAAACCTCAGCCACTCAATTGCATTTTAAGTATCAATCCTTCCCACCTTTTTCAACTTTATTTGACCTGCACTTTTCTTACACTAAGAAATGTTTGTAAAATGTTCATTCGGAGTCTTAATTAAGATAATTTACTATCTATAATAGTCTAAATCTCCCCCAGGATGACGGAGAATGGAAGCGGACAGGGTTTGAACCCGGGACCATCGATAAGTCCGAACCACAGTCCAGTGCGCAAACCACATGACCCGGCAGCCATCCAAAATATTGTGTTGTAGATGCCGAAACGTTTGAATCTCTGCATCTCAGATTGCAAGAAATCTCTTGCATCGACCCCCCCCCCCCTTTCACCCAAGACCTCCTAGCAGCTGTACAGCGACCGGCGAGGAATCATACTTTTCTCAATTCTCATTAAAACTCTAACTTGCGTCATCCTCGAAAAATGAAAAAGAAAATACGTAAAGAAGCGTGGCCGATAGGCTTAGAACGCTTGGCTTGGCTACCTATGAAGGGGCTCGAGGTTCGACACCCGACTCGAGCAGAGTTGTGTTTACTGAGCGCCTTAAGGCAGCACGGAAAACCTCCTCCCAGATACTCCACAAATGAGATTGGACCGATATCTGGAAATTTAGGCACTTTTTGACAAGGCGGAAAATTAGGCACCGGATTATTAGGCACTCTTTAATTAGCGACCTTAATTTTGAAAATAGTTTAAAATGTGAACGTATATTTTATCCTTAGGCTATCGATGTTGTTATAATAAATAGCCACTTTAACGATTCTAGCTAAAGAAAAGCTGACAAAATGGGGAAAAAATGACCATCATGAGAATTTGTGGAAAAAATGACTCTTGAGTCGCTATATAATATAGACATCACAGGATTCAGGGGAGGTAGAGATGATTCTCCGCTCATTGGTTCAGTCCATCACCAGCCCCTATAAGGTTGACTGGTGAGTTTTTTAAATTTTGATTATGCAATCTGTGAGCGCCACTTGGTTGCAGAAAGAACTCTAACAAATTAACGAACAGGAAAAACACTATAGTAGTCTTTATAAAAAGCTTTCGAACATTGAGACTTAATAGTCACAGAAGCATCTTTTATACAGTGGCCTGCTGAAAGAGGCCACTAACACTGGACCACAAATCGACTTTGATGTAGCTGCATAAAAACGTTTATAGCATCGGCATGATATTTCGCATGTCGCGGAAAAGACTCGATACATTTCGAACCCATGATCAACAGGTTGACCCAATTTCTTTTGAGATACCCGCCCGTGTAAAGGAGCCTGATTCATTGTTTTATCATAAACCGTCAACATAAGCATCATATTAAGAACTTTAAAGATTTTCATCTGTTATAAGCAGAATGAGTATTTTGTTTATAACAGATGCAAAGAGACCAATATTCCAAATATTAATATAGAAATTATCATCTCATCTGTCTTTTCAATAAACTTTCTATTTTTTAAATTTCAAAACATATTTTATCGCGATTTCTAGCCATTTTGCATTGTCCAACCATATTTATTTTATATAAATATTATAGAACATAAATTTGCATATATTGAATATATGCGTAGGTATAGTTAAAAATTAATTACCACAAAAAAATTTGAAGGAGGTAACACACCTATACACTTACACAATAGATCTTCCTAAAGAGGTTGATAATAGAGAATAATGCTGTTATTAAAAAGTGAATACTACTTTAGTTTATTAACATATCAGATCCCTATAAGTAACGCGAGCAAAGCCTCCTCCTCATTCCCATACCCTTTTTAACGAGACAAGTTTCTCCAGACTTCCAATTTAGCACCTATGCTGTTCCATACCCTTGACCCCAGTGTGTAGCCTTAAGATTCACTAAGTATCCTTTACGACCAAGTTTACATCCATCTGCGAGAAATCCTCTCCCTTAAGTGGGAGTGTGTGCCCCCACCCATCCCATTTTAAAAGTACGACCCCTCCCTTTCCCACAAGCAGAGGGCGATTGCGATTATATTTAACGCCAACACTCCCCGACATAATAAAAATATTTTATAATACTTTTTAATAATAGAGCAATTCAAAGAACAGTCCTTCCTTAATTTAATCTAACTGATCTTCGAAAAAAGAATTTGACAGTGTGGACAGAGAAGATACATGGAAACTGATGAAACATTATGGTATATTAGGCCTACCAGATAAATTCATCAGCATTATCTAGCATCTATATGAAGTCTCCACAAAGGAAAGCTAACTCATTTGAAATGATAACGGAAGTGACCATGCTTTCCCCCAACAATTTTCCTATAGGTAATTGACTAGGTTGTGAGAAGGTCAACAGCTAACAACATAGGTATACCATGGACTCTTGACAAACAGCTTCACTGGATATTGCATATGATACCTACCTACAACATATAAGCTACAAGACGCTCAGTTGAAAACTGAAGTGTTACGAATAAAAATAGGCCTACCCAGGAAAAAATACCACAGTTCGAAAGAGTAAACCTATGGTAGTAACAACTAACAACTTTATCTACCTTGGAAACATTATAAACACAAAAGTGAAAATAGACGCAAATGTCGCAAAATTGGATCAACAAGGCTATTATAGGCATGATTCTTAACACGTAAGGTTGACCTGGTGGTCAAAAGCACTGTCCCTACACAATAAAATCCAAATATTTAATATATGAAAGCACTTCTTTTGTATTTCGCTGAGACTTGGAGTCGAGTAGCCTATGTGCAAGACGTGTCTTCGAGTGAGTTTGAGAAAAAAAAAAAGGAAGTTGCTGTGAAATATGTAAAGATTCATCACTAGCTTTGATACAATAAAAAACTTGTTTCAAGTTATACTGGTAATACAATAATTGAAACCAACCAAACACACTAAACAATTTCACAACCTATGAACAAGTTAACACAAAATTATCCACACACACAATTTATTCTGGAATTTTTTAAAATCAACTTTTAAAAGAACACACTTTGAACTAGGGCAATAACCAACGTTAATAAAAATCAATTAATTATAACAGCATATAAATGAATAATAAAAGATATTAATTATAAATAATGAACTAAAATTGTTACAACATTGATGGGAAAGGTCACAAATTAAAATGATTTTGATTGTTAACCTAACTTATTATGAAGTATTTTTCTATGATCAGCAACATAGTTAATTAATTTATAAATCAGATCTGAAAAAAAAAAAAATGAAATGAATACATGTATATAAAACATAGAACCTAATTCTGAGGATAAGGTTCAACAAATGTGTACATTTTCTTCTTCATGGAAAACCATAATTATTACATTTGTTAAACATCTAACAGGTCATAGAATTTTCAAAAACATTGGGCAGAGATGAATATTTAAAAAAAAATCAAGACTTTTGTCACCTTCTAAAGAATTTAAACATTAATCAAAAAGAGTGTTAAATTAAAAAAAACAACTTTTATTTAGCATAACATTATTTTATAATGGCAAGAAAGCAGCTTTTTAGGGGACACAATAATATTACTTTTCTCAGAATCTCTCAAAAATATTCTTAACAGGAAAATGTTTAGGTAATTTTTAACTTGTTTTCTTGGCATTCCTTTACTAAAACCCCCAGTTTGGAGACAATAAACATTGAGTGGAACTGATAAAGCTATTCAAGCTATTGAATTACAACTGAACCTTAAACATATTTCAGACCTTTACTGAAAATCTAAGTTTATATTTTGCAAAATATTGCATCATAAAAAAAAATTCAGATCTTGTTTAAAATGGAACGTTAGTTAAAAAATATTTAAAAAAATATTTACAGGGGTAAAAATACATCATTTCAACAAGTTATAATAAACAATATTGCAATTTTTCTTTTTAGTTCAAGGTTTTTTTTAAAAACAAGGGAAAATAAAAGGAACTTTATTATAGATTTTTAAAAAATCTGGTATAATATTTAAGTTACTTTCTGGTTTTCATCTACATGTACAACAATTTTAGCTTTCAACATTGAAATATTTCAAACTTAGTTAAGATTTGTTGAGGTTATGAGTAGGTAGATACAAAATTGTTGGCCACTTGTTATTCAATCAATTATAATAGAAATACAGAGATGTTAGGACTTGTTATATTATACAAAGTTTTATACAAAACATGGGATGCAGCCAATATATTAAATAAATACAGCAAAACATTGATATGATCTATCTTCCAGACACTCATTACATTTACATCACTTTAATATACACAATTCCAAGATCTTAAGCTTTAGGTTTCAATGGGGTAATTTACAAATAAGAATAAAAATCTTTTAATAAGATATGATTTTAGAGAATACAACATTTTAACATTAAAATTCTAGAAACAAAAAAATGTTGCTGGCATTTTAAGACATATTTGTAGAAAAACAAAAAAAAAAACAAAAAAAAAAAGTATATTATGCTAAAAAGAACTTATTGGATTGACTAGATGGCAACTGACAGCTGTAAAAAAAATTATCTCAGAAAAATGCATACCCTTGCTACTTGTAGCTAGTTTGTTAAAGCTAGCAGTAGACACTTCCTAACCAAATTGGCCATGGCTTTCTCAGAAATCTTTGCACTTGTGTCTTTAGCAGTGCAAAAATAATTTTATATAAAAAATGCAGTCAAGATTGCATGAACTACCGGTACCTTGTGTTACCATATAAATAAACATATTCACTCAATAACTAATACAGAAAAAAAATCATTGTAACGGATTCAGTTCATCATATATTAGCTGATAAATAAAGGCTTTTTTTTTTAGAAAATAGACATTGGTTACATACTCTAGTTATTGTAGGCTATTTCTAGTTTAAATTTCTACTAAGTCAATGGTTAGGAACAGAAAGGGGATTGAGACGGAAATATCTAGTTGAAAATGTTGCTATTTAAATAATTTATGGCTTTTATATAGCGCTATGGTCCAATCTCATTTGTCGATCAGTGGAGGGTGGATCTGGGAGGTTTTCTGTGCTGCCTTAAGGCGCCCAGTAAACACAACTCTGCTTCAGTCAGGTGTCGAACCTCGTGCCCCGTTCATAGGTAGCCAAGCCAAGCATACTTAGCCTCTCGATCAGGCTAGTATTTTACATGTGAGTTTAGTGATAAAGACTATTCCATAAGTTCCTGGATCATCTTTCATTCCTTTTTTTTTCTTTAAATATAAAAGTGACATTAGCTTCTTATTCTTCTATCCTAATTTAGAGAGGCCCTGAAAAAGTATTTTAATAGTGGTGATATGTTGTCAGATACATTGCATCAGTATTCTACTGGTTCGGTATTATATTATACTTTTTTAAAAAATAATTTAAACTCAAGTATAAGTAATGGTTGCCCCAAAAAACAACACATCTGTGTATCTTTGTCATATAATTATCAGGAAAAAAAAAGAATTGTGCACAATTATTTTTTTTCAAGTACAGCATATATTTGGCTAAATTGTCACTTTGTAGACAGAACCTCCCAGTTGACAAAAGAAAACAAAGAACAGTGTCATTTGAGAAAAATCTATGAAATGTATCATGAATTCCCCCACCAAGACTGAGATGATAAAACCACCACTCATATGGACACAACAAAAACATCCCAATCTATCTGCCTTAGTAATCATTCACTGAGATTCAATTATTTAATTTTTATGAAAAGGAAGATCAAAATTGTAAAATGAAAATAACATCTACTGCCATGTCATTTTGAAGTTTATAACACATACACACACACACAGAAAAGGTCAAACAGTCAAGAAGGTCACATAAAAATGTATACTCTAATAATGCTCAGTACTGTTTTTGTAGATGTTAACAATTGGTAATATTTAAAAATATGAAGATCACAAAAATGTGTAACAAAATAATAAATAAATAGCTGGCATTGATAAAAATGGCTTTTCTTCCATTACAATGTAAGCAGCAAGGGGGTTGCAAGTTGCTTTTTCAAATAACAATTATAAAATTTTAATTTTCAGATCAATTAGTTTGATCCATTTTACAAACTTTTACATTCAAATACTTAACACTTTATTAGATCATTTAGCAGTACATTACTGTACATGTGGAAAAAATTATGACAATGTCAAAAAGAGTTTGAATACATTGAATAAAAGTTAAAGCTTTAATATTAACCTTAATATATATATATATATATATATAATATACCAGGTATGTGTAAACAATCAATACTAAATTTTTTGTGGTGAACTATGTCATCAAAACAAAACAATCTACTGGCAAATAGTATGGTACATACTAATTAGAATAAATAAATAACTGGCCAGACTATCTTTCATTGACTAACATACAACAGATTGAAATCAACATAAGCCTAATTATGGAAGAAAGCTACAAATTGCTTAAAAAAACAAACAAAAAACTAACAAATAGTTTTTTTTTTTTTACTTTTACTGACCTCCCTTTCAATTGTTTTCTCATTCTTTCAACATCTTTAGAGTTAGTCAAATTTGAAATTAAATGCCATCTTCTTGTTATATGTAAATCAACAGTATGTATATGATTTGGTTCTTCCCTGCAAAGGATAAATCCAGAAATTATTACACCATTTCATTTGTTCTGGCTACCTTAAGTTGAGCAGTGTTATCTGCCAAAAGCAAGCGTTTTCCAGCATGCTTAGGTGATAATGACTTTCTCTGAAGGTCTATAGCTTGTTGAATGATGTCAGAGTGCGCACGCATATGGATGTTTAGTTTAGCTTTGTTTATCGTTTCAAAGCCACAGCTGCAGCACCGAAATGTCACCCAGCAAATTGGTCGCTGACCATCCCCTTTGTTACACTTGCTAAGCTCCCCCTCAAGAATACGCCTTTCAGAATTGATAACCCTGTCCAAGAGCTCAGGATCATCTGGCTCCCCTTCAGCCTCAACACGAGTGTCATGATCAATAGCCGCATTGATGACATCATTTGTGAATTCATAGCTGTAGCTCTGGTCACTTGCATGGCGCCACATGTGGGATTTAAGTGAGGGTAGGTGGTGACAAACATAGCCACAAAGGTTACACTTGTACTGCTCCAGGGGCTGCTGAACATATCTCTGATCATTGGAATGTCTCTTCATGTGTGACTTTAAACTTCTGCTGTGCAAAGCCTTAAAGTCACACAGATTACAGACCAGCAGAGATGGGTCGCAGTGAACTGATAAATGATCATGTAGCTTGAGTATACTTGGACTTGTGAATGAGCAGCCACTGACAACACATTCATGAGTGGTGATGACAGCATTCTGGGAAATCTGACTATTTGCCTTATCTACGTCCTTGTCAGCAAGTTTTCTCTCATTTATGCTAAATAAGGGCTTGCTTTTCTTAGCCCCACCTTTACATTTCAGAAGGTGAACAGTCAGCTCTTCTTTGTTATTAAGAATAAGCTCACATCCTGGACACCTGAGTCGAGAAGAGCAGCCTGAGTGGACTAGCATGTGCTCCCTGTACTCCAATGGGTTGGTGGTTTCAAAAACACAGTATGCACATAGAAATGGCTCCTGGTCCTTGTGCGCTCTCAGATGAGCCCTCAGTGTGCTTTTGTGGTTGAAGCTTTGAGGGCAGAATTTGCAGGCATAAGTTCTGATCTTACAGTGTTTCAGCATGTGTTGTTGCAATGCCTCAGAGGAAGTAGAGGAGAAATCACACAGTGAACACTCTGATGGTTTCTTCTGCCTATGGGTTTTCATATGAAGTTTAATGTTACAAATTCTTTGACTAGTATAGTGGCACAAGCTGCACCTGAATTTCTCGCTCCCACTTTCAAAAATCTTCTCAATGTTCTGAAATTCATCAACAGAGTCCATGTCTAGCTCTGTAGGAAAATTCTTTTTAATTTCTGATTTTTTTACAGGCGATTCTCCCTGCCTGTCTTCCTCGCTCTCAGACCTTGACCTTTCCCTGAGCTGCTCTATCACAGCCAACAAAGAAGAACAAATGCCAGATTTCTGCTGTTGACACAATCCACCAGAAGAGGATAACTCATCTGAAGACTCTGCAGAGTCTGTGTCCTCAGCATGACCAACATCCATTTCCGTTTGAACAAGCTGAGATTCTTGAAGATGCTTAGTCTTAATATTTTGCTTACAAAGTGGCAGATGAGTATGAATGTCTTGCACTTGATGATCACTTATTGGACATCTAAGCTGAGCAGAAAAGCTCTTTTGGCTTTTGGTTTCTGAAAAACTCTCTTCTGGAGCCTGGATAGGCAGATTGTCAGCCTCAGTCTTTATAAGTGACTTTTTCCAAGTTTTGTCCTCATTACCTAAAGCTTTAATTAATTTAGTCTCTCCACTACTTCCATCAAGGTCTAGTATTCTAGGACTGCCATGCTGGCTAGCCATGCCAGTTAGTCCAGACTCAGAAGAGACAGTATCCATGACCTCTACAACGACACTAGGCTCAGTAAAACCTTCATCAATGCTACTCATAGACTCTCCCTGTTCATACAGTTCATTTTTTATTGTACTAACTAGAGACGATTCATCTTTAACAGATGATAGTTTAAAGGATGCAGGTGAGAAAGTTTGACTAACATCTGCAGAACTAATAACATGAATTTGTGAAGTTTCTCTGTTGAATGAATGCACAAAAGAATTATTTGTTGACCCTGAACAGTTAATTGAGCTTTTAGATTCAGACTTAAGAGATGAAGAAGCTATATTTCCTAGAAGTCTACTTGCACTAGTAGCCTTCCAGATTTCAGAAGGAAGTAAACCTTTCATGTCTTTCAGTTGGATATTCTCCCCTTTGCTGAGCATATTAACAGGAAATAAATTGACAGAAGTTCCTGGCACATTGGGTAAAGTATGATGAACACTATTGACTGGAGGCGCTCCTTTACTGTAATCATCTTTTGGGTTGACTTTATTGACTAAGGCTTGTATCAGTGTGGAAGCTGGTTTTATGTTGGTTGTACTGGTTTGGTCGAAAATAGGATACTCTATGTTCTGATGGCCTGAATGTTTCCAAATATGAGCTTTTATTGTCCTCTGATACTCACAATGATAGCCACAAATGATACAGCGGTATCTGGCAGCCTCTTTGTCATAGATAAAAGGCACACTTGACTCATTCTGCTTCTGTTCCTGAGATTCTTGTTTGGTAAGATACCCTGCAGATCTTGACAGGGGTTTGGATGAGGTAACCACTACCCGTTCAGAGGTAGAGTCCTCTAGCTTGGACTGGTCTACTGACGTCACACGCTGCTGAGTCTTGTGGGCAAGCATGTGTTTAATAAAGGCAGAATTATCACTTGAGGTAAAAGAACAGCTTGTACACTGGTAGACAACATCCTTTGGGAGAGTTTTCTTACCTGAGTCAACATTCATCTTGAGGACACCCAAAGTAGTAGAAGGAGCCACCAATGTATCTGAAGATGGATTTACTATATTTGAATTCATGAATTCTTGCTTGCAAGATTTCTTCTTGATATGAATCCACATGTGTTTTTGCATTATCTCACTGCTAGAGCAAATAAAGCCACACTCGGAACACATCATGTTAGTTACCAATGGTGTGCTAGGCTTAATAATTTCACTGTTACTTTTGACACTTTCATCTACTTTCAGACCATTCTGTTTCCCCTCAACTCCTTTCACTAAATGGAAATTATGCACATTAGTCATATGGGAAATCAAACTTTCTTCACTCTCAAGGACACAATCACAGTTAGGGCAAGAATAAACAGAAGCCTCATTGTGAGTCTGCAAATGACGCAGCATCACTTCCCTGTCTATAACAGTGTGGTCACATAGTTTACATTTAAACAGCCGGTCTGTGTTGTGAATCTTACGCAAATGTGTCTCAAAAGCTTCTGTGTCAGGGAGTTGGATGTTACAGACTCCACAATGAACAAGTTTTTGGCTAGTGTGTAGTTTGATGTGGTTAGTTAGATGGCCCTAAGGAATACATTCAAATTATTTAATGTACATGTAATAATTTATAAATAAATATAAATAAATAGTAATCCTACATATGTGCTACCTAATGTGAAGTTATGTGCGTTGAAAATAAATTTTAAAGCATCTTGAAGCAATTTTATAAATATATATATAATTTTGTTCTTTTAGTTTACTGTAAAAATAGGAGGAGAGTTTCCCCAAGAATCCAAAGACTGGTGAAATAGTAAACCTGCTTCTGTTGCCTCAGTAATGCACCCCTGTGGAAATGTCTATTAAGGGAGACAGGCCAAAAAAAAAAAAAAAAAAGGAGTGGGCTCCCACAGCATGTTCTAGTGAATCTGCATTGCACTTGTAGAGGATGAAAGAATGGCTCCACTAAACCAATCCTTATGGGGGTTGTATGCAGCAGTGACTTTCATGGCTAGTGGAGGTACATTATATACCAGTTTGGGGGAATCTGGGCCTCCAGCCTATACGGGAAGGCGTAACACAGATGAGACTCGAGGAACCACATCCCATAAATGGGAGACCTCTGGACAGAGAGGTCATTGAGCCAAACTCATTTGTTGCTTTTGGGTAAAAAAAATCCCCTTGGTCAAGGTTCATAATAAGCACAAGTTTAACCCTTTATGGACACTCTACAAAGGTGTACTCACTAATGCCCTCCTCAATAAAAATCCGGTCTAAAACAGAATTCCAAAACCCTTGAGATAGTAGTCTTGGGATCTATCCCATTTATCATTACATTTTGACTCTTAAAGCTATAAAAATTAAATATATGTAAGATAGAACAATTACCTTTTTTCTAAAACTAGCATTGCAGTGCCCACATATGAAAGGTCTCTGATTGGAATGGACAACCATATGTTCCAGGAGAGCGTGACGACGTTTCCCAGCGTAGTCACAGTGAGGGCATTTGTAGGGCCGATCTTCTCTATGCACAAGGTCTACATGTTGCTTGTAATAATGCTTGTTATGGCTAGAATACTCACACTCTGAGCATTTGTATAACATAGATTCTGACACTGAGGAAGTTGTAGAAGGAAAACTGTCACAGGAACTGTCGTTGCTACAGATTCCTGAGAGTTTGTGCTCGAGTGACTGGATATTTCTTACTGGGGATTTATCTTCAAGGTTATCTGCATTCTCTGTGGATGACAAAACAGTAATGGTGGAGAGACTTTTTACAGTGTCTGGAACCTGGTCAGATGAAGTCACATAAACAGTTACAACTGGATCAGACAATGCACTGTCTTCTACCACAACAGATGTCTGTATAATTTTGCCTGACATTTTTGTATCTAACTCTGTTATGGAATGCTGACTGGACTGGGTGACACTAGCTCCAGCAAACGGTAGTGTTTTGATTTTGGAGGTAGTTGAAGATGTTTTAATAGTGGTTTCAGATTTAAAGACACTTGGTGAACCATCTTTTCTATCTGGATTATCTAATAGGGTTATATTTTGTTCCACTGAAATATTAGGTGTATTCAAGTCTGTCTCTCCACTAGTCTTATTTTCCTCTGACTTAGACTCTGAATAATTCTGCATGACAACATTATCTGAAGAAGTCTCATTTCTACTACATGAAACGTTTGGTTCTTCAAAGTTGCTTAAGTTAATGATATAAGTTGTTACAGGCTCTGAATCACCATTGGATGTGCCCTGTGATGATGACTGCTGCCTTTCAAGGTCCTCAAGAACCTCCTTGACACATTTCAGCAGAGATGGGTCAAGCCCTTCTAAGTTTATGTCCCCATTATTATTGACGACTATAAAATTTTGATCAAAAATATTTTCTGAAGAGGTAGTGTGATCTTGGTTATCAGCAGCGCTGAGAGCATTTGCTTTTTCTGAAACCAGAGCAGACTCCCATGTTTTGGAACTGTCATTAATTTCATTGACATCTGTGGCCATGGATATATAGTTCTTTCATGACATGGTTGAATTTAGAATCAGCCTAGTGTCACTGACACATGATTTCTGCTAATAGAAAAGAAATTAGTTAAATATCAAAGGAGCTCAAATACATTACAAGAAAATGCAATGCTGAGACAACACTGAGCAATAAAAACATGCATTCTCTGTGAAGGAAGTTTATTTCTAGATCTACACTTAAGAAAATATGCTTTAGTTTTCCAAATAATCAGTTTCATAACTATGGCATTTAAAGATATGCTTTTATACAACCTACATTTTTTGAATGTTAATCTTATGTATACATCTACTCAGGTTTTTGTTTTTAGAATAAATTTTAATTGAATGCTTGTATACATGTTAAGACTCTTGGATTTTAAATTTTTTTTTTACAAATTAACTTAATAATATTGTAACTATAAAATAATTAAATAAAGAGCCTATTTTTTTTTAATAAGCTAAGACTCAAGTTTGTATTTCACTGCTACTGCTTTTTTAAAATACCATATAATTGTTTTTTTAAAAAAAAAGAAAAAACATGATTCTGAGATAGAAGTTAAACCTTTTTTTTAAATTTAATAAATGTGGGTCGACATTTCGAAAACGACAAACAAAAAATATGTTGACACTTAAATGGTTATAACTTTTTAACCAATAGAAATATTTAAATGAAATTTTCAACAGAATTGCATGTATATGTGTTATTTTATTTCGTTATTCTATTATAATTAATATAAACCTGAGAAAGAAGTTTGAGAAAAACAAAATTTATTTGATAATGTGGGACAAGTCGAAAAACAACAACAAAATTTCTTGGTTTTAACTTTTTAACCAATTGAGATAAGTAAATGAAATTTCCAACAGTAATGCATGATTTTGTGTTATTTGTTTTTTTCTATTATTACCATGAGATAGAAGTTTAGTATAGATAGATAATAGACTACATATGTCAGTAACTCAAACCCTTGAATTTGAAACATTTAACATTCACATTGCATAATCTTGACTCGATTTGTGATTTTTGTGATTTGGGCACATCGGCACAATTTAGGCCATGTCGTGCCTGTAATCTTGACTCGAACTGAGTCTAGATCTAAATCTAGTGACTAAGTAATCTATAGATTATTTTAGATCTAGATTATTCTAGATCTAGTAAGTTTAATGTATTAATTAAGATTTAAGATAGACTCTATCTCTATGATAAAAGAGTATGATGAGTTTGATATTTTTATAGATCTTATATGATCGTAAAGATACTCATATTCATATCATACTAAATAATCATGATATACTAATACTGACAGGCTCATAAGTATACTTAGACATACTATAGTGTCTATAAGTCTAGTATAGTATAACTGTAAGTCAACTTAGACTTAGTGACGTTAGTCATCCATCACAGTTACAGTATGATCACGCCAGCACTACATACAACACGTCAACAGTCCAGCAGTGTCGTTTTAGCCTATTTTAGGTGGCGCGTGCTCAGTAACTGTGGTAACGACACTAAACCAAAGGTAAGAAAGTAATAGTGTTTACATTTATATCTATCTAATTAATATGTTGTCAATGTAAACAGCTTTTGAAATTACCACATGTTTCGAAAGAAAAAGCAAGGCAGACAACTAACAAGTTCAAAAAGCGCTAACTCGGTTGAACGGTCAAGATGGCGAAGTTACTAGTCATGTGATATAATTCGTACACTGGAGCGAGTCACGTGGTTACATACACTACAGGCCATAGTTTATAACCAGTTTTCGAAGCATGTTTAGAAAAAATCTAAACAGATTTGTCCAGATTGAGTAAACATAGGTCAATTCTAGTAAAAAAAATAATTTGAATAACGATTATATTAAACATATCTATTACGTCTCATAATAAAAAATATAATAAACTGATAGATCTGAATATTTTGATCTACAGAAATAAAATAGACGATTGCTTTGGCTTGGAAATGCAATTTTATAATTTTGTATATTATAATTTCAGCCACTTCCTATTTAGAATAGCATAACAATCTCTATATTGCCACGTCTTATTATCGTTGTCGTTTGAAAATCTCTAGTCTAGACAGTAATTAGATTTAGATCTAAATCTATCAAAATGCCAGAGAAACTAGTTAATGTAATTTGCAAGTTTTACGATGAGTACATGCAAAGTACACCAAAGAAGTTGAAGATAATCGATGCATATTTAGTATATGTTCTGATTACCGGCATCGTTCAATTTGCATACTGCTGTTTAGTTGGTACATTTCCATTCAATTCTTTTCTCTCGGGATTTATTTCCACAGTAGGATCTTTTGTTTTAGCAGGTAATTAGACCAGATATTGCAATATAGTTTGGAAATTATATAAGTGACATTACACTGGTAGGCTATAATCTTATAAAATACATTGAACTAAATTCTAGTCAAGACAAAATGAGAACAATAACTCAATGATCATTATAAAACCTAAGAAAAATAGACAAGGTTCAAAATATTGGTCTAAGGATAATGACAGGAGCAATCAAAACAACACCCATAAGAGCTATGGAGGAAACCGCTGCCCTGATCTCTCTGGATGAAAGAAGAGAAATAAAAATCCTTTCCCAATTCACTAAATTGGAAACCATGGAAAGGCACCCACTCAGAACAAAAATCCATAAAACTGGAACCAAAAAACGCCTCAAAAGTACCAATTTCATACAGGAATCTCTAAACCTAAAAAAACCCCCACCAACTTGAAAAAATTACCCTGGAATCCTCGATACACTATAATGAATCTCCACCCTGGGACGAAAGCCCTCTTCCTACTATAAGGGACCATATTGAAAGCATTAAAAGAAAATCTGATTACAGAGCTCAAGAAAATAGTGAACTGTTTTCTACATACCAATTATCCTACCAATCAGTGGATCAGAGTTTACACAGATGGCTCAACCCATAAAGCCACCACAAATGGAGGAGCTGGAATACTTATCGAATGGCCAGATGGAGGAAAACTAGAAAATCTATTGCAACTGGAGAGCTCTGACAGTCACAGAGCAGAAAGGGAAGCACTAGCTGCTACCATCCTAGCAAATCATCCCAATTCCCCACACAGTCAGATTGTCTTACTAACCGATGCAAAAACAACCCTCCAAAGCCTGCAAAACTCTGATTTCTCATATATTAATAACCTCAAAACAGCACTTACAAAGCTCAACAACAACAGCAAAAAAACTGTAATTCAATGGATCCCAGCTCATATAGAACTAGAAGGAAATGAGAAGGCTGACACACTCGCCAAGAGTGGGAGAACTAACACACTAATAAACTCTGCACTCTATCCAGAAGAATTGGAGAAATTAATAGTAAATAAAATAAATGAGAAATGGACAAGCTCTCATCCAAATCACAAGAAAGATGACGCTTACTATAAGCTATCCCGACAAGACCAACGTCTAATCTTTCGACTCAGGACCTGACACAACAGAATGCGACAACACATGTACCGGAAGCTCAAAATTGGAACCAGTGAAATCTGCCCATGTGGAGAATCACCAGAGAATACAGACCACGTCCTCCAAAACTGCTCTCTATACCAAGAGGCCTGTATAAGACATTGGCCCCAAATCACCCCACTAGAAAGGAAACTATATGGAGAGCTCCCTGATCTGGAAACCACTGCGCATTTCATCTCATGTATTGGTCTACTCATCTGAACACTCCAACATAACAATGAGAACGAGGAAGAAGAAGAAGATTATAAAAATGACAGAATTAATAATTCAAAACAATTAACAGGGTTCGTAGCGCTCTTGAAATCTCCTAAAAGGAAAAGTCTCCTAATATTCTCCTAAAAATTGCCAGAAGTCTCCTAAAATTTTGTCCACTTTCCTAAAAATTTTTCCCAATATTTAAAAAAAATACAATTTTGCTTATTTTTTGCAAAAATAATGTGAGGGAAAAAACAACAGCGTAACTAGGCATACTGATTGCATCACTTTACAGGCTGGCTGTGTCAATAAGCTGACTTTTTCACCCACTTGTGAAGCGTGACCTCGTGATTGAAGAGGCCTTGCCTCAAGCAAGCAATTCACCTGGCATTTTTTGTAATTTTTTTTTTTTGAAGGCAGAGTAAAAATTATAAAATGGTAGAGCAATTACCAGCCTAATGTGTAGTCTACACCCCTCGGCCCTCCCTCACATAAAATCTTCTTGTAACAGTAAGAGTGACAGCGTGAAAAGTCCATAAATCATCTACTGATCTAGATCTAGCTAGTAATAGTAGCTTCTTTAGACCTAGAGTTCTTCTTCTAGCCAGCTTTATTGCTGCTGAGCTGTGAGCTCTTTTGCAGACTGTGCCAAGGAAAAAAAGTGTGCTGTTTTCTTCAGTTGTTCAGCACTGCCGTACAGGGTGTTGGTTATGTTGGGCTGTAGTGGAAGTAGGGTCTGCCTAAGGTGGATTAGGAAGGGGCATTCAAAGAGGATATGGTTTACTGTTTTATAAGGGTGGGCAAAGGGGGAGTTGTGTGGAGTTAATTTTGTTCAGATGGTAATTTAATAGAGTAGGTGTGTGTCCTGTTCTTAGTTGGAAAATTGTAGATTGTTCTTTGCGGGGGGAGGAAGTTAGTACTGTCCAGTGTGTTAGGCATAGTCATTTCTTTGTACATGGCTCTGCCTGTGTTTCCTGATGCCCATCGGTTGAGTCACTTCTCTTTGTGATTGTTGACTAACATTGAACTTAGGGTGAGGTAGTTTACAGGTCTATCTGGTTGTTCCAAAGATGAACCTGCCTTTGATAGCTTATTAAAATAAATCTGCCTTTTGATTTCCAATGATGCCAATGTGTCCAGTGATCCACTGTAGTGTGATATTGATATTTAATTTTGATATCATCTGATGGATTATCACAATCAGTTTTGTCAACTCTCTTAAGCTGTTTGAAGTGCTGCTGTTTAGTGCTTGCAGAGTGGATTGGGAGTCAGTAAAGACAACAATATCTGATGGCGATTGCACTCCTTCATATTATTTGTTTTCCACTGACTGTAGTGCTATGCTAATTGCCTCAATTTCGGCTTGAAAGTTTGAGCAGTAATCGCCACAGGCTGCACTTATTTCAAAGTGTTTATTTTTAGGGAAGAGCACCAAGACCAACATTGATGGTGGCTTTGAAGTCCGATCCGTCAGTATATATGGATAGCTGTTTTTTTTTATAGCTTTCAATTGTTTCAAGGGTGCCAACTTTGAGCTCCAGTGGATTTGATTCTTTTGTTAAGGTGTTATTTAGTAAATGTGTTTTAATGGTTGGTTATTTGTAGTTTAGTCCGGGCGTTATGTTTGAAAATCTGATAATTTTTTCTCTGTTATTGGGTAGGTGGTGTTTTAGGGCTAGTTCATCAGTAAGTTGGATCAGAGTTCTTTGCTATTTTTGATTGTTTTTCCTATTTCTCTGTGTTAGTAATTTATTTGGATGATCGTCCTCCAACCTTCTGTATCTCTCAATAGCTTCTAATGCTGTTCTGTTGCGTCTTAACTTAAGAGGTTCAATATTGGAGTCTATTTCACAGGCTGCTGTGGGGGTAGTTCTCATACCTCCACTAATTAGACTCAAGGCTTGGTTTTGGAATGTGTCTTATGATGATTGATAAGTTTTATTGGCGGCTACTTGTATGGAGAGACAGTTATCCATTACACATCTGACGTATCCAGTGGATAACTGTCTTAAGGTTTTCTTTTCAGCTCCCCAGGATGTTCCTGCTAGGTGTTTTATTATGTTTAATCTTTGTGATGCCTTTTCTTTTAAATCTGCCATAAAGTGTTTTAGTGACAGTCTTTGGTCTAATTTTACACCAAGATATGTTGGATTTTCTTCTTTATTTATTGGTTTTGAGTCTATTTTTAGGATGTAGTTTCTTTTTGCTGTTTTATTGCTGTGGCTAAAGATTGAATAAACTGACTTTTCTTTGTTTATTTCCATTTTTCATAGTTTTGAATACGTGGAGATAGTTGTGAGGGCTCTATTTAGTTTGGATCTAGTCAGCACTGGATATTTCTTTGTAGTCCAAATTAAAAGGTCGTCTGCGTAAAGTGCCTTATTGACCGAAATGAGGTCTGGGAGGTCATTCATGAAGATTAGAAAGAGAGTGCAGCTTGTGGTAGAGTTAGGTTTTAGTCAATTTTATGATCTCGATACATCTAATGTCTAGCAAGTTTTAGTGATTTAGATCTAGAGTCTATATATACGGTAGATTCAGTGAAGATAATTCGCACACAGCCTTGAAAAGTCAGCGAATTTTAGTGACTTAGATCTAGAGTCTAGATCTACTGTAGATTTAATGAAAATATTTTGCACATAGCTGTGAAAAGTCCTTTTTAAAAGTTATTTCGGTCGTAAAAGCCATGGAAACTACATACATCTAGTTGAAAAAAGAAATTCTGCTTGAAAAAAAAAGTGAATGGGCCCAAACATGTGTCACATGACTGATATATTAACACACACAATGGACATCACCTTCTGACGTGCTGGACACACATGGAAAATAAACAGCTCAATACACCTTTCAGACCTTGTGATATATAAGGTTAACAAGGGTGTCGTGTGGCCAGCACAACCACTAAGTGCCTTTACTTTTTACTTGTCAGGTACCCATTACAGCTGGGTGGACTTGGGGGCGCCCTAAAAGCTTCAAAATCCCAGCCTTCAACAAGATTCAAATTTGAGACTCCTTGGTATGGATGCTCTTTACCACTCAGTCACAGCACCCACCCTAATTCTGATAATATACAATAATAGCATCTTAGATTCACAATAGTTTTTGAAACCATAAAATGTCCATGAATGTGATTTTTATATTCAAATTTAACATCTAAGTGATCGAATGGCTAAACTATTGTTCTAAGTATTGATAGACTAATTATATATAATATATTTATATCATGTTATTTATATACATAAATATACAGTGCTTTTGTTTTGTCACAAAAAAATAGGTTCCGGTACTCAGTAGTTGATTGCCTAAAACTACTAAATATTTATAATGTAAGTTGAAATACAAGATAAGTAATAATTTTTTCAAAAAGGTGCCGGTATGCCGTACCGACACACACAAAAAAGCCCTGTATAAATAAATATATATATGGCCATACCTTTTTGTGTTTTGCCATAAATGCTTTTTTCTTCTTTACAGTTTGTTTACGCTTGCAAAGCAACCCACAAAACAAGTCTGAGTTTACTGGAATAAGTCCAGAGAGATCTTTTGCTGATTTCATCTTTGCTCATGTCATTTTGCACCTTGTTGTCATAAATTTTATTGGTTGAAATTATCAGGTAATATTTCAACATACAAAAAAATAATAATGTTTATTGAGTACTTGAGTGCTGATGCACATTGACTATATGACATCCTTCAATATTCTGCTGGGTAAATTGCTAATATATAATACATATAGATAGATGCCGTTCTTTATTATGTTGTGTGATAAATGGAACAAACTGTAATAATAAATGGCTCTAAATCAACACCAATAACAGTAAACTCAGGTGTACCTCAAGGAACAGTCTTGGGTCCACTACTATTTTTAATTTACATAAATGATTTACCAAATTGCATTAGTTCAGGAACAAAAGTCAGATTATTTGCAGACGATTGCATAATATATAGAACAATAAAAACAAAACAAGACACAGATATTTTACAAAGAGAATTAGATGAATTACAGAAATGGGAATCAAATTGGAGCATGTCTTTCCACCCAGAAAAATGTCAGTTGTTAAGAGTAACAAAAAAACTAAAACAAATTAATTCCACTTATCTTATTCATGGCAAACCAGTAACACAGACTAAAAACTCAAAATACCTAGGTGTTATAATAAATGAAAAACTGTCATGGAATCCACATATTGATGAAACTATAAAAAAATCCAACAAAGCATTAGGGTTTATTAAAAGAAATTTCTATAAATCAAATAAGAACATAAAACTAAAATGTTATTTAACCTTGGTTAGGCCAATAATAGAATATGCATCCACCGTGTGGGACCCCTCAACTCAAGAAAACATTAAGAAACTGGAACAAACACAAAATAGAGCAGTGAGATTCATAACAAACGAATATTCACATTTGACTAGGGTAACACCATTAGTAAAATCACTAAATTTAGAAAGCCTTCAGGACAGAAGACTCAAAAGTAAAGTAGCAATTATACATAAAACACTGAACCATAATCTTCAAATACAAAAACAAAATTTAATAAAATACTCTGAAAGACACAAAAATAAAGGCACATTCCTCGTCCCATATGCTAGGACAAATTTGTACAAATACTCCTTCTTCCCTAGTGCTATTAGAGCATGGAATGGGTTGCCTGAGCTAGCCAGAAAAACCAGTGACTTGGCAGAATTTAAGTCATTGGTTAATATGCATGACTAAATGCATGACGCGTAGGACGTAATCATCTTCTTTTTTGAAGTAACGTCTGTATTATATAAGATAAGAAGATAAGAATGAGGGAATGCAGAGTATGCATAAGCAATAAGATATGCACGCAGACATGGGTACTGCTACTAATTGTGACCAATAACAATATGACTACTAAGAAGAAACAATATGACCTTATGAGCTGCACTCACTATATACTATATAATATATATATATACTGTATATAGCTTTAACTGTATGAGCTATGCTGATAGTCATGACAATATTATCTTCTATGTGAGCTATGCCAGTGGAAACAAAATGTTGCTTTAGATAAAATAAGAATTCAAGTGAAGCCTCTTAACTAATTGGTATCTTCTCATTTTAATTCTTGGTGTCATGTGGATCAAATTGACTTACTAGTCCTATCATGATAAAAGAATACAAGTTTGTACAGTGCACAAATATTACTAAGTTTGTGTTTCTCAAGTTTATACAGCAAAGGCTGTACAGATGAAATAGTTGAACTTGATAGAAATTTTATGGTCTGAGAAGAGTTGTGAATGATCAATAGTTTAAAGTATTAAAGGTCTTCCTTCAAAATTTTACATGTTAACATGTACACAGTTTGACCTACAAGTCAAGAAAAAACTTTTAACCTTGTAGCTATTATTGAGACCAAATGCAGTAACCCCCCCCCCCTCCCAATTGCTATTGTTGTGCCCAAAAAAGTCTACCACAATGTGACTTGCATAGTTCTTGTTTTCCAGTATGCTACATAGTGTTGGCTTGGATTTTTTGTAAGCAATAATAAAGATTATTTCAGAAAAAAAAAACCCAATGTTTTTCTGACTTTAACTGCAATTTCTTTTCTACAACTTTGAATTGTGTTTTTTTGTTTGTTTTTTCCCCTTAGCTATGTTGCAAATTTTTGCAATGGCCTTTAAATTTTTAGACCCATTATTGCAAATAATTTACTAAATACAGATCTGATAATGAAGATGAATTTGATCACTAGGATTTAGCACTAGATCTAGACTTAGATAATGAAGTAAATCATTGGATCTAGACCTAATTTCAATAAATCTACAACTTCTTTGACTCATATTTTGACCAGTTTTTTTGACCAAATGGAAACTATTGATGAAATATAGTTGGGTATGTACAAAATCTTGGTGGGAACAGTGTTTTTTTTTTGGCTTTTCATATCTGATGGCATGATAGTATAAATGGTAACTGAGACAAATAGATATGCAGAACCATAGCAGGAAATTAAGGCTCTCAATGACACTCAGTGGAAGCCACAACTTGTCTAGCCATTGTATACCAGTATATCAAGTAAATGTTTTGTGTAGGCCTACTAAGTTTCTACTGATAAACTATACTGCCTTTGGAGAAATGCTCTAGTGTACCAGCAATAACTGATGTGATGGGGAAGGGGGGCATTGGCTCTGATTTGTCTTTGCATGCGTTTTTTTTAAAAATAATTTAAATTGTGAAACAATTATTAACATAGCATTATAAAAGTCATCCATTTCTCTCTTTTTTTTTTCTTTTTTTAGAGCACTTTTTGTTATATTAAATGTTTTTAGTGTTTTAAAAAATATATTTTGTAACATCAATGTATTTGTGATTTGAAGTTACCCCATTTAGCTTGGTATTTTGGGCAATACTGCAGTGGTATGGTCCTAGTTGCTATTGGGTTAATTTCTATTTGTAGACTTTGAAAATGTGTACTGCTTTTTGAAATCATGAAAAAATGTTAAAAGATATCCTGTTTTCATTTGGTTTTTCTTTTTTCCATTTGTGTATCTAAATAGATTATTTAGTGATCTATAACAACATTCCTAGATTTGATACCTGAATACATTTCCTGAGAGTAGATATAGAAGAAAAGTTATTTATTACTTTGCTCATATTGATTACTTTAAACTATTTTAATTTTTGTTTGTTTTATTTCTCCATAGATTCAAAGCTACCGTTGTCAAAGAAAATAGAGTACAAGATGAAAGTTTGTGCATGAGCTGTTTTATGTTAATTATTTTAATTTAATAATATTAAATGTTATATACTTGTCAACACTGTTCCTTAGAGTTTTCATTCTTTTTACTGTTTTAATCTTAGTCTATTTGCTTATTTCGAAAAAAATTTGCTGACATGTATGTGGCCAGCTGCAAACATAACATGCCCAAAATATTTTTCTGCATTCATACAGAACTTAGTGGTCATTATATTGATTATTAATGATCGTATGAAGTTTTTAAATCATTGAACCTTAATGCACAGTATCTGGATATGACAAATTATGAATATTCATTCATAGACTTGGTGGAGAAAATTTAATGTTTAAAGTCTTATCCCATAAATTCATAAAGGATCTGTCTCCAATTGACACCCCCGCATCCCCATATGTGGCTTTTATAAATTAAGCAATAATACATGCCATAATTTATGACACATTCAGATTAAAATTATAAACTCTGTTCAATAATCAGATGCAACTGCACAGATGTTAAACTTGAATTAGCTCTTACTGTTTTAAAACAAATAAAGGTTTGATTTAACTTTTTTTTTTTTTAATGTTAGAAATAAAATGTTGAGAAGAAAGAATACAGAATACAAATGTATAGAAATCAATTATTAAACAAAAAAAGGAATCATTTCATTACCTAACATGGTCACTGTGAATTCTAGCCATTGGAGTGTGTTATGAATCTTATGTCTACCGCTCTGGTAATGGTAGATTAAGAATATAGAAATATTGTTCCAAGATTAAACCCAATGAATAACGCAATTAAAAAAAAAAAGTACTATGTTAAGTAATACGCCCACAGGATGTATTATATTTTTTAAAAAAATGTTTCAACTCGTGTTAAGTCATTGACGCAGATGGCAAGGACCAACTTCTGAATGTTACCCGCCATGAACACGTTTCAATGTTATTCCATTTGATTTGAAACCTTGTAAGCACGTAACGTTTTGGACAATTGTATTAAATGATTTATACATTAATTAAAATATATATAGATTTACTTCTTTACATTAAATGTGCAACACAGGTTTGGCTATTTAGGCCTAGTTTAGTTTAAGAAGTCTGATTTAGTCAAAATGCTATTTATTTCCACTTGGATGTCACCTCCTGATGGGTGTGACCCGTTCGGTCCGCACCCGCTTGTGACAACACTGTAAAAAAAAAAAGCTATCTTTTGATGTAAAAAAAAGGGGGGGGGGAGAATTTCGAACCCCATTTTCTCAACAAAGAATCCAGGCCATTTCTCTTGATCTAGAGATTATGAAACACGTTTTAGTAAGAAAAATAGCTGTGTCAGGAAAAGAGCACATTTAGATTTCCTATTATCTAAATTATCCAGCTGAATTATACTTGACTGGTCAAGAGAGGCGTAGCTAGGAGGGCGAGACTTTGAAAATTCCCCCCGGGCTTCCAGATGAGGGGAGCCCCCAAATGAGTATTTTTTACATTAAATATTACTCAAAATGCAGGGGCCCACAAAGAGGTCAAGCCCCCCCCGGGCCCCCAAATGATGGCAAATTCCTAGCTACGCCACCGCTTGTCAAGTAGTCTTTTTGACCCTTACACCAATTATTACATTCTGTTAATGTCCTCAATTTCTCTTTCTAATGAAAATAATATTTAAAATGCCGGTACTAGGTCAAACTGAGTTATTATCATTGCTATCAATTATTCATACACAAGATTAACCTCGTCTTTATTCATTCTAGAACTAATGCGCAAAGTAAAAAATAAAATCTTTAAACTAATTTAATGGGAAGAGCTGCACATTTGAAGGCATCTCTCAATACTATGAAATTTATTTCCCTTTTTATATCAAACAATTATCTTTTGTTAGAGACAATACATAATTGTGCTAAATACATAATTGTGCTAAATAAACAACTGTGCTAAATAAACAATTGTGCTAAATAAACAACTGTGCTAAATAAATAATTGTGCTAAATAAACAACTGTGCTAAATACATAATTGTGCTAAATAAACAACTGTGCTAAATAAACAACTGCTAAATAAACAATTGTGCTAAATAAACAACTGTGCTAATAAACAACTGTGCTAAATAAACAACTGTGCTAAATAAACAATTGTGCTAAATAAACAACTGTGCTAAATAAACAATTGTGCTAAATAAACAACTGTGCTAAATAAACAACTGTGCTAAATAAATAATTGTGCTAAATAAACAACTGTGCTAAATAAACAATTGTGCTAAATAAACAATTGTGCTAAATAAACAACCGTGCTAAATAAACAATTGTGCTAAATAAACAACTGTGCTAAATAAACAATTGTGCTAAATAAACAACTGTGCTAAATAAACAATTGTGCTAAATAAACAACTGTGCTAAATAAACAATTGTGCTAAATAAACAACTGTGCTTAATAAATAATTGTGCTAAGTTTCAACTTGATCTGAGAATGGAAGTGGGAGAAATAGAAAAAAAAAAAGGTTCCCCTTTCAGACCTTGCGATCTGTGGTCAAAGGTTAACGAGCAGGGTGTCATATGGCCAGCACAACCACCTTTACTTTCCCCATCTAAAAAAAAGTCAGGTACCATAAAAAAAAATAATTCCGAAATTCAAAATCCAAATCTTCACTACCGGTACACTCACAGCCACTCTCCCCCCCCCCCCCTGTATTCCGAAATGACGTCTGACCTGACATAAAGTCGGAGTGATCACAAGTCTCATCTCCGGTTCATACAAAAATACACACAGGAACGTAGTCACAGCGCTTGTGTGTGTGTGTGTACCGGTAAGACAAAATGCAAATTGTACGATAAGATATATGACATCCTTTTGAAAAGAAGGGTAAGGGTTATATAACTCTAACCTATTGCCATATATTTAAATAATAGGCCAGTTCCTTCACTTATCCATTAATCTGTTGAACCCTGAGGCACCACACAAGACCCTGTCTTTTGCCTTGGATAGAATCTCATTCAATGACAGGCCTGTGCTTCTTCTTTTCCTGATACTGTTCCCTATAGGAAGGTCTTTGCGAGCTTTTAGGATCTTGTTTTATGTCTAAGTGTGCGTTTTTTTTAAACAGTAGTTAGCAGGTCATAGTGGGGGCTTTTGACTTTTGACATACTTTGCTCCTTGGGCTCTTGCCTCTTTTCATTTTCCTCTTTTTTTTTTGGGGGGGGGGGGCTATGCCTCTTTTGCGTCTTGCATCTTTTATTTATATCTTTATCAACACACATAGTAATACAAATTAATTAGACATGCATATTAAAAGATATTAAATTTTAGAATTATACCTTTAATTAAATTAAAATTTTAACATATTAATAACAATAGTAATAACTTTGTCTTTTTTGTCTCCCTTGATTAGTAGGGCTCTTGTACTTTTCTTTTTGACAAAGCTTACATCAACTCTATCTATTTCGTACACATTTCGAAAACGTTATTTCTCCCACTTCCCATTCTCGGATCAAGTTAAAACTTTGTAGGCCTACAATTATTCCCTGTTCCCAATAAAACATGAATCTATAAAAAAAAAATATTAATTAATTATAAATTGTAATAATTTATTAATATTGTTGGAGAGCGAAAAAGGTTAAAAAGCCTACACTATTGAGATATATGGCTGTAAATGTGGAGTTCTTCACCTTATTTCTCTTTTTCAAAAGTATTATGTTTTATATTCCTTGTTCTGTTGACTTCACTCTTTTGCGTATGTGGAGTAATCAAATCCTCCAGTATCTCTCTATATATAATTCTCTTCATGGCTCAACAGTTTGGACACCAAGAAGTAAAGAAAGATCACTCTTTTATTTCTGCAAGTCGGACTGGAGTTATCCCATGAAAAAAAAAAGAGAACAAGTAATCTTAAGTTATAAAATGGTTTAATTTAACACACACACACAAGACAAACAAAACAAGTTTTATGGTCTCACAGTAAGTACCCAAGTTTTTTTTTTCAGAAATTGTTCATAGTTCATGGACTCATTTTGGTTGTCCTATTTTGTCGTTGGAGACATGTGAACATTTTCATAACCCCACATGATCTTACATCTCACAAGTTCAAACATCCCACACGTTCATACATCTCACACGTTCTTCCATCCCACACGTTCTTACATCTCACACGTTCTTACATCTCACAAGTTCATACATCTCACAAGTTCATACATCTCACACGTTCTTACATCTCACACGTTCTTACATCTCACACGTTCATACATCTCACAAGTTCATACATCTCACACGTTCTTCCATCCCACACGTTCTTACATCTCACACGTTCTTACATCTCACAAGTTCATACATCTCACAAGTTCATACATCTCACACGTTCTTACATCTCACACGTTCTTACATCTCACACGTTCATACATCTTACAAGTTCATACATCTCACACGTTCTTACATCCCACACACTCTTACACCCCACACGTTCTTACATCCCTCAAGTTCTTACACCCCACACGTTCTTACATCTCACACGTTCATACTTCTCACAAGTTCATACATCTTACAAGTTCATACATCTCACACGTTCTTACATCCCACACGTTCTTACATCTCACACGTTCATACATCTCACAAGTTCATACATCTCACACGTTCTTACACCCCACACGTTTTTACATCTCACACGTTCATACATCTCACACGTTCTTACACCCCACACGTTCTAACATCTCACACGTTCTTACATCCCACACGTTCTTACACCCCACACGTTCTTACATCTCACACGTTCTTACATCTCACACGTTCTTACATCCCACACACTCTTACACCCCACACGTTCTTACATCCCTCAAGTTCTTACACCCCACACGTTCTTACATCCCACACGTGCTTACACCCCACACGTTCTTACATCTCACACATTCATACATCTCACAAGTTCATACATCTCACACGTTCTTACATCCCACACAATCTTACACCCCACACGTTCTTACATCCCACACGTTCTTACACCCCACACGTTCTTACATCCCACACGTTCTTACACCCCACACGTTCTTACATCTCACACGTTTATACATCCCACTCGTTCTTACATCCCACACGTTCTTACATCCCACACGTGCTTACACCCCACACGTTCTTACATCTCACACGTTTATACATTTCACATGTTCTTACATTCCACACGTTCTTACATCCCACACGTGCTTACATCTCACAAGTTCATACATCTCACACGTTCTTACATCCCACACGTTCTTACATCCCACACGTTCTTACATCCCACACGTTCTTACACCCCACACGTTCTTACATCTCACACGTTCATACATCCCACACGTTCTTACATCTCACACGTTCTTACATCCCACACGTTCTTACATCCCACACGTGCTTACACCCCACACGTTCTTACATCTCACACGTTTATACATTTCACATGTTCTTACATTCCACACGTTCTTACATCCCACACGTGCTTACATCCCACAAGTTCATACATCTCACACGTTCTTACATCCCACACGTTCTTACATTCTATTCGTTCTTACATCCCACACGTTCTTACATCTCACACGAAACGAAATGCTTGAGATTGGTATTTTTAAGGTGACTGTCTAAAGTAACTATTAAAGCCTAATATTTCTTCAACACGTAATGCAAAATGTTTGAAAGGTGTGTTGTCATTCCTCAGTCATTAACAGACTGTGGGTGAGGCTTCTGTTTTGCACCTTTAAGAATGTGTCCAGTGCAAACATGACCACCAACCACGAAGCTGTAGGCTGTTATATTCATCTTTAACCACCACAATTTCTATCCCTTGTTCGAGAAACCAAACAAAATAATTAATTATAATTACCATAAGTTAATTAACTAATAGGTTAATTTTTAAAAATTGATTCTTTTGTTGTTAGATACAATAAATAATTTTGCAAAATTTCAACTTGATCCGAGATTGGTTTTCGAAGAAGTGACGTGAACAAACTTTTTACCAGACAGACATAGAGTTGATATAAGCTTTGTAACATCTTTAGGGCAGCATGTTTTTTTTTCATCTGAGTGTCGACACGATTTTTTTCTGACTTAGAACTTCCGCTCTGTTAACCTTGACCCATGTTGTTTATCTTTTGTTTATATATTTAGACGTTTCTTCAAAAGAAGAATTGCATTGTCCCCATTTCCTGTTGCTGCGAGGTTTTGATTGGTTAACGAGGAGCAGAAAAACAAAAAACAATGAACAGATGAATGGCTTCATTGGATGACCTAGAACTATTTCGTTACTTATATATTAATTACTAGAAGTTACACTCTTTCTAAGGTTAATTTATTCAGATGGTCTTCATAAAAAACGCAAACAATTCTGGGATTTCTTAAAAATTGAAGTGTTTAGGAGACAAAAAAAAGTATCGTTCAGATTGGCCTACCTTCACACCTCCATGTAACCGAATTGTTCTGCTAAAGACATGCTCCATTAAAGAGATTTTATGGAGATTATTATATATTTTTACATATTCTAGCAGTACACACAAAGGGTACGCATGTTGATTTGTTCTCAGGCTATATATTGATAATTATGGCTGGAACACTGCAGTTAATTCTTTTTTTTTTTAATTGCAATTAACGATCAAATTAAGATACTTTTTAGTCTGTTGTAATGAAAGTTTAGGCCCGCTCTCTATTTCCTTTTCTGTCTGTCTTTATCTCTTTTCGCTCTCTGGAACCCCCATTTAGTTTTCATTTACCTGCGCATTGTAATTTCTCCGATATAGACTTTTGACTTTGGAAACACCCGCTCCATTATGCCTAGTCTCCTTGACATAACCCTATAGATGTAACATACGAATTCAACATGATTTCAATATAAGTTTAGAAGATCACATTTTGGGTACCAATGCCCTTATTCCCTGGAGTCCTTCTAAGTGTAAAGTAAGAGAAGGAAGGCTATGTTAAACATGATGGGATCGGGGCTTCTTTCACAGATAGGATAGAACCCTTCGTATACCTTAGAACCCTTCGTATACCGTGGAGCAGTCCTCCCCCCCCCCAATGAATAAAACATAAATCTATTTGTTTGGTAGCTTCACACAAAGTACAAGTTGATAGACAAGGACGTAACAGTTTTGTAGCCTTCAATTTATCGACTTTTAATATTTTCTTACAAATGTTCTTTATTGTATGTCCTCATTTTTAAAGTTTTGTCCTCCTTTTTAAAGTTTCATCCCCCTTTCTGTCCTCCTGTAGCGGTTTATATCTACATATAGGCCTATATAAGTTGGCAATACTTGGCAAGACTGTACTACAGACAGCGATATCCTTGCGAACGCCGATATGGACAGTATAGACTCTATAGAGAGATTTCTTATGGTCTGACTGTCACGCTGAGCAGGGGGACGAAAGCTTGCCAAAAGCAGTCTTTTGGTGAGCTGAAAGGTGATCGACGTAACAGAGGTTCCCCGCGGAAACGCTTTAAAGACAACTTAGGCGCCAACTTGCTATAACTGACTTATTTTATACTGAGAAAGAGATAGAGAGAGGGGGGGGGGAAACTAGTTAGAAACACGTGGGCCTGTTTCTATGTATATAGTGAGGCTATAGTCTACTGAAGTTAGCCTCGAGAGACCTAAACGTTCTAGTAGCAAGCCCTTTCTTTGACATGCTAATTAAGTATTACAGGCCTGTTGAGCATGAAATAATTTATCTCCCCCTGACGTAATTACCTTTCAACTCGGAACGCATACACGAACACACAGAGAACGGGAACAGAAAGTAGGCCTTATTAATGGAGGGAGCAGTATTGTCTACCATCGTTTTGCTGTTAGTCAGTAGCTTTACAAAGACAGTCGCACGAGACTTCGTTTCTTGATTTTAACAGGGGAAACAACTGAACTTTAAGAACTAACATAAGATTTTTGTTTCGCGAAATTAAAAAAAAAAATTTTCATGTGCTAAGTGGGAAATAGAAAAGTTCGAAATTCGACAATTTCTCATAAAAAAAAAATTGTAGCGCTGACCGTTATCTTTGAGTTTTTGTTGTTTCCAACAATCGAATTGAGTCCAAAACGTCATGTACACGCTCACAATATGTTTCATTTTCTTAGCATGTGTTCTATTTGATGTACATTCATTCCACGAGTCCGTAGGCAAGGTAAGATGTTTCCATATGGAGTCTTGATTAAAACGAGTTTCTAGTTATTAACTTATCTTATATAATACAGACTTACTTTTTTTCTTAGTGTCTAGACTAGAGACTAAGAGAGTCAAACTTCATTTAGACCAGATCTCATAACAAAAACAATTTTTTAAAAAGTTTAACAGGTTTTAAGCTTCGCAAGTCAAAAGACTATGAGTCTAGATCTAGTTCTTTCCACAACCATAACATAATAAAGGTTAAAATACTTACTTTTATTTTAAATTGACTTCTAATCGGAACTAGATCTAGATCCCCCCTACCCCGAAACAAAAAAGACTCTAGACTTTGAAATAAATAAGAAGATAAGAAGAAGAAATAAAATAATAATAAAGGGAACGTAACAAAATGAAGGAAATAACCCTCAATCTTAGCTTATATAATACAGACGTTACTTCAAAAAAGAAGATGATTATGTCCTACGCGTCATGCATGTAGTCATGCATGTTAACCGATTACTTTAAATCTGCCAAGTCACTGGTTTTCCTGGCTGGCTCAGGCAACCCATTCCAAGTTCTAATAACACTAGGGAAGAAGGAGTATTTAGAATAAAAAATAGACTTGTAAGAAACAAATTTCGTAAGTAATAACCAATACGTTGTTTTTTCTTGAAATTGTTATAACAAAGTAGCAGTAATTAGGTTATGTTTTGACATTATTATTAAATGGACCTATACAATAACATAGATATAATAACAGTGCATGAGTGCAACTGTAGGCCTATATCGTTGAGCAGGCAAAGCAGCGGCTTTTATAGGTTATATGAATATTATGTTCCCATATATACAATTAGGTTTTGAACACAGCCCACAGTCTCGGGAGGGGTCGGTTTTTTTGGTATGCGCTCCTGTTCGGGTTAAAGAAATCCTACCCGTCGCCATCTCCTGAAATGGTTTTTGCTTCATTCCTGGAGGCACGTCCAAAATATCAATGGTGTTGATGGATACACGACAAACAGGTTCAACGCACCATCTAGCTTTGTAGCATCAATGTAGTAAGGGCATTTTAATTTGCGAGATACACATTTTATCTCTGTTATATTTTATTAGGATTAAATAGACAGAGTGATAAATGTTTTTGGTTTTGTTTCCTCTAGGTAGATAAATCCAGATTGCAACTTGTGGTAAGTATTTGTTTTACATGTTTCGGATGTTCCTTCAGAGTTGAAGATAATTACTTCCTAGTCCAAACCTCCCGCAGGACGACGGGGGATGGAAGCGGGCAGGGTTTGAACCCGGGACTTTCAATAAATCTGAACAACAGTCAAGCGCGCAAACAGCACGACCAGGCAGCCATCCATTACAGCCAAAACTTCAACCAAAACTTCAGTGCAAGATTTAGGCTATGTATAGGTATAGTTTAGGGGCCCAAAGACCACAAATAGCCCGAGTTAGTTTGTTATGACTAATAATGATTTTATGTCAAGATGTAAGCATACTATTTTACAAGACTTACTAGCTATATAGATTTACTTCTTAATTAGATATCTGTTTAACCGAAAACAACATTTAAATGATTGAAAATTAAATGAGGTATAAATGTATGCAATGGTTTGAGACAAAATCTTTTGCTTTAATGGGTCTTTGGCGATGACCCCTTTCCAAATTTATAGTAATGTCATTCCAACAAAACTACATTCTGTGGGACTGAGTAGGCCTAACTGTTGCAGACGTGAGACAAAGAAAAGGATGGTTAAATATCTAAGGGAAGCAACTGCTGTCGGCGGCAAGGGAGATAATGAAAGTATATATAAAGACTGTAAACGACTAACGTCATGCAAAGGGCTAAAACGCTGTTCCTCAAAGGGACCGTTACATAAATGGCGGGTCCCGCACAACGAAGGAAAATGGCGGAGGCTCCCGGTGCCCTCGGCCTTCGACCACGGGGGCCAAAGGCATTGGAAACAGCAATGCTTTACATAGGCATTGACTCGGGTCTCTCTCAAACAGAACCGTGTTCTCACTGTTTTTTTTTACTGTTTGGCTGGACGTCCAAACAGGTTTTTTTTTTCAAACTTAGGGTTCGAAGAGTCTTCGGCTCAGCCCTTGGACATCAAAAGAAAAACGGTGTCGCGCTGTAACAGGGAACCAGTGGTGCAAGTGATGTGGTACAAGTCAAGGGGTCTGTAATAAATTAACTGAACCCCATTTTACTGGTTCTTGTAATGATTGAACTAAATCACATTTGACTGGTCCTTGAAGTGATTTAACTGAACCCCATTTTACTGGTTCTTGTAATGATTTAAATGAACCCCATTTTACTGGTTCTTGTAATGATTTAAACAATAATAATAATAAAAAAAGAACTTGGAAATAAAAAAATTGGTGCAATTATCTTCATGAATTTAAAGCCAAGCAGTTAAAAATCGTATTTTTTTTTTTTTCCTTTCACTTAGAAGTACTGGATAGTTTTATCCTATGGCCTACGGCAGTTGTCTACCTTCCCGGTTTCACAATTTTCAATCATTGAAAGAAGATTTATATTTCAAAATATCAGACTTGTGGTGGATGAAGATTTTTTAAATTCTTTTTTTTAATAACCAACTTTTATCGGAAATGTGGGGGTGGTTTAATGTATTAAGGCATAGTATTCTTTATTATTAAAATAACTCTTAAAATTTTATTACAAGTTTTGAGAATACACTAATATTATTTTACACCTACACTTTCCAATTCAAGCAATAGACCTTATCTTAACTCTTTCTCTCCTTAATTATTTACCACATTCTGGTGGAATCAACGCTTGTGTCGTCAGTTAGGAGAGAAAGAGTTAATGTTGAATAGCGAAAGAGAATACCACGAAGCTGTACGAAAAAGAAAGTATACAAATTGGGAGGGGGCCATTTTATTTTAAATGGAAAATTGCCAGCTTATTTCTACACCATTTTGCATCATTGGTTGTTTTTTTTTAGCTGGAGCATTTGTCAACCGTCTACCTCCCATATGACGTGACCACCAGCGAGCCGCTCTACAAGCTCAAGTCTGCAAGTGTTGAGCAGATGGCTATACACGAAGAAGACAAGACTATGTATGTCGTCGGTGAGTTGGACACGTAACTAATTTTATTTACAAAATGTACCTAACTAACCGATCACACACTCCAGGCTTTAAAAACAAAAGAGTTTCGTAAAATTATTGAATATATAATTTATCCCCATTCTTAGTTTTTTTTAACTAAGGATGTTAATAATGTGTAATGCTATAGGCGGCCACTCAGTCGTATTCAAACTGTGCATTATCACCTTTATAACTCAAACTGTTTTCTACCCTTGTTTCGAACATATCTTAAACACAAAAAAGATTGATTCGAAATAATTTTCGACGCTAGTCTGTGAGTAATAGGGATTTCAAACAAGTATTACGCTCTTGTAAGATATTATATTAGAGATTTTCCATCTATGACGTAAAAAACTATAAATAGCAAGCTTTCTGTATCCGGTGTACAGATTGAAGGATGTGACGATATGCCACTTCGAACTAGCGTACACTGTTAATGTAGATCTCATAATATCTTTACTATGTGGAATTTTTCAAAAACATTTTTTTTGCAATGACTTAGCTTGACCATTTTCATTGAGATGCAATAGAAAAAGGTTTGTTTAAAGCAAAAATAAAGCTTTGGGGATTAATGGGTTTAAAAAAAGTATGTATCATAATTTGTATGCACCTTTTAGCACTGCAGAATTTGTATGCACTTTTTAGCACTGCAGAATTTGTATGCACCTTTTTGCACTGCAGAATTTGTAAGCACCTTTTAGCACTGCAGAATCAAATTTTCTAAGCACTTCCGTTTGTAGCTCTTTTTTTTTTTTTTTTTTACTTAGCTGGCAACATTGAAATTCAGTTTCGCGTTCTTGACACTATTTAGTTGATCGTGTAAATCTCCAATAGCTACCAGTAGGACAAAGGCGATGGTAAAATCATTTTTTTATAACCTTTTTGTTTTGGGTTGAAAATTACAAAGGAAATATTCCAGTTATTTTGTTTTTAAAGCTAGATAGTACATGTATTCAAGTAAAGTGAGAAGCTAAAAGTGACGTTCAAATTGAGGTAAAAGTTCATGTTGAATATTAAACTCAACAAGATATTGGCTTTGAGAAAAAAAATATGATCAATAAATAAATAAACTAAGAGCTATTAAACGTTTATTTTTAGGAAAAGGTCTTTTTCATGTGGTCAACTGCAGTGATCCTACTAATCTGGTCTATATTACAACAGTACCAGTACTGGACAGTGATCTCACAGACGTGGAGGTAAGAACTAATGATACGGGTTTAAAATGGGATTGAAGAACTACCATCTCCAGGCTTAGTCCAAAACTGCATCGCAAACTCCTTTGTTATGTGTATTGATTGAGAACATCATGTTAAGCATGTCTTTATTGGCCCATATTGTGGAGCACATCCACCGTGACCCCCATTGTGGTGCACATCTTTCTTGGCCCTCATTGTGGTGTATATCCCTGTTAGCCCTCATTGTGGAGCAAAACTGCTTGGTCCTCATTTTGGAGCACATCCTCCTTGGTCAACATTGTGGAGCACATCATTCTCAGCTCACAGTGTGAAGCACATTCTCCTGGGCCCACATTGTAAAGCGCATCCTCCTTGGCCCACATTCCTGGAGCACATCCTTCTTGGCTACCTCAAATATCAGGATATCAGATGGTATCATAAGGAAATATTTAACTATTGATAGCATGATAACAATATTTAACCAGATTGATTCTATGGTATAACAATAAATATAAAACATTTTAGCGTCTTATTTTGGGATTCTGGGGTCAGATATATACATTAGGATTCGATGTGAACACCGATGTCCGGAATGTACCTATATGCGCCTATTAACAATAAGCATACATTAACTTATACTTTGTCTGTCAGAAATATTTAAAGAAATATACTATTTTTGCAATCGTCTACTTAGCAGTGGCGTAGCTAGGGATTTGGGGGGGGGGGGGGCTTGACTTCTTTAGGTCCCCTGCATTTTGACATTCGACATAATGACGTGAGGTAATGGCGTAGTATTTGATGTCAAATAAATTTCGGACACTTAAGTTGTTCAATTAACAAGCGCCTGCTTTTGTTGGCCATGGTTTGTTTGTTTACATCTCCTCTCGTTGAAAGGACAGACCAGGGCCTTGCAGTTTATTTCAAGATAGCTGAGGATTTTTATTGCTAGGAGTATTGGTTCAATCAAGTCTACTTTCAGATTGAAAATCTCAGAAATAACTCTTTAATTTCTATTTCTTTGGTTATACCGTCAACGGAAACCACACAGCATTATAGTAAAATGTTACTTAACTAATTCCCTGCTTCAACAACGATAAATGAAAATGGTAAAAATTGGATCTTCTTTCGTTTTTTTTTGTTGGCAACAATTGTTTTAACCAACAGGTTTATGACCTCGTTTTGAAATCTGTGGGGCAAGGTATATTTCTACAAGACTGGATCATAATTGGAAATCCTGTCTCTCATGGCTAAAAAACTAAAATGTTTACTTTTTTTACAAATGTTTGATGTATGGTAGATCTATTCATTGCGATGGCCGCCAAATGAAAGATTCTTGCATGATACTAATAAGGTTTACATGAATTCGGTGTCATTTATATTTCTATATTTTATTAGATTTTTTTACATTTATGGGCCAGGTTTCATTGAACCCCTTCACGTCATAGTGGTTACGTCCCTTGTTCAATTCATTTTTAAAAGAAGTCAATTTATACCTATTGTTTTAGATTTTAGAATGATAGGATCTAAAACTGATTCAAAGAACATTAGGAATATAATCTAAATATAAAACAAAAATTCTATTTTTTCCAGGTCTGTGGTAACTACATCTTTATTACGGCAGACAACATGAAGGATAAAGCTAATGGTCAACTCCTTATTTACAGCAGATATACAACTACTCCTGGTTTCTCTTTACGACAGATAAACGCTATCACTGGTAAACTCGTGCTTCTTCCATGTCTTTACTTTGCGACAGTTAAACACTATCAACGACTACCTGCTTCTTTCCCGTATCATCTTAGAAAGATGTGTAGTGTAGTAATTAGAGGCTCGGTCGGGGCGACATTTTAGTTGGATAACTTGTGGCCCATCAAAATATCATCTTCATTACTAAGTCACCCTGAAAGAGTCTGAAAGGCACCACAAAAAACGGCCTGAATGTTCCGCCCTCGACCAGGACTTGAACTAGCAAGAGGACATACAAGATTTTGAAATTCTGCCGATGTTGATTTGGAAGCAGTTTTAATGACCTCAACGGTCAAGTGATGGTCAAAACTATTTTTTTCGACATTAATTGAAAACAAAATACAAAAAAAATACTTTAAAAAAAAACAAAAAAAGCTTAGTATGAATGAGTCATGTAATTAAATTTGTAATAAGCCTCAGACGACAATGAATAAAGGGGACTCAGCTTATACACCAATTCAGTCAAGTACTATTAGTTTCCCTTGAAAATGGGACTAATTCAGCTTATACCACCACTTCAGTCAAGTACTATTTCTTTCCATTGTTTGAGATACCAAACAAAATAATTTATTACCGATAGTTAATTAACTGATTGGTTTAATTTTTTAAATTGATTCTTTAGTTGTCATGTAAAAGAAATAATTGAGCAAAATTTCAGCTCAGGTTGGGTGTTGGAGAAAAAACGTGTTCAAACTTTTGGCCAGACAGACAGAGCTGGTATAAGCTTTGTTAAATAGAGCTTCGGTTCATCTTAGCATTAATCTTCGAGTGTAGGAAATGTATTGGCTATCATGTAAATAGAACTGCCGAGGACGAGGCAGCAAAACAAAGGAACTCAAAGCTAATTCAAGAAAAGTGAACCAGGTCCATTAAAGGCCTAGTTTTAATCAAAGCTAATCTCCCAAATGTGACTGACGTCATACAGTACTGATTGGTGTGCTTGTTAAGCAGTAAGTAAACTTTTCCCCCAACCTAACATTTCATTAGACTTTTTCTTCTGATCATTGCAACTCTCCTGTCACTCCTCCCTTCCTTTTATTTCCCGGCTAGTTGGCGCCCAACCTGACATGCTGCAGTTAACCAAGGATTGCCAAACGGCTGTAATTGCAGTTGAAGGCGAGCCTGTTGAGACCGGTGAGGATTTTACTGTAAGTACTCGCTGCAATATAGATATAGTGGTTTTATTCTTTCTAGCGAGCTCGTCTTGTGAACTGTATTCATTCGATATTTTTGTTTTCAAATATCATCTGTTATGTCATAATTTACTTTCTTTTGTATTACCCCCTAGTGCAACCATGCTTTTTTTTTCAGGTTGTTGGAGGACATGTTGAAGTTTTTTAAAAATTTTAATAAATTGTAACAAATTCAAGAGTAGACTGAATGAAAGAGTATGATAGAGGGACTAAAGAGAAAAATAATAATTTGTGTTATGTCGACCCTTACCCTAGAGAACGTTCGGATATTTAGTAACGCCCCCCCAAAAAATGACCTGTTTTTTTTACCCTACCCTACCCTCTTGTAACGAATCGTAACAAAGCTCAATACCCCTCTACACCCTCTAGAGTAACAATAACTAGAAAATTCGAATTCAACAAATGAATTATTTATTAATTATCATTTTGGAAGATTTATGGAAATATTTTGGAGAGTTAAATCAGACTTTAGGTTAATTAAACTTTCTACCAAGAGCAAACACAGGCTGAAATAGAAATGAACACAATTTTTATCTTAGAAACAAAAACCCAATAACAAACAAACAACTCTTCAGATCTTCCCTCCCCTTCTATCAATTTGTTTCTCATCTCCCCCTACCCCTTAATCATTTTGTAATATCCAAATGTTCCTCTATAGAAATACATTACAACTTGCCAAGTTAAATATATCATCATCACCATTTTCATCATAATCATCACCATCTTTCCTTTGCTTTCCTCATGGAACATAGGGCCTTAGTAAAAACACACCACTCTCCACGGTCTCTTGCTAGTTTTTTAATGGCTTCCCAGCTCTTTCCTGTCCTCTCGGCTTCATCTAGTATACTAAGTCACCACGTTCTTTTTGGTCTTCCTCTGCGTCTTGTGCCCTTGGGGTTCCACACTAGAGCCTGTCTTTCTCTGTTGTTGGTAAGGGTGTGACCAATCCAGCTCCACTTTCTCTCTAAGATCTGCACCTCTATATTTCTCTGTCCACCCATGTCCCACAGTTTGGTGTTTTCTATTTTGTCGTACCATATATATATATGTCTAGTTGTTTATTTATTTGGATTCGGTGAATTTCATTTGTAATAATAGGTCCATCAGTCTCGTGTGAGTCATGTCCTTATACAATGTAGTATGACTTCCAAGGATTAAAGAAAAAAACAAATCTTGGAGTATAAATTCACGAATTCAAAGCATAATAAAGAAACGCAATAAATCTCATTTTATTGGATCATCAGATTAACTCTCTTATTCCCCTATGCATATAATCTATAGCTTCATTTATCTACAATTTGAATGTTTTACAGGATTATCCTGGTGCCATTGCAATTGTCAGGTTTGAGGGAGGCAGACCAGCCGACTCGATACCACCAGAGGTTAAAATTTTGGACTTTAAAAAATTTGAGACAAGGTAACTTCAGACAATGAAACAGCTAAAATTTCGCATGTGAACGCGATTTATTCTTGCTTACATGTAATTGAATAATTAATACTAGTGTATTGTTATTTGTAGCTCACAATAGTAAAACACATTTCCTAATACGGATAATAAAGATTATTATTATTATTATTTTAATTTTATTTGTTATTTGTTAATAAAGTCTTGTGTCTTGTGTTATTTTCAAGTTACGACGACTTATTGGCCCGAAATGTGAAAATGTCGTACAGCAGGACAAGAAAAGGATTCAGCGATGAGTTTGAACCGGAATACATAACTATAGATGAGGAAAGCAGAAAAGCTTATGTGGTCTTGCAGGTAGGCTTGAATAGAAAAATGACCAGACGTGAAGGGGTCAACCCCACTGTCATGGTAGGCCTGCTAGAAGTGCAATAACACATAAACCTCAATGAAATGACTAATATGAGAGATGGTGTGGTGTTTTTTAGGTAAGGAAGACTGGGGACTTAAAATGAATGAGAACAATGAGCTAATATTTGGATATTAGTGCTTATATTAGAGCGGTTATAATGGAGTGCTTATAATAGAATGCTTATAATATAGTTCTTATAATAGAGTGCTTATAATAGAGTTGTTATTCAAGTTGTATACTCAAGTGAAAGAGTTGGGTTTTTTTTGTACAAAGATTAGTGAATATCTACTAGGGCTTTGGATGGCTACTACTATGACCTCATGTCTTAAATATTTGAATTGGTTAAGCTGGGTGAACTGGGAAGTCTCTAAAATAATATTCAACCAGCTTACGAACGAATTCAGGACTTAATGCGATTTTAAGAATTATTTGGTCATTTCCTTGTGTTCCCCAGACACAAAAAAAAAACGATAAGAAAGCATCGTATATTGACATTCACCTGTCCTTTAGTCCGTTCGACCATCGGGGTACCACATATGATCCGTCCTCCATTCTCGATGTTGTTCTTCCGTCGCTTATCCTGTCTCTCCTTCTCCCTGGTACTGTTCCCCGCAGGAATTTCTTTGGTCGTACAGTCTTAGCTTACCTGTGGTCAGAATATCACCATGGGGCCCAGTCACCATTGTCACCCTGTTTCGGATTTCCATGTCTTTAATGCGGCCTGTGTATGTGATACCTAGTATCATTCTTTAATAGAAGAATGTTACAGTAGATGTTATAGATATTTGTACACATTAAAAAAAACTTTAATACATTATCTTCTCAGGAGAACAACGCTGTGGTTGAGGTGGATTTGAACACATACGAGATTACGCAGATCTACGGCCTAGGTTACAAGCAGTGGGGACACCTGGACGCTAGTAAATCCGATGGAGGTGAGTTAAAGAGACTTCTCTTGTAAACTCGTTTTAAAAATTGCCTTTTTTATTGTCCCCTTATCAATAAGATCTCTTAAAGGAGCCAACCTGGACCTGTTTACTAAAGGTCAAGTATGTTCTTTAAGAAACAAGGAAAAAAAAAAGCTTTTCAAAGGAAAAGCCACATATCTCAACACTGTAAGAATTATTCCTCTTTTTTCGATATCAAACAAAATTATTTAATTACCACTATTTTATCAACTAATTTATGTGTGTGTGTGTGTTGTCTTCGCCAATAAAAAGCTGCAAGGTTTCAACTTGAACCTAGAATGGGAAGTGGGAGAAATAACGTGTTCAAAATGTGTATCTGACAGAGTGAGTTGATATTAGCTTGGTAAAAAGTTCCCCTTTCAGAACCTGTGATCTATGGAGCCAATGGTGTGAAGGTCATCTTTTTCTGTGTCTCACTGTTAACGAGGATGTCTATTGGCCAGCACAATGACCAACCGTCTTTACATGTCTGGATTCAGGGGCGCCCTAAAAATCCAAAAATTCAAGATACCAGGCTTCACCGGGATTTGAACTCGAGACAAGTGCTTTGCCACTCAGCCACCAAGCCTCCAACGTGTGTTCTTGGCCTTACTGTAAAAAAAAATTCAAGTGCCAATAACTTTTGTTGAGTATGTGACCCGTTTGGTGTCGTAGGTACTGAACTATCGTGTGGGATGCGCTTCGGACTGACGTCCTTAGTTTGAACCCTGCTCTCTATAATCCTCGGCCGTTCTGCAGGAGGTTTGTGTTTAGTTTCAATTTGAAATACTCTGATGTAGCGTCCTAAGCTGGTAACACAAATCGAAACAGTTATTCCCTTGTGGTATATACAATGAAGCCTTTTCCTTTGAGCACTTGAAAAAATATTCCTTTAGCTTTGTGTAGGCATGAGTGACATGAGTGTTTTATAATATCTACTAGAAGATATAGGCTTCCATCGCATTTGGTCCTATTTTGAGGGGGATGAGGACTGATGAGGATAGTCGGTTATGTCACATAAATCTAGTTTATTCATTGCTACATAGAAGTTACATTTTAATGCTGGATTATCTTCCTTTGTATACGAAATCTTGTCGGTGGAAAATATATTCGTCATCAGTCTGTTTACTATATCTATTCTCTAACACAGGGGTCTCAAACACGTGTCCCGCGGGCCACATGTGGCCCGCGAAACAATTTTGTGTGGCCCGCGGCAACGTCCGCGAATTCAAAAAAAAAAATTGATAAAATTTACAATGACCACATATAAGCCGTGAAATGATTTACAACTGCACAAATCAGTAAATCAGGTGTCCGCCCACTATGAAGGCAACCTTTGTTGTTAGCGAGATGATAGCAAAGGCATCACGACCATTCACTGAAGGCCAGTTTGTAAAAGAGTGTATGCTACAGGCGTGTGAAATTATCTGCCCCAAGAAAAAGAAACTCTTCGAAGGCATAAGATTGTCTGCGAACACAGTTGCAAGCAGGATCACCGAGTCAGCGACAAATGTTCAACAGCAACTGATTGCCGCCGCAGAAGACTTTGTAGCATATTCTATTGCACTGGACGAGTCTACTGGTGTAACAGACACCGCATACTGTGCCGTATTCATTCGTGGGGTCGACGAAAACTTGAACATTGTTTAAGAGCTATTGGACTTACTACCATGAAAGGAACGAGGAATGGCCGCGACATCATGTTTCAAGCAAAAATACGCTGTTGTTGGTGTTCCAGATTTCTTCCAGTTTCTTCTCAGAGAGAAGTTTCCAAACTTATTCTGCGCAGCTGCTAGAATTCTAGCAATGTTTGGGAGTACGTACGTTTGCGAACAGTTTTTTTCCAAAATTATCAACAAAGCGTCATTACGATCAAGACTGACTGATAAGCATCTGAGAGCAACCTTGCGGCTTGCCACTACACGCGACTTCAGGCCTAACGTCGATGGTCTGGTGTCTGCCAAACGCTCTCAGCTGAGTGGACAGAAACATGAGTGACGAGCCTTCTGCACTAGGCCTAGAAATTATAGTTTTTGTTTTTTGGGGAACTACAGTTTCTGCTTTTTAAAACGTGACAGAGACAACGTCAACTTTAGTAAACTAAACTGCCTGTGCATTTAATAAACTACACTAAATGTAATTAATAATTATAAAAACTTTATTTTAGCATTTAACTGCAGTGACAGTAGTGTTCGTAAAATTTAATGAAAAAACATTCTCTTTTTGTGGTGCGGCCCGCTGGATGGTTGTTACTTCCCACTGTGGCCCACATGCTGAAATGAGTTTGAGACCCCTGCTCTAACATAATACTATCGTTATCAATTGATGTCTAAAAACAAATACATGTGCTTTAATTCTGAATTATCAAATACCCACCACATAAAGGCAAGGCTATATGCTATTACTACTAGGTATGACGAAATGTTTAAATAGTTATTTTTGGCTCGTTTATTGAAGTCAAGGGGTAATTAATTAATTTATCCCGCTCACATATACAAGATTTTCGTACAGGCACACCGCAACTAACAGTAAGAACAGACCAGTATATTAAATTTTTAAATAAAAATGATTAACGGCTATACGTTTACACTAGATAAAAGATGAAAAAGAAATATAACCGTGAAATAAAATTGATGCATTACTGTATAAAATAATTGCTGATCATGGATTGCTAATTAATGAGTGAATGGAAGAGTGTTCCTATGTCTTGCCTACTTATACTTCTTAGCTGCTAGCCCGTTAGGTCTTCTTCCGGTGGTCGTAGGACTGGCACTCAGAAGGATGAGTCATCCGGCTCTGACTTAGGACGTCGGCTCGGGATGTCCTCTAAGCTGTAGGCAAGCTGGCAGAAAATACAAGGAAGTTAACCACAATGAATGTGTTATCATACAATGTAGGATGATACTAGTCAAGATTCATCCATTGAATGTGATTACGTCGACAAGTGATCAGTTATAGTACAATGTGGAGTGAGCATAGTACAACTAAAAGCTAAAGATAAGGTGAAAATAAAATGCGAGGAATCGAGCTACAATGATAAGCGTTCGATATGTTTAATCGAAATCCTATTCATCCAAGGAACCCATAGGTTCACAAGGGTGTCAGACATAATAATAGTGTTGCAACTCCGCTCCCTAGCCACACTGATGGTGCGCATGAGAGCACCATTGAACACACGAGAAGACATGGTTAGACAGGAAGAAGGACTGTTGTAGATCCGGCTGCAGTGATCTGCAAGTTATTGAAGTCTGGGCTGTCTTGACTCGAGAGAACACTCTGTGTGCTATCTATGAACTGTGTTGAGGACCTGGGGCGGCACTGGGAAGTGTGTTGGTGGTCTGTATTGATAGTTAGGTAGCAAAGGAATGGTGTCACTTGAGATAGGACACTCTGGGACTAATAGTCCATTCTTGTTTGTAACTGTAAATAAATATAAACACCTAGTTTATTGTTACCTCCTGCCTTTCGTTGAGTGCCTGCCTTAGAGTTACAAAAATATGTATGAGGGATATAATAGGAATATAAAATAATTTTCACATGCACTCTGTAAGTTTAGATCAAAGTTCTTAGACAGCACTAAGATTCACGAAAGGTTATCGTTTACATTAATCCGTAAGATTCAGAATGGATAAAACATAACAGATCAAAAACAATAACTATGGTTTCAAACGTAGGCAACCATAGCGGCATAAATAATACTATATGAAGATTTGAAGATATATCTGTCACGTCCCTAGTGACACCTCATTGTTTACAAAATGACGATATTGTACCTATCTCAAGTCAGGTCAGCGTACCCACGCTTAAATGCCAGAAAGACGCCGATTAAAACTTAGTTCAAGACTACAGCAGGGAAACAAAATTAACATAGCTTAAATTACAAAACAGTTCCTAGTGACACCTCATTGTTCACAAAATGAGGACATTGTACCTATCTCAAATCAGGTCAGCGTACCCACGCTTAAATGCCAGAAAGACGCCGATTAAAACTTAGTTCAAGGCTACAGCAGGGAGACATAATTAACGTAGGTTAAATTACAAAAACAATTAAAAGGAACATTAAATGTAAACGAGTCAAGGATGGGTATTGAATTGTCACTGTTCTTTATCCTAAAGAAAGGTATAAAAGGCGGAGTGTTAGCTTGAGAGGAGAGAGAGCTAGAAAGTTAGGCTTATAAGTCGCTAAGTTTTAAAGTAAATATTTACTCATTTTATTGAACATTTTCACTGAATCCTGTATCTGTTTTATATATCTTTGTACATACATTTATTGTTTCAAGTTTTAAATAATTAAAACTCGAGAAAACATATCAGCACTTTGTTACTTCACTGATAATTAAAGTGTTTGAAATATAATCAAGGCACCTCCGAACCCTCACATATGTCACAAGTATATAGCATCAGGATCTTCAAGTCAAATAAACATAATAAACACGTGACAATATCATCGACATAAAATAATACAATGTACATACATAATAAATTCAAAATGTAATGACGGGGAACGTGCTTGTGTACTCACACATTCCTATAACATGAAATAAGTATAGTAAATTATTTACACTCACTTTTTTTGTCCCTAATGAAACCTCACAAAATAAACTCCCCAACAGAGGAGACGGTATGAATTCTAGCGGGCCTATCAAAGAATGCTTTGGTCTCTCTCTAGATGGGACTTTTGAACGGGTGGGGAAGAAAGCTATTTCATTTTCTCACATGTATCTGTACACCGGAGATATCAGGCATCAGGTCAGATTTAAGGTCTATATTCGTTGCCTACCGTGTGAGTAGGGACTTAAACGAATAGGTCTCCGTCCAGCCCGTGCAATACTATTCCTAGGGCAGCGCGTATCCTACGGGGGGAGAAGGTGTGAATAGTTGTTAAGCCGCTGTGTGTAGCGCTGGTGCAGCACCTATTGTGTCGTTGGTCACCCGTCCAGCGGTCAGTATTTAAAACTTAGCCCTAGAGAAGCTAGTTTAGGTTTTACGTCCAGTTTTGTCCCATGAGAGCCAGTACCTTTGTATAGACGAGAGGGGATAAATCGTGCAAGAATTTAGTTATGGGTGGACAAGGAAATAATTGGTAAAGTTAAAAATAAAAGTTTCTACCGATTTGCTGGGAAAACTCACATAAACTTTTGTACGCAAGTTTCGTATCGTCACACTAGCGATGTGCCCTGACGTAGGCCTATACCACCCAATTCTCAAAAGTACTAATGATTTATCAGATCGTCATTGGTCATACAAAACCCTAATAAGCGAAGACATTATGTCTTGATGGTTAAAAAAATTCCTTTAGATAACAAAAGTATTTGTAAAAATATTTCTAATCTGACAGTTGTTGTTTGTCTAGATCTAGTACAAATGTAATTAGGCCTACAAGAGTGATCCAAACTAATTGATACACTTAATATAACCTTGTTTTGTTTTTATTTTAAAAGTATTTTGTTTTGGCTTTTGCTTGTTTATATTTTGTGTAGGGTTTTGTTTTGTTTGTTATATTTTGATGTTCTTAATTCAGAGACTGAGAGTCCAAAATGACCTGCACACTGAACACTCATCTGAACAGAAAACTTTAACAATGTCCGCATTAATCTTTAATGAGTGAAACTTATCTCACAGGAATCAGCATCAGCTATTGGCCGATCCGGTCTTTTTACCAGCCGGACGCCATCAAGTTTTACGTTTGGCAACAACGCAGACTGGCTTTTACTGCTAATGAGGGTGAATACAGAGTCTACCCAAACGATAGATTCGACGAGAGGCGAATAGGAGTGTCATTTAGAGGTACGCCCTGGCGTGGTTTTATACTTTTAGGTGATATGGGCGGATAAAGACGCGCCAGCGCCACTAGGTGGTTTAATGACACGAAAGGTTAGATCGGCTTAAAATTGTTTTACTAAGTTTAAAACTAGATATGTTGGATGTGAAAAAAATCTGCCACTCAGAATTTGCTTGATCAGTCACTCCAGATTCCACCCGTCTCAAGACGAAACTAAAACCAGTGACTCATCGGGACGTATCCATTGTCTTCCGAGACAGAAGGAGCCTTATATGTTAGGTGGGGGAGGGGGATTTTCATCAACGGAGTAAAATCTATAAATAGAGATAGCTTTTTGGTGTATCCGGTGTTTAGAATAAGAAAGTATTAATAAGTTGATTTTTTTTACAATGGTTAAAATACTATAAGAGCGTTATTAATGATGCTGTCAAGAAACAGATTTTCAAGCTTTTCCTTTAAAAAAAAAGTTATCACGTTTGTATTTAGGTACATCTCCATATTCATTTTGTCCACTTTCATCTCTACCTATCACTTAGTCTGTTGGACTTTAGTCTTCTCTGTGTTTTGCCATGGCTAGAATCTCTTTCAATAGCAGGCCCGTCCATTCTTGTATGTAGTCTCCCTATTGCTTTCACTGTCTGCCTCTTCTTCTTGTTTGTTTTTTTAAAATTATTTACTGCTTAATGAGATGTTTCCTGAATGTCAGCTGTAGTTTTAAGAAGGAACATTGAAACAAAGAGAATATTACTTAGATTGTCATATATATCATAAGACTAAGACTAAGACTAAGACCAAGACTGCTTTATTGATCCTTATGAAAATTTGTTATGATTACATGGCCTCTTGTCTCATATAAAGACAACGCAACAGAAACATTGACATAAATAGAACAGACACAACATAAATTCACTCAGCGACTACACACAGGTACCTTGATCCTTTTCATGTTTTCTGATCAACGAGTGGCGATGATAAAGTCTGACCGAGTAAGGTACCAACGAGTTTTTGTACCGCTCTGTTCTTGTATTGATTGACAGTAGTTGCCCACTTCGCTACACTTCTTTTGTTCCAACCACGATTTAGTTCAGGCAAATATGAAGGTGTTCACGTGAAAGTGTTATTTGTTTTTTAGGTTCTAAGTTCGGACCGAATGTTCCCTTGTTTGTGGTGGACGCACTGAATGATTCCAGAAAATTAGGTATGTATGCATGTACGTGTAGACCACTTTAAAACATAATTTATTTTTAAAAGGAATAAAATTAAACAAAATAACTAAATATAATTAAACATAATGATGTCAACTGCATTGTAGGTAACATATTTTTCATTAATATTAAACAATATTATTATCAATAAAGTGTAACAAATTAAATGAAGAGTCTCGATGAGCCACCCTGAGGGGGACGTCACACGCAGCCTATATTTCTATGTGATGTTCATGGAAAATGGGGGGGGGAGTGCCTTGCCCCTGGCGCACGTTTACGCCTCTGATCCGTATACAAATCTTTCTTCTTCTTTATGATTGTTTAGCCAATAATGTTTTCCTTTTTTTTCTGGCAGGAGACTTGACTTTTTCTAAAGCTGACGGCTTCATTGACGGAGCATATGAGGCTCTCTACATGTTTGGAGGACGCAGTTTCAGCATCTGGGATACGGAGAACAATTTCCAGCTGCTGTACGACAGTGGCAGTGACTTCGAAGAGAAGATAGCAGTATACTGTCCGCATGTGTTCAACTCTAACGGGGATGTCATCGACACTGTGTCAGACCAGATGGTATGGGCTAAGAATAGCTATTCTTAAATGTACGCATACGTATCCCAGAATTAGTTATTGGGTCCTTGGAAGAATGGATCTGTTAAGAAATATAAGGTTATGGGAATCGCGGAAAAACCTGAAAAAAAAATAGTAGACATTAAGTCATAGGAAATGTGATGATGATGAGAATGAGCTACCAGATGTGGCACTTATCTTCCCAGTTTTTATCCATTGATTTGATGGCTCCTTCTGTCTTGAAGACAATGAATGCGCCTAATTATCGGGGTGCACTCCTGATAAAGGGATCATGGGTGTCCCATGCGCAGTGGTTCCACTTTCGACATTGCTGATATGATCCAAAGGAATGGTTCACGTTGCATTCGGTATCAAGTCATTCGCAGAGCTGATGCATCCAACGCCTATGGTGCTACACTTCTAAGTTTTCCTCTATTTGTCTCCTGAAGTCTTTATACTGCAAGGCAGTAAGGATTTCAAGTCTGAGTATCCCTCTCTTATCTGAATCGCCTTACTAGGCGGGCGAGCTCCATCGCCAGAAGCTTCAGGATTCGAAGCGCAAAGTTTTCGCCATTGCCTTTGAGTAAGATCCGTTTCGCCGGGGCTTGTGTTAAAGCAAAATGAACAGGCCAGAGACTTTTGATATGCATTAGGAGTATTTTATATCCCCCCCCCCACTGGCCGTGACGTCCTTTAAAATATCTTTAAATTGTGTTGTTCTTGTTTAAAGAATGATAAGGAAATCTTGAAAAAAAAGTTGAGACAGAGAAAACAAAAGTGAAAAAATCTGATCGAAATCAGCATTGTAACTGACTGTGTGTGTGTGCTTGATGATCGAAATCAGCATTGTAACTGACTGTGTGTGTGTGCTTGATGATCGAAATCAGCATTGTAACTGACTGTGTGTGTGTGCTTGATGATCGAAATCACCATTGTAACTGACTGTGTGTGTGTGCTTGATGATCGAAATCACCATTGTAACTGACTGTGTGTGTGTGCTTGATGATCGAAATCACCATTGTAACTGACTGTGTGTGTGTGCTTGATGATTGAAATCAACATTATAACTGACTTTGTGTTTATTTATCGAAATCAGCATTGTAATTGACTGTGTGTGTTTTTTGACAGGGTGTCCAGCCAGAGGGCCTAGCCACACTAGAGATGGACTCTCGCCTCTTTATCTTCATCACCATTGAGAACCCTGGCATGCTGCTTGTGTACAGCTTGGACGCTGACGTCACAAGTCCGAGATTCGAGACCATCTTCTGCGATGGAATACCAAAAGATTCAAGGTCTTTGACCGCCAAGTATCTGGCTCGGGAACTGTATATGGTCCACCCTGAGGATATTAGGTAAACAAGGTCACCTCAGCTAGGACCCAATAGCTAGTTCCTTCAGCAAGGTCACCTCAGCTAGGTCACCACAGCTAGGTCACTACAGCTCTTGCTTAGGGTCATAAGACCTTCACATGTCTTTGGACCGTTTGGGCACCTCACATGTTCTTTTGACGCAGGGCCGGTTCTAACCATTGCGGGCCATATGCGAAAGAGTTTGCGCGAGGCCCAGTCTGGATAGCAGAAAGTCAAAATTAAGATTTCATATTAGAAAATACATTCGTCTTTGCAATAAATTTTTATTGAATGAAAGCTGACAATGCCGTTTATTTTATCGCGCGTAGTATTAGCACTCCAAAAGGACAATTTTGCTATTTTTCAGGAGATTTTAATAATTTCAGGAGATTTCCGGGACTTAAAAAAATGTATATTTTGGAATTACAGGTGATATCCAAGAGGCCGTGGAAAATCAGGAGGCTGCAGAAACCCTGTTATTATATATGCTATAATGGTTTAATTTAATAATTTACACCTAGGATTAGCGCGGGGCCTATGAAAGTGCGGGCCCCACAGCTACTGCATAGGTTGCAGTGGCCTAAGTCCAGTCCTGTGTCGACGATTCCTCTGTTATTGTTTTTTTTTCAGGAGTAGAGTCTGTCTAACAGACTGGTCTGTCCACTCCTTGATGTTGTCTCTCTATCACTTACTCTGTCTCTCATTCTCTTCTCTGGTAGGCCCACTATTCATTACATAAAGGTCTTTGCGGGCACTGAGTATCTCGTGATATGGTCATACAGTCACCATTGCAATTCCAACGGTAGGATCTTTTAATACACTTAATAAACACCTTTTTTAAAAAATAAATAGCCCTTATGATATGCAGCATTCTTTTAATAGGAAAGGAGATTTAAACAAATCGTTTGTAAGATTTGTAATAGCGCTAACTTTCACAAAGATAAAATACGTAAAGTCTTAAGTCAAACGAAACCGGATGCCTTGATGCCTTGACCATCGCTACAATTTGCGGACTTGGCAGATGAAAATGACGAATTTTCATGCTAGTAAACAACTTAATTTTGGGACACGAATAAAAAATGTTGTACCTGGTCACTGCCGTTGACCTTTTGAGAACACGTATTCATAATGTCTGAGAAAATTAAATACATTGCAAAAATAAAATTCAGAGTCGCTGATACTGTCTTTTAATTATTTGCCTAAATAAGTATTTATCTACATATGTTCATTGCGACTGTTGTTTTAGAAATCCACCGTCCTAGATCTAGCTCGTATTGCTGTATTGACTAAAGCTGACCAAAGATTAAAAGTGATTTTAGTTTTGTTCTTGCTTGATTTGTAAATATAAACCCTAATACTGTTAGATTTTTTTTGGGTAGTTTGCACAATATGATGTTTCCATGATACCTTTTCATTTATTACATACGACATTTTATAAAGCTTTAAACTTCATTAACATTTGTTATAACATAGAAAACATTTTGAGGTTTTAGACCGAGTTACTGACTTATCATGAATAAGATTAGTAGTTTATTTTTTACATTTGTTTTTTTTTTTATTGCCCATAGATAGAACGGTTTGCGCTTGAACAAATTCGTACAAATACCCCTTCTTCCCTAGTGCCATTAGAAAATGGAATGGGTTGCCTGAACCAGCCAGGACAACCAACGACTTAAAATCTTTGATTAATATGCATGACTGGATTGACACATGAAATGCGTCGAACGTAACTAGATTCTTTTTTGAAGAAACGTCGTCGATAATATATAAGATAAGATGATAGTAGTATGTGTTGATTGCACTTTTTAAAGTGAATTGAATTCTATTATCGATTCTTATTATTTATTTTGTGTTTGAAAATATATCACCATTAAAATTTAAAACTAATTAGACATGTATTTGTCGATAAAAAAAAAAGTCATGCTTATAATGTTTTAAAGATAAGTTTTCAAACTTTATTCAAGAGTTTCTTATCAACTAAGTTATTCTCCTCAAAGAGTTAGTTGGACTAGAAATATGTGTCTACAAACCAATAACTACCATAATAGCAGTGAATAATGTAACAATGTTCATGCGTTTCTTATTTATTGAACACTCTTTATGTATGCATGTGGCAAAATATGCAGGTCACATCTGGGGCTGCGTAGCCACGGGAAATACTGCATTCCTCATTAATCTTCATACTCGAAGACAAGCCTTATTAGTATTATATGTATAAATAACTAGATTAATACGCTATAGGCTTTGTACATGTTGACCTCTCACTGTTCTTATTTCTTTTTAAAAACAGGATCTTAGGTGAAGGCAACACCATTTCAAAGTCGCCGCTTGTTTTCGTCACTGGCTCAGTCTCCGGCACCGTATCAGTCCTCAAAGTTGGCTTAGTTGAAAATGCTAAAAAATTTGATGAGAGCAGAAGTCATGCATCTGGTCAGTGGGACGATGTTTTTTTTAAACCACTTTTCACGTATTTATAGACTTAGATTTATATGTGTTTTCTTTTTTTTTTTTCTGTTACTAAAATGAAAAACACAATTTTGAACCTTTCATTTGCTATAGAAATAAAGTTTTAATAAGCAAAACACTTACAAAAATTAACCATGAAACATTAAAAACGTTTTTTAAACCTATTCCACCTATTGAAATCTGATGGTGGTCTACACTTTCTCATGGAGCGCATATTATGTAATGCCTTATTATTGCAAGGAGTCTTTCCACTGAGCTTCTATTAAAAGACAGCTGATGATTTCTATATAAGACGGTGCGCAAAATGTTCATGTTCATGTACATCTAATATTTATTCAATCCTTAACTTAATACTTAATGGCTGCCTGGTCGTGCGGTTTGCTCGCTGGACTGTCGTTCGGATTTATCGATGGTCGAGGGTTCAAACCCTTCCCGCTCCCATCCCCCGTCGTCTTGCGGGAGGTTTGGACTAGGAAGTAAACTATCTTCAACCTTGAAGGAACATCCGAATTATGTAAAACATTTTACAAACATTTTTACAAAGAAACATCCGACTCGAGTGCAGGAATTCCCACTGAAACCGTGTTAAAAAAAAATATACTTTAAAGTTTATCTAGTGATTTTTTCCCCAAAGATAGACATAAACTTTCCAATTTCTAGGTGTCACACCTAATGCGCAATCGGGAAGAGAAAGGGCTTGTCACGCCTTTGTTTGCAAGCCGAGAGAGGAGAGCTGACCAGGTTATTAGGTCAGATTGTGGATATGTAAGAGGAAATTGTTGTTAGTGAAATTGAAAAATCTCAAAGAACTTGTTGAGATATTGGTGTAGAAAAAGTAATCAAGAAAGTTAAGAAGCTTAAAAAAAAAGTCTAACAATGATGTAAACAATCCAGAAAAAGGTTTTGTACGTGCTTTATTAGGGAAGGAAAACTAGCTATTTCGTTTGTTGTTCAGTATTAGTATTCTAAGACGGATATTTATAGATGTCAGTAACTTCACTATGCTTTATTTATTCCAAGAAATTATTATGTCAGTCAAGTTGATATTCTATTGGTACAAGTGATTTTTTTGAGCTTGTTCATAGCTGGATGACTATGGAAAGTTTCTTCGGCGTGTCTAAATAAAGACATAAAGGCTTCCCCGAACTCGCAGTTGTCTAGTAATTTGGGGAGATAATACTACTCTCCAAAACAAATCGTGGTACTAGAAAAAACGTTGGAACCTTTTTTTGAAATACCTGTCAAGGTTCCCTCCCTTTTTCAAAATGTTCCTTCCACCCATGAAGAGAGTGCAAACTAATCGGAGGGATGGTCAAACTAAAAGAAAGACACGCTCGAGCTTTTAAAAATAACTTTCAATATCTTGTGAATGTGAGTGGTGCTTCAAACAAACAAAAATTATTATGTTATACAATACAGACGTTACTTCAAAAAAGAAGATGAAAACGTTCTTCTCGTCATGCATCTAGTCATGCATGCTAATCAATTACTTAAATTCTGCAAAGTCATTGGTTGCCTGGGCTGATCAATGCAACCCATTCCATGCTCTAATAGCACTAGGGAAGAATGAGCATTGGTACAAATTTGTCCTAGCATATTGAACGAGGAATGTGTCTCTATCTTTGTGTCTTTCTGTATATTTTATTAGATTTTGTTTTTGTATTTGAAGATTATGGTTCAGTGTTGATGTATAATTGCTGTTATAACTGAATACGTTATTGATAATTTCATGTTATTTGCCACTGCTACAGTACGTCTATAATTTATTTCACCAAGAATCCATCTTCAATTCTATGTCTATGAGCTATTTCTTATTGCATGGAAACCCTTTTTATTTTGGTTGCAATGATGGATTAGAATCAATGTCACAGTTGTTATCAATGTAGCCTAAATAAGGAAGAGAATATAAACACCAATTGTACCTTTGTTTGAGGGTTTTTAAAAATCTTTGTTTTTAGACTTTGTCAAATCTAGCTATATCAAACTTCGCTATGTCTTACAGTTTCTTAATGTTTATGCATGCTTCTATATAAACTCTATTTCTTAGAATATTTATTGTTCCAATATTTTTACAGAGCCGTTTTTGAAGTTGTTCTTTTCTATTGAATTTTAAGGTCGATACAAATAAATAAAGTAAAACAATTATTCACAAAACAAAGTCTGCAAGGCAATTCTGTGACATAATTCCCCAGGCATGAATTAAAAAAAGGAAATAAAGCTGGCTAGAGAAGTAGCTGTGTGAGATATCATTCTCTTACACGAAGAGTACACTCCCCTCTCTCCAACACTTTCTTACACGGAGCGTCTCTTAATACCCACCTGAATCATCAAACATCACACGCTCTTAGTAAACATCAACTCAAATCTGTACCATCTCATTACCAATGCTTTTTAAAATTTATTTTGAGATGGGAATGGGTGCACAGATATGATGATTTGTATTAATTGTGTTAGTATTGCAAAGCGGGACAGAGATATTGGTAACACCCTTTCAGGTTTATATCTCCTCTCCAATACCAATTTTTTCTTGGGGTTTTCTCCTGACGATGGAGGGTCTTACATGACCAATGAGCTGCACCAGCTAATTCCTTTTTTAAGATGATGCTGGTTTTATTTCGCCCCAGGTATTTGATTTCCCCGGTACCTATCATATCTGGTTCCCCTATCCGCCATCTGTGGTAGGCTCTCGATCATTTTCCACTTTTACTGTTTCATTTTTTAATACACGCATATTATCTTTTTTTTTTTTTTTTTTTTTAAATTTTAAATCAGGGGACATGAACTGTGGGGTATACTTTTCGCTTGTGCTTTATTAGACGATAATGTCCCTTTGATGCTTGGTTAACGTATTTCTCTCCCACCTGCTCCAACCAATGTTCAAAGTGTTAAGCTGTTGAGGTTGAGCTGATAATTATCAGAAAACCAACAAGTTAAAGTTTATCATCGAAATTCCGGAAACTAAATATGTACCATTTATTTCGATGCCGTTTTATACTTACGTGTCTCTGTATGTGAAAGCTTTCTTTACTTATTCTTTATTTATTTAGGGACAAACCATTAGTTAATAATAGAACTTCGTATGACGGGAATTGTAACAAAGTATCCTGGGGTGAAGTTAGAAATTCTTGGTACGATACTATTTCTCATCAAAGCATTGCACTCTTTTGGATTCCCTTGTATATGTTTATATTTGGTATGCATGTCCCAGGACTAGTTCATTGGATGGCATGCTTAGGCCTAAACAGTGATGAAACCAGTTGATCATTTCTTGTGACCATGTTTAACAGACATGCGCACTTCCCATCGAGAATTCTATTCCAAAAAAAACTGTTGAACGGCTCATAAGCCCCCCCCCCCTTTGAGCTTGAGACCTCTAAATACACTTAGATCACCAATCTATCAATGACAAATTACATTTTTCAGGTGATACTAATCAGACAGTTTCTTAACATTCGCGGACCATTGGTTGGCATCAAGGACGAAACAGCGCTGTAGACTAATCAATGGGATAATTTATAGACAAGAACATCTTAAAATCGTTGTTCTCAAACATAGTAGGATGTACGAGGTAAATATAATACAAGATTTGTTTTCAAAAGCAAACAATATTGCCTCAGTTTCTTTTTGGCAATCTTCGAAACATTATTTAGTGCTATCTCAGTATAGTTACCAAAACATCGAAACTTTTCTGTAGCGGCGACAAAATTAAGAAGTATTTAAGCAAAAAAAAAAATGTACGCACCCTGAACAAAAGAGTCACGACTTAAAGAATTTGTTTAGGTCACTGCGACAATAATACTATGAATGGAATAAAAATGCGAAATAGTAACCATGGCAACCCGTTCGATTTGTAAATGTCAGTTGTTGTTTTTTCTGCGTTTTCTATGACAGATTTGAATATTAATTTTGCCGTCCGAGAATACCCAACATGTTGATGTTTAATTCAGCTGTTGCAAACATTTTGATGTTCTCATTCAGATGTTACCAACATTTTGATGTTCTCATTCAGATGTTACCAACATTTTGATGTTCTCATTCAGATGTTACCAACATTTTGATGTTCTCATTCAGATGTTACCAACATTTTGATGTTCTCATTCAGATGTTACCAACATTTTGATATTCTCATTTAGATGTTACCAATATTTTGACGTTCTAATTCAGATGTTTCCAACATTTTGATGTTCTTTTTTAGCAGACACAAATAAAAGTTATCAAAATTTACGCCAGTACGTTTGGCTGGCTGTTTCTTCACGTTGAGAGGGGGCCCTGATGGGCCGTCAAACTTAGTGAAGCCAGATTAGGAAAGAAAAGTAGAATATTGGCATTAAAACTAATAGGAGAATATAGCGTGCAACTTTGTGAGCTGTTGGCTTGTTAGAAGATCTTAAGATCTACCCGGTATGTCCAAATGTCATCAAACGTCCCTATTATATCAGCGAGAAATTCCAGTTTGACAAGATTTTCATAAATGGAGTCTTCGGTGTATCCGGTGTACAAAATTTCTAAGTATTGATAAACTATTCAATTTCTTAACTCTTAGACTTGCAGCGTAGGCGCGGTAGCTGAATGCTGAATCGCTTGGTGAAAAGTCATTTTTGTAGTTAGTTGTAAACAGTTACCCTTTATTTTAGCGTCCTTGGCATTGTTTATTGTGTTTATTTACATGCATTATAAAACATTTCTTCCCATCTTTTAATCTCCTTACGTTTCTCTTTAGTTTCTATTACATTTCGCCACATCGCTTTCTCTTCTTTTTCTCCCCTTACTGTATTTTCCTGCTTTAGAATGTAAAACCAATATCAAAGATCCAAACGTAAACAAATTACTGTCATTAATTTTAGCATCAAATCTCCAATAAGGTTTTACAAAATTCAACGTTTAAAAAAAGAAGTTTCTGGAGGTACATGACAAATCATGACAGGTATTACAGAGCATTCGGATGTTTTTTTGTTTTTCGGAAATTCCTTTCCAACATCTAACTTTAAAATCTGTAGAGTTCCCACTTCTGCCAGTTATCTCACGAAGGTAATCTTTTATTTTTATGGCTTTGCGCTTAGACAAATTACGCTCTGTGTGCTCTACATTTAATGCTTCACCTATTTTAGAAAAAGTGCTTATTCATGGCTACCCCTTGCCTCAGACCATTGGTTGAATATATTTGTAAGGTAACGAATTGGGATCACAAAGTACAATAATAAACGTCGTTATTTAAACCTGATATCTAATATTTTAGCATTCCGATGCAGATTCCCTTTCAAAGGGGCTATTACTTCTCACAGGATTTAAATAGTTAAGGGACAATAACTTATTACTAATCCTCCCTCCATACACAATTCAATTGTTAGAGGTAATTTACAAAAGTTGTGTTACTTTTAATCATGTTTAGTGCTGTTTTTCCTGTTATTCTTTCCAAAGCAAGTTTTCCTACAAGATTTACATAAACTCTAGATTCAGTCATGTAGAAAATAAAAGGCTAAAAGTTATCAGTCACCACTTGAGTCACTAGTATTGGTATTCTTTAACTAACTAATGTAATAGTTCTAGTATGTCAATCACTGATTTATCAATTTACATATAGATCTAGAGTAAATTTTTTAGTTTCCCACGAAAGTAGAAATGTTTAGACGGAATATTCATAGCTAATATAAAATTCTGTGAAAATGGGTTTACCCGATTTGTTAAACAAAAATTGTTCTTCAATAGGGATAAATTTAGGTATTTGTACTATTATTTTTAGGGCCTTCTTGTTGTGGGTGAACCATTTAACATACGCTACGGTCTCTGTCGTGATCTAAGGAAGATCCATGCCAAATTTTATCAAAATTGGTTATACGGTTTTGATTTCTTTAAGCTGCATGCATACATACATACACACTCTTTACGTTGTGCTTTATATATTAAATAGTGAGACTAGATTACGACATACTTTCCTGCCCGAATGGCTTCTGCGGGAATACCCTCCTCTCCGGCTGCTTTCCCGTGTACAAGTATGTCAATGGCTGGTTCAGTTCCTTTACCAAGGGCGTTTCGTCTGAGTCATTCAAAACTGATACTATTGGGAAGTTAGACAAAGCGGTAGGCGAGAAGGGATTTTCAATCTGGTAAAGTTCTGCGCAGTGCTCTACCCATCGCTCCATTCGCAGCATAGGATCACTGATGATTAAGCCATCTTTTGACTTGAGCGGAGCACACTTGCTGGTGTGAGGTCCATAGGCTTTTCTCGTGCCCTCGCATAGTCCTTTAATATTACCACAGTCTGCATAAGATTGGATGCTTGGACAAAGTTCCTGTCAGTATTTGTTTGCGCACTGTCTCGCTAGTTTTGAGCATTATTCTGTGTAGATCTAAGCACTTGTAGGTTGCTTGGGGTGGGCCCTCTCTTGTTCCTAGTGGCACTTTCCATTTCTGGCAGACTTGCTTCAAACCAGTCCTCGTTTTTTTTTTGTTCCCAAAGACCAGTGCCGATGTTTTCTACAATTCATCCCAACTTTTTTCTTCATCAGTCACTGAGAAATTTTGAAAAGCTTCCTCTCATTTGTTTGTGAATTCGATGCAAAGATCAGTCTCTATCAGATTCAGAACTTTTTTAGGGGGTGGGGCACTTTATATATATATACAGAGAGAGAGAGAGAGAGAAAGAGAGAGAACTTCAGAGCAGTGTTTCTTAACCTTAGGCGAAAAAAAATGACAGCAAGAGGGTCTAGGGGAGCGCTGTAAGCAACGCTCCTCCATGATATCTAGAGGGTCTGGGGGGGGGGAGCGCTGTAAGCAACGCGTTTTCTAGCAGTCTTACTTTCTTACATTCTCCAATGCATTCTCCTCACGTCTACAGTTCATTATTCATCTTTTTAAAAAGTGCATGACAAATGAAGTGGAATAAAGTAAGGTGGGTTAAAGGTCTGATACTGAAGTGTGAGTGACAATCGAAGCACATGTCTCGTAATTATGTTTTTATTTGGATAACCATCGTAAGATTATCTTCATGGTAAGTGAAACCTCTTGTAATTTGCATGTTTTGGTCAGAAGATGTCAACTGAAGTTCTAGAACGATAGTTAAACGCTCTATGGAGCTCTGAGTTAGCTTATCTAAACTATGGTTTAGTGCTTAGAAGACTTTGTAATAATTTTGAAGGCACCTCTGTATCTTATAAGATAATATCGACGTTTTTAGTGTACATTATTGCAACATTGGAAATAAAATAAAGCGAACATTTTGAGATTTACTGGGCATAGTTCATTCCGGTTTTAATGACTATGACTTTGAATAGATGGAATAACTTAAACAACCTACTTGATTTATTATAATTATTTAGTTATCATTGATGTTTTTTTCTTTTCTTCAGGTACAGCTTTTTCGTCATTTTCCCTCAGTTTAGCCATTTGGTTCAAGATTATATTTTGTTGGATGTTCTAATGCTTGATAATTGTTATAACTTTGATTGCAATGCATTTTGTTTTGTCTGTCTGGACTTCTTCAGAGGTCTAGTGTCAAATGCTTAAAGTGAACCAGTGTGTCGCTGTTTATTGCCAGCGTAAGAGTTTGTTGTCTGAGTGAAAAAGTTGTTAATACTTTTTTAATATAAATATGCATAAAAAATAAAATCCAACTTTAAATTTGAGATGATTTCTTATTCTGTACTTGACTCATCAATGTAATGCTTCACTCTATTCATCACATACAGTTTATGTTATGTACTCCACTATTGTATATTTCATAAATGCTTAAATGTGAAATCTATAAATAAATGGTTCTTGCGGTCGATAAACTTCACAAGTGTGTGCATGAAATTCTTAGTTTAATTATAATTTTTAAATGCTTTGTAATGCACTTTTATAATTATATATAGGCATGTGCGTATGTCTTTTGTTTGCTGGTTATTATGTATGTATATTTGTATGAATCCATATATTGTAGAGTATTAAATTGAACTAATACTAGATCTATTTACTACAAATAGGGTTTTACTTATTACAAAGCTTACATTAACTCACTATGTCTGTCTTGTACACATTTTGTGCACATTAATTCTCCCACTTACATTCTTGGATCAAGTGAAAACTTTGCACGATTATTCTTTGCTCCTAACAAAACATAAATCAATCGAAAATTAAACCAAATAGTTTTATCAATAAGTTATAATGAATTAATTTCGTTTTATTGAGAGACGGCAAGAACTAAAATAGGACAAGCCTTGTGTAGAGTTGCCTAAAAACTTTAAACTAACACTATATATTGACCTGGAAAACGCTTAGGACGTAGCCATCTTGTTTTTTTAAAGTAACGTCTGTATTTTATAAGATAAGAAGATAAGATTACTAGCTATAAAACCTATTTTCATAAGCACTTGGCTGGGTAAGAGGTTGTTGACAGACTTGAACTGAAGAAGCCTGAGTCCTCGAGTTCGAATTTGTAAAAAAATAATTGCTTTTAAAACCAACCTAGGAAACCTTATCCCAGATTCTCCCTCCCCCCCTCCCTCAAATGGACTTAACAAGTGATTTAGCAGTAGTGCACTGAGCATGGTAAAAACATTATATTGTATTAATAAAAAATAATTGGTATAAACATTTCCAATCGCATAGATTGGTTATTGTTGGTCTAGATCTATTTAATTACAAATTAGTTGATGATTGATACAGAATGATTGATCCAAGTGCACTTAATATAAGCCTAAGCTGCGTTTGTTTAAAGTATTTTTTATATTTTACTTGTTATGTGTTATTTTTCAATACATCAACATACATGTTATGATTATTGAAAATATTTATTTATAATACTGTTTTTTTTTGTTGCAATAAAGTGTAATTTTTTTTGGACTGCTAAATGTAGCTTGACGAGTGGTTGAAGAGTATAAGAACATTCATTAAAAGTATGAACTTTTTAAAAGTATGTACGTACGCCTTGTCAGACTAGAAGTACATTAAAAATGAGTTACACAACACATGATGTGTTTTTTTTCCTTGACGTAATAGTTGTCTGCTAACAGTGAAACAATGATCGTTCATTGTCTGTCCGTCTGCCATGCACTTGAGCCTCTAACGTGCCATGTTTGGGGCCAAGGGCATACACTTACTGGCCGATTACGCTGACCAAGGGTTGAGTTTCTTGCTGGCATATTTGCACACACTGACCTTACTTTAAGCCACAAGACTTTTTTTGTGTGTTGAAATTTATTATTTGTTTTTTTTTTCTAGGCCGTGATAGTGTTGCTCTGTAAAGTCAACAGAAGAGTGGACCTGCACCTGTATTTATAAAGGTCCTGCGTTGTGTCATAATAGAGCTGTGTTGCAACCTGTTTACATTTCAACAAAAACGCCTTTCTAAATCATCGGCGTTGCCCAGTTGAAAACAAAAAACAAGCAAATAACGCACGGAATCTCATGGCAAGATGGCACACATTTCTCTCTACCGAGATCTTTTAGAGCTAGGAAGATGTTGGGAAATTTAAACTCAACAATGAGAATTGCCTTTGGAGAAGAGATCTGTATCAATTGGTGCAGAGAGATGTAAGGCTATATTTTTGTTGGGCATTCGCGAAAAAGAAAATGTGTTTTTTTTTAACAAAGCTTATATAAAATCTGTCTGTCTGGCCAAAAGTTTTTACACGTTATTTCTCCGACACCCAATCTCGGATCCAGCTGATTTTTTTATTTCTTTTATATGACAACACAAGAATCAATACAAAATATAACCAATTATTTAATTGACTATTGGTTATTAATTATTTTGTTTGGTGTCTCAAACAAGGGGAAAAGAAAGTACTGATTGTACTTGACTGATGTAGTGGTATAAGTAAAGACAGTCCCTTTTACACTTCATATAGAAAAAAATAGACTAATAGGCTTTTTTTTTTAAATTCTTGTTTTGGCAGGTAAAAGAAATAATTCTGCAAAATTTCAGCTTGATTCGAGACTACGTGTGTTAGAAATAACGTGTAAATGCGTTATGCCAGACAGACTTTGAGTTAATTTAAGCTTTGTAAAAAAAAGTTGGAGATTTCTTTATCTTGTTCTTTTGAATGCATTTTTTTTTAGTTAGTCAATCGCCCTGTTGTTTCTCTTGCCTTAAAACTGTACCATCATGGGGTGGGCTGGAGGAGAGGGAAATTGGTTAAGAAGTCCTCACAACGACTTTATTCAAGTTTTGTCATTACTGACCTTTGTAGGGGTCCTTTACTTAAGAACATAGGCCTACATTTCGCAAATTGAAGTCAGGTAAATCAACATACGATGGAACTTTACAGCTCGGGCAAATAGCCCTTTACACTCACCTTCTTCATGTCTTTGTTTAACTCTTTAACTACACACTGCACTTAAGAATCGAAAGTAATGAGTACAGTTGCGACTTCCTGAATCCATTCCCATGTCTTGATAGAAGTTTCCATCAATGGTTTCTATTGAAAATAATCATCTCTTAATTAAGTCTGCTTAATTTGATTGGCGTGGTTGAGAAGATTTTGTGCAGCAGTATCTTTAAACTCCAAAGGGATATATTCCTATGGACATATTCCATTATGTTAATACCATATCGAGTATCAAAAGGAAGAGAAGATTTTGAGATAATTTTTATATGTTCAATCAAATAGAAATTCAGTTTGACTACAATTGATTACCTCAGCGTAACTACTTAACTCGTTGAATTTGAGCAAACTACTTACTCCAAAAAAATAAATATTTTCTTTTGTAAATTCATACTTTAACTTCAGCCATAATCGCAATTACATGTAAATATAAAAAGCTCAGAATTTTATAAATATTTATATAAGTAGGCCTTGCACGGGCTAAAAGTGTCAAAAATGATACATTTATTTATTCACAAGGATCACTTTATTATGTGGCATTCATTTGATACAGACAAAACCTTTGTCCGAGATGTGGGCCTTTTTAAAATTTGAAAAATATGCCGGTCGTAATAGGGTCTGCTTAGCTGCGTGAAACATTCCACACATCAGTAATCTTCGGACTCAAGACAAAGCCTTCTCCTTACGCGGTATCCGGTGATAGGTCGTCGCACAGGTCATATTCCTTTATCGTAACTATTTCGATGGTGTGGTTTGATTGCTCCTAGGGACGAAGGAGCACGTGTATGAATTTGTCCTAGCATATGGAATAAGAAATGTGCCTTCATGTCACTCTATCTTATCTTATCGTATATAATACTGACGCTACTTCAAAAAAAGGAGATGATTACGCCTTAAGCGTCAAGCGTTTAGTCATGCATGTTAACCAATGACTATAATTCTTCCAAGTCACTGGTTTTCCTGACTGGCTCAGGCAACCCATTCCATGCTCTAATAGCACTAGGGAAGAAGGTGTATTTGTATAAATTTGTCGTAGCATATGGAACGAGGAATGTGCCGTTATCCTTGTGTCTTTCTGAGTATTTTATTAGATTTTGTTAACAAGATAAGAATATTTTATTGGTACAAATAGACTCAATTGTACTACAACTCTGCCTTAGCATAAAACTATAACAATGATAATATACTTCTATAACAATACCACTAGCTACAGAAACACCAAAAAGCAAATTAACAGTAGAAAGCTATAACAATAACAATACATGTAGATGCAAACCCAAAGAACATACACTGAAAACACATTTAACACACACACAAACAACCAGCGCTTGACGAATTGAACTCCTAGCTATTTCTCTGTGACTTCATGTTAAAAAAAAAACCTGACTGACAATGAAATAAATGAGGTTTTAGATCTTTCAGTTTTAGCCTTAATGGAGAGGAGACGACCACTTCATCCAAATCTGTGGTAACTACGGCGTAATAGGTGCAAATTGCTTTTTTTAAGTAACGTCTGTAATCTATAAGATAAGATAAGTAGGCCTAGTTATATATATATATATATTAGGTGAACTGGAATGTTCTTAGAACTGATATATATTCAAAAGTTAGCATCATTGAAATTGACAACCAAATATGACAAGTGGAGACAGAGATGACACTTCCTCAGCTGAAAAGATAATAGTGCGACACACAAAGTTTGATGCATACATCTAGTGTAGGACCTAATTTGACGAAGGTCTAAAAGTGGTGATGATGTCTGCTAACATCAGCCTCAGCCAAGGTAGTGTGAGAGTTAAGATATCCTGAAAACATCATATTCCTTGTTAAATGAAAAGTTGATAAGGAAAGAAAGAGTTAAAGTTACAAGTATATTTATGAGAGCAAAACGCCTAGATCTATATTTTATTATTTAAATAGATACATTTTAAAAGTGACATGTTACAAAAAAAAAAAAAAGAATAGGAAAAAAAGGAGGAATGATGTCAAGGCATTGACCCTTTACAAAACTTAAATTAAAAACATTTTCCAGACAGATAGACAAAGTAGGCTAAATTATTAAACATATGAGGAAATATTTTGATGATCATTAACTAGTGGTTTGTTTAAAACGTCGACAAATATCTGGCAAACAAGAATTAAAGTCTGGTAAGTCTCAAGTCTGCAATGAATTTAATAAGTACAGCTGACCGAACTGAAACTTATAAAAACAAAGTTTCGTTTGAACCTCAGTTCTAAAGTGTTTACCTTGCAAGACCTACTTGCCTTAACAATAAGGGACTAAAGTCGTTTCAGTGTTTACCAAAAGTGTACAGGCAACCAATGTTTACTTTGGAGGAAATCATTAGATAGAAGAAATGGTAAAGAAAGCAAGCCAACGTTATATTTGTGTCTTGCTCTTGTGTGAAACAGTTTGTAATGGATGCAATTAGTTGCCCTAAATCATGTACTCTTGAAGTCTAGATCGATACAATAGATGTACACGCATGTTTGAGGCCCTGAACATAAAGAACCGGGAGTTTTAAGGTTTCGAAACATAAAAAGAATTCAGAACAATAAAACTGACTTAATTAAACTTCAAAAGTGTCTAAACCAGTGATTCTAAACCTTTATGACGCGCAATGACGTGCAGTCTTATGTTATCTTATCTTATGAATTACAGACGTTACTTCAAAAGAGAAGATAATTACGTCCTACGCGTCATGCATGTGTCAGTCTAGTCATGCATGTTAATCAGTGACTTAAAACTTAAAGTCGTTGGTTTTCCTGGCTGATTCAGGCAACCCATTCCATGCTATAATGGCACTAGGGAAGAAGGAGCACTTACGAAAATCCGATCTAGCATATGGAATTAGAAATGTGCCTTTATCTTTGTGTTTTCTGAGTATTTTATTAGGTTTTGTTTTGTATTTTTCAATTTGACATTTTCAAAAGAGCAAAACGTTATGCAGTTAAAGCATTTTCGTTTTAGATCTAGATCAGGGGTTCTCAACCTGTGGGTCGCGACCCCATTGCGGGTCGATTGACGATTTGCCAGGGGTCGCCAAAGACCATTGAAAAAATGGATTGTTTTTGTCTACTCTTCTATTGCTGTGTGTGTATGCAAAGGGGGGGGGGGGTCGCGGCGTTATATCCCTTAGATAAGCCTTGTTTTTTTTTTATTTCAGCGTTTTTTAAAAATTCTAACACTTTGACATGTAACACTTTGACATGTAACACGCTGACATGTAACACGCTGACATGTAAAACGCTGAAATGTAACACGCTGAAATGTAACACGCTGACATGTAACACTTTGACATGTAACATTTTGACATGAAACACGCTGACATGTAACACTTTGACATGTAACACGCTGACATGTAACACGCTGACATGTAACACGCTGACATGTAACACTTTGACATGTAACACGCTGACATGTAGCACGCTGACATGTAACACTTTGACATGTAACACGCTGACATGTAAAACGCAAGTCAGAGCGATACTTTTTTTTCAAATGAACTCAAAAGTGACAGTGTTTAGGTTATACTATAAAAAGTTATCTTAATAAATTACTTTGTGAATGCTGCTTAGAGACTTAAACTCTGCTAAGTCATTAGTTTTCTTGGAGAAATATTGACTGGAACTTTTACCATGTTTATTTATATGTGTGTGTGTGTATCTTTGTGTGTATATATGTGTTTTAATGGTATTATACCATCCACGAATTCCTTCCCTGCCTTATTAGTTAGATAGATGGGGATCCGGGATAAGTTTCACTTTGAATAGTAGCTATTGACAATTAAAAGAATCTAAAGAAGTTTGATGTTTATAGCCCTAAATTTCGCGGAATGGGTTTGTCAAGTAAACAATTCTGTTGACTTCATGAGATTGCAATACGAACTCTACTGGTTAGAATCCTTTGTCAGTAGTTAGGTTTAGACCTTATTTACCGTCTCTCTCTCCGTTTTGACTTCAGCGGGTATAACAGTCAAGTGGGTAGGACGTTGTGCATTTAGGATATACATACACGGATGTCGTAAACCATAAAACTATTCATACAACTATTCTGTGCAGACATCTCAACATCTGAAGCGTATTGGGGTATAAAAAAAAAGTGAAAGAAGTTGTTTATTACGTTTGAGAGAAATGCTGGTCGTTGTTGTGTCGTTAGAATATATGTCAGTGTTTGTTGACTTAATGCTCAGGAAAAGAAAACATAGTGGAAGATTAGAGAGATGGGAATTAATGTATGAGTGAGCTAGAGGCAGATAGTGAGAGAAAGAGGAGGTGGAGAGAGACAGCAATAAAAAAAGAAACAAAGAAAACCAATGTAGTGATGGATTAAGTAAGATACAACGATTAAGAGAAAAAAAAGATGTAATGATTGTAAAGAATAACAGAATGATAGAAAAGGAGAAATGAGAGAGACAGAGAGAGAGAGAGAGAGAGAGACAAGAGAAATAGAGAGACAAGAGGAGAGATAGACAAGAAGAGAGAGGAGAGATAAAGAGAGAGAAAGATGGGACAACGAGAGGCATACAGATTGAATGATGGAACGACAAGCTATAATCCTCTTACTGGCTTCAGCTTTCAAATTGGATGTTAGAACCAGCGGAAATTCGGTCACTATGACACAGCGATTATGTAACACGTAAACATCGCCATGTGGTGCAGGGGTGTGAACGGATACATAGCGTTGATTTAAGTCGAGATGAATTTACAGTCCAACATCAGAAGTTTATTTTGTTTGTGTGAGGATTGTTAGATGTCTAGATGTAAACAGAAATATATGCTGTTTAGTGCAGTGTTATAACGCCATTATTTCGCTGAGCTAGGCAGATTTGCTCTTCTGGTACTGAACTACATCACGAGATATTAATTGGTCAAGTAGCTTGTGACGCAGTAAGCAGTCCACATCACTTGAACTTAGTTCTAATCTAAGTGTAGGATATTAATGTGAGAGGTGCTTTTGGTTGAATTAAGAGACTCAAACTACTAGTTGGGGGGGGGGGAATAAGGAGCCACCTAATGAGCGAAATTGATGCAATCCTATGTTGTTGACAGTGTTGTTATTTTTCAGGTTCTTCATTCACTCCTGACTTTCTTCTTCTCTTTCTCCCTTTCTCTCTCTTCTTCTCTCACTTCTTCTCTTTCTCCACGTCTCTTCTTCTCTCACTTCTTCTCTTTCTCCACGTCTGTTCTTCTCTCACTTCTTCTCTTTCTCCACGTCTCCTCTTCTCTCTCTTCTTCTTTCCCTTTTTCTCCCCTTCTTTCTCTTCGTCTCTCTCCCTCTTTTCTCTTTCTCATACAGTTTTTTTTTCTGTTTCTCCTTTCTGTCATAGAGTTCTCCACAATTTTAATTCTGTCCTCCTTTAAATGACTTTTTTTACATCTCAACTTCCTAACCTGGGGTCATGGGTTCGAATCTCGGTGAAGATTTTTAAGGCGTGCCGAGTCCATAAATCACTAATGCGTACCTGACTTAAGTTGGGGAATGTAAAGGCGGTTGGTCGTTGTGCTGGCCACATGACACCCTGCTCGTTAACAGTTAACCATAGAAACAGATTACCGCCATAGATCGCAAGATTTGAAAGGGGAACTTGACTTATATTCCGACAGGAGAAAGGTTTCAGAACAACGTGAAACAGTGCAAGCACTTCTTGTCTCCCTCTTTTATTTCTACTTGTTGGGGTCGTCATTAGGGCCAATATAACCATTTGATCCGCTTAAAGTACCACTCTTTGAATCTCTTTCGCCTCATGCCTGTTTCTAGTGGCCACGCAGTCAGATTAACATGCAAGGTCAAGTGATGGATAATAATCAAGATAGCTTAAAGTAAACATTAATTAACTCAACAGAACCGGAATGTTGCTGGCCATTAACCTAAACACAAACTTTAGTTTACTTTTCACGTGAACGCAGTACTCTTAGTGTCTCAATCATAAGAACCAGATCATTAAAATTAATATAGAAATCCTACATTTGAAACCAAACAAACATAATGACATAATGATCTAATGTTCTTTATACTTTATCTCCTTTATCCCACTTTCGGTCATTTGTCGTCATCGAGAAGTTCATAGAAGTCTAATTCATAAAGCGCATGTGTCTCGTGTGTGAATGTTGTTCGTATTTGCATCTAAATTGTTATTGTTGCTGTAGTTACGCTGAGATGGTCAATTGTAGTCAAACTGAATTTTCATTTGATTGGACCAATAAAATGATCTTATCTTATCTTTGGTTGAAGAATACAAAGAATAAGAGAATGACCAAAGAATATTTCCATATTGATGTACATACTGTCACTTAAACTTAAACAATATCTACGCCTCTTGTTCCTAGTAAACCAGCTACACGTGATGTTCTCATAAAGTATGGAACATTAAAATAAAAGGAATATTAACGAAACTCAAACAAAAGCATTAGGGTTATAGATATTGGTTTATCAAAAGAAATGTTTACAAATCAAACAAAAACAAGAAACTAAAATGCCATTGAAACTTAGCTAAATTATTTTTAAATATGCCTCCTCTGTTTGGTACCACTCATGAAAACATAAATAAACTTGAGCAGACGGAAATTGAGCCGTTGGGAGCATAACAATTTATAACAACAATTTTCTAACTTTCTTGAAGAGAGACGTTTGTAATAAATAAGATAAGATAAGATAAAGTATTTCCTTAATACGTATACCAGCAGCAGTATTGCAGGCCTATCATGTAAGTCCACAGTGGGCCTACTACATAAACTATGGTGTAATATTGTGTGACATTGACAGAGTGTTACCTTACACGTATGTTTTATGTGTTTTGAAAGAACTGTATTCTTGAGAATGTTTCCTGTTGTTTGTAGGATACAATTGTAATTAGTACGATCAGACATTTTTTTATACACGAAGACTCGCTTGTGTATCTGGGTCATAAAGTACTTTCTCTCTATATATGTAACTTGATTGAGTCTAATAAAAGTAAACATTTCTTCAGATGCTATTCCATACCATGTTGGGATAAAGTTCTCCAGAGAACTAGACAAGTTACAACTCTGGTGATAATTGTGTAACACTCTGTAAAGTGTAAAGTAATCTTTTATAATAAAATGTATGAAACGAATAAAGTCTTAAAAGAGGTTTGCCTGTAGTTTGAATATTTTCATGATAAGGTTGAGCTCATACTTGAGTCTTATCACAAAGTCAGCGTGTCCAGACAAACATTCTAAAAACAATTTTATTTATCAACAATGCGGCCATCGGTCTAACATCGTCAGATGTACGCCATAAATAATAAGTCCAAAATCAGGGCCGGCCATAGCCATAGGCAAACTAGGCAGACGCCTAGGGTCTACGATTGATGGGAGCCACACATAGGACTAAAAAAATATTTTTTTTAAGAAACATTGCGAAAATTGGGTTAAATCTAAAATATATCAGAGCTCTATTGTTCTTTGTCTGGAGTTTAGTTCTCAGTTTCTATTAAATCGTACACAACTATACTGACAACTTACAGTGTCAGGCTTAAAGTTTTCTTACGATGAAGGGTTAAAACATTATTTTTGCAGTCCTTCAAAAGTGCAAGTAGATTATTTTGAACTAGATTTATTTTGTAAGCAAAAAAAAAAAAAGGTTGTATTTAATTGAAATTAAAAAAAAAATTAAACACCGTAACAAACAAAATGGAGGCTGGTATGAGAGGAAAATCTAAGCTTCTAATTGAGTAAGTAATGGCTGTATTGTTTGGTTATGTGCACCTACTGAATGTTACATATGTTCTTGTCAAACAAGTTGTGAAGAGTTTTGTATTCTCCCTTCAGGTCTGGAGTTTTAAACTAAAATATACACATTTTTTTCAATAAGAAGAAGAATAAGATTAAAACATACAAGGACTCTATTTTTCTCAAATTTTTCTCAAATCTGGCACGTGCTTTTAGATAAGTGTTAAGGGCAGCACGGAAAAACCTTCTCCTAGATACCCCCTCCCCCCACAACTAATATTGGACCAAAGCGCTCTGAGCATGCTATAAACATGAAAGTAGCGCTATATAAAAGCTATAATTTAATTTAATTTTTGATAAGAGGATTTTTATTGAGACTCTCCAAAAAAAAAAAAGTGTAGGGGTTTTAGCTTATTTCAATCTACTCCTGCTGATACGTTCGTGTGGACTTGGTGTGCATTTCAACATTCAGTCTTCCGAAAGATCAATGACAAATGTATGACTACGTCTTCTTCACCAAAGTTTTCTTCTAGACACCCAATCCTTCACCCGCTTTATGGGATAATTTGTTTGACTTTAACACAACCGTTCGCTGACACTACTTTAGCAAACGTTCTGAGAAAAAAAACAAATATCCCTGACTTATATACCCGACCAAAATTACCTCCATTTTGCCGAACGAGTCATGTGACCCAGGGAACGCCCACTATCGTAGAACGATCTTTAACTACGGACATTTCTATAGATAAGGAGACAGACATGCAGCTAAAGCAAACAAAGCATGTTCATGTAAGTGTGTCCTGGTCACAAAGTGCTGCACTCAAGCGAGACAAAAATGCACTTGATACGTTTTCAAAATAAATATGAAAACAAAATATGTTTGCTTTTTATTTCTTACTTTTTCTCTCTAAGAACTTGAGAAAGTAAATCAATGCATTTGTAAGTTCTAGTAAAGGGAGCCCCTATAACATAATTATAACCGAGCTTCACTGTTTACAAAACTAGTTTTTATAAATGAAAGAAAACATTCTGATTTAAAGAGTGTTTATTTAAATGTTCAATGTATTCCTAAGTGAGGATTTGATAAAATTCCTTATTCCGATGTCTTTTTTTACAATACCTCTATAAAGCCTCTATTCAGGTTATAACTTCATGGAGGGTGAAGGAGCTTTCACTAAGGCCGCGGGATCCACATATTTAAGACATGTGGCAATTTACATACAACTTTGCAACTACTTATGAACTACTGCTACTACTGACCTACAGTTGGGCATCTGTAATCACCAGACTGTTGCACTTTCACCTTTCTTTCCACTTCTGATGTGTACGCCATCCGGAGTCCAGGACATTTCCTTTATGCTTACTCTCCATGTGGATCTATCCAGTGTCTATTTTTCCTAACTGTTTGAGTCAATTCTGAAAGGGCCGGACTTATGTATATGGAGGTCCCCTTAACTCTTTCGAAAGCGTTAATAAGGATCCAGTAATGAATAACAATAATTATTTATATTTTTTATTTTATATTATAAAACTAGCCTGACATTACCCGCGGCCTGCGGGTCTAAGTTTGTGTTTACTAATCTAGTGGATTGGATTTAGATATATGTTAAACTTAGCTAATGATCCTTTCAAGTTTTTTCTCTTTCGCTACGAAAATACAATTAGTTTTGCGAAAATGGGTTTACCCGAAGCCGATACATTCATATCTTTTAAAAACGAAAAGAGCGATAGCTTTGTTAAATGAATGGGATTATAAAGTGAACAATTAAACGAAATAATTTTTAGTACGCGATTCATAATAATAAGGCTCGGATAAAGAAAAGATTTTTATAAAAGGAATTTTAATTTATCCACCTTAAGGGATGGAGGGTTGGATTAGATAAAATAAGGTTAAGATAGAAGTATGGCCGTCTTGAAAGACTATTCACACTTTTATGTAATATCTTATCTTATTAAATACAGACGTTACTTCAAAAAAGAAGATGATAACGTCCTACACGTGTTCACAAGTCTATCTAGTCATGTTAATCAATGTTAATCGAGGACTTAAATTCTGCCAAGTAATTGATTTTCCAGGCTGAGCCTTTGTATAAATTTGTCCTTGCTTATAGCATAAATATATTGTTTTTATCTCTGTGTCTTTCTGAATACTTTATTAGGTTTTGTTTTTGTGTTTCAAGATTATGGTTCAGTGTTTTATGCATAATTCCTACTTTACTTTTAAGTCTTTTATCCTGAAGGGTTTCTAAATTCAATCATTTTACAAAAGGTGCTACTCTAATCAAATGTGAATATTCATTTTTTATGAATATCATTGCAATACATTGTGGGGTCCTCCCAAGATAATAACTAAAAAATCATAAAATCATAAGATCACAACTAAAAAAGTAAATGTTACTACATTGTGATTTGCAAGTAACTAACTATTTCTACATAACAAGATACGAATCTATAACACAAACGTTAAGTCGGTCCTTCTATTCGGTTCTATCTCTACATAACAAGATACGAATCTATAACACAAACGTTAAGTCGGTCCTTCTATTCGGTTCAGAAACATGGAGAGTCACTAAAACAAATATGGAAAAGCTTCAGACCTTTGTTAACAGATGCCTACGCCGGATATACGGAATTAGGTGGCCAGAAAAGATAACTACTGTCCATTTGTGGGAGAGAACTAGACAAAAGCCCAAGGCATCAAAAAAGCGAAAGTGGAGCTGGATAGAACACACCCTGCGAAAACCAGCTACCAATGTTGCAAGGCAGGCACTTGATTGTAATCCGCAAGGAAAGAGGAAAGTGGGCAGACCCAAGCAAACCTGGAAGAGGTCAGTCATCAGTGAAGCTGAGGGTACTGCAATGACATGGGAGCAGATGAAGAAAGCTCCTCAGAACCGAGTTCGATGGAGAGGTGTGGTTGCGGCCCTATGCTCCACTGGGAGTGCACAAGGTTAAAGAAGACCATCAAGTGAGGAAATTTACATTTAATGGGGGTTAACTCTTTGGTAACTTGGACTTTGAAGAGGTAACCAGATTCATCCAACGAACTGATGCTTCAGCTTCCAGGGGCTTTTCGTCTCCATGCCCGAACTTAAAGAGAGTGTAGATCTGTCTCTACATTTTCTCTACATAGCAAATTTGTTTTACAATTAAAACTTTGAAGGCACTTATCACGCTGATTATGTTAATCCTTTTAACCGAAAATTTGTAAGTCTTTTTTGGATGCGTAGCGTTTTGTTTCAGAGGTCACCAATTCCTCCTGATTTACTTTTCAATCTATAGATGCATTAATTAAACTCTCTCTCTCTCTCTCCAAGTCTGCTAAAACAATCTGAAGTTATTAAATTATCTTTCCAATGAAGCCATTCAAAAAAAAAAAAAAGAAGCTAATGTTAGTAAAACAAAAAAAAAAAAAAGAAATATGCACAAAATGAAATTGTCCTCATGCCCTCTCTGTGTCAACGTCAGGGATGATATATGAGTATTGCCTAAACTTTCAATAAATTAATGTCAAAACTGTCTAATGTAATTACATCAGCTTTATTCGTTCATCTTTTTTTTTTTGGATCAGGTAAATTATCTGTGGTATACATACATTTCAGAGCCTAATATATTAACCCAGTCTGCCCAGACAAAAGACCCCAGGACACGAAAACCGATAAACGGCTAAAAATAACCTAGATCTAGATTTTGCAACACCTGTGTTTCTCACGGTATAGACTAGATCCAGCCTTTGAGCCTCGATATAGAGATTGTCAAGAAATGTAGACGCAGTCAATCCTTAAATAAAAAAATTACTTAATGACTAGGTCAAGGAATAACTAAAAAGTTAATTGTCAACAGATTTTAAAAAATCATCCAAAATGTCAAATGTTGAAGATAGATATTCCTACATTCCGGTCTACATCTAGAATATTTCTAGATCTGTGTGATAAAGCTGCTTATAGCTAAGCCATTCAGCGACTAAAATCATATCAATCTAATTGTTTATCTGTGTTTTCAAATTCGCATTTACTATTACTTAGTATAATACCTTTTTTTACAATACCTCTATTCTAGTCAGAACTGGAACCTGGACGCGTCGTGGATCTCAAAAAAATGTTTCTAACGATTTTTCTAACCTACATTACGGCCCTCTGATGGATAGGCACCACGACCTTTGACATTTGTACGTTTATGAAATGGGAGAGTCGAAGAAACTACTAGTGGAATTTAGAATCTACCAGGAAAAGTGAACAGATCATAACTATTTCTATGAATCTATAAATCTATAAATTTGCTAACATTTTAAGTAGAGAAAGAAAAGCCATTTTCTGACGCATAAAAAAAAAAAAAGAAATCTTTTAGATATGCCATTAATTAATTTGAGTACAGTAAGTAGTAAGTACTAAGATTCGATTTAGATTTTTCGGTCTTGTGGCCCGCGACACGTGTGTTGGAAATTAAATTGGCCCGCAGTTTGAATTGGGTTGGGCATCACTGTCCTAGAGTATGCTTTATTGATTCAAGAGTTTTAATAAATTAATGTTCAGGACAATTTGACGCATCGTCTTGTTAAATCTACATTTAAAGGCCTTTTACTGGAATCATTTAATAAAAAAAAAAAAAAAACATGGCGTAGTCAGTCGTTAGTGTACCGATAACTGAGTTGTTTGTTAGTTGTAAAAATTACGTGTTCGAAACCCGGTTTGAATAAAAACAAAAACTTTAGTATTTTTTTTGTTTTAAAATTTTATTAAAATTAAAGTTACGAAATCGAAGTATTGTCTTTTTTTTTTAAATGTATTTTTAAATTTTTTTTTTCTTGTTACATGCATAACCCACGTTTGCTACACACACACACACACACACATACACATGGTATTCAATATCCTACTGATTCACAATCTCACTCTGATCTAGATCTAGTCGAAAACCTAAGAGCTTCCAGGCTTTTTTAGGGAGCTACAAAATCAACAACTTGGCAATTGGGGTTTCAATTGTAAAATAAAAACTGTTTCTAGACTTACGCTAGAGTTACTTGGCAACAAGTCTATAAGGTTCATCTCAATGTAGGCCTATATTCTTAGCTATGCCGTCGAAATGTTTCCAACATTCTCACATTACTAAATACTGAACTATGTAAACGATCTGATTTCTCTCCTCTCCTAGTAGCTTAAGGCTAAGCTTATGTACAGGAAATATAAAGCAATAAGTATGACAGTGTGATCGTGTGTCACTGGAGATGTGGTTATAGCTGCTAAATGTGTCATTCAGAGCTATTCATATCGTCCATCACTGAAAGCGTTTGAAACGATCTAGTTTTGTGTTAGAGGATGAGGCAGAACGAAGGTTTAGGACTCCGGGCACATTTTACCCACTGACCCATGAAGTTTCAGGTCTCTGGTATGCTCACGTTCAATCCTTTTGTTTTCTTCTCTAAAAAGTAGGCCTATTACTTCTTCATTTAATGTTTCTTATCTTATAAATTACAGAGGTTCACTTCAAAAACAAAATTAATCCATGTGTTAATTTAGTCGTGCATGTTAATTAGAGATTAGATCTGCTAAGTCATTGCTTTTCCTTGCTGATTTAGGTTACCCTTTCTAGGCTACAATGACACGAGGGAAGAAGAAGCACTACTTATACATATATGTCTGAAGAATGGGAATAAGAAATGTGCTTACTTTATGATACTTTATCTTTGTATCTTTTTCTGTTATTTTAGATTGTGTTTTTCTATTTGTAAGCCGGCGTGAAATGAATCTAACAATAACCGTTATGTTTAAAGTAAGTAAATAAATCACAATTTGGACGGTGATCAAGTTAATGAATTATTTTTTAAAACTTTTGTTTATTTCAAGTACAGTGTAATAGGTTGGAAATCTTAAAACGCACTGGCTGTGGGTCTACGCTGCTAGACCATCAATAGTCTAATTGACAGACACACAAAAATGCGAATTTTTTATGAGAAAAGTGCGTAAATGGGGACGAGAGGTCAGCCGAGCACTGACTCTGACCTCAACTGACCCTCGGAGAGTTCGTATTGTTTAGGCAACGCCAACTCAATCTCACAGAACTAAATATATTTGGTGACTAATGTATGTGTGAAAAAAAAAGTTCTTACTTACAAATTCGGACTTGATCTCCGTCCAAAATGTTTGAGGCGCGGTGAATGAGTGGTAAAGCGCTTGAAATCTGAACCGGCTGTCCAGTGGGAACCTGGGGATCTTTTGTCGAATCAGAGTCCACCCAGCTCTAATGGATACCTGACATTAGTTGGGGAAGAGTAAAGGCGATTGGTGGTTGTGCTGGTCACATGACATCCTCGTTAACCGTAGGCCACAGATAACCTTTACATCATCTGCCCTATATACCGCAAGGTCTGAAAGGGGACTTTACTTTTTTTTTTTTTTAATTCAAAACTAATCTTTTATTATTGGTTTCCGTTGAACTTCTACTGCTAAAACTTATGATTGGTTCATGGGATGAAACGATAAGATTGGAAATGTTAGTCTAGAGAGCTGATTGAGATGGAGATGTTTAGAAGTCTACTAAAGTTAAGTTAGTATTTTAAAGATGGGCTATCAAACTGTTACAAAATCGAGTAAATGATTTCGTTTTTTTTTTCTTTCAAACTAATTAACAACAACATCACAGTCCAAGCTCCAAGCAACATTTTTTGTTGTCAAGGAAAGAAACTGGGTATTAATTATATGCCATGTTATGTCCGTTGTGTCCTTTTATATAAATCTAGGAGTACATTTCTCTAGAATAAACAACTATTCATCAACAATCTTTTTAACATCACTTACAAAACCATAGTAGCTTTGGAATTTTACCCTTTTTTTCTGACTTCCTGTTTCCTGATGTTTTTGTTATACTTTATTGTAGCCTTCAATGACCCCCGCTGCCTTCATACTTAATACACTGAATTGTAGGTAAATACGGAAGGTATATACTTCCTGGATACATAGGCCTATATGCGTATATTAAAAGTAATATGCATTACAGGGAACAGAATGTGTGCCCGGATCCCCCATATAAAATAGATTTAAACATTTTTGTGTAGTATTTTACTTGGGGTTTTAAGTTATTCTCAGAGCTCGGTCATCTGGGTTTAAAATCTGAATGTTACAATCTTACATTACCTCTTCACTTTTACTTTCTCCCAACACACATAGTCACAGATTTGATAGAGAATCGTTGGGGATTACATTCCGGTAATCCACTAAATCTTTACATATAACAAGTGGTAGTCTACAAAAAAAAAAAAAAATCAGTTGAAATATTCCATTTATTTTAAGCTCTGACTTGTCTCGAGGATTCCCCAGAGAATACAGACTGATAGTGAAGAGTGACACGGGCTAACTTGTACAAACTGATGCAGATCCGGTAAGTTGACGTTCAGGAAATTTCTTGTTTTTCTTTTCCTTGTGCGTTTATTTTTAGAACAATTACGCAAACATGAAAACACAGTGTTGACTCTGTCACCTCCTCGTTTGTTAGTTACTTCCAGTGGTTCTGCAATTATCTTAAGAAGGGTCTCTCGTTCCCTTTTGGCGGGTGGTTCAAGTCCGTATAATCTAAAAATACCAACGGGTATCTGAAAATCTATTTAGGTTTATGATCTTATCTTATCTTATTTTATTAATGAATTGTTCTTATATCTTAAGTATAAGTATATGCTGCTAAATCATGTTAATATCACTCTACAGGTAGAGAAACTTAGACCTATAAACATTTAGAGTTTGATTGATATCCTTCATCGCATTATATTTTGAGAATCAATATAATTTATAAATTTAGATTTAGACACTGTTAAATCAATAATTTATAGACTCTCTCTAGATCTATAATGCTTAATAATAACATTCAAAAATATTTTTAACCTCTGTTTCCCGATGTGCTAAAAAAAAAAAGTTATTTCAAAGTGACACTGAAATCAGTTAATGTTTTCCCCATTCTAGCCTCGCTTCAAGCTTAGTCGTGTCTCGCTTGCGGTGATTTTTTTCCCCATAGCTATTTTTAACCACAAGTGCGGCAATCCTTGTGCTATAGCGAACCCACGTCTAGGGTTTAAAGGCAGACATGACCTCAACGCGACACTGAACAGTTTCCATTCCCTCACACAACATCGGATTATTTTTTTTTCTTCTCAAGCAGGACACTCAAGTTTCATCTCTCTTCTCTCTACCGTTGTTGTTTTTAGTCAGAGAATAAAGAGTTCTTTGTTCGATAGGATTACAAAACCATGATAGATATTGAGACTTACATCTAGATCTAAAGTATAGGTCCAGCATAGTAACAAAGCCAGTTTTACACTTATTTGGTGAGTACAATATATATTCTATATATTTTTCTCCTTGATCGAATCTAATCTAGATCTAGATATTAATATTGATTGTAGATCAAAGACTCTCGTAGCCAAAAAAATCAATCTAGCTACCAAGACTAGAAATAGCCTTTCATATGTAGGCCTAATAGAATAATAGATCTCGGTCCACATCTCTCTCTCTCTCTCTCTCTCTCTCTCTCTAATTATATTATATATATATTTATATAAATCTAGATGCAGAACCTAGATCTAGACTATATTCTAAATTGTAGATATAGATGTGAATCTCTGAATAAACCAAAAATACAAATGACTTTAAAGTCTAGATCGAGATGTAGATATTAAAATTACATTACATAGACCTAATTAAGTCAGACCTCTATATTTTAAATCACTTAAAATTATTCTCGTTATTTTATTAGTTTGATGAACGTCTGTAAATACGATAGACCCCGAATAATCCTGACTCTAGATGTTTTAGAATTAACTCCTCAATTATAGATCTACATTTAGTGTTAAAACAACAAGCAACTTAAATTTCACGACATCTCATAAATAAACGATGCAATGGGAATACACTTATAATTAGGCCTATTTTAATTTGGCGGATATGCCATGGATCTAATGTTATAGCTGGTTGTAGCTGTATAACGTAACAGTCGAGTCTTTGTTTGCTGGGTATCATATAACTCCCATTCCTTACTCCTATACACTAACACAAGCTTTAAACAATGGTGGGAATGATCGGCGATGAGTCATTGCAGTTCAGATGGGTTATCATTGTGATAATAGATGTAGAGTACATGTTTGCTAGTTTGCTTTTTACAAGAATAGAAAAAGTACCATAGTTATTTTGAGAATAAATTTAGGTAGTAGATCGATCTATTTCTACGCCATTATAACCAAACTATGTGAAGTAGTTTATTCTCCTGTGCCCAGTCTCTCTCGTTCTCTCTTTCTCTCTCTTTCTGTCTCCTCCTCCTCCTCCTCTCTATATCTCTCAAAGATATTATGACGAAATGTTTATTATCTTAAACTTTAGTGATGTCACTTGTTTACAAACAGTTCAGTGAACCTCTCTGGACTTTGTATCAAGTGTTAGGTCTTCCCGATGTATTAAAAAGTAGCTAGACCTAACATAGTAGGCCTGTTACTCCCACCACTATATAACCTACTTAGTTATCTCATAATGACTGCATTGACATATATATACATTAAAAAAACAACAACTTATTAGCGTTATCGCTAAATGTTTACTTATAAGGCAATATTTTTGTAGATATTTTATTTGTTGACCTGGACACTTTACGGAATGAGTGGATAATCTGATTCCCCTTAACTGTAACATAGATCTGGTGAACTTGCCAGCTAGGACTACAAGCCTATGTGCTAATGTTAGCCTTTATTTTAGTATTATTATTATTATTTTTATTTTTGTTGAAGATTTGTAAACCTCGTGTCGTTGTGATGTAAGTCCACCCGACCTAGTCTATATCCGAATTCTCCACGTTTTCGTGTTTTTTTTTACAAGAGAAATTGTGGAGGCCAATGATGTGTGTGTGTATGTGTGAGACTCGCCCCCCCCCCCCAAACCCTAAGCTTGACTCCAGCAACTCATTTATTGCATGTGAAAGTTCGACCATTTGAAAAATGGCAACAAAGTTAAATGTGAATCCAACAGAGTAATAAAAATTCGATGTATCTCAAGCTGTTGTATAGATAAGCTTTTTGTTCTACTATCACCCGGTTTCTTGTTGTTTGTTTTACAAAAGGTGGGGGGGGGGGGTCATAGCCAGAGGGGATAGATAGAAATGGTGATCAAATAATTCTTCAATGAAAAGTGAAGGTACGCTTTAGTTAATAGCTAATAGTCTACTAGAGGCTATTTACGTGACTGAATTCACTGACACTAAAACTAGAAGCTAACTACGAGTTCATAAATGACTGTATTCACTAGGCTTGACCTAAAACTGGGAACTTGTATGATCTGTATTCACTAGGCTTGACCTAAAACTGGGATCTTGTATGATCTATGCTGGAAAGAATGTTACTCAGCATGCCAGGTGGAATCTGGAGTATGACCTAAATTCCTCCCAGCCCTCCTCTTGTACAGAATTACTGTCCTCCTGGCGTCCATGAAGCTCTTTATGAACGACTGTTTCGTACTTCAATTTATTCGACTTTTTTATTCGTTATTTCTTTCTCTTTCTTTCGTTCTCACCCCTCCCCTCTATCTCTGTATCTCAGACAAACTACATTGGCGTCCATAATGATTCTCTCATGAATAACTTCTCATTTTACTTTAGACCTATTCTTCCTTTACGTATTCCCCAATCCTCTCCCCCCCCCCTCTCTCTCTCACCTAAAAAACGAAACTTAAATATATATATAAAAAAAAAGACGTCTGCGATCTTTAAAAAATAATCTGGGATTTACAAGAGCTTTAACTCGTCAACAAAAATGCTTATTTGAAAAACATTCTCTCATTCATCTGTACTTCTGTACCTACTTTTGTTTTTTTTTTTCTTTTTTTTCCCCAACCTTTAAACCCCCCCCCCCAAAAAAAAAACATGCATCAGAGGGAAAAGACAAGTTTTTCTAAGTTATTGCTTACACTGCTATACATCGTAGACAAACTGCTTTGTGAAGCCGATATCCTACTGTATCTGACTCGGGTCACTATAGTTTTCCCTGTTTGCCCCTTCCTATCTCTGCCTGCCCAGGTGGCAATCTTTGTGTTTATTTCTTAACCCAAGTTATCTTTAAGATTGTCGCTTCCTTCTAGTTGTGGCCGAAAAGCTTTGCGATTTACTTTCGTTATATTATATACATATATATTATATATTGTAATGACACAACATGCGTAGGGGTTTTACCTAAGTAATGTGATGAGTAATAAAAGAGCAGGATTAGGAACTAGAAGAGTAACGGACACTACGCCTTAGAGGACGACGCTAGGCTAGCCACGACAGAGGACTGTGCCCTTTGTATTGTTCATTAAATTGTGGAAGTTATCAGCCTGCGTTATCAAGTATATTCTTGATTCATTCTGTTGTTGTGTCTTCTATGAACTCGCATGCACCATTAACATATATAATCATCAACAAAATAGAAAATCAACAATATATATATATACTGAACATTGAACTTCAAGAAAAACACCAGAATAGATCTTTTTTTTTCCATAGAACTTCACATTTTTAACATCATAAACCTGTTTCTTATTATAATATAGTATGTATATGTCCTACACAGGAATCAACACAGTTTATCCAATCTTTATGTAAATTAGTAGTAATATTCTTTAGATCATTGAAGATGTAGTATGTGTTAGATCCACTCCATCACCTTCACCACAGGCAAACCGTGTATTTCTGAATACATAAATATTGAAGATCTATAGCCTTTATGGCTATTAATATATGTACAAATAAGAAAACTATTGTCTGAATGTTTATCAAGTTTTTCTTGTTAAATAAATATCGGAATTTTATGATTTTTGATTTTTAGAAAGTTCTTTCACTTAACCAATCCCATCACGCTCAATAGACAATTGAACATTAATTTTTAAAATTATTATTTGATTAGCCATTTATTGAGTGTCAGCTATTTATACATAGTGTAAATCTTTTGTTTGCCTAGGATGTGGCACAAAATGTAGGTCACAGTTAGGTCTCTGTAGCCACCTGACTTACTGCACTCCTCCTAAATTAAAAGGGTAAATGTTTGTTGTTTGGCCTTATATCTTCAATAATAAGTGACGACGTTTATTGATGATTTTCAAAAAAAAGTTGGGTTATCATCAAGTTAAACATTTGCAAATGTCTTACCTTTTTTGTGTATTTAGTGAAACAAGATAGAGTTGTATTCATTTATTTTCGTGATCTTGTACATTTCTCTGTTTGACACGAAATGTTTCTTTATCTGAAGTAATCGCTGATAGTGCATATGCAAATTTATTGAGTATTTTCAAAGGAAAAAGAAAGATTTTCTAACTTTGGAGTCTTTGTTAAGGTCAATAATCTTTTGTTAAGTATGGATTAAAAAAGAGATTAGATTTATCAAGCTTTAAAGTTTCGCCGGTCAAACTTTGTGTTTTAAGGGATAGACAAACATCCGCCACATTCTTTAATATTGTTATTATTATTAAACATTGCAACTCGAGCATTATTAACATAAATATGCACACACAAAAAGTCAAAAGGGTACAAATAAAGTACTGCTTTTAGAATATTGTCATATGTGTAACGATCTTCTGATTGTCCTAGTTTAAATTAATGTCCAGAAAAAAAAAGAAAGATAAAAGATTTACTGCTACAGGAGAGAACAACTTTATACAAAATTCAATAAACCTACATATAAGAAATTAAGTGTTGAGTGTTAATTGTGTGCTCTGTTCGTTTGTTTGCAGGTGGTGAAGGCCTCGTAGCCTAAACACATGTACCTTGTTTTTACTTTGGTCCAGTAGGGTTTCTTTTATGTATATTTATTGTATTTTCTAAATTAATGTCGGCCCCACTAAAAGGAGCCACTGTAAATTACAAAATGACGTAGGTGTTTCTTTTTTAGGGATTTGTCCTCGATTGGCCTTCCTTTGATTTTAGATTTTTCATGACCTCCATAAATATTAAATTATTTTTTTTTTTGCTTCAATGTCACAAGAGGAATGCTGTAGATCATGCTATAAATATATTTTGGATATACCCTAAACAAAAAATTAAGACTAAATCATTTTACTATCCAACGCTGGTTACTATTCCATAGATCATCACTTCATTGGGAATATCCGTGGTTTTGTTGTTTTTTGACTGGGTAGTTTCTATTACGATCAAAGCTGCACGCCTTAGGTCGTCATCTGGTATTTCCATATCAAGGCGTTTTTTTGTCTGTACAGATATTAGAGCATTGTCGTTTAGATAGTTATCTACGAACACAATCATATATCCCTCCCCCCCCCCGCCTTACACATACTCATACAAACACACGTTGACAGAGTCATATTCAGTAGGTCAAAAGTTATTGATACCAACATGTCTCTTCGACTTACTGCTGTTCATACATAACTTAGAAATCATTGATTTACCCTACATATCTTGAATTTCTTTCTCCATTTGAAAAAAACATTTGGAAAACAGATTGAATGTTACTTATGCATTGACTTACTTAGAATATTTCTTTGGGACATAAACAATAGGGCGCGTCCCGAAATGACGTCAATGACCCTGGCATAACTAGTTCACATGAAAGACTTTCTGCGTGCATGTAAATCTGGAGAGGACAAATTTAAAACTCTTGGTTTAAATTGCTATTTAAACGTCAAATGTTTGGGCGTGTATGTGTGTGTAGAGAAGGGGGGGGGACTTAAATGTTCGCAAGAGGATCACAGATACTTGACGAGAAGCAACACGCCTTTTTGTGTATTCTAAATGGAAATCGGCCCAATAAAACGTTTAGGTAACCGCTGCCGTTATAACGCCTACATTTACCGATAAAAACTGCAGGGTGTCGTTCTCAATGCGTGACGTACAGGCATTGCTCTAATTACCTGCGTGGTAAGAAACTTTGTGTGTGTGTGTTCCTTTAACCCATCTAATCGGTAGACCGTGATCAGGTCAAGTGCCGTACAAAGGATGATCTGTGGGAGTTCACTTGGTAGGCAAATCGAAATGGCTACATACCATCCACCCACTTTAAACTCTGTCCGTTGCGTCAGCGTGGAAACCCATTAAATGGCCCGTGACATGATTGGGGAAGCATGTCATTAAGCTAGTCAAAGACTGAGAAACAATGTTATCTTTTAACTTTTGAACACAGTGGTTTACCCAGGGCCACTGGTTCTCGTATTGTTCTAGCTCGCACTGTCGTGTTTCTGTCTCACTTTGTTCCTGACTATTTTTAACGTGTTCCTTCACGACACAAGAACTTTCGTTCCTTTTTTGGCCCCTTTACTTCTTATTTTCTTATACTTTATTTTCTTATACTTTATTTTCTTATACTTTATTTTCTTATACTTTATTTTCTTATACTTTATTTTCTTATACTTTATTTTCTTATACTTTATTTTCTTATACTTTATTTTCTTATACTTTATTTTCTTTCTTGCTTTCCCTATTCTTTTCTTCTCTCTCTCTCTCTCTCTCTCTCCTCTCTCTCTCTCCTTCTTCTGGTCACTTTACTTCACTAAATGAATGTATAATCTACTTTCCTTTATTTCGTTACTTACTTTCCTATTCTTTGTTGTTGTTGTTGTTATCTACTTGTTTGTTTTCATTCTTTGTATTTTATTTCATGTCCCTTTCACTGTCATCCCCGCCCCCCCCTCATTAAACCACTGAGTTTTAGATTGGACCTGCGCCCTTCGATGTTTTCACTTTCTTCTCAGCCTCGACCAGGTGTCTTGACGATCATGTGTGCTATGAGATGGGGGTATGCCAAGAGGTGTTTCTAAAGGTGATTAAATAGCCGGGTCCTTTCCAAACAGAGCAAGAGAGATCACTTGTGTTGTAGATCTAGATGTCTAGGTCTTGGCACAGACGGTTTTTCTTTTGAGTGCTTACTTAGTTACCACCATTATATGTAGTCTCTAAAAATGTTCTTTTACAATCCATCGCTTCACTCTCGTTGTTCATTCTTTAAAATAACATTTCAAATGAGTTTTTTTTTAAATTTGTTTTATTCCATGTTCTGTTTGAAAGTATAGATCTACAATATTTTGTATTTCACGCGAGTTTTTTTTTTCACAAACTAGGTATATATGCAAAAAGTGTTATGTTACTAACAGAAGCACTGTGTGTAGGCCTATTTACACACACTCACGCACACGGTTACGGGGGGGGGGGTAACACATATGCTATTATATTTAAGAGCTTCATTGTCTCTCTTTAATTAAAGGTGGTAGTTTGACCTCTGCACAAACGTCTGACTCATATGATGTGTAAATTGCGTGTGTTGATTAGTGGTTAATTAGCGGGTAGGGGTGACATTACTCTGGTTGGGTTGTTACGTATATCTGTTTCACACAAGAAGGTTATATTTAGATGGAGATGGCGGTTGCTATCAAATGTTCGTTATCGGTTGAAGCCAGTGGGCGGAGCCTATTCGCCATATTGGTTTACTCAAAACATTCCATCTGTTTTCATTGCGATACCAGTTTTCTAATTCTCGTAACGACTCAAATTAGCCTCGTATTTTGTCATCATGTTTTTTTCTAAACTCCTCTAAGGCCCTTAGTTCATATCTGGTGGTCTAGATATTCCAATGGATCAATTACAAAGCGCTGTAGAGCATGTAAAGTGATTTATACGATCACCTGATCGAGGCCTACAAAACCGAAATATAATGATTACATCGAAATTAAGCACTATTGTGGGCTGAAAAAAAAGCACAAAAATGATTTGCAAGAGGTTTGTTATATTTTTGATACTTTTTACAGCACTGAAATCACCACAAAATTGATAAAATTGAAGTGAAAAGAGTACTACTACCTACTACTAATAATAATGTTACAGTAATACTAACTAATCTTTCCCTAATTAAACTCTGGCCTACATTTTAGTAAATATTTCTTCAACGTTAAAAACATAAACTTTATTTGGTTTAACTTTTGTTTTTATTCCAATTTTTTATATTTTAATAAAAATGTTTTTAGATTAGGAATAGGCATATAAATTTTGTTTCACATAAAAAACCATACTGGACCCCAACCACGACCACCCATCTAAAAGGCATTTGTAATGTTTATTTTATTATATACACTGTGTTTTTAACGTTTTATAAGATATTGTACAATGTACAGATATTTAAATAATGTCGTGAAATATTGTCGAACAAATTTCTCAAAAAAACAAACAACAGACTACACGTTTTAATTTGAGTAGACCAAGATGGCTGCGATTTGGCTTCAACCTAGTGACGTCACGCCATCTCCATCTAAATATAACCTCCTTGGTTTCACCCCATTTCCCTAAGTTCATTTCCGTTTTCTGTTCTTTGTGCTGATACCAATGTGAAGGTTACACTCCAGCAGTCCGTTACTAGAGCATATTGTCTGTCTATGGGACAGATGGCCTCCTCTTCAAAGTCCGTAAGCCTTTTCCGGACACCTGTCAGCAGGTGTCACGAGAATGTCGGCCCCATTTCTCCACAGCCACCACCAACACCTGTGTTATTCTCCCTCCCCTCCTATAGCTTGTCACCATCGTTTGTTCGTTACATGACTCACTCTCTGGTAGATTGAGATCTGTGAATACAATGTAGTACTATTGACATTATGTAGCAAACATCAAACAAATAACTGAAACATCAGCCCAGCAGGACAAAGACACTCAATTTATTTTTTTAGTAACAATGTAGTACATGAATGATATCTTCCCTTACCTCGCTGGGTCATCACGACACTCACCTGTACATCCACGTTAGTGTTTACCCAAGCAGTAGACTCAACATAACCTTGAGTAATTAATTTGTGACTCACCTTTTTTTTTTTTTTTTTTTGTTGCCTAAACCTACTTTAAACAAAAAAGAAGAAAGTCACACGAGACGATCTAGATATATATTTTTTGTTTTGTCATAGAGATGACTCAAAACTAATCATTTACATCTACGCTTTAATATTTCATACATTTCATGTGCCTTCTATACTGTAGTGAGTAGGTGGTATAGTTCCACTACGTTTTGATAGTTATTGCAGTTTAATTCACAAATATATCACATTTCATTGTTAATGAAGATAATTTTGCAGCTCTAGCCATTAATGACATTTGCCAGTTTGGTTCCATTATAAGTCTACCGAGCGAAATGTTCTTTTTTTTTTTTTAAACAAATGTTAGCTGGGGGAAGGTCTAGGAAAGTCAATGATGACCTCTTTGAATTTATATTCAGTGATGTCATAAGAGCGTTTTCTTAAGGAAAGACTTACAAAAAAAAAGTACTTAAATTGAAATAGTGTGGGTCGATCGAAATCGACCTACATTTTAATTACGTAAGCACCAAGTTTTGACCTATATAGTTAGACCTTTTAAATGTTTCTCCAGTTCGCCCTCTGGATTCGTTTTCTATGTTAAACTAATTAGGGTGCTCTTTATTATAAACGTATCAAGTTTTTCACGACAGTTAGTATTCTTATCAAAATGTTTGTTAAACAAACATTGATTTTAAAGCATTTAATAAGTCTAGAACTTTGGCTTTAAAAACAACACAAATATTGTCAGTGAATAAAAATCAGCGTTCAAAATTTTTTTTTTTAAATCAGTGTGTTCTCTTGTCACTCGTTTTATGTCCAGCTTAAGTGGGTCACGATTTATCAATCATAAAATCTGGTTTAGATATACACGTAGGCCCTATAGGCCTCAGTTCAGTTGACGCAGAGAATATCTTGTTTTTATAACCGAGTGATGGCTTTAATTATATCTCAAATAGAAAACACTAACGTGGGTAGAAGGGGCAAAAGAGCTTGAATACATGTTGTTTTTTTGTTTTCAAATTTGACGTTTTCTAAATCTGTAGTATCCTCTGTGTTTATTCAAAAGCCGAAATAATGACTTCCTTTTTCTTGTTTCAATCTTAAATATAGTAGTCCTACATCTGTAAATGTGTTTAATACATTTCCGTAAGTGAACAAAAAAAAAAAGTGACTTCGTGAATGTTTCTTTTCTCTAGGCATTGATTCTAATTGATAGTAACATAAACATTTGTCTTTGGTTATCAATTTACATTGACATGGTCTCTTCAATCTTTCTCCTTTTTCTTTTCTCCAGTTTTGTGAAACTCAAAAGACGCAATAAAGAAGTTATTGACATATCTATATAGATATTATTCAAGAGACTAGACCTCATAAAACATTAACAGAATGGATATGAACTCAATATTTAGCAGCAAATATTTCCTGGAAGGTCAGACTGCTTCATTTGATTTGGAGTCGCCTAATACAAGGTCACAACCTTTTGGTACAAGTCGTTTGCACCTTGACTTGTACAAGGGAGACAAACCAGAATATGACGAAGTAGATTTGATATCTGAGTGCTCTTACCCTGGCGCCTATGTGCCAGGTAAATTTCTGCAGATATGCGACATGACTCCAGATGCCAGCAAAGACACGTTAATATGGCCAGTTTCCTTAAGTGGGACAGTGCGAAGTGAATTAGAACCCAAACAGATTATTACTGGACAGTCTAGTCAAGTCAGTGAAGATGTCTATTCTCAAAGACAGGTAATTATTGAATAATAAGTAATTTAGCCAGTAAATCTTCACTGTTATAATTTTAGAACCATGGAAGCTAGCTTTCTGATATTCATAAAGTTGACATAGGTGCTAAAAGAAATTGGTTTCTTTAGTGAAATAAAAGTTTATTGTTATCAATACCTACTTTTTTACATATTGCATTTATGTACAAGACACTGTTAAAATTATACAGCACTTGGTAATTGGATGATGTGGCTTAGGAGCAGAGTCATTGCTCAGCTGACGGTCAATATCATAATGTTCAAACCTACAAATGACCAAGGCTTTGATCAGGATGAAGACATTCAGTTGATCAAATGAAGGGGTCTCTGAATACTTAAAGAAATTTTTTGTTGATAAAACATGTCAACTAATAGTTTACTAAATACATTTAGATCTCAATTGGAAACGAAGTTAAATTGCTTTAAAAGAATAGAAATGTATCAACAATTCTCAATTATTTAAAAGTATAAATTTTTCTTCTTCAGGTTTCTCGCAGGCATCACCGATTTTCACTTCAGAATCCGAAATATTTTGTTCCTCTTGTCGTCTGCATTATTGTCGCACTATTTGCCCTTGGCGGATTAGCAGCTGTAATTTAATTGTACTGAAACATTTCTAAAAAGACTCCAGTCTGGTAGTTCACAAGTATAAATACATTATCTTTTCCAAGTTCCAAATCAATTTATGCTGGAATTCTCTTTGACTAATTGTTTTTCTAGTCAGAAACTCAGGATGTATGAAAAGTTTTGGAATCATTTCCTCTTCGTCATTGCTCCAATGTACATCATGTGTTATCAAGGTGCAGCCAGAAATAGTCACAACTAACTGTTAGTTTATATAGCCATTTGTTCAAATCTTTATAAATTTTGAGACACAAAATAGCAGCAATATGAATGTGGAGTCAAAAGCAAGAAGTGAAACTAGTTTCTCAAAGTTAAAGAAAATTGTTTGAAATATCAGTTATGCAATAATAATATAAAAATTAAGTAGAAAATGAATATGTTGTGTAGTTTTAGAGTCTTAGATCTTCTTACAAGGTTAATGATATAAGTCAACATTACATTCCATTAATATACCATTCAAATTATATATTTTTGATAGACCAGTAAGTGAAGAATTGCTGTGTTAGAGTCTTAAAACCAAAGAATTCTTCTTTGGACAACACTGTTGCTCCACTTTTGTATTCTTCTTAGTTACACTTAAACCATTTTGATTTGTAACAATTTTGTTTCATAAAAAAACTTTTTAGAATGGAAATAATGGCTAAAATATTGTCATTTTTTATAGTTTTTTTTTTTAAATGTAAAGATGATTGCATGATCAGTAAAATTCACTAATTCGTTATATTTTTCACTTTATGAATTTTAAATTAATGGTGCTGGTTGTGAGTCTATCTTTTAAATTTTAACCCAATAATGTCTATTGCGCTAGTATGCATTTTTTATGGTGTTTGTCTAATGGGGTAGGATGCTAAAAGCAGTTTTTGAAACTTTCCTATTAGAATAGCTCTTCTTGTCTTGTTCGGAATGAGATCAAGTGCATGGTAATTCTTTTTTTTGTGTGTGTAAAATCCAGAAATATAAAGTTAGTTTTTTTTAATATTTTAAATGAAAGTGCCCATTAAACAGTGTATTTGACCTACCTGGGTAATTGAGTACTTTCTTTATCTTGTTTTAAAAGTATATATTTTTGAAACTGCACATATTTTTCTATATTTTAAAGTTGTTTATTGATTATTGTTGAAATTTTTTTTTACATTTTTTTATTCTTAGTTTTTTTTTCTCTTTGTCTTAGTATCTTTTCTTTTTAGTCAATAAAAGATATTTTTCAAACCAGAGAAATGCGCAATAAGGTTAAATTAATGCTTTATTTTTTTATAGGAATTCATTATTTTAAATGCTATCAGTAATTATTCACATTATGGCATATAAATTAAATAGATAATTTTGTCCTCTGTTGCTGCGATATGTGGATAGCGCCATCTAGTCAGTCAAGTGCTTTGTCTTAAAAGTTTGATTTATGTGAGATTGGTATACTTTCTTAAATGAATGAGTTCTAGTAAAAGTAAATAGTTTTTATTCCCTGACTTTGATGGAAAAAATTGAAAAAAACATTACAATTTGTGTATGATAGTGTTTTAACTACTTAATTGTTTTTTTAACTCTTGTTATAAATGTATTTATGTCTTGTAAATTATTGTGCATTACATCTCTTTGCTTGTCTCCCCTGACACTAAACTGATTGTTTCTAGCACTGACCAGATGGCTATCATGCACTAGCTGACCTGATCTGGTTCAAATTTGGGAGCCTAAAATAGGGCAGCCCCAACTTTAAAACCAATGTTTGACAATGACATGTTCCAACAAATTCGGTCCACTTTCCTTGAGCTTTCAATAGTTTAGTTCAACATTAACACTGCCCCACCCCCTCCCAACCTTGCAGTTGAATGCAAGCTGTTTTATTTTTAACTCCGCTTTTATTGTCTTGTCTTTGTCGGCATGGCTAAAGAATATATGTTTTGTTTACTTTAATCTAAATTTGATCATGTTATAGATGTGATTGTATTGTGTTAATACCAACAAACTGAACCTTCTGCCATGGTGCACATAGAATTTTTAAAAATGATTTTTTTTTGGTCGCTTTCTCCACTACTTTAACTTATTGAACCTCTGTATTGCATTGTATATATATATATATATATATATATATATATATATATATATATATGTTTAAGTATGATTACTTGTGTATGTTTGTTTATATATGTTTAAGTATGATTACTTGTGTATGTTTGTTTATATGTGTTTAAATATGTTTACTTATGTATATTTGTGTATCTTTCAATTAATGTTTCATGCCTTATTTACCTGATTCATTGATATTATGTAAACCTTTTAAGTAATTTGTATCTACACAAACTAATAGTTAATGGCCAGTGTTGATTATATAGGCTGTATGTTCAAAATGTTGTATGTTACGGATATACCTACCTTTTTCTGCACCCTGTATTTACTATTAGATACGAGTTATTTTGAAAATGTTAGGCTATTTTGTTTGGGGGGGGGGGTAGAAGTATGAGGTTTTCTAATCTGCCTTAGGCCAGATCCAGCAGTCAATTATGTCCAACGCAGTAGTGATTTAAATCTTTACTTTTTTTTTCATGCAAATTCAGAAAATAAAGGGGAAAATATCTAGTTCTATTACATCATTAAAACTAAAAATTAATTATCCCCCTTGATTTCTGAACATTGATTCTTATGACAAATATAATAGTTTACTAAGACACAACGTAGAAAATTTTTTTGCCTTTTGTAAAGGTAGTTTATATAAACCATAATGAAATCCTCATTTTTTTGTTCTAAATAGTTTACCATTGTTTGTTATAGATGTACACTTATCTGGTTTCATTAAATCAAATACGTATGGCTTAACTGGCATTGTCCATGCATGGCACGGGATCTTTTTTTTTTTTTTTTTTTTTAAATAATGTAAATATGTAGATATTAAATGTGTTGGTATGCCAGAAGGTTTGAAAAATGTATTCCAAATATTTAGTAAGCCAAATTGGCAAAATGTATGAATGAATAAATGTTTGTATTACCATGGAGTGAGATTGTGGAATGGAAGCGTTTGGAAATATTGAAAATGGCATCAAATAAACTGTCATTAAAGAACAACAAATTGATTGTTGTATTGTCTATTTTAAGTGTTTGATTATGTGTGGTGTTTTATTCCCAGAAAATTAACTCCAATAAAATCTAAAAATCTCTCTAAAGCAGAAAAAAAAAAGTTGCATTTTTGTTTATGCAACTAAATATGCAGGAGCAATAGAAAATAAATATGCTATTGGATTGATTGTAGACTACTTTTGAAGCATCTAATATTTACAGAAATGAATTAGTAAATGTGGATAAAGACCAATAACAGGGATATACAGATTCTGCTATTTAAAATATACAAAAATGACATGATGGTCATCAAGAAAATACTGCGTTAACCTATCGAAGCTAGATGTAGGCCTACTCTAATGTCTATAGATCTCATCTATCTATCTACGAACAATCTAGATTTATGATCTTTTTCTAGATTCTAGTAGAGATCTTATTCCACCAAAGAGGCATGCGCTCAATGGACCTCATTCACCAATCGTAAAAAACAACATTTAGCCACGTGCTTCTCTATCTCTTCTATATTTGGGGGCCCGGTGGGATTGACCTCTTTGGAGGCCTCTTGCATTTTGACATCATGACATGAGATAATGTATTTAATAAATACATAAGCCTACATTCAAATTGATACAGTATATCAGTAAAATTAACAAGAAATAGTCATTAAGAATCTTTTAATGAATAATACCGTTGTTTATTGGCGAAATAATGCACAAGTGACAAATCTCAATTCACATCGCTACAGGCCGTGCTTTCTGAGCAGCAAAGGCATCTATAACATCATCTACATCGATAGCGTCTTGTATTTGTAAATCCACTGGCATTCAAGCCATGCTGCTAAGCCTTTCTTGTGCCTCTGAGGTAGTTTTTGATAAACTTGGCTTTGACAATAATCTCTCACATGACGCAATGAAGTGGCCTGAGTTAGTAGTATTCGGATGGAGGGAGCACACATCATTACCATATGAAGCCAGCTTCCTCAATATTTCAGTTGGTGATTGTGACACTGCTTTGTTGATGAAAAGTGTTCGTGCATCAATGACATCATTAAACAAGCGATTTGCCAATATTTCATAAAACAGGAAAAAGCGACACAGTTTTTCATCAGCGTGTCATCATCCATAGACTTAAAAAGGTGTCTTGGTTCAATAAAAACACAAAGGTGTCCACATGGTTTTCCAGCCTTTGGAATCTGTCCTTCATCTCCACATGAAGTCTGTCCAGAACTTCTGTCGCAACACGTTTGAATTGCAGTTCTATTGACAGTCCTACATTAGACCTAAACTCCCTATCAAGTCTTTTCGTTCTTCTGGTTATTTTGATTACAAGAACTCTATAGCATTCACTACCTTCTTTTGCTTTTTCGATGGGTTGGGTGATCAGTTTCTTCCGTTTCTCATCATTTTGCAGAAAGCTTGAAAGGGTTTTAATTTCTTCCGCAGCGTCTCTATGTGTAGTCCAGACGTTTGGAATCTGTCCTTCATCTCCACATGAAGTCTGTCCAGAACTTCTGTCGCAACACGTTTGAATTGCAGTTCTATTGACAGTCCTACATTAGACCTAAACTCCCTATCAAGTCTTTTCGTTCTTCTGGTTATTTTGATTACAAGAACTCTATAGCATTCACTACCTTCTTTTGCTTTTTCGATGGGTTGGGTGATCAGTTTCTTCCGTTTCTCATCATTTTGCAGAAAGCTTGAAAGGGTTTTAATTTCTTCCGCAGCGTCTCTATGTGTAGTCCAGACGTTTGTATTTCTTCTGAACTATATAAATTGGGCGCAGGAGATTTGACCGGAATTCCAGATAAGCAAAAAATTCATAATTTTCCACAGCATGAAGAAGACTCTGTGCACTGCTTCTAGTGTCCATTCTTTCAGTTGTTGATTCAGAAAGTTTCTCCAACAGCTTACGGTAATTAATTTTCGAGATGCCGGCGTAGCTTTTTCTCTTGCGGATCACTTGTACTTTCCTTTTTTATACTCCCGGGTCCAGCTTCTTTCAGTTAGACCTATCTCTGCGGTGAATTGGGAAAAAAAGTTGAACGATTCCTGCACAGTTCCAAAAAAAAAAAGGTGACAATGGCTGGATCTATCTCAGCAGAATGAGGAGCTGCCAGGGTCAGAGAGTGTTTATCACAGTTCAGAAATGTTGCCTTTGAATTTATGTCTAAGAGACGTTTCTACAGGCCAGACAGACGGTCACTCATTGTGGCTGCGTTATCATAGGTTTGACCTCTGAACAGATCAAAGTCCATTCCAATGTCTTTTAAAGTTTTCAGAACAAGTTCTTCATAATGTTGTCCATCAGGTTTCAAAATTTCAAAGTAACCAATGAATGACTCTTTTATTTCGAAATATCAACATTCAAGTAACGAACTATTAGGGATACTTGTTCTTGATGAGAAACATCTGGGGTGGAATCAAGCAATAGAGAAAAGTAACAAACTTGCTTGACTTTCCAAACAATTGATCCCAAAATTTTTTGCCATCAAGTTAATAAAATCTTTTTTAATTTTTAGTGACAAATAATGCAATACCATCCAATGCTGCTGATTTTTCAAAATTTGCGCATGAAACATATGTTGCAGTTCATCTGGTTGTGCCATAAGCTTTTCTTCTTCCAGCTTCCACTTCAAAAAAGCGTGTCTGTGGTGGACTTTTTCTTCATGTTCTTTCAGTCTCTCAGGTTTCTTCCATTTGGTGAAATGCTCAATGCACTAAATGTCTTTTCTGATGCCTCAGAAAATAGTACACATGGAAAACCAAATAGACAATCCAAACGTGAAGAGTAGAGGAGCCAAGATCGGTTTCAAATTTTTCTTGTTAGAAGCTTTCTAGTGAACCATGATGTCAGACTTCGTGATTTATTTTGGGTAAACCCTACTGGAACCAAATACCGTTCATCTTTGTTTTGGAAAAATAAGATACCCTTTAACACAATATTTACTCGCAGTTCCTCAGATAAAATTCCAAGCTGGATATATCCGAAGTCTTTGTACTTAATTACAGTTTTTTCCACTTCTGGAGAAAATGATTTTGGAAGACCATCAATTGACTCATCATCGCTTAATTCAGATGATTTCTCTGACTGTGGTAAAAGGTATTCCCTTGAAGTCTCTTCAGCACTACTTCTCTCATCAAGAGACATTTTTCACTTCTTTGACTGCTGTATCTTTGTATGAATCTCTGAATAGTGATACTTTTCTTCGAGACGTTCATGGTTTTTCTTTTGTTTTCAGTGCTCGTATCAGGTTTCTTCTTAAATGATACGTTTTTCTTATCTTCTTATCTTATATAATAAAGACGTTACTTCAAACAAGTCTACCACCACACAATATATCAATTTCAAATATAAATTTGTGTCCGGAGTCGGAGATAATAATTGATATAATTATTGACTAGTGTGTTTCTTTACTTTATCGTCATCTCTGATATTAGCTTTATACATTAGTATTTTCTGAAGTAGTGAGACCACTCTAGCCATCAAGAGCTGGTATCAAGTTCTTGTCAGAAAACACAAACTCTCTTTTGTAATCTTGTAAGTTAGACTTTCAAACCGATAACAAACTAACTTCGAATGGATGATTCTGAGGTCATACGAATTGAATGAGTGGGCATTGGCATGGCTTTGGTTTTAAAATCAACCAAGAAAAGAAAAATACAAGCAAACAAACTTCGAATGGATGGTTTTGAGGTCAGACGATGAGAATGTGTGGGCATTGGCATCGTATTGGTTTCAAAATCAACCACCGCTGGAATTCGAGGTCGGAATAATTTCAATCGGCACTCGCTGAACCTCCAAGAAAACATTTAACATCTATATTTCATTTGCGCTTGACAAAAATGGTTTAGTCTGGGAATTGAACCCAGGACTTGTGTGGCATTAGCGAGACGCTCAACAACCAGTTATTCAAATATGTGCAGCATTTTATTTTTAAATAAATGATTCACTCTTTAGTCTTTTACACTACCTAGATCTGCATGTGTCTAAAATGTTGGTTCTAGAACTTATTTTATTTCTTTTCTCTTTTGAAATGAAATCTGAGTTAGTGATTTTGCAAATTTTCCCCTTATGGCCTCATAACCAATCTACCCGCTGTCACGCGGCCCAGCGCCATCCCACCCCGAGGTGCTGTCGGTGATGGCGTTTAGGAGCTTAACGTTTAGGATAAAAGGTTGGTTGCCACCTAACGCTAACGAGTTCCTCCTGCCCGAGGGAGAAGGAAAACTCAGAATTCAAACTTCTCCTGCCTTCAGATAAATATAATTTTAGATCAAGACACATGACATACAGTCGTTGTTTTTTTTTGTCAGCGCTATTTTAAAGACATCATTTTGTCAGCGCTACTTTGTCATACGAAATTTCGGTATGTAACTCAATTTCAGCTATATGTGCTTCTTAAAACAAGATTAATTCTAGGCAGTTTTATTTATTATTCAAGTCTATCTTTGTTCGTCCATCCTCGGTATGAGTATGAAAAGAAACACATAATGTTGCTGTCTCTTTGTTCAAAGTCTGAAACTCTAAAATCTTATCGGAAATGTTTACGTCGGATCTATTCAGACACGAGCAGGGAGGATCTTTGGCTTGGATTGTAAACTATCGCAGCAGGGCCGGATTTAAGGGAGGGCAGAATAGAAACTCTTTGAGTAGAAGACTCGAAGACCATTTTACCTGTAAATAAACGTTTAGACGATTTACTAAAGCGATATCCAGTTCTTTTAAGAGTGTCTGAAAAGCTGTGCGGACTGGAATGTGTGTTATAACTCTTGATTGGAGCATAACAAGTTATCAAATGTGATAGCAGCCTGAGTGATAGCAAAATTAGAGTATGACTTAGACATAGCTGAAGAGACCATAAAGACAGGCTCGAGCTAAATAGAAAATGGCATAAACACGGCTTGGTGTAAGACCGAATTGAGGTTGGAAATCAAGGGCCAGTGCTTTTTGTGACTGAATTATAGACAATATTATATGCGCACATTCTTAAAAGCATGGGATAAAACAATATTATAATTAAAATCTATTTGTTTTAAGACACATTAGGATCTCCTCTCCATACCCTAGCTACGCCACTGTTTCTTTTACAAATTACGTAATACACACAGGCTGTCACGTGACATTAAAAAAATTATTTTATCAATATTATCTCGTGGCTAAATGTTATTTGCTTACGATTGGTGAATGAGGTCCATTATAAACTAATGGCAAAATAAAAGATTAGGCTGAAAGAATAATTCCAGCCATTGAGGAGTAAATGCTGCAGCAAAATGCTGAATATCAGATACCAGGAAATAAGGATACGAATTTGTACTTATACAAGTCAACACTCCGGTTAGCTCGTTTAAAAGAGTAACTCCAAATTACTTTAAAGAGTCTGTCATAATGTAAGACTTGACTCACTGTCAAAAGTCATCCTTGAAGGTACAGTAAAGGGAGCACCAAGAAAGGGCTTTCAAAGAAACATTTCGGTGGACAAAGTCAAATAGAATGAACCAGCCTCTTTCTTGATATCCAGCTGCTGATCGGGAACAGTGAAGGGATTTGGATACGCGAACTGCCACAGCGCCTCTACGGACAGTCAAGGGACAGATACAATGAGAGATGCATGTTTCATTCTTCCGATACCAGTAAACATTGTGGTAATTTCAAAAGTTTAAACGGAACTCATCCAATCCACCAAAATTAGTCCTAATGATTTTTTAATGTTCTTTCATTGATTAACATCCATGACTAGATTGACCTATGAAAACGCGAGGGACGTAATCATCTTTTTTTCATAAGTCATAAGTCAAATCTTTCGGTTTCATCAAATACTCTTTTGAACCTTTAGGACTACGAAAGAATGAGTGAACCAAAGCAATTAAACATTCCCTTTATAGTTTCTTTCTCAATTCAATAATAATTTTAATTTCGAATATTTTCTAGTTAGGCTGTCCTCCAATACAGTCAATGACTTGATGTCCACCCCCTTCTCCCTCCCACGCCAGAATTGTGCGTGTGGGGGGGGGGGGGGAGACTGCGTGAGCACGAACACAAATACCACTGTAAAGAGATAGCCGAAGAAAAAAAGACGCTGAATATAAACTCATGCTGAATAAAAATGAGATAACAAATGTGAATCAATAAAATGTATAAAAGCTAAGTCTCAATATTGTGTTAATAGTGCAAACGAACGTGACTTGAGGGCCTTTAGAAACAAGAGTTTTTCTTTCTCTCTGTCCTGTTTTGTTGACTCAATAATGAGCAACTTTTAAATGACGCAAAACCTCCATTGACTCAGACTTATTAAATCCCAAGAGAATGCATTTTTCTCACTTATGTCCTAACTTCATACCATGGCGATGTTCCAATTGTGCAGCCTGTGGCCATTGCTGGTTCTATTTGTGGCAGCGGCACATCTACGAAATAATGGCTTCCAACTCTTTAACAGGGAGAGATTCTGTCAACAATTACGCGCGCTATCACCATTAGCCAAAGGTAAGGAAACCTATTTTTTACAAAGCTTATATCAACTCACTCTGTTCAGTCTGGTAAAGAGTGTAGTGTGTACACCATGGGCGTAGCCAGGATTTTTTTTCGGTTGGGGGGGATTTTTTTTCTCCCCCCCCCCGCGAAAAAAAATATTTGTATGTATTTATGTGTACATAATCTTTATTACATTCTGACCCTTCATTCTTTTGGAACACATTTATTGTGCCCTAGAATAGGTTCTTCCTGTAGTAAGTGGAAAAATTGTTGACTCTCAGCCATTGCTAGCAAGGGGGCCTGGGGAGCGCTAGGAGCTCCCCCCAGCGCGGGGCAGAGCCCTGCCGCTAAGAGCACTATTTCTGGTATTGAATGCCAACAAAATATATATTCTGAGGTATCTACAGTGCATTTTCCTGCTATTAAAAAGTCTTATTTCAAAAACCTAGTGTGCTATTCTTACTGATTTAGACCCTCCCGCACCGTTCGGGGCATTTGCCGTCAAGCTGTTTCCACAAAAAATCTGTCACTGCTAATATCTGAAGACTCTTCCCACTTGCTCTGAGGACCTCCACGAATGTGTGGCGCCATGTGTGTACTAGGATGTCATCCCGTTTCTTATTATGCGTTATTAATTTTGTCGGAGAACATGTCCCGCAAACCTCATGCGACGCTCTGTCACAATCTTACTAATGGGTCGACTCACAGTTCGGCATAGGATTTCCTTGATTTACACCAGATCTCTATAACTGACTCCTAAAATATGTCTTAGCCATCTTTGTTGAGCCACATTTAGTGTTTTTCAATTTCGGCAGATGACTATTCACTGCACTTTATTAATGGAGCCCCGCCACTGGTAGAAATGTGTAACCTCTCTTGACTACGCTCTTGGAATTAGGTGACTGTAGTTTGCTTTAGATTTTATATCAAAAAGGGAAGTTTTATCGTCAAAATCATCTGTTGGGGGTTTTAAACTAAAAAATCTCAGGACTTTGTTTTTTTTTTTTACTTTTCAAAACCCAATTTAGCTACGATCATGGAATTTGGTAACTGTAGTTTGCTTTCGAATAATATTGAAGATAGAGGTTTTCCAACTTAAAACGCTCTGTAGGGGGATTTTAAACTCAAAACCATCTGGAGGAGAGGAGTTTAAACTCAAAAATCCCCATTGGCTTGGCTACGCTCAAATAATTTTAGTGTGTAATTTGCTATTTTTTATATTGAAGAGGTTCTTTCTGAAGAAAGATTTAAACTCAAAAACCCTATTGGCAACGCACATAGCATTTTGAGTACGTAATTTGCTTTTTTTTTTTTACATTATAGATGTATTTTTTAGCTTTAAATCCCGCTGGCGGGGGATTTAAACTAAAAAAAACCTTTGGCTACGCTCATAGATTTTAGAGTGTGTAAATTGCTTTTGTTTTTTTATTGAAGATGTATTTTTTAGCTTCAAACGCCACTGGAGGGAAGTTTAAACTTAAAACTGAGTCAAAACCCATTTAGCTACGCTCATAACATTTTGAGTGCATAATTTGCTTTTTTTTTCATATTGAAGAGGGGGTTTATCGTAAATTTTGGAGGGGTTTTAAAATCAAAATCTTCCTTAACTGTGCTCTTGGAATTAGGGGATTGTCGTTTGCATTTTTTTGTTTTGTTTTATAGAAGAGGGGGATTTAACTGCAAAAAACCCTGGTAGGGGGTTTGAAACTTAAAACCCCCTGTTAGGGGGTTTTAAAATGAAAACCCCCTTGGCTGCGCTGGGGCAAGTGATGGTTTAGTATTAAAATCTCACCTAAAATAAACAAAAACATAGCAAAATTTCAGTCACTAAAGTCCGTCTCCCCCCCCCTGGGGGGGTATTTCATTTCCCTGGCTACGCCCATGGTGTACACGTTATTTCTCCCACATGAATTCTCGGAACAAGTGGAAACTTTATAGACAATACATGAATCAATAAAAAAAATATTAAAATAACCAATTAGTCAATTAATTGCTGGTAATTAATTATTTTGTTTAATACAAAAATGGAAATTAATCCTTCAGTATTTACAGATATCGCTAAATATGTTGGGTTTTGCCATCCTAGATAATTGTACAGGTTATTTATCCCATACCCATTCTCGGATCAAGCTGAAACTTTTTAAAAATTATTTATTGTACCTAAGATAACAAAAATACATTTAAAAATTAACCAATTAGTCAATTAGTTATTGTTTTTTTTTTCAACTATAATAAGGGAAATAACTTTTACTTTTTTGAGAGGTATAGTTGTAAGTGCATTGTTTTGACTCTTTGATAAGTTTTGTCTTTTAAAAAAGGATTTTTTTAAATTTTGCTTGTTTTTGTTGCTTGAATGTCCAATGAGTAGTATTGATTGTACTATTACAAGCTGATTTAAAGTTGTGAATTAGTAGCATTGATTGTACTATTACAAGCTGATTTAAAGTTGTGAATTAGTAGCATTGATTGTACTATTACAAGCTGATTTTAAAGCTGTTAATTAGTAGCATTGATTGTACTATTACAAGCTGATTTTAAAGCTGTTAATTAGTAGCATTGATTGTACTATTACAAGCTGATTTAAAGCTGTGAATTAGTAGCATTGATTGTACTATTACAAGCTGATTTAAAGTTGTGAATTAGTAGCATTGATTGTACTATTACAAGCTGATTTAAAGCTGTGAATTAGTAGCATTGATTGTACTATTACAAGCTGATTTAAAGCTGTGAATTAGTAGCATTGATTGTACTATTACAAGCTGATTTAAAGCTGTGAATATAATCTTTAACTGGATTACATTTAGCTGCTCGGTTGTGCGATATATGCTGTGGATATCGTCTCGATGGTTCTGGATTTGAACCCTGCCCACCGCCATCACTTGCCGTCCTGTCGCTCCTGCGGTAGGTTTGGGCTTGGATGTAATAATCTTCATTTCGGAAGCTTGTAAAACAAACAAACAAGCAAGATGTTTAAACATCAAAACGTGCGCTGAAGTGTCAGTGTCTCTACCTTTGTAAACAGTAGATAAAATTTTGGGGAAAAAAATTAGATTATTTCTAAAGAGCTCTACCTCTAAAGTATGCATTCATACTCTCACATATTATACGATACAACAGTATTTTAATAACCTAAGGAAGGTGACCCAACGACATATATGTGTTTATTTACACGAGGACATGACAGACACATAGGACATCTGCCTTGAGCACAACATCTTCATCTCGGCTCTAGACCTGGGCGGAAATCGTTCTCTCTCTTCTCTAACGTCAACATCCCTCCTAGCCTAGTGTCTAATAGTGCGCACCATCTGCACTATCTTGGGTGGCGGTGTGCAAGGCAAGGTTATAACAGTATTAACGTCAACATCCCTCCTAGCCTAGTGTCTAATAGTGCGCACCATCTGCACTATCTTGGATGGCGGTGTGCAAGGCAAGGTTATAACAGTACTAACGTCAACATCCCTCCTAGTCTAGTGTCTAATAGTGCGCACCATCTGCACTATCTTGGATGGCGGTGTGCACGGCAAGGTTATAACAGTATTAACGTCAACATCCTTCTCTAGTCTAGTGTCTAATAGTGCGCACCATCTGCACTATCTTGGATGGCGGTGTGCAAGGCAAGGTTATAACAGTATTAACGTCAACATCCCTCCTAGTCTAGTGTCTAATAGTGCGCACCATCTGCACTATCTTGGATGGCGGTGTGCACGGCAAGGTTATAACAGTATTAACGTCAACATCCTTCTCTAGTCTAGTGTCTAATAGTGCGCACCATCTGCACTATCTTGGATGGCGGTGTGCACGGTAAGGTTATAACAGTATTAACTTTAACATCCTTCTCTAGTCTAGTGTCTAATAGTGCGCACCATCTGCACTATCTTGGATGGCGGTGTGCACGGCAAGGTTATAACAGTATTAACGTCAACATCCTTCTCTAGTCTAGTGTCTAATAGTGCGCACCATCTGCACTATCTTGGATGGCGGTGTGCACGGCAAGGTTATAACAGTATTAACGTCAAGATCCCTCCTAGCCTAGTGTCTAATAGTGCGCACCATCTGCACTATCTTGGATGGCGGTGTGCAAGGCAAGGTTATAACAGTATTAACGTCAACATCCCTCCTAGTCTAGTGTCTAATAGCGCGCACCATCTGCACTATCTTGGATGGCGGTGTGCAAGGCAAGGTTATAACAGTATTAACGTCAACATCCCTCCTAGTCTAGTGTCTAATAGTGCGCACCATCTGCACTATCTTGGATGGCGGTGTGCAAGGCAAGGTTATAACAATATTAACGACTTATATCAGCATTAAAAATTTATTTATGCCTATATAAATATTTTAGAGTTAGCCATATACTTGTGAAAATGTTTTTTGGTTCCTAATTTGAGACCATCTAAAGGTAAAGTTAAGTTACTGATTTAAAATAATTACATTATTCTAATGAAGAATTCAAATATAGCAAATGTATATCTATCCAAAACATTAATTTTCTCGTATATTCAATAGACATTGTAAAGTAGCCTAATTTGAATATATTAATGTAAAATTAAATGTTTAATAATTGTTAAAAATGGATCATCACAAATACCATAGATAGTTTTTAGACATCTACATCTTCCCCATTTCCAAAACATTAACTTTAAAATTGAAGATTCTATACTTAGCTAGCAAAATGGTAATGTTTTAATATGTAATCTACGTTTACAATCAAAGAACTGTAGTCGTAAAAACTTGAACAACTATTAAAACTAGCTAAAATTTTAATAATATAAAGATTTGTAAAATGCATACTCTAATAACTAAAAATCAATGGAAGAAAACGTTTAACATTTAAAATTGCATATATATATATATATATTAATAATTTTGCTAATACAATATATTTTGATGTTTCGTTTCAGATTTAAATTGCGCTATTCTGGATGAGAATGATATACGGGCAATAACAGAAGCAATAGCAGCCCAAGGAACTCTGATTCCAGGTCAGACCCCAAATGCGCAGCTGGACCAGGCTTTAGTGAATATCATAACCAAGCAGATACAACAATTTATCCCCAACCTTCCAACACATCCTATAAATGGTGGATTTCAGGATCTCAATGGTGAAGGCTCTGAAGAAACTGGTGGTCACGGACAGCATTGGAGGAGTCCGCAAAGAAACAGACATCGCTATAGGGAAGTAAATTCCGATGAGAAGAAGCGCTTTTCAACACCAACAGTTACAAGACTTGCATCAGCGATTGGTAAGGAAAGAAACAGACATCGGTTTGGTGGTGTGAACTCCAAAGAGAAGAAGCAATTTACAACATCAACAACACCAACTACAGCAGCTATTGGTAAACGTCACTTGAAGAAGCAACAAAGAAACAGACATCGCTTTGGTGGTGGAAGCTCTGAAGAGAAGAAGCTACTTACAACAACAACACCAACACCACCAACAACAACTATACCAGCAATTGGTAAACGTCACTTGAAGAAGCAACAAAGAAACAGACATCGCTTTGGTGGTGGAAGCTCTGAAGAGAAGAAGCTAGTTACAACAACAACACCAACACCACCAACAACAACTATACCAGCAATTGGTAAACGTCACTTGAAGAAGCAACAAAGAAACAGACATCGCTTTGGTGGTGGAAGCTCTGAAGAGAAGAAGCTACTTACAACAACAACACCAACACCACCAACAACAACTATACCAGCAATTGGTAAACGCCACTTGAAGAAGCAACAAAGAAACAGACATCGCTTTGGTGGTGGAAGCTCTGAAGAGAAGAAGCTACTTACAACAACAACGCCAGCAACAACTGCAGCAGTGGGAAAACGCCAAGCTCCAACCACACTTTCACCTTTCACTTCTAGACGCCCCTCAAAGAAAACAAGCGTAGCCGGTATAATAAAACTCCCACTTAACGCCGAGAGCGTGCGTTTAAGACCTACCAAAAATAGCAACACATTTAGATATGACAACACTGCACAGACAAGCACTCAAGTGCCAACAAATGTGAGTAAAGATTCAGCTTCCGGTGCTAAAGCTAAAAATCAACCAAGAACAAACCCTCGTTTCAAGCCATTTTAAGCCAAACGGAGATTCAGAAAAAGAATTTTAATATGTAACATTAATATATTAAAATCTCGATTAAAACATAAGCTGTTTTTTTTTTTCTAGCATTTTACCTTTATACATCGTACACTAAGCTATTTACATACATACCTTTTTTAAAAAAAGTAGGATCTATCATCGAATACAAAAAACAATTTCTTCAGGTAGTTTAAAAGTAAATACCGGTATAGATATATTTAGATAACAGTGAGCAGCAAATTGATGGCTATCTTATTAGATTTTTCCAAAGCTTTTGACAAAGTTCACCACCATAGTTTGCTTAAAAAAATAAAATATTTTGGCATTGAAGGTCCATTGCATCAGTGGATTAAAGATTTTCTGATAGGGAGAGAACAAACTGTAATAATAAATGGCTCTAAATCAACACCAATAACAGTCAACTCAGGTGTACCTCAAGGAACAGTCTACTACTATTTTTAATTTACATAAATGATTTACCACCGATTTACGAAATTGCATTAGTTCAGGAACTAAAGTTAGATTATTCGCAGATGATTGCATAATATAAAGAACAATAAAATGTTTGTTTGTAAAATGTTTTACATAATTCGGATGTTCCTTCAGAGTTGAAGATAGTTTACTTCCTAGTCCAAACCTCCCGCAGGACGACGGGGGATGGGAGCGGGCAGGGTTTGAACCCTCGACCGTCGATAAATCCGAACGACAGTCCAGCACGCAAACCGCACGACCAGGCAGCCATCCAATAAAAACAACACAAGGATTTGGAAATTTTACAAAGAGAATTAGATGAATTACAGAAATGGGAATCAAATTGGAGCATGTCTTTCCACCCAGAAAAATGTCAGTTATTAAGAGTAACAAAAAAACTAAAACAAATTAATTCCACCTATTTTATTCATGGTAAACCAGTAACTCAGACTAAAAACGCAAAATATTTACGTGTTATAATAAATGAAAAACTGTCATGGAATCCCCATATTGTTGAAACTATCGAAAAATCAAATAAAGCATTAGGGTTTATTAAAAGAAATTTCTATAAATCAAATAAGAAAATGAAATTAAAATGTTATTTAACCTTGTTTAGGCCTTGTTCGGGATAGAAGACTTAAAAGTAAAGTAGCAATTATACATAAAACACTGAACCATAATCTTTAAATACAAAAATAAAATTTAATAAAATACTCAGAAAGACACAAAGATAAAAGTACATTCCTCGTTCCATATGCTAGAATGAATTTGTACAAATGCTCCTTCTTCCCCAGTGCTATTAGAGCATGGAATGGGCTACCTGAGCTAGCCAGAATAACCAGTGATTTAGGTCATTGGTTAATATGCATGAATAAATGCATGACGCGTAGGACGTAATCATCTTCTTTTTTGAAGTAACGTCTGTATTATATAAGATAAGATATATGCATATAAAAACATCTATTACCCTTACAACTTTTAAACAATAACGTTTTACTTAACAATTACAACAAGGAATCTTTCCTAGAATTCTATTCTATTGTTTAGCCTATATGAAAGAATAACTAGTGACTCGGGCTTTAAAAAAATCAAAATACATGTACTTATATCTTATTATTAACACAAACCTAATAGAAAACCTAGCAATGTGCAGGTGGTGCGGTAAGAGATATCAAACTTCCATTGGCAATTCATGGGTGCCCGAAGGTATAAATAGGTGCAAGGTGGTGCACATGCACCCCCCCCTGGATTCTGAGTAGACAAATTCTAACCTTTTTTGCACCGTCAGATCCATCAAAATCTAAGAAGCTAGTGAAAAAGTAGTGTTTCAAATTGCGACTGAAGTACAGTTGTAAAGATATGTTAATGTTGTGGAAAACTAGCCTATAGGCTTAACAGGAATGGATGGCCGAACATGTCCTTGCACCCCTCTAAATTCTGAGTAGCCACATTTTAACCTATTTGTTACACTTTCAAATCGATTAACTTATGTTAAGCAGCAATTTCAGTAGTTTTACTTTCACTGAGGTAAAGTTGTAAAGATATGCCATTATTTTAAGAAACTATAAGCTAGTCTGTAGTTCATGTCCGAGCAATTCTTTGCACTATAAAGGATGTTTTATAGTTTTTATTATATTTAGTTAAGGTATTGAAAATGATGTTTTTCTTTTGTATTTTGTTGTTGTTGTTGTTATTTTATTTATTGCCTTGGAGAAGAAATCCTTGTCAGTTGTCTTTCGACGTGATACGTGCGAAGCATTCTTGGAACAAGAGTAAAAAGTGTCATTGTATTCCCGTCTCTCAAGTTGCGGTCGTTGTTAAAGCAAACGAAAAAAAAAAAAATAGCAGGTAAAACACGTCCACAAGTTCTTCACATGCCGTCGTCTGAGTTTGTATAAATGGAGCACTGGTAGCAGTAAGAAACCAAAAGATAAAATAAAAAATACGAGCAGCAATATAATAAATTAGCTTCATTCACTCGGTATTTTGGTCATGAAACTGCAGATAACTCAGGCACTGAGAAGGCCCTAGCGAGAGCGTTGGTGTTAAATTTACCTCTTTTGTGTGAGACACAGTGGACTGAGAAATATAAATCTATTCAAGCTTTAAGTCACAACTTCAAGAAGATCTTTGGCGGATCTTAAAATAACGGCTGCTAGTCAAACCAGACAATAAACATATGTGTAACCAGTGCCTGCTCCTCGCGTGTTTCTGATTTGTCTTTTAATTGTCGTCCATTATTCATCTGTTGTTGAACCAGTTTCCCTTAATATTCTCCGTTACAAGAAAGGCGAGGCTACGACTTGAAGCCATATATGGAGCTTGCACCCCTTTGCAAAAAAATCCTGCGGGCGCCCATGCGTGGCATTCATTAACCTTTTGAATCTCACTACAAACACAAAACGAATTTATTGTATTATTTAGTAATGACCAGACCTGCCAGCTGAATTTTTTTCAAGATTTCGGCTGGCTGACATAATTTTTCGGCTGATATCTGGATTAGCCGGATTTCTCCGTGAATTGACATTTGTGGCTGATTTCCGGCTGATTAGAAAAATATTCGGCTAGTTCGGCTTATGCCTTGCCAATAATAAAGTAATAAAACTTCATGAATAAAAGACTTTAGAAAAAACTTTATTTCAAATATATAAAAAAAAACAACACTTTTATATTCTGTCATAATTTACATTATTTAGAGTGCAATATATCAGTTTGTAATTGTCATGGATGAAACAAACACGATGTAGCTTATTAGCTGTTAGACTTGATCATTTGCTGTTTATTATCAAACCGGTAACCGAAAACATGCACTCAACTGGAACAGATGATGCTGATAGGTGAAGTCGAGCCAGTTGAGTAAGATATGGATACAAGGATGATGCAGCACTGCTACGCCAGAAATCGAGAACATCATAAAACTGAACAATAGGTGCCGTCAAATAGTTTGCTATTTCCACTGCTACCTGAAAAAAAAGTTCAAAAAATCAAAATACAATTTTACTAACTGTTTGGTTATAAAACATTTCATTACAGTACACAGTAAATGTAATATTTATCTTGTTCAGTTAATAGATAATAGTAAACAATTATTGGAATAAAAACCTATACTAAAATGTCACCAAAGGTACTTAAATAGCCTAATATTAAAACTACTGCTTGAATTTAAAAAATACAAATAAAATAATATAAAATACCTTATTGGTACAATCGTTGGGTGGCTGTTCAATTTTCAATTCATTCATCAGCTCCATTAGCAACCTCTTACATCTGCTTTCTTCGGAAACATCTTCACTGACTAGTTGCGAATGTGATACATCATCTTCAGACAAGAAGTGTGGTTGCTTCTGGCCGTGGAATCAATGATTTTAAATCTGGATCAAGCAGCTGATGCAGCTTAATGTTATCATTGACAGGAAATCGATGGTCAAGTGGGTTGAGTACTGACTGTTGATCATTTGCATCTTGTCATCATCAACACTTGACGCTGTGCAGATCTTTTTGATATGCATTTTCATCAGTGGCATTGCTGATAAGGTTGGCATTGAGCAGCTAAAGAGATCAGTGAGATTTTGGAAGGGTTTTAAAAAGGTAACAAGTTCACCTAAAAAATCAATTTCATCTTCATGGAGGCATATGTCAACACGCCCAATACGCTTGAGAGTATTTTGGACCTCCCTTTTCAAATTAAATATTGACTGAAACCTCATCAGTGTTGAATTCCAACGTGTTGCACATGATCCCTTCAATGACTTATGATTGTGTGTATGCATACTGTTAACATCAGTGGAATCAATGCTGCTTTCCGAGTTATCCACTATTGATACATGAATTGATCATCCACATGAAGCTATTCACACACTGATGACATGCCTTCTTTCAGGGTTTTAATAATTTCTTTATCCTCTGTAAACGCTGTCTCATCTTCCATAATTGCAGTTTTTAAATGAAGTGCAGTTATGATGTTGCGGCACTTTTGTAGTATATGCAGTACATCTTCATTTCTATTAATGCTATCAGTAGTAAGCAAAAGGTGCAACGCATGTGCTGTACAATGCTGATAGGAATCAATCTTTAAAAGTTTTGAAGTCTTGATCATATTTGTAGCACCATCATGGCAGCTAGTTTTGAAAAGCTTTTTGGGATCAACACCAAAGCTTTTCAGAACAGTGCTGATATGGTCAGCAAGGTCGTGTGCAGCATGAGTAGGCAAAGCATGACAGCCAAGTGTGACAATTTTATATGTCCAATCGTGGTCTAAAAAGGAAGTCCGGATGCCAAGGTAATTGATAGCCCGATATCGATCAGTTCATCCATCAAAGAGCAAACAAAGTGAATTGACTTTAGTCATTTTAGTTTTGACAGCTGAGCTGACCTGATAGCTTGATAAACGTCATCTAGGGCTATTCCAGCAAGTGTTACAGGTGCAGGTATGTTGAGAGATGGGCAATTAATTTTGAAAAACTCAACAAAACCTTTTTCAAAGGCGAGTAAGTCTCTACAAAACCAGAGGACAATATCTCTTGTCACTTCATGGCTTGATGTTGCCTGACATTGACTGGCCCCTTTTCCATACTTACTTAAATATCCCATAATTTTGTTTGATTTTTCCTTACTTTGTACTGCTACATCATGCTTGACACTCAAATGAAGATTCATATTGCCACTTGATGTTGTTGCAGCAAAATTCGTAACTTTTGAAATGTGACCCTTGTCACCCAGTGACTGCTGAGTAGTCAGGCACAGCTGACAATAGACCCGATCTTCGTCAACATTTCTCCCATCAGCAGAGAACAGGCCACCAAAATATCTCCAGCATTGGGCATTGGAATTTCCATGTTGGCTAGGCGGTTTAGATTTTACATGTAATTTGGTAACAAACTGCATCTCTTCTCGGTTTAGATGACATCTACTCACATTTGAGTTCACCTTGGTTAATATGCATGACTAAATGCATGACGCGTAGGACGTAATCATCTTCTTTTTTGAAGTAACGTCTGTATTATATAAGATAAGATAAGACATACGAATCATTATTTATAGATTTAGCTAGTTCATTGCAACAGTTAATTTAGGCTTAATTAGGCATAAGACCATTTATTTTATACACAGGCTTACCTTTTTACTAGTAGAAGTAGAAGATCGCTAAGCCATTTATTTTATAAAACAGATTACGACCTTTATTTAAAAATGCAATCGATTTTAAAACGGAATGCCAAGAAAAAATTGAAAAAAAGAAAAACTTTACGGCGCATCATTCATTTTCGGCGAATTTTTGGCGGACAAAATATGGCGGCTAATACGGCCCGCCACATTTTTTCGGCGGATTTTAGGCGGACAAAAATTCGGCGCGCGGCGCCGGCTGAGGGGTCTAATAATGACACTAGAAGTCAAATGACTCGATATAGATGTCACGATGTCTTGAATGATGTTGGCCTAATGATGAGATTGTGTTGATTAGACAACAATGCGTTTCTAGCATTCTTATTTCGAATAGTTCTCTCATAAAAAACAATTTCAGAACACTCAAACAATATCGAGATGCCGGAGATACTACTTTAAAGTATGAACTAAAAAAAAAATATTTTCCATAATATTATTGTTATTGGAAGAACTAAAATTCTTTATTCTTTTCCTTAAAATTTTCTAATACAATTTTTATAGAAATTTCACAAACAAGATGGCGACTTCCAGTGACGATTCAGACGAAAATGATTTTATCGTGATTGGTACAGCTGTACCTGAGCTATCTGATGGTAAACATTCCTTAATAAAGGAGAATATAGACTCTAGATATTGAATTCTTATGTTATAGACCTTAATTCAAAAAAGAAAATAATTAGATCTGGATATATCTACTAGTGCTGTCTAAAGAATAGAAAGTTAAAAAGGGAAACTCCGATGGTTTTGACAATTTTTGATATAGTCTAATAATAAAAAATATGTGTTTTGATTTACAGATAATAAATATTTGATTCTCCTTTTTTTTCTTTGCAATAATAACTTAGTATTTGATGTTTTTCTGACATAATATTCCTGTGCATCCAAAACAGTCAGACTTTCACCGGGTTTCTATGTGACGTCACAAAGGTGTTTTAATCTATTGACTTATAGTATAGTTATTGTATATAACAGAAGACCATAAAGCAAAGTTTACATTCTTGTAAAAGTAATATATCTTCGTCTATGCAGTTAGATCTAGATCTTGTAAGCAAAGAAAAAATGGGTATTAAAAGTAGATTTACATGCTTGACTAACCACAGCGGTCTGTATTGTCTCGCCAGACCACACAACAAACACTATCGCTTGGTTGTCTTGTCATGACCGACTACACGTAGTCTCGACTAGCCTTACACTGACCAGTTTGTTCGAATCAGTCAGACACACGATCTATTTACTTCTTGGGACAGAGAAAGGCTTAGATGAAAAATGTTACTCTTTTTCTCGAGATGATTATCCTAAAAAAAATGCTTTTAGATCTATCTATACATGTGTATATGTATATATATATATATATATATATATATATATATATATATATATATATATAACTGTATCATAGCTCTGGACTAGGCCGTCACTAAGCCTAATAGCTACTGTAAGAATGAAGCGATACAATTGGTCAAATCTAGTTTCTCTTTCAGTATTGTTGATGGAAGTGACCTATGAACTAGCTTAAAACAAAATCTCATAGAATCCCTTTTTTTTTTTAGATGTCAAGAATTTACTGACTAATTTATTAAATATAAATGTTTCTAAGCATTTAAATAAAAATTGGTAAAATGTTTACTATTACAACTTTTTATGCAGAATTTAAATATGTTAATAACTCAAATTTGAAAAACCATCGGAGTTTCCCTTTCTGCAGTTTCAGTTCGAGTTACTCAAGTTACTATCACTGTGTCAGTACCGGTAGTCAAAAAGTAAAAATATAATAATAAAAATAATATTAAAATAAAGATAAAATAAAATAAATACTTTTAATAGATCTATATTATTTATATAAATTATTAAATCTAATTACAATTTTAAAAAATCTAGCTAGAGAGTGGCGTACTAGACTGGATTCTAGATCTATACTATATTATAGACTTTATAATCTATTTCTAACTAAAATAATATAATAATATATTATTAGTTAATAATCATATTAATATTACAATTACATAGGTAATATACATTACATGATATAGACTATTATAGACATAGTAAATAGATTTAATAGATCTAGTTGTAACGTGTAGTTCTAATTCAGTAATCCAGATGAGGCTGCCACATCTAATCATCATCATATAAATATTCATAATCTGTAAGATCTTCCACTTGAATGTCTTGATCTAGATCTTGCATATTCTAATCTAGTTAGTAGTACTAACTATGACTCTAGACTGAGCTAGACTAGATCTAGTATAGTCTAATTGTGGATATAAATGGCTTATGAATTAGAAAGTGTCTTAGTCACTTGATTCAGAAGATTAAAGATGATTGCACTGTTTCACATGACCAACCATACAAAACAAAGTTGCAACCTGCATAATTTTCCCATATTTCATGCAGACTAAGTCTAAGCCATTGTCCACTGGCAGTCTATTTAAAAGTTTTTATTTCCCTCATCTGTGTCTGTCTTCAATAATGGTTTTTCTTTGAGTTTCAAATGTTTTTCCAGCAGCCTTTGTGAGAGCTCTCCGACTGTCTCTTTCAGAGGCCATCTGCTGCGAGCTACTTTTCCTCTATGCCACTTTGTCAAAAAAAGATCGCCTTTGGCATGCTGTCGTCTCCCTTGCAGCATATAAGTGTCTGACCCTTTGCAAATGTCGAATTCTAAGTAGTGCTTCTATACTGTCCATACCGGATTCCAAGAGAACATAGATCTAGTTATTTGTAATGTAGTCTTGCCAGTGTAAGCCCATCATGAAGCGAAGACACCTTTGATGGAAAAGTTCAAGGAGCCTTAAATGCCTTTGATAGAGCACCCAGGTTTCAGAGCCATACAAAATTGTGGTGAGAACCAATGCTTTATTATAAATATTGATTTTGGTTACTAGGCGAAGTGACCTATTCCACCATATTCTAAGACTTAGGCAACCAAAAGCACAGTTGGCCTTTGTGAGACAGTTGTCTATTTCTCTGGACAGTGATGCATATTTGGCCATTGTGCTGCCCATAAAGGTAAAGTGGTCAACAACATTAAGGAGATGGCCATTCGCATTGATTTGTGGGTCTGGATTAGTTCCCATTGGGGACTTCTGAAGCATGACATCCATTTTATTAATGGAGAATGTTGAATATGCTGCCATCTATGCTAAATGTAATTTAGCATTGCTCCAAAGAATATTTCAAAGAGTGATGGAGCAAGCTCGCAACCCTGCTTCACACAATGGTTTAACCCTTAGCTTTGAGTTTTATTCTACCTATTTTTTTGTGAGCCATTTCAAATTTGTAAGATAAAATTGAAAAAAAATTAGACTATAAATTTGTTTTCATTATTTGTACACATAATTATAGATCAACCTTTGCAAAAGCCAACAACTGTTCAGGATCAAACTGCTACAGATAAACAGGGCAGGCGGAGATTCCATGGAGCATTTACTGGTGGCTTCTCTGCTGGTTATTTTAACACAGTTGGATCTAAGGAAGGTAAGGCAATGAGAAGGGAAGAGGGCAATCATTTTATTTTGCATTGAAAACAAAGTGTATTTTTAAGAAATAAGTAAGGATGTATTAAAAAGGACAAAATAATTTGGATGAGGAGTTGATGTCATAGGGGAAAACGTGAAGCTTGGGTAATGGTACTTCTCATTCGGTGTTATTAATACTATAAAAAGATTCATCATAAATAAGTCAATAACTGATTATCAAAGCTATTACAATAAAATATGTTACTGTTGCCAGCCATTGAAAAACTGACTTTGTTATGCCCTGACAAAGTCATCTTTTGATGACTCCCACGTTTGTTGAGTTTAATTGTAAATATTTATATATTTCCAAATAAGTTTACATTCAATCAATTTCTGTTAAGAATTTTGTTTATGTTTTTATTTGTAGGATTCACTCCTTCTACATTTATATCATCAAGACAAAAAAAGTCTGAGAATGCAGACAAGATTCTTAATACACCTGAAGATTTTATGGACGAGGAGGTTAGTTTGTTTATTTTACATTTCTAAGATTAATTTTATTAAAACTCTTTAAATGTTTGTGAGAGAAAATTTAGAACATTCTAGGTTGTTGTTTTTTTTTTCAATGTTTTTATGGCATGCAACAAAAAGTAGTTTTCATAAATTTAGTGTACAAAAAAAAAGTCCTACTTTTCTTTATCATACATTATATTTGAGCTATATTGTTTAGCTTCATAGACTGCCTTTGATTATAATGACTCTTACGTAAAACAAATATACTTTTATATACTTTCACGTTTTTCAATGATGTGATTTAGGATCTTGAAGAGCATGGAATAGCACCTCGAAAATTTGCCACTGCAGTTGGATACACCTCTGAAGAAAGAAAAAGGAAACTTCAGGATGATGTTATGCAAATAGCCTCAGCTTCTGGTCTTGATATGACACCAGCCCTTGTTGATTTCATTGTACCTGAACAGTGAGTACACTAAATGTAATCCAACAGCTCCTATTTCTGGTTGAAAAAATCCTATCCATACCCTAAGCAAAGAATAAAAAATTCTTAAAAAATAAACATTTTGAAGAAAAAAAAAGAATAAAAATCTTAGATCTAATACTAATAAATAAATAAACAACTGTAACAAAATATATAACAATATGTCTATTTAAAAAGTATATGTACTTTTAATATCTTTAGAATTAAAAAAAATATTCAAAAATACTCATTTTCCTGGATGTGGGCTTTTACAATGGGGCTTCAAGCCTGTTCTTTTGAAGAACTCTTTCAATAGTAATTTAAAAATGAAACACATCAGGTTTTTACCAAAAAAAATTATTTTACCATGCTCTAGTTTTCGTTTTAAATGAAACATGAGTTCTTCTTAACAGAAAGTTTTAAAAAAATGTTGCTAGCATTCCAATGCATTATCCTGCTGTAGGACTTAAACTTAAAAGACACATAGTAGGAGCTATTGGGGGAGGAATAAAATTTTATCAATTTAATATTGTTTAATTTATACTTATTTCCCCCTTAACAATCATAAATTATGAGTTAGTTGTGAGACATGTACAATTTTTAAAAATGTAATACATATCATGTATTATCTTTTAGGATACCAATAGGAATTCAACTTCTTTGCAAAATGGGATGGCGAGAAGGACAGGGTTTGGGTCCTCGTAAGAGAAAGAAGAGGAAGAAACAAAGCTCAAAACAAACTAGTAATTATCAAAACAAGTCTTTAACTAAAATTATACTAGTAGAATTATTATTAAACTTAACCTACAATTGTTTAGGTAACCATATTAATGGCACAAAAATATTGTCCATTTTTGTATCCTCTTTATTTAGATCCTAGTATAAAAATGTATGGCTGTGCTCTACCACCACCCTCAGATGATGATCAATCTGTAAGCTTCATTTCATTTTTAATGTTACCTTACAATGTAAAAAATATTCTATTTGTTAAAGGATAAAGCAAAAAACTATTGCTGAAGTTTAGAAAATTCTTCCATAACTTTTTTTCAAATATCAGCACTCAAGTTTTTTATATACATATTTGTTATTCTTGCAGGACTCTGATGAGTTTGTCCCTCAGAATTTAGAAAACATTAAATTTGCCCCTAAAGATGTTTGTCCCATAGCTCTAGAAGTTAAAAATGATGTGCATGGGCTAGGCTATCATGGTATTGATTCTAGTTTGGCACTACCCCGATCTCACATTCATCTTTTCCCACCACCATTACGTTCTTCTGGAAGCAGAAAGGGCATTCAAGGGTTGGTAAGTTCTTTTGATTGCTAGTTTCTAATAGTTCTCATGGTTTATGATGTGATGATTGTAATGAGGATGTTAATATTCAGTCATGTCTGCTGTAGGCGTTTGGAGTTGGTGTGTTTGAGGGTGAGGATGAAAACATCTATGCCACTGACAGCCTTTCAAACTACCACACCACCATGAGGTTAGAGGATGAAGAAGACAATACATTTGGCTGGACAGCACCACGACAGCATGGTAGGCAATAGTATAACAACATCTCTTGTAGTTAATTTTTAATTGGGATAAATTATTTGACTCTTTCTTCATATTTTGATTTGATTTAAATAGTTTGAAATGATTACAAAACTAATGTTAGGCATACAATCATATAATGGTATTAGTCTAATTATTTACAATAGCACAATGAAAAAGAAAAACAGTTTGTTAATATAAGATAATTTAAGTTTGCAATAAATGGAATAGCTTTACAAATAATAATAAGTCTTGTCCTTGGATTTTCTTTGGATCTCAAATGTGTATCTCGCTGCCTTTGTAAGTGACCTCCAGCTGTCTCATTCTGAAGCTGCATGCAACCAGGTGCTCTCTTCTATGTCAACCAAGGCAAGTTGTTACCTCTGTTATGTCAACCACCATAAGTTCACCAAAAAAAGACTGCTTTTGGCAAATGTTCATCTCCCATACGGGATACGTGCCCTGCCCAGCGTTGGGCTATAAGAAGTCCCTCCATACTGTCCATACCGGCTTTTGCAAGGACATCACTATTTGTAGTGCAGTCTTGCCACCATATGTCCATGATGGAGCGCAAGCATCTTTGGTGAAAGCGTTCAAGTAGTCTTAGTTGCTTTCTGTATAATACCCATGTTTCAGATCCATATAGAAGGTTTACAAATATAATGTACTTTAATGTTAAAAATGCAACAATTATTTCTTAGAAGATACTTTTTTCTCTTACCAGGCCAACAAACTTTGCCTGTTACTTATGTTGGAAAACTGTTGGAAGGATTTTGTCTATCATCTAAACCTTTGCAGCCAAGAAAAGTAAGTTTTATTGAAACATATACAAAATCAAAAACTTTGTAACATAATTAAATTTTTAAACTGAAATGTTCAACATTCATTACTATATGTATATCAGACTGACTTTTTTTTTCTCCAGAAATATCCGCCACCTACACTGCCACATAATTTCAAACCCCAGCATTGGTTCCGCAAGAAACGAGTGCTCAGCCATTTACCAGACAACCTAAAGAATAATGATGACACGCAAGCACCTAAAAAGCTAACAGCTGTAGATAGGGGGCTTTTGTTGGGGGAAACCCCTATTATGAGTGAGCCTGAGCTCATACCTTATACATATAGTTATACAATGTTATATTATCAATCTTATTTTACACTAACTAATGTAATTAACTTTTCCAGAGTCTGTATTTGATTTGGTACAGAAAGAAGATATGAATAGAATAGAAGCCACCAAAGCAGCCATTGCTATGTCACAGACTCTGAAAGATAAAGCCAAGAATGAATTGTCTTCAAGATTTCAGACAGTTGAAACCCATGAAAATGTAAACAGTTTTTGTAATTCTTGAGAATTCCTAATTCTAGAAAAAATGGAACATTTTTGCAAAAAATAGTTTTGTTCCTTTACACAAATCTTTTAAGAGTCATTTGCATGTCATTTAACTTTTTTATTTTATTTTGATTTATTAGTTGCCATAATACAAGTTTGTAAAAAAAATTAAGTGTGTAAACAATTAAATGTCATGACCAAAAAATATAGTATATACTAAGAATTTTATAGTTATTTTAGCCACTGTGTGAAGTAGTTTTGGACCCTCAAAACTCAGTTTGAAATATTGTCCTATGTTTTTGTTTTTTTATTTCTTTATATAGTTTCAAGTCAAAATGTGCATTGTAGTACTTTCTTTTTTTTAGTTGGTATTATTAAATAATACTTCAAAATATAACCATCTGGTCAAAAACAGAAGCAAGTCTACTTTTAAAAGAACACACATAAATTCTAAATCAAACTTGATTTTATTTTTAGCCTCCTGCTAAAGTGATCCCACCAGAGGAAGCTCGTGTTAAAACCCTACCCAGTACTTTCCTCTCTAAATTTAAGCCGGCCGAGTCTGTTGCAACTGAATCTGAAGTGAAAGGACCTGCATCTAATGTACCTCTTTTCCAAGGTGGCCTGAATTTCCAGCCATTCAGAAAAGATCCGGCCAAGCAGGAAAGATATGACAAGTACTTGGCACTTGTAAAGCAAGGAGTAAAAGGTAGACAGTCTCAATGCATAGACCAAATATATTTAGAGTAAGCACTATGACCTCCATGTCATTACATTAGAAAATTTATTTCCTACGATATTGAAGTATTTTAATTTGATCTACCTTATGTAAGGTTTCTCATATACAGTTACATTTTTCTTTCTTGGTTTTTGTTTTCTTTTCTTCAAAGATTGATTCTGCTTCAAAATATGTTGACTGTCCAATTCTTAACTAATTAATAATAATGTCCTTTGTTTTAGAATATTCAACTCAGTCAATTGGCAAGATATTTTTTATGTACATTTCTTTCATTTATATTTTAATATTGATTTAGTTTTCAGTTCATTCCCCCCCCCCCTTTTTTTTGTTCTTGAAGTTGATTATTTTTAAGTATATTTTTTTTCATGTTTTGTTGCTCTTTTGTTTATGTATTCATTATATTTTATATTACTTTTTAGTTAAATTTTTTAAAAATGTGTACCAAACCTTACAAAAGAATTTTTCTTTTAGATCCTTATGCTACAATTGCAAGCAGCCATATAACAGAATGGGAAAAATCTAGAGAGAAGGAAGAGTTTGCAAAAGCAGCAAAAATATTTAGACCAATGTCTGCCATGATGTCAGCAAGATTTGTACGTGGAGCAATGATTGATGATGAACAAATGCAAGGCCCATCAAACTCTTCTGTAAGAGACACTCTGTTCTATAACAAACATTGACGGTCGTTATGTTGCATTTGTCAATACTATAGTGTTTTAAGTAATTTCTGTATATTTTGTATTCCCCACAGCGGAATGAAGTCAATGATCAAACCAAAGCTGCTGAGATGGGAATGTTTGGCCAACTAACTCATGAAGTCTTTGAATGGCATCCCCACAGTTTACTTTGCAAACGTTTTAATGTGCCTAACCCATATCCAGGGTAAGGACACTTGCAGTATTTAGTTTATTCTGTTTTTACTGCTTTTTAAAAATGTATTCAAGTTATCATCTTTATTACTTTTTTCACAGGTCAGATGTAATTGGAGTGCCCTCTATCAAAAGAGATAAATTTTCAGTATTTAACTTTTTGAATTTCAATGATTATCAACCTTCAGATGCCATTAAAGAAAAAATCCCAGGTAATTATTATATATATAAAATGTTAATTAGCTTTAAATTCTGTCTTCCCAAGTCTTCATTTTGTACTTCCCAGCAAAATGTAAAATGTCCTAAAAATATTTCAGATCCTTCCAAGTATTCTCATATATACAATAAATTCTACCAGTCACATTGTGACTTTGTGTCATTATTTTTTTTAAAATGGTACGGATGTTAAATGACCCTTGCGTATATTTCTGGTGCATGCTGGTAATATTTTGAATCTAAGGACATCCCCGGGTCCTGCTATCCTATCTGGTCGTGCGGTTTAGTTGCTGGACTGTCGTTAGGACTTATCAATGATCCCCGGTTCAACCCTGCCTGCTCCCATCCCCCTTAGCCCTGAAGAAGTTTGGACTAGGAAGTAAATTATCTTCAGCTCTGAAGGAACATCTGAAACATGTAAAACAATTTACAAACAATCAAACATTTTATTCATACCTGACATGTTAAGAAAAATAAAGTTGATTAGTCATGCTGAGTAAACTTACATCATTAGTCTTATTGTCTAAAAGAGAAGCTTCACTTAAAGCAGGCAATGTAGACAAAGCCATACATGAAAAACAGAATGTCCTCTCTTCATTATTCTTCAAACTTCTTTTTCTTTGTCTGCTCCATTTCTTCAATTTCTCATAACTTCATCTCAGGATTATTTAGTATACATATTCTTTTTTTAAATTTGTGCTCAATTTTATATTTTTTCTTTAGAACCTGAATCAGTAGAGAAAACTCTGAAACCAAACAGAAAGACAACCATGGCTTCTGTATTCAAAGTACTAGATGATCCAAATTTTAATGCACCAGTAATTTCCATTTTTACTTTGATTTAAACACTGAAATATATTTTTTTACATTTACTTATTTGTTTTAATAACAGACTTTGAGGTAGACCAATGTTTTAAAGTATTTTTACATTTACTTCTTTGTTTTAATAACAGACTTTGAGGTAGACCAATGTTTTAAAGTATTTTTACATTTACTTCTTTGTTTTAATAACAGACTTTGAGGTAGACCAATGTTTTAAAGTATTTTTACATTTACTTATTTGTTTTAATAACAGAATTTGAGGTAGACCAATGTTTTAAAGTATTTTTACATTTACTTCTTTGTTTTAATATCAGACTTTTAGGTAGACCAATGTTTTAAAGTATTTTTACATTTATATATTTGTTTTAGTAACAGACTTTGAGGTAGACCAATGTTTTAAAGTATTTTTTTACATTTCAGACTCAAACACTAGTGATGGGCGATTCCAAAGGGCTGACTGACATAAATATGTCTGAACCAGAGAACTCTATAGAGGATGAAGAATCCAAGCCTCCAGATATGGATTTGTTCAGAGCAATATTTAAGAATTCAGATTCTGAAGATTCTAGCGATGATGATAAAGATGAAAGTAAAAAAGCTTCTTCTGGTGAGGATGAAAGAAGAGAGAGCAAGACGCTGACTGAACAAAATGACAGTGATTTAGAAATAGACACTAAAGACATCCAAGGTAAGACATTAGCTTATAAAATACAAATAGCTTCTAAAATAAATTGTCTTCATACATTAAAAAAAAAAAGGGTTTTGTTATGATTCATGTTAGCTTTATGCTCGTCACTAATTTGACATTTGTAATAAGACAATTAGTATAGTAACAATTATGGCACCATACTAAAACAAGTCTACTATTGTATAACAATATAGTTACAACTATGGCACCGTACTAAAACAAGTCTACTATTGTATAACAATATTAAAAGAAATATATTCTTCAGTAATCTCAAAAACTAATGAGTGTACAATTACTCTGGGATGAGATCTGAATGTTTTTATTAGCATAAAATCAAGAAAATATAAATAGGTCCTTGTCCTTTTTTTTTTAAAAAACAATATTTCATAGTCAAACTTTCCACACAGCCCCAGCAGTACAGTCTGTTGAGAAGTTAAAAGAAACTTATACCAACTCTGCTCCTGAATCTGGATCAAAATCACTTTCATGGAAGAGAAAGAAATCAAGGTTTAGTGATCTGACTGAAACAAATGAAAATGACAAGATTGATCAAATCATTGCTGGTAAATTTAAAAAAAATGAAATATTTAAAAATCAACGACATTTTATGTTCCATCCATCACAATTGATGTTCATATTAAAATTACTGATTGAAAAATCAGAAATATAAAAAAAAAAAAAAAAAAAAAGATACATCTAATTGTATTTTTTTTTTTAAAGTAAAAAAAGTAATATTTTTTAATTACTTTTCATAGATTGTAAGTTATGGCTTTCAGTAACAATTTTGTTATTAACAATAAGTAGTCTATCAATTGTAAAAATGTGGAGTAAAAAATGTGAAGCTTAATATATAATAAATGCTACATATCATCGTATCTTGTAAATTACATGCATTACTTCAAAAGAGAAGATAATTACAGTTGTGTGCATGAAGTTATTACTTATAAAGTTACTTATAAATAATTAAAATTATGCTAATGAGGTTATTTTAATTACAAACTTTACTGATGCCAGTTACATGTTAAAAACTTCTATAGTCATCTCTTTGATTACTACAAACATTCCATGTTATAGTCAGTAGGCAAATGTGTTCAATGTGTTTTTGGTGGAACTGTACATGTGAATTTGTGCCATTGGGCATGTTTATCCTAGCAGAATGTGTGTACTTGATAGGGTAAAAATAACACAAATGTTTTCAAACCTATAGATTTGGCAGAGAAAGAAGATGCACTGTCAAGACTCACAGCTCCCAGGGAGATTCTTGATCAAGAGTCAGATGATGAATATGGTCCAAAATTGCCATCTTTCTTAGATCCTCCTTCTAGCAGACTTCACACAGGTTTGAGATTTTTTATTTTGAATAGATCACTGTAGCAGATCAAAGATTAATATTACATTGTTGCTGAACTAACTTTGAAAAAGAGATTATTATTAGATTTAATTTTTTTTTCTTTAGCAAAATCAGTAGATGTGTCATTGTTAATTAAGAAATAATAATAAAATGCAACAGACCTCTATGCATACTGATATGTGTATGTTCTTGAAATTGTCTTCTATCCGTTTTCTTGTTGATTGAAAAAAATGTTTCACTAACTTTGGTGTTATATAAATTATTCAGATGGTGTTGAGTCTATGATAGAAGTAAAACATTCGGAAGAGAAACAAGGTGATAAAAAGAAAGATAAACATAAACACAGAAAAGAGAAAAAGGTAAACAGACAGCAAGGAAGTTTCTTTGATTTAAGTTTAGTTTTTTAATTTTATTATTTTTAAAGAAAATAAATGTAATAGTCTTAGGAGTCTAAAAAAAAAAAAATCAGCTTTTTAAAAAGAGGTGAAGATGCAAAACTATTTCATAGCCCAAGAACAGCTAGTCATTCAAAGTCCAGACAGAAAGAAGAAGTTTTGTTTTGAGAGAAAACAATGCTATTTGTTTTTCATGGAACCTTATTTAAATGCAATGGCTTTTGATGTCTTTATTCTCATTCTTATGTGTGGACGCTGTGCAAGTGGTGGTCAACATTAAAGAAGTGGCCGACAATTCTTTTGGTCGCCTCTAATTGAGAATATGTGTCTTCACCTAACAACAAAAGCAAACTTTTATATGGCTTTGAGACCTGGGTGCTCTACAGATGGCATTTAAGGCTTCTCAAATCCTATCAAAGGTGTCTTCACTCCATAATCGGAATATGCTGGCAGGACTACCTTACAAATACCATGTTCTGCTGGGGGCTGGTGTGGACAGTATAGAAGCACTACTTGCCATTCTGCCTCTGAGCAGAATCAGACACTTAAATTTTTTGGCAAGCTGAAAGGAGGATGGGGTAATAGAGATGCCTCCAATTAACACTTTCACTGGCATAGAAGAAAGTATCTGGCAGCAGATGTCCTCTGAAAGAGATATTTGGAGAGCTTTCACTGTAGGACACATATTTGAAGCCCAAAAGAAAAGCCCTTGGATAAGACAGATGCAGAAACTAGACTCCTGGATTTGTGTAGTCATGTGTCACGTATTACGAATTGAATTCTACTTTTAAATGGCTTGCCTAGGGGAACGTGACAATAGAATAGCAGTTGTGTCACTTATAATAAGTCTGAATTTAATCAAAGACTTACAATGAATAACAAAAAAAAATGACACAAGAAATCGGAAGGTAAACTATCAACTTAATGTTTAATCAAATATAAAGTTACAAGAAAGAAAAATAAACATTTACTCAATACAGAATTGATGTGTTGACCAAAACCCTTTTACAAAAATGGCATGTAAAAATATTACAATACAAGAGTTTGAAAATATAATTACAAATACAAGCAAGGCCTTGAATAAAAAAACAAACTTACACGATCAAGTGGTATACCACGCACGGGTAACGCAATGTCTCCGCTATTCTGTCCCACGGCTGTCTCCGTATGTCTGTCCGTCAACGTTACGCGAGCGGTCTTATATAATCTACCGCGCGTCGATCTCTCGTAATTTCTAGAAAGTCATCAACACCCAGATCTAGAACGCTCTTCAAAGAGACAAAAAAAAACACCCTCCTTTCAACCAGAGGTACACACACAGGTCAAGGACCGGTCACTGTCTGTGTGGCTTGACGAATAAAAAAGAAAAAAAAACTTATTACACAAGGGCAGACAACCTACCCGTCTCTCGACCGCAACAGGTCAACGAAAGAAAAAAAACAATGCCTAGATACGTAACACCTCCCTCCTAAAAATAAAAAGTTTACATTTCCACGAAATGGAAATCTTTTTAGAACTACAAAAAAAATATTTACATTACAGAATGTATTTATCATGATATATATAAAAAAATATACATCAAAATACTTTTTACACTCTAGATAAGGCATCGGCGATAACATTTTCGCTGCCTTTTATGTGTTTAAGATCTAGGTTGTACTCTTGTAAAAATAAACTCCACCTGAGAAGTCGTTGATTCTTGCCAGACATTTTGTGGATAAATGTAAGGGGATTGTGGTCAGTAAATACAACCAGTGGCCATCTGGACCCACTGATATAAAAATCAAAGTGTTGTATAGAAAGAATCAACCCAAGACATTCTTTTTCCACAGTAGAATAATTTCTTTGATGTCTATTAAATTTCTTGGAAAAGAAACAAATAGGATGCTCTACTTGGAAATTATCTTCTTGGTAAAGGACTGACCCAACACCTGTGTCACTGGCGTCAATAGCTAACCTAAAAGGTTTTCCGAAGTCAGGAGCCATCAAAATGGGGGAGCTAGATAATATCTGCTTAATTTGGTTAAAGGCTTTCTGACATTCATCCGTCCAAGTAAATCGGACGTTCTTTCTCAGGAGGTTTGTTAAAGGACTGGCAATGACAGAAAAATTTTCGCAAAATTTTCTATAATATCCAGACATTCCCAAAAATCTTCGGAGTTGTTTCCGATCAGCAGGGATAGGGAAAGCTTGGATAGCTTCTACTTTGGCCATTACAGGTTTCACCTGGCCTTGTCCTACAATATGGCCTAAGTATTGGATGGAAGCCTGGCAAAAATCACTCTTACTCAGGTTTACAGTAATTTTTGCATGTAAAAGTTTAGTAAAAAGACAATGCAGTTGTTTACAATGGCTAGAAAAATCTTGGCTAAAAATTACTACATCATCTATGTATGCGTGGCAATTCTCCATGTCAGCAAGCAGGGCATTTATCATTCTCTGGAAAGTGGCAGGAGCATTCTTCATGCCAAATGGCATCACTTTGTATTGGTACAGACCATCAGGGGTGACAAAGGCGGAGATTTCCTTTGCCCTATCAGTCAGGGGAACCTGCCAATAACCTGAAAGTAGGTCTATTTTGGTGATGTACTTAGCGTCACCAATACGATCTATGAGATCGTCTATCCTAGGGATAGGAAACGAATCGGTCTTTGTGACAGCATTTACCTTACGGTAGTCTGTACAAAAACGATAAGTCTTGTCCTGTTTAGGTATCAAGACACATGGGGAGCTCCAGCTACTGGAACTTGGTTCAATGAGGTCATTTTCAAGCATATACTTGATTTCTGACCTAAGTATGGCAAGTTTTTCAGGGTTAACCCTGTAAGGATGCTGCTTGACTGGAGTAGCCTCGCCAACATCTACATCATGCATTATAACATTAGTCTGTTTTGGTACATCAGAAAAAATGTCATTAAATTCATTAATGAGCTTCATGATAACTGGCCGTTCTGTCGAAGACAGATGAGACAGTTTTACATCCAAATTCTGTAATACAACAGAATTAGGTATTTTGTATTGTCCAAATTTCTCCTTTACAATATCATCATCAATAGGAGAAACATGGCTATTTGAACAACTTTTGACTGTATTTAAAACACAATTACTCTTCTCTGAGTGATCTGGCCGAGATACATAAGGCTTCAGCATGTTTATATGACATAACTGAGTCTTTTTCCTACGGTCAGGGGTTTTGATTGTGTAATTGAGGTCACTAATTTTGGTCTCAATTTCATAGGGACCAAAATATCTGGCTTGCAAGGGTTGACCTGGTATGGGCAAAAATACAAGCACCTTATCCCCGGGAGAAAATTCTCTAACACGGGCCTTTCTATCATACCAGCGTTTCATGCTGGATTGGGTGTTTTGTAAGTTATTTTTGGCCAGAACACAAGCATCATAAAGTCTAGTTTTAAACTTAATTACATAGTCTAAAAGTCCTTCAGTGGCTGTTGGTGACAACAAAGTCTCTTTTATACATTTCAAGGGACCGCGCACCGAATGGCCAAAGACTAAGTCAAAAGGGCTGAATCCCAACGATTCCTGGACGGATTCACGGGTTGCAAACAGCAGCATGTGGATTCCTTCGTCCCAGTCTTTTTCGTGCTCAAAGCAATAGGTTCGGATCATGTTCTTGAGAGTCTGATGGAATCGCTCAAGAGCGCCTTGCGACTCGGCATGATACGCACTCGACATGCAGTGTTTGATGCCCAACTGAGTCATGACTTGCTTGAAAAGATTGGCCGTGAAATTCGTTCCTTGGTCCGATTGGATGGACTTTGGTAGACCAAATAGAGTAAAGAACTTGATTAAGGCCTTCACAATGTTTGATGCTTTTATGTTCCTTAGAGGAATAGCTTCAGGAAAACGAGTTGAAGCACACATAAGGGTCAACAGGTATTGGTTGCCAGCTTTTGTCCTTGGGAGAGGACCAACACAGTCAATAAGTACTCTGCTGAAAGGTTCTTCAAAGGCTGGAATCGGCTTCAGAGGAGCAACAGGGATCTTTTGATTTGGCTTGCCAACCATCTGACAGGCATGACATGATCGGCAGTACTGGATGACATCTTTCTTCAAACATGGCCAGAAGAAGTGTGTCATAATCTTGTGGTATGTCTTGTGGATGCCGAGATGACCTGACATTGGTGTGTCATGAGCCAGATTCATGATGTACGCTCGGTATCTTTCTGGTAACACGATTTGATGGCATATTCTCCATTCTTCTTCATTGGATGCGTCTGGAGGTTTCCATTTCCTGAAGAGCATATCATCTTGGATGTAGTAGCACGTTGATGCTAGCTCTGCCTCTTGTGATGTCATTGCGGTTTCTCTGAGTTTGGCGAGCTCTGGATCCTTCTTTTGGTCCTCAATCAACTGTTTTCGAGTTGATGCCGGCTTTTCAGAATTTGGCGTTGGTTCTTCTTCAAGAGAAGCAAAGAATGTGGTGCTCAAGTCCACATCATCTTGGTTACTGTTGGCCTTGACGACGTTCTCTTCTTGAGATGCTTTCAACCTCATTGCCCTTGTTACTGCACACGCTGGATATAACTCTAGGTCTTCCTCGGGTGTGGCAGATAAGTCGGGTGTTTGAGTGACGATGGGTTCGGCTATCACCTTTCCACCTGCTAAGTCATTGCCTAACAGCAACGAGATGCCTTCCAATGGTAATGTTGGTCGGACACCTACAACAACCGGTCCAGTAATGAGATTTGACTTTATGTCAATTAGATGTAGAGGCACATCTATACATCCAAGCTCTACGCCTCGTAACAGGATGCTCTTCCCAGTCGATGATGATTTTGACAAGGGCAAGATACCCTCTAAAAGTAACGATTGTGAGGCACCTGTGTCTCTCAAAATGGTGATAGGTCGTAGACTTGTAGAATCACCGGGTAGTGATACGAATCCTTCCGAAATGAAAGGCTTAAAATCCTCTAATAAAACATCAATTTTGGTTGATGCAGACTGGACTTGGGTCGAACTCTCGCTGGAGTCATTGACATCTCTAGGAGACGCAGTGGAGAAACTCTTTCTTGAGTCAGTAGAACATCTTGTGGATGTATTTGGAGAACTCTTGATGGAGTCATTGGAACATCGGGGTGATGTCTTATGGGAACTCTTGATGGAGTCATGGGAACATCGGAATGATGTATTATGGGAACTCTGGATAGAGTCATTGGAACATCGGGGTGATGTATTATGGGAACTCTGGATAGAGTCATGGGAACATCGGGGTGATGTATTATGGGAACTCTGGATAGAGTCATGGGAACATCGGGGTGATGTATTATGGGAACTCTGGATAGAGTCAATGGAACATCGATGTGATGTATTTGAAAAACTCTTATTTGAGTCATTGGAACATCGGCTTGATGTATTTGAAAAACTCTTGTTTGAGTCATTGGAACATCGGCTTGATGTATTTGAAAAACTCTTGTTTGAGTCATTGGAACATCGGCTTGATGTATTTGAAAAACTCTTGTTTGAGTCATTGGAACATCGGCTTGATGTATTTGAAAAACTCTTGTTTGAGTCATTGGAACATCGTAAAGATGAATTTGAAGAACTCACTGTTGAGTCATTTGAACACCGTGGAGACATTTTCGGAGAGTCTTGTACAGTCAATACATTTGAAACAGGTGATGTCGAGGTATTCTTGATATGACTTGAGGATGAGGGAGTAAACCTCGACGACCACTGTACTGTGCAAGCGCTGACTTTTGAAGGAGCTTTTTCGTTTCTCTGCCTCAATTTCCAACAATCGTCAACTTTATGGCCTTCTCGTTTGCAGTAGGAACAAGTAGCTTTACTTGTAGTAGGTTTTCTGTCATTTGTACTGCTGTTCTTGATGGAGTTGCTAGCAGTGGACTCAGGCTGTTTGACTTGTTTTGGCTTGACATCCGTCGTATACTTGGCAAATTGATGTGATATTATATAATCGTCTGCCAACACTGCAGCCTTGTGCACATCTTCCTCGTCACGATCAGCTATATGCGTACGGACGTCCAGCCGCACACAACTCTTGAACTCTTCCATCAGCATTAGGTTCTTGAATTTGGCAAAGTCGGTGCCGATTTCCCTGGAAGTGAGCCATTTCTCAAAGCGTCGCTCCTTTTCCCGCAGGAATTCTACATGGGTTTGGCCATCCGATTTGCGACAATCCCTGAACTGCTTTCGGTAAGCTTCCGGAACAAGTTCATATGCCTTAAGAATTAAGGCCTTAACAACATTATAATCTTTTTGTTGTTCAATGGTCAAAGAACAAAATACGTCTGCAGCTCTACCAGTCAAAACTGTTTGCAGCAAAGTGGGCCACAAAGTTTCAGGTACATTAAAATTTTTCACAGAAAGTTCAAATTGTGGAAAATAATTGTCAATTGTGGCTTCATTAAAGCGTGGAATTATTTTCAAAAATTTTGTTGCTTCAGCAGTATGACTGGCAGGGGAAGAATCTGGTCTTACATTAGCCGCTAACTCTAATTTTTTTAACTCTATTTGTAATTTCATTTCTATTTCTTTCTGCTCTCTAGCCGCTGCAAGCTCTAATTCTTTTTGTTTAATTTCCTTCTGGGCTTCTATTTCCATTTGTTTTAATTTTATCTGAAGTTCTAAATCTGATTTACCCTCATCGGGTCTAAGGGTTTCTAAAAGGTCTTCAGAAAACACTTCCTCGTCTACATAATGGATTACAATGTTATCTCTGATTTCTTGTTTAAGGGCATTTGATTTTATTTTTAACCCTAAATGTTTAGAAATAAGGACCAGTTCCTTCCTAGTAAAAGCATCAAGCTCTTCCACAGAGGGATTTGAAAGAAAAACCTGAATATCCATGACTAACTAACAACTATTACAAGCAAAAAAAAATGTATACAATGTAAATATACAGTACAAAATCAGTACAACAAAAGAAACCTTAAGAGATTTTGGTCAATACTATTGATACTTTACTTCCGACTCTTTTAACCAAAAAAAATTTTGTTAAAGTCAACTTCGCCTTTACAAAATTACTCAAGTAAGACGAAAATAGGTTCAGAAAAATATCCCGGACGAGCCCCCAAACTTCTTTTGTCACGTATTACGAATTGAATTCTACTTTTAAATGGCTTGCCTAGGGGAACGTGACAATAGAATAGCAGTTGTGTCACTTATAATAAGTCTGAATTTAATCAAAGACTTACAATGAATAACAAAAAAAAATGACACAAGAAATCGGAAGGTAAACTATCAACTTAATGTTTAATCAAATATAAAGTTACAAGAAAGAAAAATAAACATTTACTCAATACAGAATTGATGTGTTGACCAAAACCCTTTTACAAAAATGGCATGTAAAAATATTACAATACAAGAGTTTGAAAATATAATTACAAATACAAGCAAGGCCTTGAATAAAAAAACAAACTTACACGATCAAGTGGTATACCACGCACGGGTAACGCAATGTCTCCGCTATTCTGTCCCACGGCTGTCTCCGTATGTCTGTCCGTCAACGTTACGCGAGCGGTCTTATATAATCTACCGCGCGTCGATCTCTCGTAATTTCTAGAAAGTCATCAACACCCAGATCTAGAACGCTCTTCAAAGAGACAAAAAAAAACACCCTCCTTTCAACCAGAGGTACACACACAGGTCAAGGACCGGTCACTGTCTGTGTGGCTTGACGAATAAAAAAGAAAAAAAAACTTATTACACAAGGGCAGACAACCTACCCGTCTCTCGACCGCAACAGGTCAACGAAAGAAAAAAAACAATGCCTAGATACGTAACACATGTGAAACACTGTGCTTATTCTTAATCATATGCCATTACCATATTATTATTATTATTATTATTATGTGTTTAAGGTCTGTATTTTTTTCACTTTTTAATTAAAAAAAAATCATGTTTGTGTGAATGTACGTTATTACTGACTTCCATCAACTGACAGTTTGTGCCATATGGAATAGCTTCATTTATTTGTATATGATAGAGGTTACACATTATTTTACACTGCAACCCTAAACACACACAAAAAATGGCACCATTATGCTTTTGAAAAACCAAGATAGTCACTGCTTATTTTGAGCACAAAGAAGTTGGTGGTGAAATTAGATTTTCAGTAATGTTTATTAGTATTTGAACTCTAAATGTGACAAGAGTACAAAAACATTAGTGGCGTTTCTCTACAGGGGCTGCTTAAAATCTAGTTAAATTTATCTTGTCTCCTAAGAATTTTATTATGTCTTTTTACAGCCACCTGCTTTTTGTTACATACTGTTATAAACCTGGTGGTGGCACAGATGGGGGTAGTGGTGTGTGTGTGTAGTCAGCCGACGCAAATCGCCCCAGGCCAGCGCTAGACGAGCGGTCAACCGTGACGAGTTACAACCGTCGGCTGAGACGAGTGTCAACATGATGGTTCGGGAAGGATCGACGTCGTGAACAGAGCTCAGGAGCGTCACGAGAGTTGCAATCATCTGACCACCCAGAAACGTCGAGCGGCGTTCTGTCTGGTTCTAGAAGGCCAGTAGGGACCCTATATAAAGAGCGGAGGTGTCGCAGTCAGTGTGGTTCACGACAGAAGGTCTACGACAGGGCTCAGAACACGGTCGACTAAGCACAGTTCAACGGTGTGGTTCTGTACGGAGCATTACGACGGTTCAGTGCGGAGTATTGTCAAGTACAGTTGAGACGACTGGCGTCTTGATCTTGGTCTGCAATTGAGTCCGACACAACGAGCCTAGTGTGTGAAGTCAGTCCTGAACTGTTGAACCCAGTGCAAGCCCGGAAACAGACGGAGAGGCCAGTGCAAGAGTTGATACGGCGGTACTGTGTTATCGGAGAGATATTTGTACAGTCTTGTGTTACGTGCTGTCAATTGTACAGTATTGGCTGTTATTTATTCAACTATTAAAGTGTTAGATTACTTTGGAGCCCTGAGTTGACAAGTTCTTTAAGTTTGTGGTGTATGGTGCAGTTTGCAGAGAGCCTGGATAGTGAGATTCGTAACAATACGTTAACTAATCTTCAGATGCAGTGTAAAAAAAATGCTCTGGTCTTTTGTTATTTAAATGTTTCATTTATATCCCAACTGTTAATGATTGGCCTCTTTCGGTCTATCTAAAAACCCCGGAAAAACAGAAGTCACCCAATAAAACATGCTCAGCCCCAAGGATCACCGTAAATGGACAGCCCCTCAACATGGTAGACCACTTCACATATCTAGGTAGTATAGTGTCAAATGACGCCTCACTTTCAAGGGAAGTTGATAAAACCGTCTGGTCAGGGCCAGTAGCGCTTTTGGATGCCTTCAGGCGAGAATTTGGTGAAACAAAAATTGCTCCGCCTGCCTACAATAATCAATGTCTACCAGGCGACGGTTCTCTCAACCCTTCTATATGGCTCTGAGACATGGACACTATACAGAAAACAACTCAAGACACTTCAGCGCTTCCACCAAAAATGCTTGCGCTCCATGATGGACATGTGGTGGCAAGACCGCACTACAAATAGCGATGTCCTTGCGAACGCCTGTATGAACAGTATAGAGCAGCGGTTCTCAACCTTTTAGGCTCGGCGAACCCTTTTTACAACCCCCCCTCTCCGCATACATATACAGCAATAGAAGAATGGACAAAAACAATTCGTTTTTTCGATAGTCTTAGGCGACCCCTGGCAAATCGTCAATCGACCCCCAGGTTGAGAACCCCTGGTATAGAGGGACTTTTTATGGTCTGGCTGTTGTGCTTGGTAGGGCACGTATCCCTCATGGGAGACAAATGTATGCCAAAGACAGTCTTTTTTGGTGAGCTAAAAGGTGGTCCACGTAACAGAGGAGCCCCATGGAAACGATTCAAAGACCAGCGTCAACTTTCCTTGGCTGACATAGAAGACCTGGTTGCATGCGGCCTTAGAACGAGACAGCTGGAGGTCACTCACGAAGGCCGCAGGATACAAATTTGAGAACTAAAGAAAATCTGCTGCCGAGGACTAGCGCAGACGGTGAAAAGAAATCGACCACCTGCGGACAATGGTTATGCATGCCCTGGATGTGGCAAAATATGTAGGTCACTGCTGGGGCTGCGCAGCCACGGAAAATACTGCACTCCTCACTAATCTTCGGACTTGAAGACAAGCCTTATTATTATTATTAATAATTGCTATTGATATTCACAGGCATTTTCTCAGCAGTTGTGCAGTTTATTTACTAACAATTTCTTTCACATTTTGTATAGAAGTCCGTCTAGCAGTCAGCACCTTGACTTTTTTTATTTATACATACATGTCAGTGTTAACAACTCTTTCTTTCTACTTTGCTATTATAAATGCGAAATTATATGAAATGAATATTCATAGTTATGAAACAGTATTGTATTGCAGTTATGACTTCAACATGCTGAATTTTGTGAACATTTCTTGGTGGCTTATGGGGGGAAAGAACATTTGTTTTTTGGTTCTGTTTAAATTTCTTTTTTTTTTTTTTAGAAAAAGTCCAAACACAAGAAAAACAAAAAACATAAAAAACACAAAAAGTCCAAGTTGAAAAAAGTAAAAAAATCTGAAACAAGGTCCGGGGATGAAGCTGATACTGAGTCAGAAAGTGATGACTCCAGTGATTCAGATATTTAAATTGGTGAGTCTTTCTTCTCAAGTGCTTATTTAAATTAGCTGCAACTTTTTCAATTTACTTATTTGTAAAAACTATTTTAGCGACTGATTATTTTTTTAGTTACAGTCAATTCAGTTCATGCATTAATGTTCTTTTACAATTCAGCATTATGTAAATATATGATTCAAAAATAATATATTTTATTATAGTTATTTGTATGTGTGTGCATAGTTAAAATGTCAATTCTATTTAAATATTTGGTATTCTCTAACATTAGAAAATTGAAATGCTATCCTTTTTTTTTTTCCACAGAATAAAGGAAAAGTTTTTCATTTAGTTGATGATTTAATGAGAATACTGTAGTATTTTTGAAAACAATTGTTTTATATATTAAATATTTCATTGCAAGAAAAAAAATCATCTTTGGTTGTTAATTTTTTAACTTTCAATCTTCCTGAAGAAAAATAGGTTATTTAATTTTCTTATTCTGAATTTCTTAGTTAACTAAATGAATGATTATTGACCTTGAACTGAGAATTTTATTTAAAATAAGGAACTATTTAAACAAATATTTTGCACTACAATTTCTGATTCAGTAAAGTCCATCAACAAGGTTTGATATTGAAATATTCTTTATCCGTTAGCTTTTTTTGCACATTTCTAAATGTACAAATATTCGACACATTCAAAGATGCAAGGGCCTACAAATGGGCAAATAGAATTATAAGAAAGTCATGTCTCCCTTAATGCTCCCTGCTTCTCTCAAGCTGGAAGACGACACAATAGTTCTCTATTCCTCCCCCTCGACATCACTTGACAGTATTATGATTTGAATTGCCGTCTTAATTTTTCATAAAGAAGCAAACAACATTTTTTAAAACTTAACAATGCTAAATAGAAGTCTTGCTTTCTAAAGATAGAGAATAATGTTTAAAATTATTGGCCAGATATTAAATTATTAATCTTTGTATTCCTATTGGAAAATGAAGTATATTATTTCTTTGCCCCACAATTTGAAGTAATTTGATGATTAGAAAAGGTAAATATAATGAGATTATATACTAAAATACAAATTACTGCTGCACTTAGGCATAAACAAAACTTTATGGACATAAACTCTGAAACAACTAATTTGGTATAAAAAACAAAATTAAAAACTGCATTGATTTTCATATTTTATTGATACAGATTGTAAAAGCATACATTCCTTAAACACAAATGTACAACAACGGTTCAACAACCATTCCAACACAGACAGAAAACAAAATTAAATAGCTTCAGTGGTACAAAATTCATTTTAAGCATTCTTTTTTTGGATGTTTGAAATACAAAAAATTGCAAGGTTGTATCAATCCAGGTCATTTAATCCATTGGTTTAATTCATGTTCTAGTAACATCATTTGTATTTCTGTTCCTACATAAGTTATTGAATTTTAATCTTTTACCCTAACCAGTGTATAATGTGCATACAATAAACATCTAATTTTTAAGTTAGGCTTGGTCCACTGTACTTTTTGATGATTTACAAGTTGCCATCACTGACACCTGTTTGGGTCATGAGGTCAGCTATATTCTTTTCTAAGTCATCTATCCGTGTTCCCATGTCATCAAGTATTTAGGTTAAGGACAACTTGGAATGTGAAATATTTTAACAAATTGTGAAGTCATCTATAAAGACATTGACAAATTAAAAAGTGAAATAAAGGTACACACATTCAAACTTTGTAACATAGCGCTCGAAGTTACAGTGGTGTATAGAATTGAAGATAATGTACATCCTAGTACAAAGTTCCCACAGGGTGATGGGGATGGCAGCAGGCAGGGTATGAATCCGGAATCATCAAGATGACCTAAATACAATCCAGTGCACACACTGCAAGACAAGGCATGGTTTATTTTTATAGCATCCTATAGTATTAAGGTCCATGGTGAGCCCATTAACTTATTGCTTTTCTTTCTGTTTTCTAAAAAACCAACAAGACATTAATTAATTAAATAATTGTTGTGATATTCTTATACAAGGTCCTCTGCCTCTTTCTTTTTTTTTTTTCTAAATAGTGTGATCTTCTCTGTTATGAAATCCTAAAGTATGTAACATAGCATCATTTAAAAGGATATTCCTATTGATGATCTGGTCAGACATGTTTTGAAACTTATCTTGCATTTGGTGCAACAATGTTTGTACCTAAAAATAAAAAAAACAATCTGAATAAGAGGAAAGATATATATCATAAGTTTTGAAAATGAGTTTGCTAGTATATATATTTAGTATATATATTTATAGGGCTTACACAATATAGTGAGTATCATTGTTGTGGTTGTAATGGTCATCGCCAGAGGTGTCAAACAGTGATAAACTCCCATTTATAAAATGCTTTCCAATGCATTAATCACGCATGGACTGATAACTAAATGAAGCATGTGACCTGTTTATAATATATATTAGAAAAATTGCTTCTGACAGTGGAAGGTGGACACCTGACCCTGAAAAAATGTGAGCATGGGCAATTCATTGGGGGGGGGGGGGGGTACTCTAATTTCAAACCTCTACTGCTTTATGGTGCTAATACTTTCAGGAGTTAACCTCGAAGAAAAGTCATGTATACCAACTCCTGCAAATAAATTGGTGCCAAATACATTGCATAACACACCAGCAAGGCTGAGAGAGTGATCTTGATGCATGGGCAACTCATAATCCTTTTATTTTGGCCAGGAATGTGCCCTTAACAGAAAATTGTTAGCGCATCCATATACTCTTACAGAGGAGTCATGTATAATGTACAAACAATTTGATGCTATTTTTGTACATAGAAAAGTCTGAATTCTGTATTAAAAAAACATTAATTAAAGAAATGGTTGGATTTGTTTTCAATAAAAAGTATTTGCCTTCATAACCCCCTCCCCCATGATGACTTGTATATTCATGTTATGTAAGTTACTAAGTAACATTTTATTCTAGCTTCAATGATGTTTTATACTGATTAAACATTTACTATTAAGGAAAAAAGCAAACATCTAATTAGTTTATTTCTAAAGGAAGTTAAAATAATGGGAGTAAAGAAAAGATTTATAATGATCAATGTTTACATGATTACTTACAAAATAAATTCATGACAGTAGATATTTACTATTGAATTTTGAGAATTATGTTTAATTATTTTGTTTTTTGTTTTTACAACACTGGTACTAGAGAAACCCAGGATCTAATTACTCTAAACTCTAAAATGTATTTATTAAACCATTACACAAATACTGTAATATTGAATTAATCTCTTATTATAAAGTAATTTCTATGCTGTCTAAACTAACTTTAAAGCTATGGTAATAGATTGAATGTGATTGTTCAATTGAAGGAGATTTTAATTCCCACAGGATATGACTAAGACTCTCCCACTAAACCTACTTCTATATAAATATGTATTTAATGCATTTTCCAATCGAAAGTATTGATTTGCTGTCTAACTATTAGCTGATTAATCTATTTCCCAGAAGAAACATTGATTATTGATTAGTTTAAAGGTAGTTGTTCTCAGGTAGAAAATAAAAAGCTAGATCTAGTTCATGTTTTAACATGTTTTTATTGTAAAAAGCATTGGCCATCTACACTATACACAATGGAATGGTATGGGGCATTGGATCTACTCTACTCTCTAGACTGTCTAAGCTATAGTAGATATTATTAAATAAAAACAAGTGTTGCTATGGATCTTATATAATACAGACATTAAAAAAATAGATATTACTTCAGGTCTAGTCACTAGATCTAAGTCAGTAAATGGTTAGTTGAGTATAACTATAAGTGTAAATGGTGGTGCAGCAGTAAAGTGATTTGGTGGTACATAATAAATAATAACTTTAATTTTAGTAAGACTTAAAAGTTGACAATCTATATCTTAAACTTCTAAGCTTTACACAGCTTCATAATGTTTCGTATATAATCTAGTCATCTTCTTTATCGGGCTAAAATTTAATTTCATGAGACTGAGACTCACTGAAGTGGAGTGGTGACTCAGTCTCAGGTCAGTGTACACTGTATTGACAGTATTGTAAACTTAGTAAAACTCTGACTGTAGTACTCAGTAGTCTAATGGGACCAGTCATTGGTAATATCTAATCTTTGATCTAGATGAAAAAATATTTCCTTAATTTGTATATTTTAATGTAATCATAAACTGAACGTTAAAGAACTTACAAATGCAGTTAAATCTTGAACATTTTTTGCATCAGCCCCGTACTTGTCTATATCTGCCATTTTGGAGTTGAAGTCAACAAAGGTATTGCGCATGTCCGCAACCACTGCACTAGCCAGTGATAAGCAAGCAAACCAATAACCAAGTCACCCAAGTCTATCTGTAAACTTTTGTACACCTAGACTGGATCTCTGGATCTAGAAAAAAAATCATAGGCTCTTTTACAGCCAGTCTCAACTTGTTGGTCCACGTGACTAGTATTTAGATCTAGCAACTAAGCAAAAAATATAAACCACTGAGGTTTTGGACAGAATTGCGGTAGTTACGCTTGGACCACTTCGAATATTTTGACCAACAACCATTTAAAATTTACAAATGGATCCTCCTTGCACTAAGGCAACCTCTTGAGCAGAGGCGGACTGGCGCCTTCGACATGGAGGTCACGAGCGGACTGGCTATATGGGCCCGGTGGGCCGGTACCCAAATGGGCCGGTAAGGCCACCTTAAGGGCCTCATTTTTTGCCACTATACAAAGTATTGAATTGTTAAAGGTTTTTATAGTTTTTTTGTTTGTAAAGGCGTTGTGTAAAAAACAACAACAAACAAACACACAAATTTAACACTCTTACAGTGTAAGGCTGATTTAATCTATCACATTTTTCGAAATAATATGTATAATTATAATACCCTACATCCGTAGACATTGCTACTAGTAGGCTTCATCCTTGAAGGGCATACACACTTATAGCGATTAAAAAGCAACATAAGGCCTATATTTCTTATAAATATAAAAAGAGTGTACTGTATGCATGCGTAAAGTTATCGATACAATTTCAAACTTAGCAAAAATTATTTTTAGGACAGGTAAACTAGAATTGGATGCCCACTTTATGGTATACAAGTTATGGGCCAAATGGTATAGAAATACCCGGGCCGATTTTGACACCCAGTCCACCCCTGCTCTTGAGAGAGAGATGGCTGTCTGGTCGTGCGGTTTGCGCGCTGGACTGTCGTTCGGACTTATCGCTCCCTCCCCCCCCCCCCAATCGTCCTGCGGGAGGTTTGGACTAGGAAGTAAACTATCTTCAACTCTGTAGGAACATCCGAAACATATTAAATATTTATATATATTAGTTTGGATCAGTCATTTAATAAAGTTTGTAATAGATCTAGACTATTCTAGACCAACAACAATATATAGGCCTATGTGAGATTAGAACTATTTTTACCAATCGCTTTTGTTTATAGTTTGTAATAGTTATAATTATTTAATTGGTTAATTTGTTTATTGATTCATGTGATGTCAGCTAAAAGAAATAATTGTCCAAAATTTCAACTTGATGCGAGATTGGGTGTCGGACAAATAACTATTAGGCCCTACAAACGTTTTACCAGACAGATAGACAGACAGAGTGAATTTAATATAAGCTTTGTAAATAAAAATAAAATAAACAAATTGTTCCGAGTCTAGAGTTTGTGAAGTGTTCCGTTAAGAAAAAGTTTGGGAAACACTGATCTATTAGTTGACCGCGGTGCTTATAATATGAGGATCTCTTATAAGCAGCAACTCTCTTTCTGTATGCCTACCATTCCCTCCACCCCCTTCAAAGCTCTAGATGACTACGCCCTAAACCAAATAACAAATATAGCCAGCAAATATTACAATTTATACATTGTACACTACAACTAACACAGTTTATAAACTAGGCCCAATATAATTTTGTTTTTAACTATTACATTTTTATGAAATTCTATAGTTCAGTAGTTTCCAAACTGTTTGACCAATGAAGGATCTCCATTTACGCGTAGTAGGCAGTAGGCCTACCGTATTACATTAGCCCTGATAGCAAAGCCTGACTTCGTGCTCCATAAGGACTCCAGATAAGCCAAACCAAAGCCACAGTAGGCTAACTGCGTGGCGTCAATATACGATGGATGAACGATGGTCCGAACAGGGGCATTTAGGGCTGAGCTTGGACGCATGGAACCCAAACTGATGAAACCCTTGTGGGGCTATAGTGAGGGGATGGACTTGATGATCCGAACGGGGCCAAAGACACGGGCCCCGTTCACTAAATGAACGACCTCCCACACGTGGGCCCTTATTAGCTACCCTAATGAATTAATATTGTGATCAATGCAAACGTTCCGTAGATGTTTTGCGGATAAATAATGTTGATGAAAATATATCTATATTCGGTACATCTTAGTAGCCAATGACAGTCTATCATCACATCATTACTAGAGCACTATCTTCTAATCGTATAGCAGACGTCACGAGCAACAAAAATGATATTAATTATGCTATTATAGCAATGGTATAGCTTTATTTACACCGAGCAATCAGTAATGACTCACCATTCGCATCGATTTCCAAATATATAGCTAGCCCGGCAGGGCCGGCCTTAGGGCACTGCAAGTTATGCGGCCGCAATGGGACCCGCACTTTCATAGGCTCCACGCTAACTCTAGTTGTAATTATTTAATTAAACCATTTTAACTTATAACAGCAAATTAGGCCTATACCAAAAAAAGTCATGAAAAACTCATGAAATTATTAAAATATTCTGAAAAACTCAAAACATGTTCTGAAAAATAGACAGATTTGCAATTTTGTTGTATCGATCATTCAATATGGAAAACGCCAATCCTACTCGAGATAAAAAAAAAACGGCTTTGTTAGCTTTCATTTTATAAAAATAATAGGGCGAATTTTTACCAAAACAGTTAGTTCCAATGCTTAATTTACTGTAATAGTCTTTAAAAAAAACACAAAAGTGATATTTTGCTAGTCGATAGTAGGCCTAAATCTAAAAGACAGATCTGAATGTTTATCAGCTTTACGTTGGAAATCTACCTTCTATTGTAGATGGCTCGTAAAGTTAATTTGATCTTGCTTTTGCACTTAGTAAAGAATGAATAAAATGCAAAGACGAATTTATTTTCTAACAAAGAATCTTAATTTTCACTTATTATCCTAATTATCCCTACCTAAACTAGGCCCCGCGCAATCCGTTTCGCATAGGGCTCCGCAATCTGTTGGACCGGCCCTGCATATAGCATCTAACAATACTTGGCAACATCTAAACAAAAACTAGTCTAAATATTACATAAGTTAAAAGCTTCGTTTCCTGGTAAAGTGTACTTGTCAACCTGTATAGAATTTCTGATGTCTTTAAGTAGGCCTACTCTCAAGCTGAGCCAATTCGTCAATCTTTTTTGTACGTATTATTACACTAATTCTCTTTAGAATGTCGAAAGTAGATCATTACAAGACGGTGTGTAGGCCCATATTCAGTAAATATTAAGTTATTAACCAACAGTTTATTGGTTTTCGAACTTTACAATCTATAAAAAAAAAAAAAATTACACGAAGCATATCATGTCATTTATTTAGCGCAAGCTTTTATTAACTTCCCGTCTATCTGGTCAAAATCTTTTACACTTCCCATTCTCGGATCAAGTTGAAAAAATGGCACAATTATTCATTATCGACCACAACACATGAATCAATAAAAAAAAATTAACTAATTATTTAATAAATTAGTCGTAGTTAATTAATTTTATTTTAAATGGAAAAAGGTAATAAGCCAAAGGGAGGTAAGCCTTGCAATAATGAGAGATATGACAGCGATTAAAGGGTGCTCTCCCCACCCCAAATGACTATGGGGAATTTTTTTAACGCAAAAGGTTAATCTTAGAGCATGTCAAAGAGCGATCTGTGTCAGAGTCTGCACTGTGATAGGGCCAGCTAAATTTGTCTAATTTTAGGCACTTGTTTCTCAGCCATGTTTAGAAAATAGTAATAATGTTATATATAATATTTATTATTAACTTTATTGAAACACTATCTTCACCATATTTCTTTTTCCGACAAAAGTTTTAATAAGAAAAAAAACAATAACAAAGAATTAAAATAACATTCAACATATCAATTTATAAATCACATGTGAGCAGTAATATAGTATAACACAAAAACTTTGTCTTCTATAGTCAAGAGATGTTCTTTTAATCCAAAAGATTGAACATTTTTTAAATGGGAATGTCTTCGATACTGAAGACTAAGGATGAGTGCAGTGTTTCACATGACTATGCCAACACAGTTGCGACATGTATATTTTTCCACATTTACATAAAGCAACTTAAAACCTTTAGCTTTGTATATCTTAGAACAGAATTCATAAAAATAAAATTTAAACTCTCTCTATCCTGTTTGACGATACCATTGTTGAATTGACCTCATTAAATTAAATTGATTTTATAAACTTTACTTTGTGTTATATAAAAAAACCTGCACTCCCCTTTAATTCTATACCAATAAACATTTTCTGATAACAAATGACAAAGTTATTGAGGCTTAATCACAACACAGTAGTGAAATAGTAATGAGCAAAATGAAGAATTCTGTCGAAACTTGGAAAAATAATTACTAAGAGAAAGAGTTAAAGTATTAATTTCTTAGGTTTGTTTAAACATTATAATGTTAATTTTTTTAATTCTTTATTTTCATATTGAATGTGCCCAAAATATAGCACACTAAAGAAAGGTATGAAGGTTCATCACTGTTCACAATATCTCTAGAAATGTTGCAGTAATACAGATTGCACTTATAATGAGTACAGATGAAAAAGAAACACATATAACAATGTATAATAATTATGCAAACATGGAATTAAAAAAAAAATTGTTGGTTTCGTCGGATTTCAAAATAAAATATGCCAACTTGAAAAATGAGAAAATGGAAGATTAAGAAACAAATATGATTGATGAGGAAGACAACAAAAGTGAAATCTATAAAGATATCTGGGGAGAGGCGGGGGGGGGTGGTGGTGGTAACTGAGTGGTTAAGTGCTTGGCTTCTGAACCTGGGGTCCTGTGTTCGAATCTTGGTGAAGACTGGAATTTTGAATTTCGGGATTTTTAGGGCGCCCCTGAGTCCACCCAACTCTAATAGGCACCTGACTTTAGTTGGGGAAAGTAAAGGCTGTTGGTCATTGTGCTGGCCACATGACACCCTGCCTGTTAACCATTGGCCATAGAAACAGATGACCTTTACAGTTAACATCACCTGCCTCATAGATTACAATGTCTGAATGTGAAACTTACTTACAAAGATTTCAAAATTATTATAATTTCCATATATTATGGTGAATAAACTATTGAAAGATTTAAATGGGAAGTTATTTCATTGATCCACTTTACTTAATTAGCAACATTAGATGACCATTAGTCTCCCAATGTCTCTACTGGATGCTAGAGTCTCAGTATTTTTCCAGTGAATGCCAGTCAGTTGTAGCTCTTATCCTATCTAATATTTTATATTAATAACAATTTCTGTAGAGTTTGCAATGGCTTAAAAATAGTAAAGGATAACTAGTTGACATATTTAACATTTCTTTACAAAATACAAAAATTAAGAAATGTAAATCACTAATAAGATGAATGAGGTTTTAACAAGGTTGCCATAAATATTTTATTCTAGCCACAATGCTAATTGTATGTGATTATTTAAAGCACTTTACAAATTTGTGATAATCGCTTTTTTTATTCTGGATATTTTGCTAAATATATTTAATTACAATGCTAGTATTAAAGTAGTATGATCTGCAACAACATTGAGGATCTCCATCATAATTATTTCAATGTTTTTGTTTTTTTAAACTTTTCTATGAATAAAAAAAATCATGATGTATTTAAAAAATTAGGTAAACAATATTGACAAAAGTCCAAGATGAGCATAAATTTGTTTTCTTTCCCTTGACATTTACAACCATTGAGAATATAAAAAAAATCAAAAGGAAACAGCCACTAAGAATCTACCACGAACAAACATCACATTCAAATCCAATAAGATTAAAAAAAACAACAACTAACATTGGTTAAATCCAAATAACTTATTATAGCCTTTCAGAATAAATATACTTCAGTTTGGTAAAATTAAATGCTACAAAATTAATCTAGACCTACTTGTTTATAAATGTCAATACATCATTTTTTTAAAGAAACATTAATAGACGTTATGTACGTTATTTAGAGGACCTGTTGCTGAGCAGCAAAGCCCTTGAATTCTGAACTTCGAATCCTGGGATTTTTAATTTTGCTATCTTTGGGCGTCCCTTAGTACACCCAGCTCTAATGGGTGCCTGACATTAGTCTAGGAAAAGTAAATGCAGTTGGTCATTGTGCTGGCCACATGACACCATCATTAACTGTGGGCCACAGGAAACAGATGACCTTTACATCATCTGCCCTATAGATTGCAAGGTCTGAAAGGGGAACTTAAAAAAGTGTAAGTTGTTGCTTATGTACTCCATTTTTTTCTTGTTGATGAAAAGTTTCCTCTTGAGACATAGCTATGTGGTTAAGGATGAAATGCTTACAAGTATCTTTGGTCAATGACTGATGAGGGTAGCCAGTTCAACAACCATAACTATGCACAGCCCTACCCAATACAGCTGGGATGGACCCCCATACAATAAATCCTTAAAAGTAATTAAAGCTCAAGACATTTGGTTTGGAAAACAATCCCTCTGCCACCTGGCTACAATATTTTTATTTTACACCCAGCATTAAAGTAGACATTACTGAGTAATATTTTTATTAACATAAGAAATATGCCTTAGCATTTGCTATAGGAACAAATTTTGGTGAAGTCTGAAGTCCAGAGACTTGGAATGCAAAGAAAAAGGCCATAGTGAGATTTGAGATGTCTAACTACAACACATACATAAAGAAAAAGTAATTAGTACATGAATCATTTTTAGATGAAAAATAAAAAACAATATTTCTTTTTTTACTTACAAATTGTATTTACATCTTCAATACAGAAATACAATGTATCTATTCAATCAGAAAATTGCTTAATAATAGTAATAACATATAATATATAATTAACGTCTATACTGACTATAAAAAAATGACAATATATTTACATATTTTCTTAATAAATATTTTGATCAAGGAAATAAATGTATAGAATTTTTGGTCAGTTTAGCACTTCATTTCTTCAACTTCTGTAAATATGTACCATGAGGATCTTTTTATTATCTTTTGTTTTAATGTTTTACATGTTTCAGATGTTCCTTCAGAATAAAACATTATTAACTCCAAGCCCAAACCTCCCACAGGATGGCAGGCAGACTTACTTTTTGTCCACCAAAAATATATATTGATAAATATGTGAAAAAAAAATTAAACAAATCATTATATTGTAAAAGAAAATAAATTCAAGAAATGATATAATATGACTTACTCAATAGATAAAGCTAAATTATGTTACATCTCTTTTAAATAGTCTCAACAATATTTTTTTATTCACTAAATGTTGACATTATTTAAAAAAATAACATACTGCTTGAAGTGAAACAATTAGTTCATACCTATATATTATATAGAGCTAATAACTATTTATATTCATAAATTCAAAACAGTTTTGAAAAGGTTCAAAATTTTTTTAAATTGCATAATATAAGGTATAATACAAAAACGTAAAATACATCAATCACGTTTGTGTAAGTTGTAAAATAAAAAAAAAATAAAATAAATAAAATTCTGATTGCTTATTGCTGCTAAATATGGAAACATTTTGCATAGACAATGGACATTGTGACTGGAATGCTATGTGATAGAACCATTGGTTAAAAACTAAAAAATATCCTTTTCTTTTTTTCTCAACAAAAACAAAACAATCTTTTACATCAGTGTTTTAAAGCTCGATTTGCTTTTGACATCTGTAATGTAAATAGTTTAAAGTTTGAAAATACTTTTATTGTAAACTCCAAGCTATTCCAAGTGAAAAGAATATTTTCACAAACCAATGGACCTCATTCACCAATCGTAAACAGACAACATTTAGCCACGTGGTTCTCTATCTCTTCTATACAAATTACGTAATACACACAGGGTGTCACACGTGACAGTTTTTTTAAATTGTTTTATCAATATTAACACGTGGCTAATGTTGTTTGTTTATGATTTGTGAATGAGGTCCATTGCAATTATTTCATTATTCCTAAAATAAAAAGACATGTTCCAATTATATTTTGTATTATAATCAGAAACATTTAGTTTTACATGTAAAAACAAACAAAAAATGCCAAAAATATTTATGAAATATATACAAATCTAAATATACATTATAAAAATACAAACTCAAAAACTTTTTAGACTATAATAAAATCAGATCAAATAAATTGAGGTTTAACTTTGACAAATCAATGATAATGTATAAACCTTTTAAAATTGACACATTTCAAGTAAGAAAATTGGCAAGTTCTAAAAAAATAAATATATTACAATGAGGCACAAAACAACCAGAATAAATATCTTGGTGAGCCTACACACAACACTAGATTTTTTTCAAAACTATCACAGTGTCTGCCTATATGACTGGAAAGGTAAACATGAAACAATATGGAGTGCTTCAATTGGAACCATCTCCTATTTGCTTCATTTAAAATGGAACTGATATAAGACAGCTTAAAAAATAAAAAAGAATCCTAGATCTTTTTTTCTTCTTTTTCTAACAAGCTTTTTGCTGCTGAGTTGTAGGCTCTTTTGCAGTCTGTGCCAAGGAAAAGTAGTATGTTGTACTTTTTTCACTTGTTCTGCATTGCTTTATATATGTAGGTCTGCTCAGTTCTTAGATTACAATGTATTCTTTAAAATGTTTAGTGAATATTAAGTTTATTTTAGGACTTTATTAGGGTAGGCATAATTGTTTGTAACATATAGTCTAGGATCTAAAAAATGCTTATGCATATGTTAAGTTTACATGAGAGAGGAAATTTCATGTACAGAGCAATCATTGTTTGAAAACAATAAACAAAAAATAATTTTAAAAAATGATGGCTGAAAATGAAAAATTATATTTTTAAATATTTTGTTTTCTACATTTAAGTGAAAATAAATGTTATGAAAGAATCTTCGGAACATCTTTTTATAACAAAATAAATCAGAACATTGGAACAAACTTTTCTATGCTTTCTGTCAGTGAGTGCTATTTGTAATCTTAAATAGAAATTATTTGTTCTTTTCAGGGTTTTCTGGAATCAGTGTACCAAAAGGATAGTCCCAAAACTTTGATGAAATTCCAAATCCTGTAAGCATCAAAAACATCAAACATATTTAGTATACTCTAAGAAACAAAAAGGAAAATTTTGAATTATTACTAAATTTAGGAATTTCCACAAAATAACAGAGAACACATCATCACAATGACTTAACCTCATACTTACTATCTTTAGAAGAAAAAGAATAAATTTCAAAATAAGGAAAACATTTGTACTCAATTTATAAAACTCATATCTAGGTCAAACAAACTTGGCATTTATAATTGATATCTAGAAAAAACTTGGAAGTGCAAATGAAATGAGAAGAGATAATGTTTCTCATATTATTTAAATATTTTGGTTCCTGTGCTTCTCTGTAAATGTATCTGTGTATTTTTAAGTAAACATATTAAAGGTGTTCTTTAAAATACATCTCTGGCTACTACTACTATAGCTATGATGGCAATGCCATGAAAGTATTTTTTTAACAAAGCTTTTATATAGTGCAACTCAAAGCACTACAGTCCAATCTCTTTTGTGGACCAATAGGGGAAGGTTTTCCATACTGTCCTTAGGCACTCAGTAAACATAACTCTGCTCGACTTGGATGTCAAACTCGCCCCCCCCCCCCCTATTAGGTAGCCAGTCGGTTTAAGCCTCTCAGCCACAAATTCCATTTTCTCAAAAATCTTTTCATTGATATCATTTTACAGAAAATGTTATTATGTTAATTGATTAGAATCAAACTAGAATTAGTTACATTGAGGACATCTAATTAATATAGATTTATTAAATTAGATAAACAGCCTCCATTATTGCAGAAAGATGAAAAAATGTTTAACTAGTACTTACCTAGCTGCTGATATTTGTAGTGATGTAAGTTATGATAAGATTTCAGTTGCTGGAAATAGGCTAAAAATGGCTTTTTCCCATGATGCAGATAGTAGTGTATGAGATCATACGACATGTATCCTGACACTATTCCAGCAAAGGTTATCTGGGCAAGGCCAACAGGAAACAGGGATGTACTCATGAAATAGAATGGCACAGCAAAGAAGGATGCAGGTAATGGTGGAAACACGAGTCTCATAGGATCCATTGGTGACTGTGAAACAAAATACCAGTTAGAATTCCTTTATTTGTTTTAAATTCTTTCTTTTTTTTTGAAAGTTAATGGCCTAGTATAATTTCCTTTTTAAAACTGATTTGATCCTTTATAACGTTCAGTTTGTGTTAAAGATATCTGTACAACTTTCAGTTTAATGATATAATAACTAAAACTCACAGAGTAAACTAATTAAATATGTTATTGATTTCTCAGGCTGCAAGTTAGCTCACACCTTTGGAGTGGGCACATAATTTCTTTTTTTTTTTCCAGTCATAAATTTGTTGTTCTTTAAGCAAGCATTATTTAGCTTAAAAGCACTAAACAAAGTCAGCAATGTACATTACATTAATCTTTATTTCTTTCTGTTCTTAAAAATAACAGTCATAACAGTAAATCTAATCTAATAGGGATGAAGACAACTCTTTGGAAGAGAGATGGTACAAGTACAAACTGTAATACTTGCAAATGCTGAACTATTGGATACTATAAAATACTTTAGTGAATCACTTACTTTATGATGTTGGCCATGCAAGGCGAAATGAAGCCTTATGAGTGAGGGCCAATTGGGAGGTGGTCTGAGGTGAAATATCCATCTGTGAATAAAGTATTCTAGGAATGTCCACATCAGGACACCAAAAGCAAATAGAAATGGCATAGATAGGGGGCCATGCTGAATAGCTGAGAAAAAAAAACAAGAACAAGAAACACAGACATTAAAATACATTTATTTACTGAGTACTTTCATATTTATACAAATGAATTACTATTTTGAAAGGGTTATCCATTATTATCAAAGCCAAATTGGCAAAATGGTATTATAAAGAAACGTAAAGTACCCTAATCTTGCAATCTACACAGCAGATGATGTAAAAGTCATCTGTTTCTATGTTCAACAGTTAGCGAGGGTGTAATGCTGAGAGCACAACATACACAACAGAAGCAGAAAGAAGGGTGAAAATGTAACGCACCTGGTGATTATATATGCCCAACATGCGATCGCAGCTGTGTAACAAGGATTGGCCTCTTTAGTCACACAAGAAGTTGCAAAGGGAAAAGATCGTCTCTCGAGACGTAAAATGCCACAGATGAATGCTGAGAGCACAACAACCAACCGATTTAGTTTCCTAACTACTGTCCGGTAGAGTTGGGTGGACTCAGAGGTGCCCTAGAAAATCCTAAAATTAAATTCCTAAGATTTGAACTCAAGGACCCGAAACACTTTATCACTCTGCCACCATGCCCCATAAAAAAATGACAAGTTCACAAAATCCTAAGACTTGCAAAACCTATCTAACAAGACACAGCCCTAAATGGTAGACATAAGCTAGACACATGATTAATGTTATGATGGCTAACCGATAAGCAATACATCTACTTATAATGTTTTAAGACAGTTCCTAAATAGCAAACATTAACATGCCTACGTACATAAAATCAAAGTTCTAAATATAACAAAAAAACAATTCATGTCATTAACATAAGCTTAATGTGCTATGAGACATGAACTTATAGAATAGTTTGCAGCTAACTAATTTATGTCATGACGGGTTTTTTTCCGTAGTGATGTGACAGATCATTAAAAAAGTAAAAACAAAAATAGAGAACCAACGGACAGGACGACGATCAGAGAGAACTACAATCGTGATCTACCAAAATCACATCCACCATCCACAATCTTGAATTTGATGTTTTCAAACTCAATTCAATAAAAAAAAAAAAACTCATCCAGTGATGATCAAATTCTCATAAGTATATATCACTTGTCAAGTACAAATAGATTAATACCTTGACTGACATATATTATTGTTGAATAAATAAAACAGTGTGGAGATACAAAGAGTGCAACACAATTTATATAATTTGAAATGCAGTTCTAATCTGTTGTGACATACTGTATTCTCTCCCTTCTTGGCTTCTCTTACATTCATAGACTTTATTTTCGACAAGAAGTGATTAGTATTAATGACTAGTCAGTAGGCCTACAGTAAAGGGAATTTCATCTTGTGTTATTAAGGCATGAATTAAAGTTGCTAAAAAGTTTTGAATATTGGTGATTTTTTTTCATCAGTATAATTATGTTTATATGGCAATTAGGCTCCTATATCACAACAACTATATCACATTTGATTTATTTTCCTTAGTATGTAACCCTTTGTTGTTGACAATTGTTGATTTGTTTTATAGCACCAAACTGCTGGTAGACAACAAAACCGCTGTAGGCGTATTATATCTTAACTAATAAAAGTTGAAATAACCTCCTTGTGAGCAATAATAAATATAACTTTATTTATAATATAGACAATATCAAGTTGATATGACATAAAATAAATGTACCAAACTTTAGTAACAATTTTTTTGTAAAACAAAATCTAACTCACTGCAATAACGAAAAATTAAGGTTCTGGATTTGTGTCATAACTAAGACCAATGACGACATTGCCACCTATCTTGCACCATTCACAACCAATCGCTAACATCTTCCCACCATCACTATAGAAACACACACACTCCATAAGACCCTGATCACTTTTTCTTTTTACATAATCATAGACCTAATATTTAAAATATTTTTTTTTAATTCTCAAAACTAATTAAACAAAATTTGATTCAGTTTACCTAAAGCATTTTGTGGCCAGACTTCCGGTACGTGTGACAAGTGTTGAAAGGAGGACCAAATCATGTAGAGCACAACAGGGACCCACGTGACTGGGACGAACCACCAGTAAGCTTTGGAAAACGTTTCTGCTAAGTCTGATTCAAACAGCCGCACTGGCCAATCCACAGGTTGGTGTGTCCAATCAAAATATTTTTCTCCAAGAAATTCCACTTGACCGAGTATGGGCTTTGACCAATCAACAATATCATTCTTTTTCTGAAATGAACACATTATTTTTTAAAAGGCAATTTTATTGAACCACAATATGTTTACATTCTTAAAGCATTACTATTAGCATACACGGGAAAGGCTTCGGGAGTTAACCCTGAGGGAAAATCAGGCGCCGGCGACCCCTTAGGCAGTTTGCAGCACTCAGTGTTACAATCTGGCAGATCCTGCAGATTGCTGACCCCAAACTATATCGGCACTTGCCGTTGCTTTGGATACATCAGCTGCGTGAAAAGGGGGGGGGGGACTGCTGTGTGGGCCACATCGCTCTGATCATATCTAATGCCCAAGCATTCATCTCATTTCCATGAGATGATCCATAGTCTAGTCGCTTCGCGACTAAAGGAGGCCATTGTTATTAGTAAATATCAGTTGGGATGTGAGACGCTAAGGGTTGAGTCACAGTTAAATTTCATGAATAGGCCTATCAATTTATTTCTTTTTTTTTACGTAAGAATTAGAAAATAAACCTGCCTAATTAAAGACAATGTAAAATACAAATATTTCAAAACTCGTTAACTGAAAACTTTTAGATTATTAACAACACCATGGTCGGCTAAGTCAAAGTATTATGTTTTACTTACATAATCTGATCTTCTTTTGTCAATGTCTGCTACCTCAGTAAGTAACTCATTCTGAAAAGAAAAAGGATAATTATTATAAACATTTACCTTAAAATAAAACATATAAAACTAGCTATAAAGATCTGAGAAACAGTCATGAGCAAAATGGCATACACAATAGGCATCTAAACCATTAAGCTTCGCACAGAAGGGACTCGTCAGATTTGGCTGGCTACCCACCAAGGAGAAAAAAACCCTCTGTATTCATACCTCTGTTGCCTTGCAGCTATACCCATGGAAAAGGCTTCGGGATTCAACCACGAGGAAAAATCATGAGCCGGAGACCTTTAAGCAGCTTGCAGCACACATTGTTACACCTTGGTAGAGCCTGCGACGCAGCTGATCCCAAACCATATCGGCCGGCACTTGCCGTTCCTTTGCCCTTTAGACACACATTAGCTGCGTGGAGAGGGGGAGGAATGGGGAGGGTGGAACTGCTGTTTGGGGGGCGACATCTTTCCGACCATAGCTAATGCCCAGGCATTCCTCTCAATTCTGAGACTGAAGAAAGCAGGCTATAATCCCTGTTGCTACGTAGCCAGACACTCTTATCACCAAGCCAAGAAAATTGACCACGTTAGAAGAGGTATTCATTCCACATTCTTTTACAGACAACTAGTAGGTATTTATTATTGATAATGATATTTGGCACATCGGCACATTTCAGGTGATTTCGTGCCTATTAAGTCCTCTTAAGTTTCTTGGCATTGAAATTTATAAGTTCGACAATTTTACAATAGGCCTGCAATGGAAATCAAAATTATATTTATATCATTTGTGAATATATCATTGTGAAAAAAACAACAACAACCTAACAGGTGGACGCGATCAAAATAATGATCCCATTTTTTCATCTTGAGCTAAACTTAACAAAAAACTGAACGTTGGTCTGGCCCCTTTATTAGACCAAGATCTAGTCCACACATATATAATGTGTAAGCATAATGAACCTCATTCACCAATCGCTAACAAACAACATTTAGCCACGTGGTTCTATATATCTTCTATACAAATTATGTAATTCATAAAGGCTGTCACGTGCTACGTATTTTTCATTGTTTTATCAATATTATGACGTGGCTAAATGTGTTTATTTACTATTGGTGCATGAGGTCCATTGCCCATGATTTATCAAAAATACCGTCAAAGTCAAGTAACTCTTTATAAGTAGGCCTATTTGTAGGCTATTTTGTGTTCAGTAGGCCTACAGCTATTTTGTTATGTAAAATAATACTAAAATAGACAGTACGAGAGACTTCTTGTTTGTCAAAGTTAAAACACAACAATAGGAATGACGCATTGTAGTAGCAAAAACATTACAATAGTAGGGCCTACTTCTTTGGAGAAATACGATTGTTTGCCTCTTAAAAGTGCACTTAAAGTATCTGTGGCTGAATCCAAGAGCTGATAGACATTGATAAAACATGACATCTAGACTCTAGATCTAAATAAACATGTCTCATTAACAAGCACTCACCCCCATTGATTTGTTAGACTTAAGTGCAATGTCAAAAACAGTAACTACAGGTGTATACGTGATCCAAAAGTATGGCTTTGTCTACAGATTCGAGGCTTTGTAGGAACCGAAACTTAAACACACTTTTGTTATACAGAATTTATATTTAAAAAAAAAGCAAGCTTACTATTGTAAAATATGAAAAACATATGTCTGTCTATATGTTATAGATTTCTCTATTAGGACTACCATATATAGGCATAGGGCCTACACTGTTAAACACTATACAATTTCTAAACGGTGTAGTTCATTTATCTATTTATTATCAAGAAGACATAAACTGATTCAGGCCTAGCATTTAATTACACATCCTTTTGACGAATTCTTAAGAATTATTACCAGTATCATAAGAAACAAATTAACCTTTGTGTAGACCTATAACGAACCATGAATAGCAAAGGGGTTCTAATTAATTGCTATCAGTAAAGTCAAACCAAACGTTTAGGCATCTGTAACACAACAGCGAAGATTTAGCTTAATATTTTGTACCAATGATAAAAACAAACACCATTTTCATACCACAGGCAGGCCTAAGAGGCACAAGGTTGAATATTAGACCCAGGGAAGATTTAAGATGTTTATTATTAATTTGGCTGAGAGGGTCCTGAAAATGAAGGAAACAATGTCACTTAAATATGTAAAAATATTTAATGACAGAGCAGAAATAAAATATTTAAATACGAGAAAGTGGTGAATTAAACATGGCAAAATAAAGGCACACTCCGACTAGGATACCAAACAAGGGCCTTCGAATATGCCACGTTGCCTATGAAGGGGGGGGGGCAGTCTAGCGGCAAGACTAATTCGTAAATCGCCCTTTCCTCTTTTTTATACAGCATAAGATTGGGTTTAAATTTCAATAATTAGTATATTTAATACTACTCACCAAAAGACTTATACAAAGTATTTTCTAAAAAAAAATGTGTTCTCCCCAGGCGGTCGAATAGGATGATGTGATGCCCCGCCCCCAACCGATCCACCAGTCAAACTGACTTACCTCAGTCAAGTCAAAAATACCTCTCAGTCACGTCAAAAAGACCTCCCAGTCATACCCTTAAGTCATCAGTCAATTACGTCCTTACGTTTCTGTCTGATTATCGTCACTGATGTCTAATTGTCTTTGTGAATCACAACATTAACTGAGACACTAATTATCATCACGTTCATGGAGTTCGAAGATAAACGCTGACTTTACTAGATCACGCGACTACGCTGACTTTACTAGTTCACGAGACTACGCTGACTTTACTAGTTCACGAGACTACGCTGACTTTACTAGATCACGAGACTACGCTGACTTTACTAGATCACGAGACTACGCTGACTTTACTAGATCACGAGACTACGCTGACGTAACTATTTCACGCTAATACGCTGACTTTACTAGATCACGAGACTACGCTGACTTTACTAGATCACGCTACCACGCTGACTTTACTAGTTCTCGAGACTACGCCGACTTTACTAGTTCACGAGACTACGCCGACTTTACTAGATCACGCTACTACGCTGACTTCACTAGATCACGAGACTACGCTGATTTTACTAGATCACGAGACTACGCTGACTTAACTATTTCACGCTAATACGCTGACTTTACTAGATCACGAGACTACGCTGACTTTACTAGTTCACGCTACTACGCTGACCTTACTAGATCACGAGACTACGCTGACTTTACTAGATCACGAGACTACGCTGACTTTACTAGTTCACGCTACTACGCTGACTTTACTAGATCACGAGACTACGCCGGCTTTACTAGTTCACGCTACTACGCTGACTTTACTAGTTCACGAGACTACGCTGACTTTACTAGATCACGAGACTACGCTGGCTTTACTAGTTCACGAGACTACGCTGGCTTTACTAGTTCACGAGACTACGCTGACTTTACTAGTTCACGCGACTACGCTGACTTTACTAGTTCACGCCACAACAACGCTGACCATGTTGCTACCTGCATTCTTAGTTACATCTGACGTAAACAAAACCGTTGCATTTAAATCGTTTTGAACGCACGCTTACACCAAAAAATGTGCCTGTGTTCAAAAATGGGCATACGCTGGCAAGACTATTTTATAGATAATCATGTTCTGCTGAGCACTAGTGTGAGCAGAGCAGATGTACTACTCATTGTTCGATAGCCGCTTTGGTAGATTATATCAAGGAGGACAGCATGACAGAGGTGCATAGTGCATCAGTTCACCCTCACTGGAAAAGAGGAAAACAGATGGAAGCAAATGACTTTTGAAATAGACAGGTGTAAAACTTTTTAGAGAGGTCGCTGCACAGCATTTGAAACCTAAAGTCCTTGCTAAGATACAGGCGCAAACGACAAAAACTTCAACTATGAATTAAGAAGAGGAAGAAATGCACAACATTTTAGATTGGATGTAGCTGAATAGTTTCACCAAAGATGTTTTATCTATTTAGTCATCAAAATTTATTTCGAGATTCGGGTTTCAAGTCTGTTAATTAATACATGTGTGTCTCCAGCACACGTACGTTATGTTTCAGTGCTTAGGTAACCTACCGGAACCGGAAACTCGAACCTAAAGTTATTGATGTGTTTTTAAAATTGTGTCATTACAAAGCTTATATCAAATAAACTTAATAAAGATTTTGAACACGTCATTTCTCCCACACTCATTCTTGGATCAAATTGAAACCTTTCAACAATTATTTATTGAACCCAACAAAACACGGATCAGTTAAAATTAATCAATTAACCAATTATATATTGGTGATTATTATTTTTTGTTTGATATAGAAAAGAAATTCTTCCTTATAGAGACATATACTGTAAATGTGGAGTTCTTCCTCTTTGATAACCTTTGTTGTATTTTCATATTTTGATTATTTAAAAATTTGATTGATGTTAGAGTGTCTTTAAAGTATTTCCCCCCCCCCCCAAAAAAAAAAAAACAACTGTAAACATTTAGAAGTCCGCGTTATCCAATGACCCCACATCAACCAATCAAAAAGTGTTGCCTACGCGAGCAAAGAAAATGTTCACTATACTAGATCTAGATCTATATTGATCTACTCCGAATGCACGCAAACACACTCTATGGATTCAATGTTACGTGATCTTCGTCACGAGAATCTATTTTTAGCTTTATGACTCTTTCAGTGCCGTGACAGTGTGCCGATAATGGGGAGGTTGCGATAATATGAATTACGATTTTGCAATCTCAAGTCATAAATATATCCGATAAACTGAGTTTGAAAAGACATTCTCCACTATTTTACAAGCTTAGAACAAATAATTGAACAAGGGAAGTACATACAACGTTATACACTGACATTAAATATGTGATGTGGCTGTTTTATGTGTTACTCGTTATTGGTGGTAACAACAACATTGATATAATGGCTGGTTTTAAACTGTTAGGTTTTATTTGCTGAAGGTGCTTTATGCGGTCATTTCTGCCGATGAACAAACTAAAAAGATGCAAGCCAAATTTAATTTTAATATGATTAGCCTAAATTTTGAAAAGCTGATCTGGTTCGGTAATATCAATATATCGAAAGTTTATCCTTCAAGGTACAGTGGAGGGAGCACGACGAAAGGGTCGTCTAAAAAAAAGCTGGATAACATAAAAGAATGGACTGACCTCCTTCTTGAGATCCTACTAAGAACAGTTGCTGATCAAGAAAAGTGGAGGGATTTGGTTGCGCAAACTGTCACAGCACCCCTACGACGAAAGTCAACGGACAGATGACACGAGAGATATTTGGAAAAAAAAATATAAAGTCAAACCAGAGTTTTCACTGTGTGGCTAATTAGGTAGTTGTTTTCCAAAGATAGACAGAAACTGTCAAATATTTAGGGAAATCGTTAGAGACGTTTTCGTAATAGCATAAATGTCCAATTTTCAAATTGTCCATTCACCTTTTTGTAAAACCATCACATCTTAGTCAAGCTATAACATAGGTCAAAGATACTAATCCTTAACGGCTTTGTACATTGTAGTTACTTTGGGAAGATCTATAAAGATAACAAGAAAGGGGCAATAATCCTTGAAAAAGAGTTATTAAAATTCAAAGGTTTGCTGGGTATCTAAATGGTTGCCCCCGGCACAAAATGAGCCATAAACATTTTGATCTTAAGATCTAGGTCAAGTAGGAAAACTGAATTGGTTCTCAAATGTGGTGGGTTTATACATGGAGGCAAATCTATAAATAGCTAATTTTTTGGTGTATCCGGTTGACAAAAAAGGGAAGCGCTTTGTAGCACTGCAGAATTAAAGTTGGCACCAGGTATCTTTCAATGTAGTCTCATTAACATTGGTTGTTGTAACCCTCCCGAAATTCTCCGTATTTTTGTTGACGTTGTTTTTCTTTTGGCTTAGTTACATCATCCAGACATTTTCCATTTGGCTTGCCTTTATTTTTCATTCCAAATATACACGCACACAAGAAACCTAAATACTGCAAATGCCACACATAGCTTTAAAAACAGAAGGTCCCCTAAAGAACACTGTGCTTTCATCCCAGCACTTTGAAATCTGGAGCTTTCTTGTAAAAAATAAATGAAAGGGGTTGTTAATAAAAAAAACAACAAGCATCCTTAGGCTATAGATTTAAGAAGGTAACGGCATATGTTTCTATGTCAAACGGTTTACGAGGACGTCATGTAGCCAGCACAACGACCAACCGATTTACTTCCCCAACGCATGTCAGGTACCCATTAGAGTTAGATGGACTCAGTAAGTCCTAAAAAGAATGTTCAAAATCTTTTTTTTTTTTCGGAAACCAAGCGTTTTACCACTGAGGTTATGGTCTAAACGAATCATACAAAACTAGACGGTTGGAGATTGTTAGCTTTGTGTAAAGTATGAAAGTAAACGCTAAAAACAGTCTCACAGATAGAAGGCTAGTCTTCACAAGTCTTAACAAGTATATTGCCGTTACCTTATTTGTTTGACCCTTCAATGTGTCGAGCTTATGTTAATGTAATAATTGTAAGTAATCGCAGTCAATAATCTTGTGAGATCAAGTCAAGTCAATATCAAGCAGACAACAAACACATTCAAGTCCTACAAATTTGGTGAGGGAGGACTAGCCCCAGAATAAACAGTTAAAATTTATATTACGTTCCATTTTATATGTTTGCTGCCAGTGGATTCATTAACACTATTTTATGTAGTGTGTTTCCAAGGTGATGTTAGGAGATATTATTGGTTTCTGTGCAGTGAATGATGAAATATAAGATCGTCTGTCATAATAGATACTGAGAACGAGTGACAACCCATAGATTTGAAAGAGTAAAAGGCATGTTTTTATAGTGACTTGGATTTCGTTAAAATACCACTTTTATTCATTTCATCTCAAGTTGAATTAATCTATATTAAATTATTAATATTTGTTTTAAAAAGGACGCGCTGCAATAAAAAATGTAATACGCCTACATCGTTATTGTTGTACTAGCAATCTGGTGCTGTAAGTCAACGACCGATATAGGCCTACAACAAATATGCGGGCTGATAAACAACTTCGTTGTACTTGAAGTATAACCCTTAGAATGAAACAAGTTTAAATGATTGTAAACTGGCAACACTATTGTAGACTCCTTGGCCCACCAGGGAGGGCAAATTCCACCAACTGAACAGGCTGTAAGTTTTCATCATGCTCTGGCTATAATTTAAAAAACAAACAAATGAAAAGTGGTTTGAGTGCTTGGACAAGTCCCAAAAAGCCCGTGGAGTCTGGGAGCGCATGAGGCGCCCTGACCGCACTTCTCCGTGGTGGAGGCTGTCCAGGCCTGAGCAAGCTATTATAGCACAGTGCAGGACAGGCCATATTTCTCACGCTATGGCCAAATTTCGATTCACGGTGCCCCCGTTGCGGGGAAGAATAGGAAACCATGCCTCATATTCTGTTTGACTGTCCCAGACTTGATGATCTCCGCCTAGACAGGTCTGGGAAACCAAAAATTCTCGACCTGTATGGTAACATATACGCACTACGCAGGACAGCAGGGTTTCTGTCCAGGGCCCATGCAAGGGAGGATTTAAGCCTCTCAGGCCCTCACTCAAATGGAGTTGGATGATGATGCTGATGATGAATGAAAAAAATGTAAGTCTGTTTGAAAGTTTTAAAAAAATTTTGCACCTGTAGTGCTCGCTATGTATTCACGCATCCTTTAATACCTAGTAAGACAAATTGAAGATTCAGATCTATTATATCGTATATGAATGTTATGCAGTTTACTGCAATCGCGTCATATGACGTAGTTTAAAACAATGAATTTAATTTTAAAAATTGGGGGTGGGGGGGGGGGAGGAGAGAAAGAAAAATAAAGAAATGATTTTAGGCTTAGAAAAACGTTGATCTTAAATCATGTGATTTAGTTGTATATATATATATGAGTCCACCATCAGACAATAGAAATATAACTACTCTAAGCGTTAGATGGGATGTTCAAAAACTTTAGAAAGAAATACTACATGATATTTATGTTGTTTGGGGGGGGGGGTTCTTGTTCGAAAACTTGTTTTTAATAAAGAAAGAGAGAGAGAGAGAGAGAGAGAGAGAGAGAGTGACATGTGAGTTTTTGTGTGTGTGAGAGAGAAAAGATAAATAGCCTGATAATAAGAATGAAAAACATAAATCTAATGTCACGATTAACGAAACAAGTTACAACAGAAACAATTAGAGTTATATGGCAAGGGTCTACAATGCAACAGACTCAACGGCTAACATTAAAAATTCATCAGGTTGCAACGCATTTCGCCTTGTTTAAACAGACTACCCAGATTGTTATTCCTTTTCCATTATTTACAATCTTATTTACAATCTTCGCCAATATTTGTAATATGAGGGGAAAGGTTCAATCGAAGTTGAAGCTAATCACGATCTCTCCTAAGCGTTGTTCTAAGCTCTTTATCTAAGCGTTGTTCTAAGCTCTTTATCTATTTCTATACAGCTGCTTTCGTGAATAGTAACCTCTTGAGTTAATATGGCACTGCATATTTATGAGTTAATATTGCCCTGTCTTCTTATGAGTTAATATTGCATGTATATTGCCAAATTCACGAGTTAATATTGCACTGCCAAATTCAGGACTATAAAAATTTAAAATCTTCACTTGAATAGATATAGCGACTATGGAAGTTAACTGCAATTACAATTCCCATTTTCGATATCAGCCGAAGGAGATGACTAATTGGATGTGATATATATAGTCTCAGACATCTATGGCATTGCTTATAAAAACAACAACAATATATATATATATACAGTAGAACGTCGTTTATCCGACTCAATTGGGACCGGACACCGTTCGGATACGCGATTGTTCGGATAACCGAAAACCGAAGCGATCCATGCAGTATATGCAACCGGACACTATACGAATATTGAAAATCATCACATGCGGGACACGTGCGTGAAGAACGAGCAAAATAGGTGACAAATGTCGCAATTTTACCTTTATTGTGGAAAATAATCACTTATTTTTCGTATTCATACAGTATATGTGCATCACAGTACATGTGGTTGATAAAAAAAAAAAAAAAAAACTGGTCCGGATATTTGACGCTCCGGATAATAAACGTTCGGATAAACGACGTTCTACTGTATATATATATATATATATATATATATATCGTATATATCTTTTTATATAGCGCTACTTTCATGTTTATAGCATATCATTTGTGGACCAGTTGGGGGGGGGGGGAATCTAGAAGAAGGTTTTCCGTGCTGCCTTTAGGCGCTCAATAAAACACAACTCTGCCCGAGTGGGATGTCGAAACTCGAGCCCCCTTCATAGGTAGCCAAGCCAAGTTCGAGCGTACTTAGCATCTAACACGCTTCCCACTTAACTAAGTTGTAAAATTAATACACCAACACTTGGCTTTGACACATAATATGATCAATAATGATACACCTCCTTATTAAAAATACTAGCCAAAAGAGGTTCTAGAGTCAATTGATTACTTATTATACTGGAATAGGCCTGTTTTGACTGACAAAGCTGTAGATTTTAATTGCCCTGATCAGCTGTTTATTTATAAAAAAGAAAAAACCTCTGCCATTAGTGATATCGCCGTACCACTGTCTCATAAGGAAAATTGAAATGGACAAAAAAAAAAGAAAGTATGGGAACCTAAGCTTGGAAATAAAGCCGTTATGGAAGTTGTCTAAAATATTGCTGTTGCTGTATTAACTGAGGGGATAACAACTGACCTCACACCGCCACACAGATACCTTCAAACCCTTTAATATTCCAATGAAGATTCTAGTTGCGTGCCAGAGGGCGGTACTGTCGCAGACCTGCCACATCACCAGAAAATTCGCCAGTGGACACTGATAAAGGGACTACGATGAGCAGAGAAGGAATGCTCGTTCGTTTCTAACATAATAATAATAATACAATGAAACAAAAATTAATAAACCATTTTTTTTTAATTTGGACAGCCTCTAGCCTGCACTACACATTCTACAGCCCCTAGCCTGCACCACACATTCTACAGCCCCTAGCCCGCACCACACATTCTACAGCCCCTAGCCTGCACCACACATTCTACAGCCCCTAGCCCGCACCACACATTCTACAGCCCCTAGCCTGCACCACACATTCTACAGCCCCTAGGTCGCACCACACATTCTACAGCCCCTAGCCCGCACCACACATTCTACAGCCCCTAGCCCGCACCACACATTCTACAGCCCCTAGGTCGCACCACACATTGTCTTAAAAGAGTCAACAGAAAACCTCTCTCTCTAGTTCCTCCAAATCCTTCCCCTTTCGATCAAAACAAATTTGTCCAATAAAGAAATGCAATAAAAACAACATGAACATGTTTATTCTAAAGGTGTCATGCTCAAACTTGCAAGGCTTCAAGTTGCCTGGTAGGATCTCAAAGTTTTGTTAAGGAACAAAACATGTATGACTCGTATATCTTCAACTCTCTCTTTACAACCAACCAGCTGAAACCTAAACCAAATTAAACAAGAATTTAGTTTCAAATTAAGCTGCAAAGAATCAATATGGAAATATAGGCTGATCTGTGGCCCAATAAAACACACACACTAATACAATGCCATCGCATTTCTGATTTATTCAGCGGAGTCATTGAACCGTGACAGAAAATCGACCAAAGTAGAACCAATCAAAAGTCGGAAACAACTCGCTCCATTGATTAACGTATTACATATTGATTTGCTGGATGAGTAGAAACCTCCGAAAAAAAATCGATGTTATCGATTCTGTAACAATAATGTCGGTTCCTGGTTAAAAGCAATGAGTTCACCCCACACCCCCGCAATTCACACGCTAACAAACATTTACTTCTAAGTCACACGAGAACTGTTTCGAGATTAGCAATTTATTTGTCAGGTTAATACAACAATTAATTAATTTTAATAATAGACCAGTAAGATAGACAATTAGACAATGTATGCCAAATATATATTGAGTCTTAGACATTCTCACAGGAGTCTTGTTTTTATTTTTCATTTAGACTCATCTTTCCCTCTAGCAATTGTTTCCACCCGAGTGTTGCGTTGAAGCAGAGCAGCGTACCCTGGATGGCTGGTACCCGACGACTCAATAGTTCTGAATTCCAAAAACGTTTGTCAGTAACATTTCTTCTCTATTGATTGTAGAGTTTTTGTTACAAGCAGCGTGAACATGGTAGGCAGATTTTGGAAAAATAAATAAACTATCAGAAAGTATTGCACTAATTACACTTAAAATATGAAAATCAATGACGTTCTCGGAATTAAAACTTATCACAGACCAAGTTTACAATATTTTTTAAGATTTTAATCTTCACACGGACTTTTATTTTCTTGCTGAGATAATAATAATAATAATAAGGCTTGTCTTCGAAGATTAGTGAGGGATGCAGTATTTCCCGTAGCTGCGCAGCCCTAGCTGTGACCTACATATTTTGCCAAACTCAGGGCAAGCATAACCATTGTCCGCAGGTGAGATAACATGTAAGATATTGTCAATGTCTTATGTAAACATATGAAGACTGGGATTTTTAATTTCGGGATCTTTGGGCGCCTCTGAGTCCACCCAGCTCTAATGGGTAACTGACATAAGTCGTGGAAAAGTAAAGGCGTTGTGCTGGCTACATGATACCCTCGTTAACCGTGGGTTAAAGAAACAAATGACCTTTACATTATCTGTCCTAAAGATCCCACGGTCTGAGAGGGGAACTTTACATTATGTTAACATATTTAAGATATGTTGAGTATGGTTTGTAGGGGGAAAGATGATTGCGGACTGGATTGAAAACACAAGGACAAGCATGTTAACGGATCCGCGTCAAGACCGTGGAGGGCTTTCGAGAGGTCGACATTATCGAGAAATTGTTTATAGTCCATGATCATTTCCATTTTCATTGGCTTATAAGAACCGCAGCTCATGAAATATGAATTCATCATCGCAACTATATGAGCACACGACAGATCGAGATCAGTTTTTAACTCACAGAACGAAAACATTGGATTTCTGACCGCATGTAAATGCGTCATTGTTTATGGATTATGATTATTTAGATGTCCATCGTTTCCTGTTGCAGACGATTTCCATCGCTAACTGTGGCAGACACATGAGATGTTCACATCAACCCCACAGGTGCTTTTATCACTCACTACACAAACAGGGACCTTGTCATTGGGATTATTTTGAAACTTAATGTCTTCTTTTTTATTGAAGTCATCAAGTATTACATCGCCAGAAAGAAATAATATACGATACAAGGACTAATCGGTATTACAAAACAAAGCAAATTTGGTTTATACATAAGGTCTTTGGTTACTGCCTGAGGTATTATTATGTTTGTCGCGTATGATTGATTAGTACTACATTTAGTTTAAATACTTAATTTTTCAGTTTCTCTTATGGTGTGAAGATGTAAAGAAAAAGGAGGTTGTAGTTCTTGTTTCATGTAAGTTGAGGCTTTTACGTTGAATGATTACTGGTCTGTGGCTTCGATTTGACATAAACTATTCAATACAAGTGAGAAGCTAAATCAAACTACGGTTAGTTCTTTGTGTGACAAAGACTCTCAATATCCCTATTGAATATACAGCACTGCAGTGTGCAACTTTTTCAGCAGACCGTTTAATGGAAAATCTTAATCACCCCAAAAATCGATCCGGCTGAAGTATTGGCATAAATCAAGACTTCGTAAAAATTTAAGGACTTCTTTTGTCACGACATATATTTTTTTATACTTAGTAGCCTACGGGAAAACATGCACGTACAATCTAGATAAAAACAAACAAACAAAAAACATAGCAAAAAAAAAACAAAACAAAACAACCTACCAACCAACAAACAAATAATTCTATTAGAATACTAATCCTAAAAACAGCTGAACATCGCATAATGAAAGAGTTTTATTGACCTTGACCTTTGTTTTCAAACTAGAGATATTTTACGCTTCAATGCTTTACTGGGAATCATCTCAACAACGACCTCTAACGGTTAGTATCAGCTGAATCATTTGAAATCTGGGCATAGGATATTGGAAAGCCATTCAATGTTATAGGAATGTATAAAGCCGAGAGTTTTTAAATCAGATTCTGTCACGTTCACGTTTGCTGAAGCAGAGCGTTCATTTTTTTTTTGAAACGCACGCGATAAAACTACCTCGATCTACTTTGACCCCAATCTTTACGCTTTTGCACTGGAGCTCAAAATCAACCAATGGGACAAATATATTACCTAAACGCATGACACGTGCAACACAAACACACACACACACAGAGTCAAGTTCAAATCTCTGCTGCTTTATGATACACTGTAGGCAGAACTTTCAAGGGACCAACCACAATGCGACACTGGCTGGATATAGCCCACGGGCCGTAGTTTGGGCATCACTGAGCTAATGGCAAAAGGGGGGGGGGGTGTTGCATGACGTACTTCTCGAGACGGAACGAATTTGTCACAGAATATAATTAGCATTGTACTTCACCTAGTATGCACTCTTAAGTGGATGTGTATCAGTGTTGCTATACAACTACAACAGCATTCGTTCATATAACGTGGGTTACAATAACAATCAAGTTTCCTATGTGGCCCAAGAGTGCACTCAGGTCATGTCACATTATCAAGAATTCAAAATTTCAGTTTTTCTCAGGATTCGAACAGGAGACCACTTAGCTTCCACAGAGTGCCACACTCTATCATTTTTTCATTTGAGCCCTGTCGATTCTTAGGGGAGATAACGTCAAAGTCATCTGTTTTTGTTGCCAATGGCGGCTCGATCAGCGCTAAGACTCCTGTCGCTAAACCAAATGATTACCTTGTCCTTGTTTAAAAATTGCGTCATGAGAAGTGTTGCAGGGGGTGCGTACGCTTTTTAAACATAGACGTTTTCTTTTTCAATTCCTACTCTCATGTCACACTGTCAAAACTCCAAGAAAAAAAATAAAATAAAAACCTCAAGTAAAAAAAAAAGGAATCACTTATTTGGAGCTGTTTAGCTAAGTTGTAAATAACGAGAATGTCGTGAGTTCGATCTTCATACTGGCCATTTGTTTGTTTCCTCTTTATTTGTCAATGACAAATGAACATTTGAATGTTTATTTTCCTTGAGTATTTGGTCCTACAGTAGATTGAAAATGATTACACCCGGTACTTGCTGCTTTCTATGACTCGTGTGTTCAATGTGTGAAATCTTTCAAATTCAATGTTTGATAATAGCTCGTCAGGTTGGTTTTAATAAATACCATAACCAATACTGAATGGTTATTGTTGCCAAGTTTAAAAAAAAAAATGACATCATCATCTTCTAGATTACAGACGTCACTTTAAAAGAGATGATAACATCCTACAAAATTCATGTGTTAATCCATTCATGTTAATCAATGACTTAAACTCTGCTAAGTTGTTGGTTTTCCTGGCTGATTCAGGCAACCAATTCCATGCTCTAATGACACTGGAGAAGAAAGTGCACTTGTAAGAATTTGTCCTAGCATATGGAATAAGAAATGTGCCATTATCTTTCCGTCTCTCAGCCTACTCAATTACTCAGAGCGTTACACACAGTTTCGTCACATCTGAGTTGAAATGTGTTTGGATTTTTTTTTTTTTACGCTTTTCACATCTTTGGAGCCGCCATGCAACTAATGAATTGGTTTGTAAGGTTCGTTTTAAGTTTTCCTGACTAGCCATCATTATGAATTTTTGATTCTTGATAATGGAAATTGCCATGGAAGTCAACTGTTTACTGTTAGAGTGTCAAAAGTTGACTTCCCTAAGCCACTATTTGCTTCTAGTACTCACATGTTGATTTGAACAAGTTAGTTTGTGACAACAAGGCGATGAATCACTATCAGCTCTGGGGTGTTGTGTACTTTTTTTTTTCGAAATAGTTTGTTATGAATTCAAGATAAGTGTTAGGGTTAGGCCTAAGAGCAGTGGTGTCCAGTATAAGCGCAGTGGTGTCCAGTGAGCAGTGGTGACCAATTTAAGAGCAGTGGTGTCCAGCGTAAGAGCAGTGGTGTCCAGCGTAAGAGCAGTGGTGTCCAGCGTAAGAGCAGTGGTGTCCAGCGTAAGAGCAGTGGTGTCCAGCGTAAGAGCAGTGGTGTCCAGCGTAAGAGCAGTGGTACCCAGTGTAAGAGCAGTGGTGTCCAGCGTAAGAGCAGTGGTGTCCAGCGTAAGAGCAGTGGTACCCAGTGTAAGAGCAGTGGTGTCCAGCGTAAGAGCAGTAATGTGCAGTGTAAGAGCAGTGGTGTGCAGTGTAAGAGCAGTGGTGACCAATTTAAGAGCAGTGGTGTCCAGCGTAAGAGCAGTGGTGACCAATTTAAGAGCAGTGGTGTCCAGCGTAAGAGCAGTGGTGTTCAGCGTAAGAGCAGTGGTGTCCAGCGTAAGAGCAGTGGTACCCAGTGTAAGAGCAGTGGTGTCCAGCGTAAGAGCAGTAATGTGCAGTGTAAGAGCAGTGGTGTGCAGTGTAAGAGCAGTGGTGACCAATTTAAGAGCAGTGGTGTCCAGCGTAAGAGCAGTGGTGACCAATTTAAGAGCAGTGGTGTCCAGCGTAAGAGCAGTGGTACCCAGTGTAAGAGCAGTGGTGTCCAGCGTAAGAGCAGTAATGTGCAGTGTAAGAGCAGTGGTGTGCAGTGTAAGAGCAGTGGTGACCAATTTAAGAGCAGTGGTGTCCAGCATAAGAGCAGTGGTGACCAATTTAAGAGCAGTGGTGTCCAGCGTAAGAGCAGTGGTACCCAGTGTAAGAGCAGTGGTGTCCAGCGTAAGAGCAGTAATGTGCAGTGTAAGAGCAGTGGTGTGCAGTGTAAGAGCAGTGGTGACCAATTTAAGAGCAGTGGTGTCCAGCGTAAGAGCAGTGGTGACCAATTTAAGAGCAGTGGTGTCCAGCGTAAGAGCAGTGGTGTTCAGCGTAAGAGCAGTGGTGTCCAGCGTAAGAGCAGTGGTGTCCAGCGTAAGAGCAGTGGTACCCAGTGTAAGAGCAGTGGTGTCCAGCGTAAGAGCAGTGGTGTCCAGCGTAAGAGCAGTAATGTGCAGTGTAAGAGCAGTGGTGTGCAGTGTAAGATTACCGTAGTTTCGACATCACTGGTGTAGAGTTTATGAATACTTCTTTTAATTGTATGAAGTTGCGGTGATAAATGTTCTAATATAAACTCTATAAGAATCAAAACCATAACAATTGCATTAATCTGTAACATAGAGTATACATGTCTTCTATGTATCCTAAATAAATGTAAGAAGGTCAATAAATCTATATATTGCATATTATTAAGAGTTACTAGTGTAGCAATCAATTTAACATTAACATAATTTCATTAGTATTTTATCGATTGTTTCTTCAGCTTTCATCGTTTTTCTCTTTGTAATGACTAGCGAATAATTTTAAACTGTGTTATGGAAAGAAAAAAAAAATCAATATAAGCTTTAAAAAAAAACACACAATGGTGGTAGCGACCTAATCCTCGAAATGTCAGAATATCGACAAAGGTAGAAATAATATTTGCCTCTGGTTTTACATGCGGAGTTAAAAGAATGTCATCGTATCATTGACGGGAAGTAGAAGACATCTCAAATTGATTCTGTTGAGACTTTGTACAACAAAACCATTCCATGGACCTAGCATGGTCTTCTTCAAACTCCCATTTGTTTGTTTGCTGGGGTTTTTTTTTCTAGTCTCAGCGAGAGCCAGAGAGAGAGAGAGGGGGGAGAGAGAGAGAGAAGAGAGGGAGAGAGAGAAGAGAGAGAGAGAGAAGAGAGAGAGAGAGAGAGAGAGAGAGAAGAGGGGGAGAGAAAGGGAGGTAGAGAGACAGATTATCGAATAGTATCTTTTTTATCCTCAGGATATCATTCAATCTATATATAGTCTACTACAAAGGTTCTCAAACTTTTTTTTGTCCGTGGACCCTGTTTAACAGTGAAGACTTATCCACGGATTCCTATGTGAAAATGCTACATAAATGCATAGTATACAAGTTAAAAATGTAAAAAAATTACATTTTGTTGAAGGAGTGTTGATGAGATTTGATGAGCGTATTTTGGTCCAGCTAAATATTTGTAGGTAGCATCAGGGCCTATGCGGGCGCAGTGGGCCCTGCACTTTCATAGGCCCCGCGCTAACTCTAGTTGTAAATTTTTAAATTAAACCATTTGAACTTAACAGGGTTTCCGCGGTCTCCTGATGTTCTAGGAGCTCCTGGAAATCTTCTAAAATTTCAAAGTATACGAAAAAAGTCATGAAAATCTCCTGAAATTAGTAAAATATTCTGAAAACTCATGAAAATGTCATGAAAAATAGACAAAATTGACATTTTGGGGTGTCATTCAATATGGAAAACGCCAAGCCTGCTCGCGATAAAAAAAACCCGGCATTGTCAGCTTTCATTTAATACAAATAATAAGGCGAAATTTAATTGTCAAAACAAGAAAGGTTCCAATACCTCATTTACTTTAATAGTCATTGGCATACAAATATATGTTTAAATCTATCTCGAGCTCTTAAAAAAAAAGCGATATTTTGCAAGTCGATAGTAAATCTAAAAGGCAGATCTAAATGTTTATCGGTTTTTTGTTGGAGAATTACCTTCTATTGTAGATGGCTCATAAAGTTAATTTGACCGTGATTTTGTGCTTAGTAAAGTAAAGAATAAAATGCAATGACGTATTTATTTTCTAACGAAAACAATCTTAGAATGTTCACTTATTTTATCCTAATCCCTACCCAGACTCGGCCCCGCGCAATCCGTTTCGCATAGGGCCCCGCAATCTGTAGGACCGGCCCGGGCTAGCAACGGCAGATTTTAGCTAGTACAAATTTCAAGTCAGTTTCTTTTATTTGTGACGAGATTCATTGCGGCAATGAATCCACGTTGTACCTAATAAGAAGACGGGAAAGTAGTCACCATCTTGTGTACAATGACCACAAATGCAGACTATAAAATTGAAATCTTTTTTTGAAACCAGAATGTGTGATCTCCTTGTTTTAAGTTCTTCGTTTGTGACTATTTCAAAAAGCTGCTGCTGTATTGCGTGGTTTAATCTTTAATTGGGATCTGTCTTTCTAAAGGGTTCAATACCCAGTCGGAATATCGAAGTGAAGAAAGTCTTTAAATGTTTGGTCTAGGTCTTCATAGAATAGTACTTAACAGACATATCAAACAATAGTAATAGGCCAGTTTATTATTATTCAAAATATCCGATCGGATAAACAGGCTTTTAGAGAAAAAATTATTTTAATTGTATATAATTTTTATCTTTCGTATTGAGGACTCCTGGAACCATTGATCTACTAAATCTTAAAAACCGTATGCTAATCAACAAAACCCTTGAATTTAAAACAAGCTACTTAAAGATATGTTTTTCGAGTTTTAAGTGGAGATTGTCACATCAGCTAAATTTTTCCACTTAAAACCATTTAGTCCGATACCTCACATCTAGATCTAACATCTGTATAAAATGGTACTTAAAGTAAGCTACTATATTAGGTCAGTCAACTGTCTCTCTTTATATCAAAGTATTGATCTATGGAACTGTATTCCATTAAGCGGTATACCTTGACATACTCAGGTGACAATCGATACATACACAGATGACTCGACAATAAATGTGTTGTATCACAATCAAATATTATACTCTTTTTTTTTACACAGCCACTATTGTTTTATTTAAACTTGATCTGTAAACCAATATTCATTTAGTCATCTAGGTATTTAACTCTATGCAGTTAACTCTATGATATTAACGAGATATTATCAGCCTACAGTCTGTCAGATTTTGTTACATAGTTTTGTGCCAAGTGTTTTTCTTCTTCATTCTAGACAAGAACAATAAAAAAAAATGTTTAAAAGTCCTAGAAATAACTGTATTAATGGACCTCATTCACCAATCGTAAATAAACACATTTAGCCACGTCATAATGTTGATAAAAACAATGAAAAATACGTATCACGTGACAGCCATTATGGATTACATAATTTGTATAGACGATATATATATTTATATAGTATCACGTGGATAAATGTTGTTTGTTTACGATTGGTGAATGAGGTCCATTGTAAAACTATTCAGCTCAAGAAAATGTCTAGATTAGATTGTAGATCTTTTCCTGTATCAATATGGGGGTTTCTACGGGTCAGTAGGCCTACATGTATCTTGTCTCAAGATGGTAATTTTTAGTATCAGTGCAAGTATCTTGTTCTGTCTTAAGATGGGGTTTCTTAAGCTCAGTGCATGTATCTTATTCTGTCTCAAGATGGATTTTCTTAAGGTCAGTACTTGTATCTTGCACTGTCTCAGATGGGTCGGTACATGTGTCTTGGTCAAGTCCAGCTCTGCATTTTTGGACCTATTTATCGCCTTATGACAAAATGTTTGTAACTTTGGTTAAACTTCAGGTAAGGCAGAGACCTTCTGAACACAATAGCAGACGATACGCTCAGAGGCATTTCAATACGTGCCAATTTAATCAACCTATTTGAGTTATTGAACCATATTCAACATGCAAGCTTTACATCAGTCGGACTGTACCACATATAATATTGGTCTTTGTTTTTACAATAGCGGTACTGAAAAAGTACACAAAAAGTACACACAAAAATATATTAGATACTTTAAAAAAATATTCTTAACTCTTCCTAGATCTATATGGATGGGTCTGCCATTGAAAGAGATTCTATCTATGGCAAAAGACAACCAGAATGGAGAAAGATCAACCGATCTTGTGTGGTACCCCAATGTCTAACAGACTAAGGGAAAGTTGAGGGTAGTGAATGTGGCACTTAAGAATATATGGTGTTTCTCTATTGCTCCCCACCCTCTCTGTTATGTAGTACTGTCAGCTGCATGTAGTATTCATTCTTCAACTTCTTTATACTCAACCTTCGATCTCTCTATTTCTGTATCCCCTACCACCCAGCGACGGTCTGACTCTAAGTCTCACCCTTTCCAGGAAAGTTACCTTCGTTTACATTTCTTAGATTTTAACCATGATGAAATTCTGATTCACAATTATAAATAAAATATGATATCAAACATTTTCAGTGTGTTTTCGTACCTTTTACTTTCAGCCTGAGGTGAGGGAGAGAGATGGAGGGAAGGAGGGGAAAAGAGCGAGAGGGAGAAGGAGGAAGAGAGAAGGAGTGAAAGTGACAGAGAGGATGGATGGAGAAAGAGACGCTCGGAGGGAGATAAGGAACGAGAAAGGAAGATGGGAGGACAGAAGACTAAAAAAAGTAGAATGTAAAACAAAACATTAAGTCTCTTGAACAGACATGTTCTAAGAACAAAAGAAAGGGGGGGGGGGACTACGGAATTGGGGGCAGACATAGATACACCTGTACAGTGTGTACACAGTCTAGTAACTTATTGATTTCCTACTTAAACTCGTGTGTTCAAGTAAATAACAATTGCAGAACACACATATCTCAACGTTGACTTCTTGGGTCATTCATTGGTGATTGTAAAATTCGCAGGATCTTTTTGTATTGACCTGTGCTGTGTGTGTGTGTGTGTGTGTGTTATTGCTTGAGCACGAACGATATGAACACTCAATGCTATGGAAACAATGCATGTACATGGGTTGAAATAAGTAAATATTGAAAACAAATCCAATCAATAATTAGGTCAAGATTTTAATACATTTTTTTCCCTTATAACTCAAGCTCCTCCAAATTATCAGATTTTTTTGCAAAAGGTAGAACATGATTAATTCAAATCATCTTCGTGTTGTTATTGGTCCAAATGGTGGGTGTATTATCATGGCTCAAGTGCTAGTAGCCTATGTTAGATTTCGAATTACCATGGCTCAAGTGCTAATATATTAGATGTTGTATCATCATGGCTCCACTGCTTATGTAATACTGACAATTTTTGAAAGTAGAATTCTATCGTTAACAAAATTTCTAGGATCAAAGTCTTACAAGACATTATTACTGAGACCAATTAAGACTGGTATTAATGTGAGTTTGTGTGTATGTCTGAGCGTGTGTGTGAGAGAGAGGGGGTCTGACAGAGGGAGGAAAATAAGTGTAGGTCCATTTCATTCCATTCTACCACTTGAAAAATACTTAACGTAAAACATATTTTTTTAACTAGTTAGTTTTAATTTCGGATTTTAAAAAATTCACTACTTATTACTTAAACGATTCTCTGTCGTTTCACCTCCCTGAACTTTTACAATGACTATTTTCCTTGTCTCCTTAACATTCCGGATCTGTTCCGATTTATTTGTCGTTAAATCAGTGAATGCTATTTACAGACACTAAAATAATAAGAAACATATTACATTAAAAGTACACGATTCGTTATACGTTTAAGTTTGACAATCATTGAAATGCCTATTATATTTACATCTTAGATTTTACTGACAGGATCTATAACTCAATTAACCCAAGGAAATATTTTCCCCCTTGCTGGATATAAAAACGCAAGGGAGAAATTCGAAAAAACAAACAAACAACAAAACAACAACTCATTCACAAAATGAATCCCTTCAAGATGGCTATAAAAAAAAATTGACTACTTAAAGTTCGAGGCTATTACAAATAAAAAAGTAGTACATTTACCCTAATCTCGCATTAATTGGTCACGTGTGTGCCAGTTTATAACATGTAGGCTACATATTTACAATGTGAAGTAACATTTTCTTGCATACATATCTGTGTTTACATTAAAATAATCCAACTTCCAGGACGAGAACGAAGGACTTTCTTTTGTAGTCATTATTCGTAAGCAGTATCACATTACTGAGACTGGACTAGCAACAATTACAGGAACTAGGACATGAACTAGGAACTGCTTGTGAACGTGATCAAATACGATGTTTATTGACATGACACACGTGTATGAAGATAATAGATGAATACAAAAGACACAGATCACTTTTAGCCACATATTTATACTTTGTCAAGTTTTTCACTTCTAATATAATTATATCAGTAAGTTCACTACTTGACTTCACAGAAACTTGTTTCATCCATGCAACTACTTGGTTCAGCTTCTTACATTCAACTTATCAAAACTTGCTACCACATACTGTCTTGTTACCACAAACTGTCTTGTTACCACAAACTGTCTTGTTACCACAAACTGTCTTGTTACCACATACTGTCTTGTTACCACATACTGTCTTGTTACCACATACTGTCTTGTTACCACATACTGTCTTGTTACCACATACTGTCTTGTTACCACATACTGTCTTGTTACCACATACTGTCTTGTTACCACATACTGTCTTGTTACCACATACTGTCTCGTTACCACATACTGTCTCGTTACCACATACTGTCTCGTTACCACATACTGTCTCGTTACCACAGACTGTCTCGTTACCACATACTGTCTTGTTACCACATACTGTCTTGTTACCACATACTGTCTTGCTACCACATAGTGTCTTGCTGTCACATACAGTCTTGTTACCAACTACTGTCTTGTTACCACATACTGTCTTGTTACCACATACTGTCTTGTTACCACATACTGTCTTGTTATCACATACTGTCTTGCTACCACATACTGTCTTGCTGCCACATACTGTCTTGTTATCACATACTGTCTTGCTATCACATACTGTCTTGCTATCACATACTGTCTTGCTACCACATACTGTCTTGCTACCACATACTGTCTTGCTGCCACATACTGTCTTGTTATCACATACTGTCTTGCTATCACATACTGTTTTGCTGCCACATACTGTCTTGCTACCACATATCTTGCTACCACATACTGTCTTGCTACCACATACTGTCTTGCTACCACATACTGTCTTGTTACCACATACTGTCCTGCTACCACATACTGTATGACAACTAACTCTCCTAACTAAACTTTCAATCTCTCCTACGACCTTACTTTCGGTCATACCTAACTCATGTTCACTATTAACATTCACACAATTCACCAAAGTACAATAAGGTGCAATAAGTTCAATATTTTGTATGTTGTTTTTTTTTAAAGATATTTGATACTTTTGGTAGAGACTTTTGAGCCCAGAAGTATACAAGCCTCTCTTCCGTTCACATCACACAATAATTGGAACAGAAGAGGTTAGGGTTAGACTTTAGGACTTCAAACTTCTTTAAAAACAAATGAGTCACTAACAATCGATAGCTAGGGAAGGTTGATACGAAGAACACTGCCACGGATTGTACTTTTTTTTACTTTATTGGCAGTGAAGTTCAATTTAGTTTAAAGTGAATGTGGCCAATAACATCAACAGCAAATGCGGTAACGCACAGGCCTCCACGTTTTCCTCTTTATTTTATCCTGTTCAAAAGTTACACAGGAATCCACACAAGTAGAGGTTTTGTACTGAAAAGGGCAAGAATAGATGGGACCCTAAGTTTAGCAGACGATATTGTCTACCCAAGCCTCTATCGCGACTGAACTAGTTCTAACGTGTTCTTAGTCAAGTGAGCCATAAATTAAGACCTGTTTAATAACTTGCGACTTATGAAACAGAGATTTCCGGCAAACTCTCAGCGTGGGTCCTTGACTCAATACGTACGTTTCGTCTCTGCTAACCCACACGTTTTTTTCTTCGTTAATCACAAACACTTCAATTAAAATTTGTAAAGATTTTGGAATCGCTATCATGAAAAAAGACTTTTGCATTGAGTAAACTAAAAGAAATAAAAGAAAGTCACTGAAAATGTTGAAATTGAAGCAATTTATTGTAGTCTCATTATATAATAATAATAATAATAATAATTATTATAAATACTCTCCACAAGAGGTTCTCGAGTCTACTGTACATCTGCTGTACTGGGACCACATCAAAAGAAAATTCCTCAGTGGAAACTCTGAATCCATTATTTGATGATATACAAAATAGAAGGTCCATATAAGTAACAAGTGTGTAGGCCTGTAATAGATGAACTATAGGTCCCAAGTGTGTAGGCCTGTAATAGATGAACTAAAGGTCCCAAGTGTGTAGGCCTGTAATAGATGAACTAAAGATCCCAAGTGTGTAGGCCTGTAACAGATGAACTAAAGGTCCCAAGTGTGTAGGCCTGTAATAGATGAACTAAAGGTCCCAATTGTGTGGGCCTGTAATAGATGAACTAAATGTCCACCGTGTGTAGGCCTGTAACAGATGAACTAAAGGTCCCAAGTGTGTAGGTCTGTAATAGATAAACTATAGGTCCCAAGTGTGTAGGCCTGTAATAGATGAACTACAGGTCCCAAGTGTGTAGGCCTGTATCAATTTATAGATCAACTATTAATCCTTCAAAGCTGTAGGTATAAAGGCTTACTCAATGTGTATGTAAACATCGCTCTGGATGCGACTCTACGCTTATCTATGTATTTATTTCCTAGAGAAACAGATGGAGACATTGAAGAAGGGGACGCGGAGGTATTACTGACTCTGGACAAGTCAAATGGTATAGATGTACCACAAAGCTAGAGACAGATGGAGACATTGAAGACGGGGACGCGGAGGTATTACTGACTCTGGACAAGCCAAATGGTATAGATGTACCACCAAGCTGGAGACAGATGGAGACATTGAAGAAGGGGACGCGGAGGTATTACTGACTCTGGACAAGTCAAATGGTATAGATGTACCACCAAGCTGGAGACAGATGGAGACATTGAAGAAGGGGACGCGGAGGTATTACTGACTCTGGACAAGTCAAATGGTATAGATGTACCACCAAGCTTCTAAACATCTGATCGATTTGTGATTTTTTTTTACTATGAACATTTAAATATCATTCTAGTTCTAGTAATACTATCATTCATCTACATCCAATAGCCTGGAAAGTATTTTTTTTCTTCATACAAATGACAAACTTAATAGGACATTCAAAACGTATCTGGTTTTGAGGGTACAACAAAAAAAGTGACAGCCAGGGTGATAAATAGATAGATCTAGTAGCCTAATGTCTTGGTTTTGTTTTGTTTTCAAGCCAGAACAGGGACACGATTTTGAAATTGTTATGATGGTGTGTTTAGCAACAGTTGGAATGGTGTGTTTTGCAACAGTTGGAATGGTGTGTTTTGCAACAGTTGGAATGGTGTGTTTTGCAACAGTTGGAATGGTGTGTTTTGCGACAGTTGGAATGGTGTGTTTTGCAACAGTTGGAATGGTGTGTTTTGCAACAGTTGGAATGGTGTGTTTTGCGACAGTTGGAATGGTGTGTTTTGCAACAGTTGGAATGGTGTGTTTTGCAACAGTTGGAATGGTGTGTTTTACAACAGTTGGAATGGTGTGTTTTACAACAGTTGGAATGGTGTGTTTTGCAACAGTTGGAATGGTGTGTTTTGCGACAGTTGGAATGGTGTGTTTTGCGACAGTTGGAATGGTGTGTTTTGCAACAGTTGGAATGGTGTGTTTTGCGACAGTTGGAATGGTGTGTTTTGCGACAGTTGGAATGGTGTGTTTTGCAACAGTTGGAATGGTGTGTTTTACAACAGTTGGAATGGTGTGTTTTACAACTCATAAGAGACGTATATCCACCAACCAAACATTCGATCCGCCCATGCACCTTTTCCACAGCATCTATTATTAATTGAACCTACAAGTACACCTGTTCCTTCAGATTGATGTATCCTGCTATCTACCACTCAATATAAACAATTATTCCAAAGTATTACAATTCATCTCGAGTGGTCGAACATGATCTGGTAATAAGCGTGAAATATATTTGGACGTAAAGAGTCACACGTTGCCGACCTATGTAGTTCTTAGTGTCAACATCTTAAGACTGTTATTGAATGATCATGTTATCAATTGCATTATCTGTATGTCGCCTCCACTTTAAAAAAAACAAAACAAAACTATTCATTCCTGTCATGTCGAGAACCAATAAACAGCCATTTTGCTCTACCTATTTACATTAATCTAAATTTATTTAGACAATATTCTGCTGCTCAATGTGTTAACTGACTCACGAGAATAATATACGAAATATGAATCCTGTTTTTACAAAGCTTATATCAACTTAAACTGTCTGTCTGTCTGTCAGTATGGTACAATTTTAGTACACGTTATTTCTCCCACACACATTCTCGGATCAAGTTGATTTATTTGTTGTAGCCCTCATAGCAAAACATGAACCAATAAAAAAAAAAACAATTAGTAAATTATTGGTAATTATTTGTTTTGCTTTGGTATCCAAAAGAGGAAATAAATGCTACTTATTGGGAGATGAGGCTGTTTATATGAAGTTTTTTCCCTTATTATATCTGTACACGCTTTTTCTCATTCTCGGATCAAGTTGAAATTTTACATAATTATTTATAGTCGATCATGTCGAAGAAAATTTTAAAAAATAATTATTTATCAATTAGTTATTCCTGCAGTACATGTGGCAGTGATTTTGCGGTTCTTTTCCTTAGAAAAGCTTTTTTTTTTTTTCAACGTTTTTCTTGTTGTGGATTTTCTAGTGCAGACTTTATAAGTTGATTTAGAAAAACGTGTTTTACATTAATTCTAATCAACAAATAATGTAAATCATCTAACCAGCAAGCTGAGGAATCTGAAGCGGCTAGAAATGAATGACCGTCTCGATTGAAACATTCTCTAGTATCTCATCCTCTAACGTCATTCATAGGTCATGAGGATGGAGAAATGGTGGTGAAAAGGAGGAAATTACCATACTACAAAGTCTCCTCGGGGCTAAGATGAATTTGTTTGACAGAAACTTGTCGTTATCGTGTCTTTCAGAAACTGCAAGAGAATACGATTTTGATTTGATCCGGGCATTTCGTTTATGCAAATGAGACCTACTTCACAAAGGTCAACGTCACGGATACAGATCTTAGCCTGTGGAGATCTTCCAGGAATTCAGCTTTAAAAAAAAAGATAAACTTTATATGCAAGCTAGAATAAACGTACAGTTTAACATTTGAACTCGCCCCCTTAAGTAGTCCTAGTCTAACAACTAACAACACCGACATGCCTGGCCTCTCGAGCAGCGCCTACTTAAAATGTATACACATAAAGCAATGAAATTTGTACGGATCGAATGTTTGGTTGATGGATGGATGTCTCTTATCAACAATAGGTTGTAAAACTCACCATCACAACAGTCGTAAAACCTTAATAAAATCTTTACATTTAGAGACCCTTCAGAATAGAAGACTCAAAAGTAAAGTAGCATTTATACACAAAACACTGAACCATAATCTTCAAATAAAATAATCAGAAACATACAAAGATGCGTGAATGCGGTCATTTTTTAAGAAACAAAAAATGTCTTTGCATTGTTATTATTTATTCATATTTGAATATTGAGCAACCCCTAGCCTTCTATTCCATAGAGCTCACAAATTAAAAGACTTTAAGAATTCCCTACTGAAAAATGTTCTCAAACTGTCTCTCACAAGGTCTCGAGTCTCACACTGTCTCTCACAAGGTCTCTAGTCTCACACTGTCTCTCACAAGGTCTTGAGTCTCACACTGTCTCTCACAAGGTCTTGAGTCTCACACTGTCTCTCACAAGATCTCGAGTCTCACACTGTCTCTCACAAGGTCTCTAGTCTCAAACTGTCTCTCACAAGGTTTCTTGTCTAAAACTGTCTCTCACAAGGTCTCTAGTCTCAAACTGTCTCTCACAAGGTCTCGAGTCTCACACTGTCTCTCACAAGGTTTCTTTTCTCAAACTGTCTCTCACAAGGTCTCTAGTCTCACACTTGATCGTACACCTAGCACCAGTTGGTCTTAAGTCTCACTATGTCTCACTTTGTGACTGACTTAGGCTGGTCAACAGAAGGCTGGTCCAAGAAACTATAGGACATGTGACAATATCTTACTTAACAATGCTCGCACTCAATCGTCCAAAATACTGATAGTTATAAACATTGGTTTAAAAATCTTATTTCTGTGTTTAAATGATTAATATATATATATATATATATATATATATATATATATATATATATATATATATATATATATATATATATATATATATATATAATAAAGTTTGTACTTTTGAATCTTTTTTTTTTTGTTTCTTTCCAGTCTTTGCTATTTCAAGTTTTGGACCCTGTTTCAAGCAAAGTTCACCTAGGAGCAATCGGTGAAGTCAGAAGAGAAGTGTATCAATAATACCCCCCCCCCCCGGAATACACACAAATGTGGGGGGGGGGGGGATAAGAGTCCGTTTTATTTAATATTTGTACATAGCCAAACGTATATTTACACCTACCTCCTCTTACAACGCTTTAGATGTCACTAACTAAAGGAGTATCAGCGCTTTGAAGAAATGGGGGGTTAGCGGGCAGCTTCTGAACCATAGATCCGTTTGCACTTGCATATAAATACTAAGGAAAAGCTTTACTTTTTATTGGGAAAAGTGACAAAGAAGGAGAGCACATTCCTACTGACTTTCTAGGAAGCTAGGACTAGGAAGCTACGAGGGTGTTGTCTAGCCAGTCCGAAACAAAATTAAAAATCAACATATCTTAATCCCCATCAAAAGCATTAAATTTATTTTAATATGATAGATATATTTAATCACATGAATAGAGAACTTGGTAATATTAGAAGGCTTTCTCATGTTTTTTTTTAAAGATATTTTTTTTAAATTGCTATTTCATATAAAGCTATATGTATGCTACATAATGTGTAAATCAACTAAATAAGAAGCAGAGAAAGTAGGTCACGTGTGTTATTGTTGAGATGCGGGAACATGTGTATATAACTCTTTGGATGTAATTCAATATGATATGCTTGCTGAACTCACCTGCTGTGCCGATATGTCTGTCGTGCCAACGGCATATCTCTCTAACATGGTATAGGCAGCTTTACTGTGCGCATGGACCGAGGAATTCTGCATTGCAGCTTCTATGTCCAGTCCATTGTGTTGCTCTAAGATCTCTCGACCTCCTGGATGCCTATCAACAAATGCCGTTAAATCATAGAGTTTACCTTTGCGGGTCACTCTGATTTTAACCGGACGATGCTGTCCATTTGTATCTGGCAAGCCCATTGTCTTCGAAATGTAACGCAGTATAATCCTTCTAGAAAATAGTGTGATAAATCTAACACGAAGTTATGAGCGAACGACCACCTCACGATCTTCAGGTTAGGTTGTAAACATGTGTGTTTGTATACGTGTGTACAACTCAATGCACTAACAACGTCGGCCTAAATACTTCGCTTGCCAACCAATGACATTGGAGGCCTTAGAAGCAAACGGGGAAACTCTTATTATTTCCTGATAGACGATTGGATTCTTCGAGTCAATGAATGCGATGTCGCGTTACGAGGTCAAGACGCGCGGTAACTGTCACCACAGCAACTTGTATTGCAGGAATTTAAAAAAAAATCACGCGGGCGTTAGAGAATTGTGTATTTTTAGCTTTGCACTCATTGAGGGAAAGAACAGCTGGCTAGGATAAAAAATAGATCCATATTCTCAGTGTACAGGTGCGTTTGTTAGATCTATATCACAGTGATCAAAATTGAACTCATTACGGAGAATCATCTTAAGAAGGGCACCCATTTGTTGCGCTTCAGTCCAATCTATCTATCTATCTATCTATCTATCTATCTATCTATCTATCTATCTATCTATCTATCTATCTATCTGTCTATCTGTGTGTCTGTCTATCTATCTATAGATCTATCTATCTATCTATCTATCTATCTATCTATCTATCTATCTATCTGTCTGTCTATCTGTGTGTCTGTCTATCTATCTATAGATCTATCTATCTATCTATCTATCTATCTATCTATCTATCTATCTATATGTCTATCTGTGTGTCTGTCTATCTATCTATAGATCTATCTATCTATCTATCTATCTATCTGTGTGTCTGTCTATCTATCTATCTATCTATCTATCTATCTGTTTATTATGGGCCCTTAGAGACGAAATAAGGGTTATCGTAATGAGACACCTGCATACCAAGTGGAGAACACAACAGAAAAGCTTTCAAAGAATTAAAAAAAAAAAAAAAGCTAGAGATTAGTAAGATCTATTAACAAAGTAAAAAAAAAAAAAAAGATCTTTTCATTAACTAGGCTTACAATTTATTTCATGCAACATTCTGGTAATTCAAAGGTTGTACTATACTATAGGAATGCTTTGCAATAACTTTTCAAAGAGTAATTTTCATCATTTGCGCAAATACAAGCGAGGAACGACAATATCTTCCGAGTGCTGAATTATTTGTGGGAAGAATACCTCCTCACTTCTCTCTCGTTGATTATGGAAACGTTTCTTAAATAAGTTAAATTCACAGATTTTCGAGGAGCCTCAATGAACTGGTTTTCAAAGGAACAGTCTTGAACACACGAATGTACCATTCATGAAAAAAAAATAGTGTTGCCATTTTTATGCTCAGCGTGCTTGTCAGACAAATGAAATTATTCACACCAATACAGCCCTTCTTTAAAAGTTACTGTATGCATACCAATGCATCATTTATGAATGGGGTGGTATGGTTAAAGTAGATGACATAAAGGACCCGGTAGGTTTACACAGACCCATTTTTAACAAAACTTCTATCAACTCACCCTGTCTGTCTGATACAAATCTTGTACACTTTATTTCACCCACTTCCCAATTTGGACAATTATTCATTGTCGTTGACAATACACGAACCAATCGAAAAACTGACCAATTATTTAATCAATTAGTTGTAATTAATTTTGTTTTGATATTGAGACAGTATTTGTATAACCCAGTGGCTAGCTTTGGGCATTCCATCATGGAGTCTCGAAACCTTCAGCTCGAAGTCAGACTCAGCAACTTTTTAAAAATTGCTTTTGAAAAGGCGGCATGGAAACCTTCTCCCAGATGCCCCCTCCTCTCACTTGTTCACAAAAGTAATTGTACCACAATGCACTGAGTATGCTATAGTTTATAAGCATGAAAGTTGCGATAAAACAGATAATTATGAACACCAATAGGTGCCTTCAGCTCGAAGTCAGACTCAGCAACTTTTTAAAAATTGCTTTTGAAAAGGCGGCATGGAAACCTTCTCCCAGATGCCCCCTCCTCTCACTTGTTCACAAAAGTAATTGTACCACAACGCACTGAGTATGCTATAGTCTATAAGCATGAAAGTTGCGATAAAACAGATAATTATGAACACCAATTGGCGAAGGGCGAACCCGTGACAAAAATCACACCGACAAACAAGTTATCTCTCGACATAAATCTATTGAAACAAACATAAACGTCAACACCCATTTTACAACGAAGTTCCTGCCGTCCTGTGGGCAAAGACGGAACTCGGGCTTGAAGTGGTCAACCAGCTATCCAACCCCTAGATTTCGACCTGCACTACGACCCAAGAATATTCTTATATATAGTGTCGATTTAGATCAGTTTCCGTTAACTCAAAATATAGGCTTGTTTTAAAATTAATGTTTTTTTTAAATAAATATTTTGCTTTTTTAGCGGCCCCCGAAAGGGGAAAAGACGCTATTAGTTGTGTGCGACATGTCTGTCCGTCTGTCCGTCCGTCCCGTTTAGATCTCGTAAACTAGAAAAGACATTGAAAATCCGACATCACAATATTTTAGACCATTCAAAGTTCTGATGCAACGGCTATTTTTTTTTCTGATAGCGAAAAATCTAATTTTTAAAATCAGTTATGCAAGCAGTTTTTTAAAGAGAAAAAGCTAATTAGTATACATTATAAGTTAGACCTAATTTAAAACAAATAATAATCTTGTAAACTTTGTTTTCCTGAACTTTTGTTTTAGCAGAATTTATTTTGAGGATTCGAATAAGAGATTGAGCCTTTTCAAAACAATTAGATAATTATAAGACATCAGTTAGGCCAGGGGAGGCGCGGTGGCTGAGCGGCAAAGTGCTTGGCTTCCGAACCGGGGGTCCCGGGTGAAGACTGGGATTTTCAACTTTGGAATCTTTGGGCACCTCTGAGTCCACTCAGCTCTAATGGCTACATGACATTAGCTCTGGAAAAGTAAAGGCGGTTGGTCGTTGTGCTGGCTACATGACATCCTCGTTAACCGTAGGCCACAAAAACATCATCTGCCCTATAGACCACAAGGTCTGAAAGGGGAACTAGTTAGGCCAGGTTCACATCTAACTTTACATTCACTTTCACCTATCCTTTGATCTGCGGGACCGTTGGGGCACTACACAAGATCTGTTAACCTTCTTTCTCCCTTCTTATCTTTCATTTGTCTTTGATATAATTTCATTTCGGATGTTCTTTCTGAAAATATTGAAGCCTGCCTGGGTGGACCACTTCGGGGGCCAATTTTGAGTTTGTGTTTCCACACAAATTGTCTTTTGTAACCTTGTTTTATGTAGACTTACAGAGCTATGACAAAAATTGAGGTTGAAATGTAAGCTATGAATATGGGAAAAAGTCGCAGTCTCGGGGATAATAGTCAACGATACTAATACGAGACACACTTCACAAATAACTGTTTTATATAAACGGTTTGACGACATTGGTTTCCTAAATATGATTTCAGTAGGCCTAAGTTTATTTTGCGAACAGAAAACTCTCCTGGAAATCAACAACGACTAAAGTATGACTTGAATGCTTAAAAAAAAATTAATTTAAAAAGATTTCTCACACTAAAAATTGTCACGTTTCTTTCATGTTAATTATTAACGGACAATACCTAGTTGATTACCCCCCCCCCCCAAAAAAATATATATGAAAGAATAACGTTCTAATATTTGGTTTGAATCTAATTTGTAGTTTCTGTTCTGTCCTAATGACTAGATTTAACATCACTTTGCTAAATAAACACACATTCATTAGGATTATACGTTTTTGTTTCTCTTTTTATCATCGCTGGTTTGAAATGTAGATTGTCTAATGTGATCATATGAGAGGCAATGAAATCACTAACATATATATGCTTCTAGGTTTACTTAACTAGGACACGATCAAATCAACATGAGTGTGAATCTATCAATAGAATGATACATCTGATTCGTTTTGTTTTACATTTTTTAAAGTCTTAAGGCGATACATTTCACTGTGTAGTGCCAAGTCCATCAAAATACAAATGTTTGCTTGAGTCACTAGCCAAGACACAGATGTTTGCTCGAGTCACTAGCCAAGACACAGATGTTTGCTCGAGTCACTAGCCGCTAGATATCCTTCTAAAACAACAACTAACTGTGTATAACTTGACTGATCTGGAAACCGCGGAGCAGTTCATATAGAGGACAGACATTATGGTGCTCAGGTCGTGTTACAGAAACACAAGAAGCAATAGAGAATACAGTGGTAACCAAGGTAATAAATGGTCAGCTTATCCCCCTTCCCATGTGACTGGACAATTATATTTTCAAAATGTTCCAGTTTTAAAGCAGAAAAAATCTGGGGTTAAACAAAAAAAAAGTTTTTTATATTTCAACGTCTTTAAACCTCCACCCTGTAAAGAAAAAAACTAACAACCAAAACAAGCAAAGAAAAATCATGCTATAGCAAACAAGATTACAAAGACTGTTTGTGTAGAAACACAAACTCAAAATCGGCCCCAGAAGTGGTCCACCCAGGCAGGTAAAAGGGCAAGTTTCAATATTTTCAGAAAGAATATCAAAATGAAATTCTATCAAAGGCAAATGACAAAGAAGAATGGAGAAAGAAGATTGACAGATTTTTAGTGGTGCCCCAGCGGTCCAGCAGACCATGGGATAGGTGAAGGTGAAGTTAAATGTGAACCTAGCCTAACATGTCATATAATGACACAATGATCTAATTGTATTGTAAAAGGGTCAATCTCTTATTCAAAGCCTCAAAAAAAAAATAAAAAAAATGAACAGTATCCATGCCACAGCAAAGGGTCCTAATTTGATGGAAGAGACATGTAATCCCTAAGATCCAAACGACTTCTCTTTGGTCAGCTGTGTGCAGGAAAGTGCAGGGCAAGGGGAACACTAGCAGACACACTTTGAAGTGCACAGTTAAGGAGAGGGAGAGTTACTTTCAAAGCCAGGAATTTATAGCTCTTGATTGCTCCTATCTGCAACCCCTTTGTATAGTCATAACTTGCCCTTGTGCCCCTTTGTTGTTGGTCAAGTGTTGACTTGTAGCACCAGATTGCTAGTACAACTAAGCCAATATAGGTGTAGGATAGTTTAAATTGAAGAACTTGAAATAACTTGAACAAACTTCTTTTTGAAAACTAAATATAAATTTTATTACAATATAAACTAATTCAAATTAATTGAAATATATCTAGTAGTAATAATATAAAATGGTATTTTAAACAGAATCTAACTCACTAAAAAACCCCCACTTTTTTTCTGTTTCAAATCTCTAGATCATCTCCCTAACATCTGCAGGGAGGCATAGTGGCTGAGCAGTAAAGCGCTAGACTCTGGGGTCCCAAGTTTAAATAGTGGTGAAGACTTGGGATTTTTAAATTCAGGATCTTTGGGCGCCTCTTAGTTCACCCAGCTCTAATTATTTGGGGAAAAGTAAAGACGGTTGGTCATTTTGCTGGCCACATGACACCCTCATTAACTGTAGGCCACAGAAACAGATGACCTTTACATCATCTGCCCTATAGACCACAAGGTCTGAAAGGGGAACTTTACCTTTTTTTTATACACAGCATAGCCCACAACCAATCATCTAACCTCTCATCATGGTTATCTAGGAAACACGCACACACTCCATAACACTCCTAAGTGAGAAAGCCCCATAAATGCATAGTATAAACATGTGCAATAAAAATGGCTATGCTGTTCCTTGCTATCTGCACATGGAAATTGATCAAGTACTGTAGGCTATTTGAGCTTCTGTAAACAAAACACTATTTTCAGGATTTTACAAAATCAAACATCAAAACACATACAAATGTTAAATATTTCACTGCACTTAAATGTCAGTTAACATTAAAAGATTGGACAAAGGTACAATGCTGATAGAAAACTATATTGTCATGTCAATAAAGTTATAATGAATGAACATAAAAATTTGATGGCTGTTCAGTTTTGTACAGACAATTATCATTAGCATTGTAATAGGTAGTAACAAATAGAAATTTAATAAACATTAACAATAATAATGCCACTTTAGTAAAAAAAACAACAATCAGTGTAGAGATTTAAATGCAGGACTCAATAAATGCTGTACACGATTCTAAATTCCTACAAACTTGGTTTATCTTTACATAAACAAACTATTAATACTTTACAAATTAACAATGCCTGATTCATTGAATGTTCACACACAAATTGATGGGATGAATGAGGTAAAATGTTGACATTCTAGCATTAACTCTTTCTCTCTGTGATTATTCTCCATGTTCCGGTGGAATTATTAATTTTGTTCATTTGTGTTTCACTACCCTGTTATGATTAAACTTCAATAATTTTTTTGTATGTAATCAGAAAATGATATATTAGGTATATATTTATAGAAGAATGCATGCTCTTTTTATATAACACAAATTCAAGTTTCTATAACCAAAAATTAATTTAATGGTGTTAAATCAATATTGATATCGTCAGTTAGGAGAGAAAGAGTTAAAATTAAATATATCCTAATGTTGTTAGTTAAAAATGCTGATTGCCATTTTTAATTGTCCAAGACAAACACTAAGCTGTTTAACAGAAGTTGTCATGGAATGTAATTAAGTAAATGGTTTGTAGCTAACCCATTGTATATTTCTATGCTCTCTGTAAACATGGCAATCAAAAGTAAATTGTGGTCAAAGATTTCACTACACTGCAAGTGGAAACAATGTAATGTAAAATAATGTAATCAATTTCACTATTAATGGCATTCAATACAAATAGTTTAAAAAAAAAACCTCTCCTTATTCGAGAGTCAAACAATAATCATTTTATGACTATAGTTATCAGGCTTGTTATTCAATATTACTGAAATGTAGGTAGTACTCTGAGACCAAATCAAATTCAGAAAATATCACATAGACTTTGTCAACAAGTGCTTATTAGTAGTTCGTTGCTACAAAGAAAAAATTCCTTAAAGCTACTTAAGTACAAAAATCAGAAAGTGGAATCAAATGTTTGAAACTGAGATTAAAAAAAACATCTAATATTTTTTATAGACAGTATTCTCTCAATGAGATTATGTTCAAAATAGTATCACATACATTATTCAACTGTTCAGATCACTAATATTTTTTACCTTCAACATATACATAGTATATACATGGATTGAGTATTTCCAAGCTCACAGTATGAATAAATCAATCTTCTTCAAAACTTTCTTCATCATCACTCTTGTCCACAAATTTAATTTTAGCCTTAGCCTGCCTTGACAAGCTCTGACGTCCGTTTGGGGCAGCCTTTGCTAAATGACCAGGCCCTTCATCACTCTCTGACTCTTCATCATCTGTTTCATCCTCATATTTCTTTTTACCCTTATTTTTCTTAGCACTTGATTGTCTTGCCTTGCCTCTCTTTTCTGGGTGTGTACCTAGCACTGATTGCTTCCCTTTGTTTTTCTGTTCCGGAACTCTTTTATCCATTTTCCCAAATTTCTTTTGAGAAACAATGATACCTTTCCCTTTGAGCTTTCTGTCTGTCTCTTCATCTGATTCTCCAGAGCTGGTTTCTGCATCCTTCACCTTAGTCTGCTGAGCTTTGACTTGTTTTAGTTTTAGCTTTGTTTTTCTTTCATTTGAGATCACACTAGACTTTCGGCCTACATTATCTTCTTTAACTTTTGTTAGTAAATTCTCTTTAACTTCATCTTTTGTGTCATCACCAAAATTATTTTCTAAATTGTTCATTCCTTCTGGCTTTACTTCACACAGCTTAAATTCTTTGGATGCTTCCAAGAGTTTGGACTTTGTGCCTTTTTTAGATATGTTTTTGGTCACTTTCTCTTGGCGGTTGCAAGGCCAGGATTGCTGGACATCACACGCCTCTTCACCATCAGAGAATGTAGCCTCTTTTTCAGCTGTCACAACTAACTGATCATTCTGAAATAATATACTATACTATGTAAATTTGTTATACATTAATAGACATCAAATAATTTTTTTTAAAAATTGTTAAAAAATTTACATCCAGTTTAAATGTTAACTATAGTGAAAGTAAAAAAAAAAATCCACATTTTTATATATAAAAAAAGGTACATATTCAGTAAAAGCTTTTCAAATGTACCTGCAAAAATTTCTTCTTTAATCTTTCTTTGATTAACAATCCACGAATCAAACGTCTCCAGTTCCCATACACTCGTTTTTCTAGAGCCTTTAAGTATGGAGCAAAAATATAAGTTAAAATCGTAAACAATCAAATAAACTATTTTGCTCCAAACCTAATAAGCAACCAATACTTTATTATTAAATATGATTAAAATATAAGTGTGCACACATTGGCTGCTGATGACTATTGAATGAGCTGAGACCATGGGAAAGAGAAGATTAAAAAAAATTATTTTTAATTGTTTATGAACTATACTTATAGGTTGCACCCATTGGAATTAAATAAACTATTAAATAGATTGTCTTACTGTAATTTTATTTGTAATACTGGAATAGGGCTATTATGTTTACAATAATACAGACAGAATTCCAAATTAAAAAAAAAAAAATTGTTATCCTTACTGCGATAAATTATATTATTTTTTTTTGATATTGCTTTAACTCCCCCCCCCCCAAATTATTCAATGAAAAAAAAATTTAAATGCTTTAAGCATCCTTCTGCATGTATTTTCACATCACATTCTACAAATGTGATAAAGATTACCCCTTGACCACCCCTGTCAGATGATTAAAATGGTATACATTTTAATAATAACTCTTAAAACTGAATTATACTTAAGAAACATTAAAAGCTATTCAAATAATGACACCAAATGTTGCTGAACTTCATAAAATCTAGACATCGCCAATATGGATATTGTGGAGACAATATATTTATTTTACAGCTGTAAAAGAACATTGATAAAAGGCAGTTGAAAGGATGGCAAACTTAAATCTACTCTAGTGAAACAAAAGAGAATGTGCAAGCAACAAAAAACTCTTAAGGATTTACACAGACACTATCATACTCTTAATAGTAGGAAAGAAAACATCCAGAAATAAGCTTTTAAAATTGACAGAAAAAATAGTCCTGATAACAGAAAGAGGCTCTATTATAAGTGATCAATAATTACACGTTTGTAACTTTGAAAATGAAAAGCATAAAGAATAAACGCTATTCTTGTATTACCTCTTGTTCCCTTTGAGCACGAATTTCCTGATCTTCCAACCAGGCAGTCATCAGTGTGTCAGCATATTCTTCACAAACAACCCAGCCATCCATTCTGTTTGATGTTTAAATCATATTTAATCAGTTAAGTGGAAAAACCTTACATATACTAATAAGATGGGCATTAAAGTAAATCTTGTTTTGTTTTGCCAAAGGTATCACACATTTCAGAAGTGTATTGAAAATTATGTTTTTTTTCCCCTAAATATCTAAATTGCAGAAAGTTGTTTTATTATTTTTGTTTAGGGCATTATGAAAATTAAGTTTGAATTAATTCAAAGCCTAAGAATTTCATGCTAGCAAATTTAAATAATGATTGAAGACTTAACTACAGGTTATATTGTTAGATCCTTAATAAACAATACAAATGTTTGCTTCATGTGATGCCTCATGAAGTAATTGTGATTTTGATCAAGACCAATCTGTATAGAAGGCCTTAACACTGATCTTTAATGATACAACCTGTGGGCAGTTTAAACCAATAGCTCATAGCCATGTTGTACAGACCTTGACTTGGCAACGAGCTATTGGTCTAAACTGCCCACAGGTTGTGATGTTGCAGATCATTGTTGAGGCCTTCTATAAGGATTGGTCTCACTTTGATACAGTTTGCACTTTAATATCTTTTATTTATGCTTTGGCAAAGAAAAATGAAACATCCTCTCACAAATTCTAACAATAGACAAAAAATCCTAAAAAAAAAAAGCCACTGGTCTGAAATAAATGCAACATTAAAATTCCCATTTCAGACATTTATTGAGCTTTCAATATAAAAAAAGGATGATAAGAAGCATACACAACTAAAAATAGATTATACACACATACCCATTCATCCATGACAACTATAAATGACTTAAGACTTAAACAAATCCAAACTTACAGTGGTACAGAACATCCACAATGATGATCCCATCCAATCATTGCAGGGGCAATGTCTATATTTAGTTTCTTGGCAACTCTATTCATTCCTTGCCCTAAACAATGAGAGAACAAAAAAAACAAACAAACATGCATCAAACTAAATCAGGTGGCACAGATACTGTACAGTATATATACATCCTTTAAAAGGAGAAATTGTAATGATGTACTCAGTGTTTTATTTTTTAATCAAATACAAGTTTTTAATAAATATAACTCTCAAAAATAACAATACATTATGCCACCTTTATGCTTTCATTGGTTTCCTGTATGCTTTGTTGAATAATATTGTAATAACTTAAGGGAGGCAATTCATTCTCTCTTCTAATAATGTCAACATCCTTTTCTGTCTAGTCTCTCATAGTGCGCCCCCTTCTGCACTATCTTGGATGGCAGTGTGCATGGCAATGTTATAACAATATTAAATTCAACAGTATTTTGTTATGTTAAAAAAATTGATTTCAGCATGCAATAACATTGTTTGCAGAGAAAAAGAAATGTAACCTTTAATGTGTACAGTGCCTTTAGGTAACATCCATGGCTTGAAGAGTTCTACATTCCCATAATCATTCTTTGGTACTTTTCCCTGGATGAGTAGTAGTAGTAGTACCATCATAGACAAAAACAATAATGAAAATAATAAGAAAAATATACATCTAGTCTTAACACATGACCTGATAGAACAAGATACACTTGAGAACCACAACTACTCCCCAGCTAAAGGTACTTAAATCTATCAAATACTTTTATTATTAAAACAGTCACTTGCAAATGACCAGATTCCCTTTTTATTGACAACATAGAAAGTCTGTAATAAGTACAGGTAACTCAAAACTTTTTGAACACTATTTTTTTTGGAGCAAATACACAATTTTGTTCAAACATGTAAACAAAGGACATTATAAATTTACAGTCTCCAAACTAATGCTGTGGTCCTGGAAGACATGAAAGACTACAGAGAACCCATTTTACCTTTCTACTTATAGACAGAATGTTAAAAAAGAAATAAGAAAAGTGTCTGAAGTTGAAATAGTCATAGAAACAAAAAGAAATTATTCTAATTACCAGAAGCTTAAAGAAATACTTACATTAAATGCTGGTGTACTTACATTAAATGCTGGTGTACTTAAATTAAAAGCTGGTATACTTACATTAAATGCTGGTGTACTTACATTAAATGCTGGTGTACTTACATTAAATGCTGGTGTACTTACATTAAATTCTGGTGTACATACATTAAATGCTGGTGTACTTACATTAAATGCTGGTGGTGCCATGTAAATCTCTGTCTGCCATTCACCAAATAGTTCAAGGTCTAGGGCATCTGGATTTTCTTTTGGCTTATTCTGTTTAGTGAAAAACAAATGCTTATCATAATCATTTTTCTTGGCTGTAATTATTTGAAGTTCATATTTTTATAATAATTCTTAGCTTACTACAGCATATATGATAAAATGTTAATTTCTGGCATAATTAGTGAACAATCTGTGTATCACTTACCCACTTTGGTCTGGATTTCACCATTTTATAAGGTTTCTCACCAAGCTGAAATTATAAAAGCTCCAATAATAAGAGATATCATTATATGAATCTAATTCTTCAAAATACAATAGCTTGCATCTTTTAATGGTGCTACTAAATAGACTACTTTTACACTGAGGACTATATATACAATAAAACTAAACTAATCTTACAATACCTGACATTCTATTTTGTGCATAAGAATCAATGTAAAAATTGGAGTACTTACCCTAACCAAACGACCTTCTTTAAGCCAGTTGTCTCTTGAATGAAGCTTAAAAATGAGATACAAAATAAAATAAAATAGCTCAAGTTGAAAGGTGTACAACATTCAACAATGTAATAACAATAAAGCTTATTATGGCTCAAGAACTTTAGCTTTCTCCATATAAATTCAATATATTTATTCATAAAACGTCATTTTACTAGTGGTCTTAACATTGTATGCACTTGAATTTGTGTACATTGTTTATAAAAACTTACAACACGAACACATTCCCTAGCATACACTGGCTCCTTCCGTATGTAACCAAGCGGAACAGCAGTCTCTGGATAAATAGCTTCAAACTTGAGAAGATGGCGCTGTAGAGCATATCTGTTAATAGATACCTTTTTAGAAACAAGCCTTTTTAATAATTTTCTCCCTATTAAAAAACATTGTCTGTAAAAGTATTGTTTTTTTTATTTCATTAATAAAATTGTGTATTCATATGCCCTTGAAAAGAAACAACTTACAAAGGGTGATTTTTAAATTCTCCAATAGATTGTGGCATTGGACGTACTAGAAGATGACCTAAAGTACACACAGAGTTAAATGCATTAATTAAGTTGTTTTTTTTTACTACTGGTACACTCTTTCATTTATTTCTTCCCTTTATTGTAAGAAAAAAAAATCCTACTTAATATTAATGGCCAGGTATTTTTGTGCTTCTTGCTAATATATTTTAAAAATTAAATTATGTACTTTTTTCCCTACATTTTCTATTCCCATTGCAAAATGGCTATTTACAATTTACAAATGTTAAAAACTGTATGTACTAGATTACTTTAAACTTGCAAAAACTGTGTAAAAAAAAAAAAGCACATAAAATTAAAAACTATAAAAAATTTTTTAGTGTGTGATCTGAATTAAAACTATGATATGATCTAAGATGTGTGTGCCTTGATATATTTGTTTACCAATCCTTACATGTGGTTATTTGTCAAACCAACACAAGCAACTTTAATCTTAAAAAGTTAAGTAAGTTCCCCTTTCAGACCTTATGATCTATTGGGCAGATGATGTAAAGGTCATCTGTTTCTGTGGCCTATGGTTAATGAGGGTGTCATGTGGCCATCACAATGACAAACTGCTATTACTTTTCCCCAACTAATGTCAGGTGATAACTGGGCATAAATTATGCCCATAGAGTATCAAATCATGTTTAGTAATTAATATATCCCCTACTTCTTATATATACAACATGAAGCTTATTAAACCTCTTGTGTTTGTTAAAATAATGCTTCTTAATAATAAATTGCATTTAAAAAGTTTCAAAGAAAAAAAGGTAACGTACCTTATGATTATTAAATTCATTAGAATGACTAGTCCCTTAATTTTCAGATACAAAATATTTTCACTTAGTGGTAAAGTGGCTGGCCTCCAATTCAATTCAAATCCTGGTGTTGAATGGGAATCAAAATATTCCTAAGAAATCCCAACTATGACATATGCTGGAGAAGTAAAGGCAGTTGGTTATTGTGCTGGTCACTTAATGACCTGTTGCAGAAACACATGAGCTTTACAGCTTCTGCCCCATACATTGCAAAGTCTAATGAGGTTACCTTTACATGCTTCCATGGTAAATATTTATTACTTTATATAAATAAACTTAAACTGTACACATTTTCTGGATTGTAATTAAAAGACTAATGTCTGTGTGCTATGACTTATTTCAAAAGTATCTACTCTTTATTGTGTACACTCTTTAATGTATTAAGTATTGAGGTTCAAAATTCTGATTAGTACACAATTAAATTTTCTGAATGATTAAAAATAAATGTTTGTACTTTTGATATCATCATCTTCCAAAGTTCTCTCTTCAAAAGTTGTTTGGTCAAACATAAACAGTGTCTGTGTCCACCACTCTTCATCTGTTCTCAGTTTTCTAGTGTGTGACAGCCATTGTCTGGCATATCTGGCAGTGACATCTCTAACACTGCCATCTGGGAAAACAACAACATAAAACATTTAAACTAAGCTTAATGACTCTTCAAATGAAATGTATTTATTCACTCTTTTGCAATGACATGTACTTGCAACACTGAAAACAAAAATACACTCTCATGTCTCTTTCTTTTCCATCTTTTAAATAGTAGCCAAATGAAAAAAGGCCTTGGCTTCTAAGCCAATTGATCTCAAGTTCCAGTTCTGGAAAAGACTAGTAGTTTGGAATTAAGGATTTTTAGTTTCAGTAAGTTTAAGTTAGTACAGCTTCACAATCTTTTGCAATCAATTTGTTAAAATAAATATTTCAGTTTAAATTTCTTTTGTTACTCTCATCTTTGTTAATCAAACTAGGTAAAGTCTCAGTTATCTTTATGGCTCTATCTTTCTTGTAATTTACTCTTTGACAATTTAATGACTTATTAGAACATCTGGTATATTAACAAAATTGGTTTGAAGCTTCATAAAACATTAGACTCCACTGTAGATCATAAAGGAAATTACTACCAGGTTTAAAAAAACAAATTTACCATTCTTAAATCCTAGGACATAATTCAAGGGCTGTGTAGCAGTATTCTCCAGTGAGTGAGGTTTACCAAACTGACATTTAAAACAATCAAAACCTAGAAAAAATATGTTAATAAATGCTAAACATTCTTATCAGAAAAAGAAATTAACCAACCAGTCGATGACCTCAGGAATTTCATTAAAAACTATCTTAAAAACATTATAGAAAATCAAATACCAACTAAATACACATCAAACAAAATAAATAAATGCTGGTTTTATAATAGATTAAGGAAGCTTTGTAAACAGAAGGAAAACCTATATAGAAAATTTAAAGAAACTAAGTTCATAAAAAGTATATTAAAATTAAACACCTAACCCAAAAAGTAAGCAGACAGCTGCAGAGTGAATACATAAACAATTTAATATCTAAAGATAACAGCAAAAACCTATGGTCATACATTAAGTCTAAGAAAATTGAAACAACAGGCATAGCGCCATTAAAAGGAGAAGATAACCTAACACATAATGATAATGAAACTAAAGCTAACATCTTAAATAAATACTTTGCATCAGCATTCTCAGCCCCAGGAGACAAAGACATATTACTTAACTTGAACCAAGTAGACAACATAGGAGAAAAGGGGATCCAAAAACTATTAGCAAACATTAAACCAAATAAAGCATCTGGACCTAATGGTATTCCAGCTAGATTACTCAAAGAACTAAGCAATGAGCTAGCACCAGTGTTGAAAATACTTTTTCAGGCATCCCTCTTAACCAGGGCAGAGTACCAAGGGAGTGGAAAGAAGCTAATGTCACCCCCCCTATTTAAAAAAGGAGAAAAATCTGACCCAGGAAACTACAGACCAGTATCACTTAACAGCATCACATGTAAAATTCTATAACACATAATATGTAGCAATATCATAAACCACTTAGACTAACATAGTGTCCTCACTCCATACCAACATGGCTTTAGGAAATATAGATCATATGAAACACAACTAATAGAACTAATTGATGATTTATCAAAAGGTTTTGATAACAGTGAGCAAATAGATGCTATCTTACTAGATTTTTCCAAGGCTTTTGACAAAGTTCACTAGCATAGTTTGCTTAAAAAATTAAAATAAAATGGTCCATTGCATCAGTGGATTAAAGTTTTTCTGATAGGGAGAGATCAAACTGTAATAATAAATGGCTCCAAAACAACACCAATAACAGTAAACTCAGGTGTACCTCAAGGAACAGTCTTAGGTCCACTACTATTTTTAATTTACATAAATGATTTACCAAATTCCATTAGTTCAGGAACAAAAGTCAGATTATTCGCACACGATTGCATAATATATAGAACAATAAAAACAACACAAGATACAGAAATTTTACAAAGAGAATTAGATGAATTACAGAAATGGGAATCAAATTGGAGCATGTCTTTCCACCGAGAAAAATGTCAGTTATTAAGAGTAACAAAAAAACTAAAACAAGTTAATTCCACTTATCTTATTCATGGCAAACCAGTAACACAGACTAAAAACCTAGGTGTTATAATAAATGAAAAACTGTCATGGAATCCACATATTGATGAAACTATCAAAAAAATCAAACAAAGCACTAGGGTTTGCTAAAAAAAAATTCTATAAATCAAATAAGAACATAAAACTAAAATGTTATTTAACCTTGGTTAGGCCAATAATAGAATATGAATCCTCCATTTGGGACCCCTCAACTCAAGAAAACATTAAGAAACTGGAACAGACACAAAATAGAGCAGTGAGATTCATAACAAATGAATATTCACATTTGACTAGAGTAACACCTATAGTAAAATCACTAAATTTAGAAAGCCTTCAGGATAGAAGACTCAAAAGTAAAGTAGCAATTATACATAAAACACTGAACCATAATTTTCAAATACAAAATTTAATAAAATACTCAGAAAGACACAAAGATAAAGGCACATTCCTCGTTCCATATGCTAGGACAAATTTTTACAAATTCTCTTTCTTCCCTAGTGCTATTAGAGCATGGAATGGGTTGCCTGAGCTAGCCAGGAAAACCAGTGACTTGGCAGAATTTAGGTCATTGGTTAATATGCATGACTGAATGCATGACGCATAGGACGTAATCTTCTTTTTTGAAGTAACATCTGTATTATATAAGATAAGATAAGATAAAGAAACATAAAATAAAAAATAAAAAAATGTTTAAAATTTTTAAATATTTTTTTTTACTTACAGATCCATTTCTTTGTTTTTGGAAAATAAATTTCTAACCAAAAATCATGACCTTTTAGAAAAGAAAGAGATTTATGTTTTATGCATTCAGCAAATAATTATTAAAATTGAAAAAAAAAAAAAAAATCTTATTTAAACAGTCATCAAAATTTGTAAAGAAAAATTCCTTTTAAGTAAATGTATAATTATAATTTTTGTTTGTACAAGAAAACTCTTTAATTTTTGGGGCATCAATTTTCATCAAATGAGAATTACCCTAATTAATAATAAAAGAATAAAACATTTTGTTAAAACTCACCAAGAACACCAGATTTAGTTTGACTGTCTTCATCACTGGTAGAGGGAGACAATATTCTCCTGTTGGATAAAATGTTCAAATCTTTCTTCAGAGATTTTGTGGAATAGAAACTGACTTCTTGAAACTCTTTTTCTGAACTGCTTAGCAACAAATTTAATAAATAAATTTTAAAAAAGTATAAAGATACAAAGTATGAATGAAAGTATTTGAAAATATTTTTTAAAAAGATATTTGAATACATGCATGAAAGGCAAACAGAAAATTACCTGGAGTCTTCATTCCAAGTCTCACTCTCTGATTTCTCAGTTTTATTCTTCGCCTTTATCTTCGTAGTTTTACTTAGTTTTTCTTTAGAGGTCTTCGGACTGGACTCTTCGCCTTCTTCATCACTAGAGCTATGGCTCAAAATTTCTAGGGTTTTCTTGTTTTTCTCAGCTGCCTTCTTGCCTGACTCTCTCATGGATGAGCGCCGAGCAACTTGTGAGCTACTTTCATGGGATTTAGACTTTTTGCTGGATGAGTTTGTTATGACAGTGTCACTCTTAGGCTCTACAAGTGGACACACAAAATGAAAATAAAAAATGGAAGCAGTTTTAAAAACACAGTTTTAGTATCTTCTTAAAAATAAGGATGAAATTATAATTGTTTCCAAACTAGATGTATTAGTTCCCTTCTAAAAATATAAAGTACAATTTTGCTATTAAGTAATGGAGCAGGATTAGCAAGTGTCCAATAAGGAGCATAAGAAAAAATGTTTAAAATTAGTTTATAAAAAAAATGTTGGTACTTTTGTTTTGTTGTTTCTTGACTTTATTCTTCAGTTCTTTCACTTCCTTACTTTTATCACCATTCTAAAACAGAGCAAACAAAAAATTATAAAATCAAAATAAAGCAATGTCTGTAATATCAAAAATAAAATCACTTGGTCTTTTTTTATACTGTTATAACTCTGGTGGTGACGTGGATAAGGGATGCTGTGTGTATGTAATCAGCTGACACAAATTACCCAGGCCAGTGCTAGATGAGCGGTCAACCATGACAATTGGTGATGGTCACCATGACGAATGATGGGGTTTCAGGAAGGATCTGGTAGTGTCGTGTGGTGCTGTGTAGTGAGAGTTATCACAATACTTTTATCCCACACTTAATTTAGAAACAGAAAAAAAAGATATAATAAAGAAAAACTATTAGTTAAAGCAAAATTACAAAAGGTTTGCAAGTCCTGACCTTTATTCAGAAAAGAGTACCAGAAAAAAGAAAAAGAGGCAGAGTGATGGGAAGACAACATCTAAGCATGAACACGCTTGTCATATAGGCAAAAGAGAGAGTAATGGAGGAAGACAGTTGGCAGATCTTGTGTGGTGCCCCCAATGGTCCAACAGACTATGAGGTAGGTGAAGGTGAACAAAAAGTTAAGTAGTACTCAATAATTATTTGTTTTGTTTAAACATTCTACCAATATTTGAAATTCTTAAGTTCAATTTCTTCTTTTAGATAGTCTATATAGAAAAAAACAAAAAGCTCACCTCACTAACTTTAAAAGGCATTGGCTGGAATGAAAGGACGAGTCGCACAGTAACTCCAACAGATCTAAGCAGAGCAATAAAAATCTAGAAAAGAAAGCATAGATTATAGATCAATAAAACCATTTTGTTACCACTTGCATGCATAAAAATACAATGCTGAGCTTAATTATTTTTCTTTAAACTAATTTAAACAAATTAAGCATTAATTACCAGAACCCAGACCCTGGCATCTGATATAGTCTCTTCAGAAATTGAAGAAATGAGAGTTGGAGCTTGTATCTGAAGAAAACAAGTAAGCAGACAGGGAAGAGAAAAAATGTCTTACTTTAATTTTAAATTTTATTTATCGATGTCAAAAATGTTTTAAAAATTGTAAAAGTAAAACCAATAATAAAAACAAAAGTGAATTTTATGAGTTTTGAGAACTTTAGCTTAAAAAGTGGAGTTATTTTGTATTATCTTAGTTCTCTTTCGTTTATTGTGTTTAATATTGCTTTCTCCATCTGGCCGTCTCTATCAATTGTACTTTTTTTCTTCTTAATTAACTGCGAAAAAAAAATATTTTAAAGTAACATTTTAGATAAACTAATACTTACTAATTTGATGTCTGTACAGTGATTAATTTTGTCTAGTGGAAATTTTTTCTTATAGCAGGCAAGAAGATTTTCAACTTGCGTTTCCAAATTGGATTTAGATTTGACTGTGAGATGTGCTGGGAGGAGGGAGAAAGCAAGAGCCAAAACTGTTGGATCATTGAGGCCTTGATTTTGTTGCAAGCCAAGGGAGAGAAGACAAAGAAGGTGCACCTGTAGATTAAAAAAAAAGTTACATTTCAACCTTAGGTTTGTTCACACCTCATACAGAAACTTAGTTTCTGATGCATATTTTTATTTCAGTTTCAACTACAGTTAATATTATTTGCATATTTAATAGTTTTAAACACCCTTCTTTATAAGTTCACATTTACTTTCTAACACGGACATCATTTTAAGTGAACTTATAGTTTAATCACATGGTCATTCTTACTACCTTATGCATATCTATGGCTACTTCTTTTTTGAATCGTTTTACTCGTCTATTTAAATATAGTTTCCAATCAAATGCTTTTCTGTTTCTGAAATATGAAAAAAAACAAACTATTAGAGATAAATTTATATGTATTACATTATCAAAAATAATCCAAAAAGTACAGGAAGGATGCAAAACTTTGGAAGCTGAATAATTAAAATTATAATTTTTCTTTTTGTAAGAAATATATATTAATAATAGTTTTAAATAAACAAAAAATACTTTAGCTAAAAAAGTATTTTTAATATTTTGTATTTCTTTGCAAAGAAATGTCTATAAAATTAAAACACAGTTTTGAGGCAAAGTTGAGGAGTACAGAGTTGACAGCATACATATATGAGAAATACAGATTAAAGTTCATAGTGAACGGGTTTTGTGAAAGTTCAATGAAAAAAAACAAAACAAAACAGCACAATATTTGGGATTATAAATCTTCAAATCACAAACAATGAATGTGTATATACACAATAGAGTAAAACCCCAAAGCAGTAAATGTCAGATATAAATAGCGTGTCATGAATAACAGCCGTTACCTTTTCTTATGTTTTAAGATATCAGGCATTTCTAAAGTTATCTCCACTGGTTTATCAGGAAGTTGTGACTTTTCTTCATTTACACTATGACCTAAATAAAAAGCAGTCAAATCAACAAAGTTTGAAGCAAAAAAAGTTTTAAATACCAATAATTGAAGAAAGAGATAAATCAGTATTCCAGATGGACAGGTATGCATGAATACATTTTATGTCTCTAGCATCGCCTGTACAATAACCTGACGTGTAAGTCTACTTTGTAACGATGCAGTCAAAGTTTGAATGAAAATCTTATAAAGCAAACTGACTAGGCAGAAAAAACCTTATATATTTAATCAGAGGGATGGCTGCCTGGTCGTGCAGTTTGTGCGCTGGACTGTCGTTTTGACTTATCGATAGTCGCAAGTTCAAAAACTGCCTGCTCCCATCCATTGTTGTCCTGTAGGAGGTTTGGACTAGGAAGTAAATTATCTTCAACTATTTAGGAACATCCAAAACATGTAAAACATTTTGCAAACAAAAAATTCCCACTATAAAGATAATTGAGAAAAAGAAATGGACCAAAACGTGTTGGTTTGTTATTTTTACTTACTTTGAACCTCCTCCCATTCTGACATTTCTTCTGAATCTATTTCCTCTTGCGATATTTCACTGTCTTCATCTGAGTAAACCATTTCTTGAGATGAGGACGCTCCTGCTTCAGATGCCTGAAAAGATCCCATAGAGGACGTTGCAAGATTTCTGTTTCCTTCCATCATCATTAACATTGTTAGTGGGTCATTCACATCTATTGGTTTTATAGGTTGTGGTGAGGGTAATTTTTCTTTGGAATTTTTAGGCTGTGAGGCAGGAAGTTTATCAATTTTCTTTACAACGTTTTTAAGTGGTTTCTGAGATTGATCTTCTGGTTTTTGTTTTTTAAGGACTTTAGCCTGTGAAAGTTTCATTGATGTTGCATCTTGTAGTTTTGAATTACTGTCAGTTTTATTTTTCTTCATGGCTGTCACCTTATTTACTTTGTTTTCGTTTTGTAGTGCTCTCTTTTTGAGAGCACATTTTTCTGACTTATTGTTTAAAGTTGTCACAATCTGAGACTTGGTTTTGTTCAAATCATCCTTCTTACTCGACTGTGACACTTTTGTTTGCTTCACATTTATTATTTTTCTAGTCTTTGTTTTTTTGCTACATATGTTTGGCGTCCCTTTGGTAACAGATTTTGATGTGATTTTTTTTTCATCTGCTTTCAATTTTTTCACTTTTTTAACAGGTAGATCAAAGTCATTCTGTGCACTCTTTCTTTTAGTAGTCATGTTACTTTTAAATCCAGGTGGTTTCTCTGGTTTATCTACAGCATTTGATTTGTTTAAGGCAGAGTCTGAAATTAATAAAAATAAATAAAGTTTTTTTGTTATATGAAGAAATAGCAAAGTTCTTATTTAATGAGATTATATATTTACTATCTCAAGAAGGAATCACTTCGGTTAAAAAAAGTGGATTGAATTCGACAACAAAAAATCTGTGCCTACAATCTAAAGTTACAGCTTACTTAATGATGAGCTGAAAGCAAAGTGCTAAACTCTTGCTAAATTAATAAGTTTTGAATTTAACTCATGGTAATAAAACAGTGACTGGTCATTTCATCCTTGGTCACTTCATCTCCAATTAAATTTTTTTTTTCTTAGTCATTGTGTAATTGTGCTGTTAAGACTTTGCCTTTAAGCCCTCGTTTCATCCAATATATACATATGTTTATTAAGAATACGTTTTGATATTTTGGACATATTATTATAGTGTTTATAGTGTTCTCCTACTCTCTTCATACTTGTTGAGAAATGAAAGAATATATTTCAATAAGTAGATACACTGTAATGCGGAGTTTGTATTTAGTTATAATGTTTCTGTTTGTTGTAGGAATGTCAATATTATCCTGCGCATATTGTGTGATGTAATGATCAAAGGCCAAGGTGTGGTGGAAGTAGGGAAAATCTTTGGAGAGAAAGAAGTACCATTTGAATAATTATGATCGCTCCGCTCTGCGCTCATAATGTATCATCAAAAGCCAAGGTGTGGTGGAAGTAGTGAAAATCTTTTGAGAGATGAGAACAATTAAAATACTTATTATCTTTCCACTGATAACGTATCTCCTGAAGGAGATGTTTCACTTTATTTGTCAATATTTCTTTCCTATATATGAGCGTGTCATTTCAAACCCTGATATAACATTTTATTTATTCTAATAAACGCTGACTTCAAGAAATAGGCTAACACTGGCCAAGAAATTACTGCTAATTTCATACTTTTTACAATTATTATTTGATGGATTAGCGGATGAAATGACCGGGGATAAAATGACCGGAAACCAATAAAACATATTTTTTACAGGTCTATGTGGAAGTCCCTGATAAGTAAATCTCCAATTGATATTTGATCTTTGCAGGAGAAAGTAAAGGAACTTTGTCATATTTCACTGGCTATATCACACAAATTTGTAAAGCAGTTGGCTTGGCCATTGAAATAGATGCGTTCTGCATAGCCTGCCCTATAAAGCAAATGACACAAGTATACTAGACATATTACAAACAAAAAAAAAACAGCAACCTTTGCATGCATCTGAGAACACCACATCAGTGGAAAACAATTAAGAAATATACTGGTCTACAATATAATCAAAAATTATAAATATAAATGTTAAATAATTTTATTAATTACCAGATGCAGCCAGCTTTTTAATTTTCTTTTCACTAGACATCTTCTCTAGATTTTTAGCTGAAACATAAAAAAAAAGTTCTGAATAAAAAAAACCCAGGCCCAAGACCATTTGGGGCCCACAGCTTGAAGCGTAGTTTGTTCAAAAAAATGTTTCAAACTTTTACACCTCAAATTGTTTTAGGCATAAAATGTGTAGAATGGGAACTAAAACTCATAAAACATTTCTTTATATATTTGAAACTCTGTTAGCTTATTTCATTTTCCAACAATTGTACAAACATTGACTTTTAATTCATGTTGGATTTCTGAATCAAACATAATATAAGATTATTAAAAAGCTACATTCCACCATTGGAATGTACCGATACATTCAGATTAATCAATTGTTTTGACAGTTTTGTCACATGTTACATTCATCTTATTGGGGGAGGGGGGGCCCACCAAAATATTCTTAAACCAGGACCCACTGGTACCTTAATATGCCACTGTTCATAAGCACTTCCTTGGCACATAGTTTTTAAAGTTTTAAGTTAAATGATCTTATCTTTTCTTATATAATACAGATGTTACTTCAAAAAAGAAAATGATTACGTCCTACGCATCATGCATTTAGTCATGCATATTAACCAATGACTTAAATTCTGCCAAGTCACTGGTTTTTCTGGCTAGCTCAGGCAACCCATTCCATGCTCTAATAGCACTAGGGAAGAAGGAGTATTTGTACAAATTATCCTAGCATATGGGATGAGGAATGTGCCTTTATCTTTGTGTCTTTCAGAGTATTTTATTAAATTTTGTTTTTGTATTTGAAGATTATGGTTCAGTGTTTTATGTATAATTGCTACTTTACTTTTAAGTCTTCTGTCCTGAAGGCTTTCTAAATTTAGTGATTTTACTATAGGTGTTACTCTAGTCAAATGTGAATATTCATTTGTTATGAATCTCACTGCTCTATTTTGTGTCTGTTCCAGTTTCTTAATGTTTTCTTGAGTTGAGGGGTCCCAAATGGAGGATGCATATTCTATTATTGGCCTAACCAAGGTTAAATAACATTTTAGTTTTATGTTCTTATTTGATTTATAGAAATTTCTTTTAATAAATCCTAATGCTTTATTTGATTTTTTTATAGTTTCATCAATATGTGGATTCCATGACAGTTTTTCATTTATTATAACACCTAGGTATTTTGCGTTTTTAGTCTGTGTTACTGGTTTGCTATGAATAAGAGAAGTGGAATTAATTTGTTTTAGTTTTTTTGTTACTCTTAACAACTGACATTTTTCTGGGTGGAAAGACATGCTCCAATTTGATTCCCATTTCTGTAATTCATCTAATTCTTTTTGTAAAATATCTGTGTCTTGTGTTGTTTTTATTGTTCTATATATTATCCAATCGTCCGCAAATAATCTGACTTTTGTTCCCCCACCCAGATAACCCCTTAATCACCCAGATAACCCCTTAATTCTTTTTTCCCTATCCCCACAATTAGTTATTAATTAGGATTTAGATCTAGTAAGTATAATATAAATCTTATAATATTATTTTACTACTTACTACTAGACATCTTAGAATTAGAACTATTACTACTACTCTAGACACTTTAGTTGTGTCTCTAGTATTTATGTATTAGTAGAGACAGTAGAGTAGTACTAGAGTATTATTATTAATAAATTATAATAAATATAATTCAAATTTCAATATAATATATAATCATAATGAATATTCAATTGATATATTTTAATATTGACATTGATATAATATATTATTATAATATTATAATTATATTATATTTAATATTATATATATTTAATATTATTTCTTAGATATATCTAGATATAAAAATATATAGACTAGATCTAATAGTGGTTATAGTTATAGACAAGCCTTATTATTATATAAGATATTAGATAAGGATAAGGCAATAAGTTGAATAAGGCACGGCATGAAATAGCGCTAAAAGAAAAGTAAAAAACTGAAACAATACATGATTGCTTATGTAACTTACAAAATAGACTAGAGTAGAGTACCTTGGTTAATCTAAAAAATATGCCATGTAATGAAAAAAATAGAGACTAGATCGAAGTTTCAAACTTAGATAGATCTACTCTAGACTAGACCTATAGAGTAGATCTAAATCTAGAATACGGTAATCTAGATCTAGAGTAGATCTATCCAAGTCCTGGTCCTAAGCTCTATTCCTAGATAGTAGATTAGTTATTAAACATTTCTTTTTTTTTCTAGAAGTTTTATCCCTCTAGAAAAAAATTTAGATCTAGATTCTTAGTTCTAGAATCTTGATTTATTTATTATTATTACCATTTTTTCTAGATAGAAATATTTATATTATTTTAATCATCTTACCTTTTGTTAGCCTTTAAGGCTTAACTTTACTTTAGTCGTTAGCTTTAAGCAAGTTTAAACTTTAAGTTTAACTCATTAATCTAGGTAATCTAGATTTGTCTACATTATTCTAATCTAGATCTATATAATATAATTATAATATTTAATATATTTTTTTATATCTGGAGTCTGGAGCAAATAGACTAGAATTTCAATCTGGTTTGAAATGCCTAAGCAAGGGAGTCGAAATGGTATAAATTATGTCAAAAACGAGGACCCTTCTTTCATTAAGCAGTTTAAAGAAAGAATTGGACATAAAGATGGTCCAACCTTAGATTCAAAGGTATCAGAAAATAAATTATTGTTTCTTACCAAAACATTGGCCGTAATTCTTTAAAGTTAACAGTACAGTCTCTACTAACACAACACTATTGTAATTTGTAATTATTTTTATTAACAAAAAAGATCTAGCGACTAGATCTAATTCTAATACATTCTGTAAAGTAAAGTCTGTTTCATTTCATAGCCTAATTATAATGGATTTAGAAGGTAAATCTACGCTTCAATTATTGTTCTTATAAAATCATGACTTTAGACTTAAATGACTAGATGATCTTTTTGTCTCCCCAATATTGTCATAAACATGGTTAGATGGCTGCATGGTAGTGGTGTATGAGCTTCGGACTGACAGCATGATGGTCCAGCTCTCCCTTCATCCTGCAAGGGGTTTGGTAAAGGATGTAATCATATTCTTTTCTGAAGGAACATCTGAAACTAATAGAAGCATCTTTTTTATTTAGATTTTAATCTTTTATCTAAAATCTCACTTGTTTGATGTAAAATTTTCTGACAGCATCACAGTCTATTTATATAATTTTCTAGCTATCTGTGTCATTTTACGTCTCGAGAGACGATCTTTTCCCTTTGCAACTTCTTGTGTGACTAAAGAGGCCAATCCTTGATACACAGCTGCGATCGCAGGTTGGGCATATGTAATCACCAGGCGCCGTTGCATTTTCACCCTTCTTTCTGCTTCTGTTGTTGTGACATCTGCAATCTTTGACCCTTGCTGTATGCTCTCTCTCCATGAGGATGTTGCCAGTGTCGATTTTGAAGAGCTTCATGTCGCGTTTGCATACATCCGTATAACGTAAAAGTGGGCGACCAGCGGCTCTCCTGCCTTCTATTAGATCGCCATACAGGATGTCCTGTGGAAGTCAACCTGCTGGCATTCTACGAACGTGGCCAAGCCTGCCAAGGCGTCTGCTGCTGATAACAGAGTGGATGTCCTGGCACCCTGCTCTTTGTAGCACTTCCTCATTGGTTATCTTATCTTGCCACCTTATTTTAAAGATCCGCCTTAGGCATCGGAGGTGGAAAACATTCAGCTTTTTTTCCTGCCATGAGTAGGTTGACCATGTTTCACTTCTGTACAGCAAGGTGCTCAACACACAGGTCCGGTAGACTAGGGCTTTAGTACTGTTAGTCAGCAATATGTTGTCCCAGACTCTTTTCTGCAGCCGTGACATGGTGGCTATTGCCTTGGCTATCCTGTTGTTTATGTCTTTATCCAGTAAAGTGTTGTTGGATATGATGGAGCCAAGGTAACAAAAGTGATCAACAATTTTTAGTGGTTGGCCATTAATGCTTACTTGAGGTGCAGTGTTTGTGTTTTGGAAATGTATCTTAGTCTTAGTATCTTAGTCTTGGTTTGACTGATGTTTAAGCCCAACTTCTGGCAAGCAGCAGATAGTTTGTCAATCAGGGACTGTAGCTGAATATCAGAATCAGCCACAATAGCTGCATCATCAGCATACAGGAGTTCCCTGACGAGTAGCTTTCTAACCTTGGTTTTTGCCCGCAGCCTTGATACATTAAATAGTTTTCCAGAGAATCTTGTATGGAGAAACACACCTTGGTTTATGTCATTGTACGCAAAATGCAGTAGACAGGAGAAGAATATGCCAAACAGAGTAGGTGCGAGCACACATCCCTGCTTGACACCACTGCAAACCTCAAACGGTGCTGATTGGGCTCCATTGAATTTGACAGTACATTAAGTTTCCTCGTGAAAACACTCAATGAATTTCAGTAGTTTGGGATGGCAACCTATTTTCCTCAGGAGTTTGAAAAGGCCACTTCTGCTGACCATGTCAAAAGCTTTAGTCAGATCAACAAAAACGTTGTAAAGGGGTCTGTCTCTCTCTGAATTTCTCCTGCAGTAGTCGTAGAGAAGATATCATGTCTATAGTGGATCTACCACTCCTGAATCCACACTGAGACTCTGGGTAGACTCTAGAAGCTAACACTTGCAGCCTGGGTAGTGCCACTCTAGCGAAGATCTTGCCCACTATACTGAGGAGAGAGATACCCCTGTAATTGTTGCAGTCACTCCGATCCCCTTTGTTCTTGTATATTGTGACTATAGTTGCGTCACGCAATTTTCTAGCTATAGTACCCCAAAAATTCTATATTAGCATTTTCTTTTGCAGACCTGAACATTCCGTATTCTGATTTTATAACCATATGTTTAATTATTCGTAGAGAAACCATCAGATCAATTCAAATATTTACACTATGAAGACGCAAATGACAATGAGATTTTAGAAATTAGTCTATAAAGATGGTCTCTTGTTTTGTAATAAAATTCATCCTATTTTATGTTCACCTGATGATTTGGAAGTCGATAGCACAAACTACAACACATGATGATGCATACAGCATTTAACTTTAAACCATATAAAATTGTCGACCTAATTTTTTCATTATCTTCAATCTAGAGAAATTCCAGTAATTTTGAAGAAGAAGAAGAAGATGATAATGCACCAGAGAAAGAAGATGAAAAACCAACTGTAGTAGTTATTCATGAAGGTGACTTGACTGCAGAAGAGGCTGAGAAGGAAAAGAAAGTTATTGAAGAAGGTTAAGAAGTATTTTTTTTAGTCAATTAGATTTTTATATTTCGTGGAGAATTTTTTTTTTTCAAAAGTACATGTAAAAGTACCACGCAAAAGTACATTTGTAGCCAATGTTTCATTCTTCCACCATTGTACACAATCAACTTGTTTAGCATACACTATTGGTTTGACTAAAATTGAGTCTTGTTAAAGATTATCATGATAGAATGTTTTACATTTGTTGTGTCTGAATAGAGATGTGTGTAATCAGCAGTTACATCTCTCCAATGCTACTATTAAGTATTTAATCTATTGATGAAATGTTTTTTTTTTAAAAATCAGTTGCCACTTTTATTTTTCACTAGTCAGATAATTTTCTCATAAAACTTCTATTATTTTTTTGAAGTACTAAAGGGCTACAACTCTTCAGAAGATTTTGTGTTATTCACCATTAACCTTAGTCTGTTTAACTGTTGGTGCACCACACATGATCTGTGGACTGTTTTTCTCCATTCCTGTCTTTTGCCTTGACTGGAATCTCTTTTAATGTCAGGCTTGTCAATTCTTCGATGTCCTCCAATTACTTTGTTTGCCTTTTCTTTTCCCTGGTGCTGTTTCTTGCAAGAAGGTCTTTGTGAGTCCTGAAGACCTCATGATATGGCCTTAGAGTTTAGGTTTTTGCTTTCTGACAAAGATCAGCAGGTCATCTGGGTCAATAGTAATCCTATTTCAAGTTTCCTCATTTGTGGTGAGGTATTTGTATGTGATACCTAGGAGCCTTCTTGTGTTATTAATGAACTAATAATGTTAAATAAAATTGTTTGAAATTAAAATTAATGGTCATGTTTTAAATATTTTCTAATGCACCACATGTTAAATCTCATAGAATATATTTGACCTTGACCTGTAACCATTGCATTAGTTGACATACTTCATTTAGTTAGCAGTATCATTGTGCCATGACCCAGTTACTACAAATACCACCTTCACAGACTCCTACAGTTAAACTGGTTGTCAGTAATTTAATTAACTGATTAAAAAAAGAAAACTAAACAACACATTGAAGTGCAGTATTTTAAAAGTTATTGTTTACAGCTTAATATTCAAATTGATCCTCTCTTGCAGAAGTAGTTTGGATTTAAATTCATTCGTTCAATACTTAAAAAAAAAACATTTTAAAAACTTAAGTGTACTTACAGTTTTTAATTCTGTCTTCAGGACCAGCAAGGCTGGATGAAAAAATAACGTTCAAGAAACCAAATAAACGAAGTCAAGACACAACAGATTCCACCACAGACTCCACAGGCACAATGAGCAGTGTGAAAAAATCAAAAGAATCCAAAAAAAAGAAAGAATCCTTGTCCAAAAAAACAACAAACAATTCCCTGCTATCATTCGGAGGGGAAGATGAAGATGAATAATATTTGTCAATAAAATGAAAACATTGTCCAAAAAAAATCAACAAAAAAATAAGGAACAATTCACTGTTATCATTTGCAGGGGAGAATTAAGATGAATAGTATTTGTGAATAAGATGAATAATTAATGTCTGTGTTTTAAGTTAGTATTAATACTTAAAATGCAAATTGTTTTTTTTTTAAATGTAAAAACTTTTAGTTTTGAAAAATGTTGATTTCTGTTCATTTTACAAAAGAAAATTAAAAAAAAATGTTTTAAGTTATATATGTTCATTTAACAAATAACCGTCCTAACCCTAAACCATTTACAAATAAAGGTCAATCAGTGAGCAGCAACCTTGGAACATAAAGATGATACCCCAAAATGCATTCATCATGGAAATCAGCCTATTAGAAAGTTCATTGGGTAGTTAAGTAGGATCCTTACTTTGCCTTAGTTTATGCAGCCAGTTGTCACTGAAATTGTAAATTTATCACAATGACCACTTACTTTTATCTCATCTTCTGGAGATTTTCATCACTTTGTATTGGTCGTTTATACTGTTTTTATAAAATTGTAAGTGAATATTGTTGTATAACAAGTTGAAGGTGTGTAGACACACTGAGATAGTTGAATTCTGTTGTTGTTGACTACATGTTTCAATATGTTTGTGTGGAATAATGGACTATTGAGAAAGTTTGTCTTCAGAAAATAAAACACATTTAATATATAAAAAATGTTATGCTTTAAGTTTGATTGAAAACAAATACAGATTTTGTCAAAGATTTTTATTAATATCAACAAGCTACCATTAGAAACATTCAAAGATAACAAGAAATAAACAAATTTGGATTAAGTTCTAACCAATTCTATACCTTAAAGAGCAGTTTCCCAAACTATTTCTTTAACGGAATACTTTCATTTTCTGAAACTTAAGCGAAACCCTTCATTTGTTTTATAGGACGGATTATTTCCTATTTGTTTATTAATAATAATAAAACCATTTTTTAAAATTTATAAATATTTTTTTTTAAACTAAGTATTTATTAAAAAAATTAAATATACAGCATAAGCATAAGAAAAATTAAGATTTAATGACTTTGATGAGCTTAACTTCTTGATATCAGACAGTATATTGATAAGCTAAATTTTAATATCTGATTTCTGGATACGAGTATATACTTTGACATTGTTTCAACATAATAAAAAATTCCAACTTCTCACAAACATATTGCAGAAAACAAGTAAAATATCAGCTTGTTATGAAATAGTAATGTACTCATCAGACAATTGGAACTAATTTTTGTTTCAAATTAAAGACAGAATTTAGGTCAGTTCAAAGTTATGTTGTTATAATGTTGTTTTTTTGTTATTGATAAAACCTTTAAAAAACTAATACTGTAAAATCAATTTTTCTTTTCTGTATACTTTGAAATATTCATGTGTAGGACTCTTTCATTGTTCCAATAGTTCATGGAACACTTATTCAAACCTCGTGGAATTCTAGTGTTCCATGGAACACTGTTTGGGAAACTTAATGGATAATGAAATGTAGACAACTGAATAAAAAAAGTTCAGATTTGATGTAAACAGACTTTCACACAAGAAATGCAGCCAGTATTTTTGACTGCATAACAAAGAGAGTCTACTCAGTGCATTCTTTGTGTGGAAATGGCCAGAACTAGTCTTTGCTATGAAATGTGACGTTTCTACATAATAAGCAGTTAAAGTTGGTAGCTCAGCCTCATAAAAAAATATTTTTTTGTTTTTCAGCATTGAAGATGATGAATACAAGAAATTTAACTTGAAAAATTCCAGTACTTTTTTTTTGTTGATATGTTTTTCTACTAGAATGTCATCACAATAAATGTTACAAGTGGAATGAGTTTAATACATTTTATATGGTAACACATTGGTTATAGTTTCAAGTATAGATATACAGAAATTGTCACAATTTGATTTGATTTCACTTTTAGTATTTGCACTTGGTATCATAAAAAATGTTAATAACTTAATGACGAAAATACTGACAAACATTTCCCACAATTACAAACAATTACCTTTTTAGATTGATTTTTAAATTATATAAAAACACATTGACAGATACTTGTATATAAAATTAAGACACACACACACATCCAAGTAATTATGAGATGTTTTAAAATATAAATGAGATAGTAGGATTGGAAGAATACATCATAGGTCAAGGATGCGTCTTGTACAATGGTGATGGTAAACATGGATGTGATAGTAATCATGGATTTCAGAGAGCTTAGCCAACAGCAGTTGAGGTGCCTGGCATTACTAAAAGGGACTTTGATCTGAAGTGGTTCAGACTACATGAGCAATGGAATTTAAGTCACAATAAATATTATAAATAAAATGAACATAGCCATCCATAGTAGGATTATGAAGATATGCCTTTAAGAAGCTTTCATTAGCTTCAGACTACACTTGAAACTCTTGGCTCCTTTTCCTCAGGTTTTAATCATAAATCTATAGCAGTCTTTCAAAAAAGAAGTTTATCATGTACTATTTGTATCAATGTTTTTAAAGTGGTTGTACATTTTCATTTTATTTTGTAGTATACAAATTTTAGTTACAAAATTCCTTAATAACAATTTTTGGAAAAAAATAAATAAATTTTTAAAGCAATGTCTAAGAAACATCTAGTAAAGAAAGTTTTTTTCAAAGCTGAAATAATAACTACTATCAAACTTTTTTTGTTTATAGCTAAAAATTTAGTTGCATTTGGGTCAACATAAAAAATCAAAGATTCCTGGCAAAAGGAAATTTTCTAGAATATATCAAATAACTTTTAAAACTCAATAAGGCATTTTTTTCTAACTCAGATATTATTATGCAGACCAGGCTGTGACTTACATGTTATGTTGCACCAGACAATATCAATTGTTAAACCTTAATAAACAAGTGAACACAAGAACATTACTATACAAAACAGCACTTTCATAATTTTCAGACAACTTTCTTACAAAATAGTACTGGGAAGTAATGTTAAGGATTGGTTTAAAAAAAGGGAATGTTTATGAGTTAAAAAACTTTAAAATAAACTAATGTTTAGAAAGAAATGCCCAGGATTTCAACAAACAGATAACACAAATTAGCAAAAATATCTAGCCCTTGAATGAAAATGTCACATTTTATTGCTTTTAGCACTACTTATGGCTGCTATAGATTGAGTGGACCATTGAGGTAAATGAATAATGCCATCTGAAATGAATTACAATCAATAGTATCAACTACTATGGTGTCAAAAAATTAAATAAAAAGTGAAGCATTCTTTATAAATCTTGCTTAAACCACAGTCAAATAAAAAAAATAATTTAATTTATGAATGTTGAAACAATTGTCTTTACAAAAACGTTTTTGCTGTTCTCTGGTACTGATAACGAATTAAATGGATTTCAGTTGAGCAATGTGAACGGGATGTGATCCCGGGACTTGTGAGTCAAAACTCTTTACACTTTAAGACCATGCAATAAAAACAAACAAACCTTCTAGTTGATAGAAATAATAACAAGCTATGAAAAGAAATAATAATAAATTATAAACCCCAATCATAAAATAATCCAAATACCTTTAAATATCACATAGTCAAGCAAGACATTTAAAAGCAAAGCACAAAAAATTGCATTGTTGGACAAAAAAGGGGTATCCAAAAAGAAAATAGAGGTATATAAAACACCAAATTATAAGTATCAGACAGATCACAGATAAATTAAGCAGCGTTCATATTAGAAGTTACATTAAAAAAAATTAAAGTCTCCCAAATGAGAGCACTGAAGGCCATTAAATGCCAAGCTACCCAGCCTGCTGCCCTTAGTTTTGTTCTTTTATGCTGTATTCTCTTTTGGGTGGAGTTAAGAAAAACAACTTTAGTTCTACATATCAGAAAATGTTATACAAGACATATGATGAACTTATTTTCATCTTTTACATTTTCTCACTAAATGTATCTCTTCATGGTATATTATACATATGGTTAATGATTAGAAAAAAAAAAATAACATGAAGGTTTGAAATCACTAAATATATTAAAGTTTAGTAATTGTCATTTGTAATAAAAAAAAAAAAGTGTCTAGGTAAACATGTAAATTTGGATCCGATGAGGTATAAAATACTTGATTGATTAGTATATCATTGATTGACATATGATAAAAAAAATAATAATGGTGCAATATAATTTAAAACATTTTTTGCATGGCACATTTCTTTGACTTCACCCACAAATAAAATAAATAGTTTTCAGTTTGATCACAATTTCTAAAACAGCTTTCTGTAACATTAATGTTTACACCCTGGGGAGCAATACAGAAACCGTAGGTGCTTATGATACTGCACAATAAAAACTAAAACTGTTGGCAAACATTGTTGTAACTTTTGCTGGGCAGACAAAGGAGCAAAAGCTAAAGCTAGAAAGGTTCGAGAAGATGGTTTCTTATTCAATGTCTAAACTGGAGTATCTTGCTTTGTGTTTGTTATTCCATGTCTAAGCTGGAGTATCTTGCTTTGTGTTTCCCAGCAGAACTTGGTGTAAGTTGCATGGAGAGGCTGAGTTCTTCTTTCTTTTTCTTTTCAGGGGTAGACATGGTCTGATTCCAGCCGCTCTGGAAAACAAAATATCTTAGAGTTAAAAATAGAAATCAGAAATATTATTTTTTAAGGCATCATATCTTTAGTTAAAGCAGTCAATAAAAATTTTTCAAATTTGCATAATTGATAAAAAAACAACAACAGAAAGTTGTATTGTAATAACTTAGGCTGGTTGAAATAGAAGGAAAAGAATATTTAAACATTTTAAACAATTGTAATGTTGAATGCACAACAAAATTTTCCTTTAGTCCAATATTAAAATTAATCAGGCTTAATATCCTCAGAACCCTCTTTAAAACAATGGGCTGCATGTGATAATTGTTTGAAAATAAATTTAAGAATGTGTTTTTCACATTTGAAAAATGCATGCCAAAATAGGGAAATGAAATAAAAAAAAGTCCTGCCAACTCTTCAAAATCTTTTTGCATACTTGAAGAGCTTAATATAATACAGTTTGGTAACTTTCCTTTACTACAGAGCTTAAAAATGAACTAAATGTGGTACATTTTTTCCCTCTACAAATCAGCATTTGAATAAAAAAAAATTGATATTTCTGCTGAAAGAAAGAATTGACAAAATTTGTTATCAAATAGTTTCAAAACTAGCTCTTACTTGCATATCCTCAAACCAAGCTTTAGCTGCCTTGTCTAATACTTGACATTTGACTTTGTCTCTGTCACAACTGTAAACTCGAATCAATAGCTCGGAGAAAGTCATTGGACCAAGTATCCGACTTGCCTAGGTGAAAATAAGATGAAATAACAAAATAGGAAAACTAAATTGCTATTACACATATGTGACAATGTGAAATTCAAAATACTCTATCAGTTACCTCACTCTTGGGTAAATGTCTGGCAGAATTCTCTTCATGCTTAGAATAAACTAGAAGTTTCTCTACAGGGTTCTGATGCTTCATACCAAAGTCCAAATAGGTGACCTAAAAGAAATAAAAACAAACAAACCAAGATTACAAAGAGAGCTTGTGTTTTCACACAAACTCTGAGGCCACCACCCAAATCTCACCATGAGCTCCTTTAAATAAGGATATTATGTTATGTTCTGGAAGAATAAAAAAATCATAACACTGAAACTTTTAGTAAGTATTTGTGATTAAATGTCCAATGAACAAAAATAATTGGCCTTCACAAAATTACACACTGGAGTTTTCTTGTAAAAATACAATGTAACACATGTAATTTTCAGTACATCCCTCATCTTAATTGCAAACCTATGTGACCATGGCTAAAAATTAACAACCTACAAGGATCCCTATTTTCACTAACTCATATGCCTTATCATCTTCATGTTTATCCAGTTACTGAGAAGTGTTGTGATCTATTACTTCTCTGCATGGCAAGCATTTTATCCTGACTTTAATTAATAGATTAATAGCTGAGCCTGCAACTAAGCAGACATAAACCAAGCTTGATTGCTCCAGATAATCCCAGTACCTGGCAATGGAATCGTTCTTCCCAGAAACTATAGCGTTTCATTGCTGGCTTACACCTAGGCAACTGGACTGTCAACCAAATAGAAATAATCAGCAGACCAAAAAAAAACTAACCCAGGGTGCTACAGTTTTAAACATTTTTTAAAGATTTATTTGGTATTTTGTTTAAAAAACAAACAAAACAGCAACAAGAAGAGCCAAGCAATGAAACAGAAACTGATTTGAAGCTATTACTTTTTAAAAGCAAAGTCAAGTAGAAGAATTTTACTACCTCAACCACAGCATCTGTAAATTTATAGGTAACACCAAACAATTCATTGGCTTTGTTGAGGATAGCTTTTCGAATTTCATCAGCTGTCTACAAAAAGCAAAAAAAAAAAAAAGTTATTTCTAAAATAAAAAGTTTTGTTTCTCATACACATGGTTTAGCAATTTTACCATGATAATAGAGTCCTAACAATATTAAGTAATTAATTGATAATAAAAGAGTTAAGTCCTAGTTTGATCAACATAACATACTAAGAAGAGTAAAAGTTATCATTCACACCGACAGAAGATCTCACCAGATTACTTAAAGAATTGACATTGCAGTAGGTAGAGCTTTCTGACTACTAATCATTTACACAGATCTCACCAGATTACTTGTGCACTAGGTACATCATTCCGAGTACTTCTCTAACATTTACAAAAACTGAACAGCCACTAGAAACACTAAACCATCCTTAGCAGAGATGAAGTAAGCAGTAGTACAACTAAAGAAAAATTGTCAAGCCTAAAGTTATGTGTATGTTGAGCCATTATTTTAACATTAATATATATCGTTAAGAAATGGTCATCTAAAGGAAAGCTGGCTAGACAATATCAAAGAATGGACTGGCCTCTTTCCTGCTAAGAAAAGTTGCTGACCAGAAACAAATCAAGGGATTTGGTTACAGGAACTGTCACAGCATCCTATCGACAAAAGATGATGATTAATATATTGGGGGATTCAAAAGGAATGCACTAAAACTATAGCACTAAATTTCCAAAATAAAAATAAACAAAAAATTGATACCTAGTTGGACACAAGTGTTGTATATAACTTCGTTTTTATTTCATGCTTTACAAGTGCTCAATATGACAACGACCGACAGCAAGAAAAGCCGAAATGAAAATTCCTCCCAAATGTGAATCAGAAGGTCTCTGTCCACTATCAGATGTTGATTGCAGCTGTTATTCAATCTTTTATGTTATTGATAATTACTGGCACTGATGAAACAAAAACTTGTCCTTAACATATCTCCACAGGAAAGTCACACACAGAGAGGTCAGGGAACCTAGCAGGCCCAATGCAGAGATCATGGCCAAAAGGAGTCACCATTTTGAGGGTATAACAAGTGATTTTCATTAAAAAAAAATTAAATTGACAGTTTGAAATAGACACCTAGTTAAACAAGGATTACTCCTGTATTGAATGACCACTATCAGTTCATTACAATGCATATTCTTTTTGAATCAGAGTGTATATTAGAAGCAAACAAAAGGTATTAGCAGCACAACTAATGGTAGGAAGTTGTGAACGAATCAGATAAAAGACCCTAATGACCTTCAATAGAGTTTACGGAATGTTAGTTTAAGTCTAAGAATGATAAAACAGCTTACCTTGTGAAAATCTTTAGACTCCAGAGGAATACTCTCATAAACACACGTGTAGAGATCTCTGGTAAATACACGCTGAATAATATTTTTGGCTTCCTGGACCTCTGTAGCTGTGTTTTCCATATAAATTATTTTGAACAAGATGTTATCAGTCAGCTCTGTGTAGGCCAGCATGTCGTCAATACATTCTGACATCTTACATTGGGTCCTGCCAGATTTAAAAGCATTAGCTTATTACTAATGCTACTAATTAAAAAAAAGACAATTATAGATTTCATTAGTTTACTAACAAGGTGATCAAATCAATTTGAGCTTTAGTGACTTTTTAAAGTATTTATCCAATTTGCAAAATAATAACTTAAAATCTAACTTATACGAGTTTGAGAATATCACAAGTCTAGAACATGTTCTTCCAGACAGCTTATGTGCTGGATTTTGAGTTGAAAACTTGGTGTTAAACTTTGGAGACATGACAAAGTGACTAAAATATCATTGTTACAAACTTTTGAAAATGTTGAATACAAAACTTTTCAATGATTAAATGCTATTTTGTAGAAACAAACATTATTCAAAAGTCTGAACTAAGAAATTGAACTAGCCTGATTTAGCAGTCCACTTACCCATCTTTCTTTGTAAACTGAACATAATCATTGGCTTTGATAAGAGCATGTAAAATCCTATTGAAAACAAAAATGAAACCAGTCATTTAACCTAAAAGACTTTATTTTTATATGAATTTTAACAAATTTTGTTTTATATTTTAAACAAATGTGAGCATAAGTGAAATTTTCAAACTAATTAAATAAGAAGAAAAAAACAACAACTTAAAATACTAAAACTATTTATTAAATAGTCATTAACAGCTCAACTTAAGGCATTTCCCCCCCCCCCCCCCCCCCCCCCCCCCCCCCCAGAAATGTATACTATTTGAAAGCTGATAAAATGTTTAAAGTGTTTTTGCTTTTTCCATTTGTCACGTATTACGAATTGAATTCTACTTTTAAATGGCTTGCCTAGGGGAACGTGACAATAGAAAAGGAGTTGTGTCACTTATCTTAAGTCTGAATTTAATCAAAGACTTACAATGAATAACAAAAAAAAAAAAAATGACACAAGAAATCGGAAGGTAAACTATCAACTTAATGTTTAATCAAATATAAAGTTACAAGAAAGAAAAAATAAACATTTACTCAATACAAAATTGATGTGTTGACCAAAACCCTTTTACAAAAATGGCATGTAAAAATATTACAATACAAGAGTTTGAAAATGTAATTACAAATACAAGCAAGCAAGGCCTTGTAAAAAAGAAAACAAAATCTTAACTTACACGATCAAGTGGTTAACCACGCACGGGTCACGCAATGTCTCCGCTATTCTGTCTCACGGCTGTCTCCGTATGTCTGTCTGTCAACGTCACGCGGGCGGTCTTTTATAGTCTACCGCGCGTCGATATCTCGTATATTCTAGAACAGAAAGTCATCAACACCCAGATCTAGAACGCTCTTCAAAGAGACAGAAGAAAAGAAAAAAAAACATCCTCCTTTCAACCAGAGGTACACACACAGGTCAAGGACCGGTCACTGTCTGTGTGGCTTGACGAATAAAAAAAAAATTTACTACACAAGGGGCAGACAACCTCCCCGTCTCTCGACCGCAACAGGTCAAAGAAAAAAAAAAAAACAACAATGCCTAGATACGTAACACCTCCCTCCTAAAAATAAAAAGTTTACATTTCCACGAAATGGAAATCTTTTTAGAACTACAAAAAAAAAAATATTTACATTACAGAATGTATCTATCATGATATATATAAAAAAATATATACATCAAAATACTTTTTACAATCTAGACAAGGCATCGGCGATAACATTTTCGCTGCCTTTTATGTGTTTAAGATCTAGGTTGTACTCTTGTAAAAATAAACTCCACCTGAGAAGTCGTTGGTTCTTGCCAGACATTTTGTGGATAAATGTAAGGGGATTGTGGTCAGTAAATACAACCAGTGGCCATCTGGACCCACTGATATAAAAATCAAAGTGTTGTATAGAAAGAATCAACCCAAGACATTCTTTTTCCACAGTAGAATAATTTCTTTGATGTCTATTAAATTTCTTGGAAAAGAAACAAATAGGATGCTCTACTTGGAAATAATCTTCTTGGTAAAGGACTGACCCAACACCTGTGTCACTGGCGTCAATAGCTAACCTAAAAGGTTTTCCGAAGTCAGGAGCCATCAAAATGGGGGAGCTAGATAATATCTGCTTGATTTGGTTAAAGGCTTTCTGACATTCATCCGTCCAAGTAAATCGGACGTTCTTTCTCAGGAGGTTTGTTAAAGGACTGGCAATGACAGAAAAATTTTCGCAAAATTTTCTATAATATCCAGACATTCCCAAAAATCTTCGGAGTTGTTTCCGATCAGCAGGGATAGGGAAAGCTTGGATAGCTTCTACTTTGGCCATTACAGGTTTCACCTGGCCTTGTCCTACAATATGGCCTAAGTATTGGATTGAAGCCTGGCAAAAATCACTCTTACTCAGGTTTACAGTAATTTTTGCATGTAACAGTTTAGTAAAAAGACAATGCAGTTGTTTACAATGGCTAGAAAAATCTTGGCTAAAAATTACTACATCGTCTATGTATGCGTGGCAATTCTCCATGTCAGCAAGCAGGGCATTTATCATTCTCTGGAAAGTGGCAGGAGCATTCTTCATGCCAAATGGCATCACTTTGTATTGGTACAAACCATCAGGGGTGACAAAGGCGGAGATTTCCTTTGCCCTATCAGTCAGGGGAACCTGCCAATAACCTGAAAGTAGGTCTATTTTGGTGATGTACTTAGCGTCACCAATACGATCTATGAGATCGTCTATCCTAGGGATAGGAAACGAATCGGTCTTTGTTACAGCATTTACCTTACGGTAGTCTGTACAAAAACGATAAGTCTTGTCCTGTTTAGGTATCAAGACACATGGGGAGCTCCAGCTACTGGAACTTGGTTCAATGAGGTCATTTTCAAGCATATACTTGATTTCTGACCTAAGTATGGCAAGTTTTTCAGGGTTGACCCTGTAAGGATGCTGCTTGACTGGAGTAGCCTCGCCAACATCTACATCATGCATTATAACATTAGTCTGTTTTGGTACATCAGAAAAAATGTCATTAAATTCATTAATGAGTTTCATGATAACTGGCCTTTCTGTCGAAGACAGATGAGACAGTTTTACATCCAAATTCTGTAATACAAAAGAATTAGGTATTTTGTATTGTCCAAATTTCTCCTTTACAATATCATCATCAATAGGAGAAACATGGCTATTTGAACAACTTTTGACTGTATTTACAACACAATTACTCTTATCTGAGTGATCTGGCCGAGATACATAAGGCTTCAGCATGTTTATATGACATAGCTGAGTCTTTTTCCTACGGTCAGGAGTTTTGATTGTGTAATTGAGGTCACTAATTTTGGTCTCAATTTCATAGGGACCAAAATATCTGGCTTGCAAGGGTTGACCTGGTATGGGCAAAAATACAAGCACCTTATCCCCGGGAGAAAATTCTCTAACACGGGCCTTTCTATCATACCAGCGTTTCATGCTGGATTGGGTGTTTTGTAAGTTATTTTTGGCCAGAACACAAGCATCATAAAGTCTAGTTTTAAACTTACTTACATAGTCTAAAAGTCCTTCAGTGGCTGTTGGTGACAACAAAGTCTCTTTTATACATTTCAAGGGACCGCGCACCGAATGGCCAAAGACTAAGTCAAAAGGGCTGAATCCCAACGATTCCTGGACGGATTCACGGGTTGCAAACAGCAGCATGTGGATTCCTTCGTCCCAGTCTTTTTCGTGCTCAAAGCAATAGGTTCGGATCATGTTCTTGAGAGTCTGATGGAATCGCTCAAGAGCGCCTTGCGACTCGGCATGATACGCACTTGACATGCAGTGTTTGATGCCCAACTGAGTCATGACTTGCTTGAAAAGATTGGCCGTGAAATTCGTTCCTTGGTCCGATTGGATGGACTTTGGTAGACCAAATAGAGTAAAGAACTTGATTAAGGCCTTCACAATGTTTGATGCTTTTATGTTCCTTAGAGGAATAGCCTCAGGAAAACGAGTTGAAGCACACATAATGGTCAACAGGTATTGGTTGCCAGCTTTTGTCCTTGGGAGAGGACCAACACAGTCAATAAGTACTCTGCTGAAAGGTTCTTCAAAGGCTGGAATCGGCTTCAGAGGAGCAACAGGGATCTTTTGATTTGGCTTGCCAACCATCTGACAGGCATGACAGGATCGGCAGTACTGGATGACATCTTTCTTCAAACGTGGCCAGAAGAAGTGTGACATAATCTTGTGGTATGTCTTGTGGATGCCGAGATGACCTGACATTGGTGTGTCATGAGCCAGATTCATGATGTACGCTCGGTATCTTTCTGGTAACACGATTTGATGGCATATTCTCCATTCTTCTTCGTTGGATGCGTCTGGAGGTTTCCATTTCCTGAAGAGCATATCACCTTGGATGTAGTAGCACGTTGATGCTAGCTCTGCCTCTTGTGATGTCATTGCGGTTTCTCGGAGTTTGGCGAGCTCTGGATCCTTCTTTTGGTCCTCAATCAACTGTTTTCGAGTTGATGCCGGCTTTTCAGAATTTGGCGTTGGTTCTTCTTCAAGAGAAGCAAAGAATGTGGTGCTCAAGTCCACATCATCTTGGTTACTGTTGGCTTTGATGACGTTTTCTTCTTGAGATGCTTTCAACCTCATTGCCCTTGTTACTGCACACGCTGGATATAACTCTAGGTCTTCCTCGGGTGTGGCAGATAAGTCGGGTGTTTGAGTGACGATGGGTTCGGCTATCACCTTTCCACCTGCTAAGTCATTGCCTAACAGCAACGAGATGCCTTCCAATGGTAATGTTGGTCGGACACCTACAACAACCGGTCCAGTAATGAGATTTGACTTTATGTCGATTAGATGTAGAGGCACATCTATACATCCAAGCTCTACGCCTCGTAACAGGATGCTCTTCCCAGTCGATGATGATTTAGACAAGGGCAAGATACCCTCTAAAAGTAACGATTGTGAGGCACCTGTGTCTCTCAAAATGGTGATAGGTCGTAGACTTGTAGAATCACCGGGTAGTGATACAAATCCTTCCGAAATGAAAGGCTTAAAATCCTCTAATAAAACATCAATTTTGGTTGATGCAGACTGGACTTGGGTCGAACTCTCGCTGGAGTCATTGACATCTTTAGGAGACGCAGTGGAGAAACTCTTTCTTGAGTCAGTAGAACATCTTGTGGATGTATTTGGAGAACTCTTGATGGAGTCATTGGAACATCGGGGTGATGTCTTATGGGAACTCTGGATAGAGTCATTGGAACATCGGGGTGATGTATTATGGGAACTCTGGATAGAGTCATTGGAACATCGGGGTGATGTCTTATGGGAACTCTTGATAGAGTCATGGGAACATCGGGATGATGTATTATGGGAACTCTGGATAGAGTCATTGGAACATCGGGGTGATGTATTATGGGAACTCTGGATAGAGTCATTGGAACATCGGGGTGATGTATTATGGGAACTCTGGATAGAGTCATTGGAACATCGTAAAGATGAATTTGAAGAACTCACTGTTGAGTCATTTGAACACCGTGGAGACATTTTCGGAGAGTCTTGTACAGTCAATACATTTGAAACAGGTGGTGTCGAGGTATTCTTGATATGACTTGATGATGAGGGAGTAAACCTTGACGACCACTGTACTGTGCAAGCGCTGACTTTTGAAGGAGCTTTTTCGTTTCTATTCCTCAATTTCCAACAATCGTCAATTTTATGGCCTTCTCGTTTGCAGTAGGAACAAGTAGCTTTACTTGTAGTAGGTTTTCTGTCATTTGTACTGCTGTTCTTGATGGAGTTGCTAGCAATGGACTCAGGCTGTTTGACTTGTTTTGGCTTGACATCCGTCGTATACTTGGCAAATTGATGTGATATTATATAATCGTCTGCCAACACTGCAGCCTTGTGCACATCTTCCTCGCCACGATCAGCTATATGCGTACGGACGTCCAGCCGCACACAACTCTTGAACTCTTCCATCAGCATTAGGTTCTTGAATTTTGCAAAGTCGGTGCCGATTTCCCTGGAAGTGAGCCATTTCTCAAAGCGTCGCTCCTTTTCCCGCAGGAATTCTACATGGGTTTGGCCATCCGATTTGCTACAATCCCTGAACTGCTTTCGGTAAGCTTCCGGAACAAGTTCATATGCCTTAAGAATTAAGGCCTTAACAACATTATAATCTTTTTGTTGTTCAATGGTCAAAGAACAAAATACCTCTGCAGCTCTACCAGTCAAAACTGTTTGCAGCAAAGTGGGCCACAAAGTTTCAGGTACATTAAAATTTTTCACAGCAAGTTCAAATTGTGGAAAATAATTGTCAATTGTGGCTTCATTAAAGCGTGGAATTATTTTCAAAAATTTTGTTGCTTCAGCAGTATGACTGGCAGGGGAAGAATCTGGTCTTACATTAGCAGCTAACTCTAATTTTTTTAACTCTATTTGTAATTTCATTTCCATTTCTTTCTGCTCTAATTCTTTTTGTTTAATTTCCTTCTGGGCTTCTATTTCCATTTCTTTCTGCTCTCTAGCCGCTGCAAGCTCTAATTCTTTTTGTGCGGCCTGTTGTTTAATTTCCTTCTCTTTTAAAGCTAACTGGGCTTCTATTTCCATTTGTTTTAATTTTATCTGAAGTTCTAAATCTGATTTACCCTCATCGGGTCTAAGGGTTTCTAAAAGGTCTTCAGAAAACACTTCCTCGTCTACATAATGGACTACAATGTTATCTCTGATTTCTTGTTTAAGGGCATTTGATTTTATTTTTAACCCTAAATGTTTAGAAATAAGGACCAGTTCCTTCCTAGTAAAAGCATCAAGCTCTTCCACAGAGGGATTTGCAAGAAAAACCTGAATATCCATGACTAACTAGCAACTATTACAAGCAAAAATATGTATACAATGTAAATATACAGTACAAAATCAGTACAACAAAAAAAAACCTTAAGAGAGTTTGGTCAATACTATTGATACTTTACTTCCGACTCTTTGAACCAAAAAAAATTTTGTTAAAGTCAACTTCGCCTTTACAAAATTACTCAAGTAAGACGAAAATAGGTTCAGAAAAATATCCGGGACGAAAGCCCTCAAACTTCTTTTGTCACGTATTACGAATTGAATTCTACTTTTAAATGGCTTGCCTAGGGGAACGTGACAATAGAAAAGGAGTTGTGTCACTTATCTTAAGTCTGAATTTAATCAAAGACTTACAATGAATAACAAAAAAAAAAAAAATGACACAAGAAATCGGAAGGTAAACTATCAACTTAATGTTTAATCAAATATAAAGTTACAAGAAAGAAAAAATAAACATTTACTCAATACAAAATTGATGTGTTGACCAAAACCCTTTTACAAAAATGGCATGTAAAAATATTACAATACAAGAGTTTGAAAATGTAATTACAAATACAAGCAAGCAAGGCCTTGTAAAAAAGAAAACAAAATCTTAACTTACACGATCAAGTGGTTAACCACGCACGGGTCACGCAATGTCTCCGCTATTCTGTCTCACGGCTGTCTCCGTATGTCTGTCTGTCAACGTCACGCGGGCGGTCTTTTATAGTCTACCGCGCGTCGATATCTCGTATATTCTAGAACAGAAAGTCATCAACACCCAGATCTAGAACGCTCTTCAAAGAGACAGAAGAAAAGAAAAAAAAACATCCTCCTTTCAACCAGAGGTACACACACAGGTCAAGGACCGGTCACTGTCTGTGTGGCTTGACGAATAAAAAAAAAATTTACTACACAAGGGGCAGACAACCTCCCCGTCTCTCGACCGCAACAGGTCAAAGAAAAAAAAAAAAACAACAATGCCTAGATACGTAACACATTAAAAAAAAACATTTAACATTGTATACATTGTGTATGTGGAGCTCCTAGAATGTTTCTATGTGCATATCTTGTAAATAACTTTATTTCTTCATCATGCTAAATGAATGTTACTTCTGACAATTGTATAAATGAAGTGAAAATATATAACAAAATCTCCTCACTACAGTCAGTGGGAAATTATCCAGCAAACAGTAATTAAGCAAGAAATCAAGAGATGCAAAGAACAAGGAAAAATATTGCAAAGGAACCCACAGAGGAAGAATTGCCCAGATCAGTGTCCAATGGCAAAATACTATTGCAGCCTTATGCTTCACTGGGAGTCAAAGGGATTAAGCAAGCAAAAATAAAATTTGAACGTAATAGAAAAAAAAAACATTTAAAATCAAGCTATAAACTTTGATCAGGTCAGTAATAATCTTGTACATTGAAAGGAAGAAAATTGAAAAAGAAGTCTTACATTGTCTCAATAGCATTGCTGACTTTATGTTGATAGGCAGTCCTGTGTAAGGTGTACCTTGTATAGAACATGTTGTACAGATTGCCTATTTCCTAGCAAATCAAAGATATATCTATGTTACACAAGAAAGCAAAGCTAAAAATGATTTAAAAAGAAAAAACAAACTATAATCACTTTCCTGAATTAAGTATAATATTCTAATAATTAACTCTTTCTCTCCATAATTATTGACAACATTCTGGTGGAATCAACGTTGGTATCGTCAGTTAGGAGAGAAAGCGTTAATGTCTGATATGAAAACTTGAGGGAACACAACACATAAACTAGAACAACACAAATGAAAGCAAGACAAAAAAAAAATTACTTTATCTCTGGTGCATATCTGCCACTCCTCATTTACTTTGATGACTCTGGCAAATTTCATAAAACGGAAATGATCAAAGTTATTTTTAACACCAAGATGGTGGCAGTCTCTGGCAAAGTAATCCCATTTGTCCACATCGATTCCATTCCTTTTGTTAGACACAATCTAGACATAGGAAACCAAAACGTTTACTCTTAAGTCACCTCTTCTACTATAAGAATTCTGAGACAAGCTGTTTTTACATTCTTATTGATAACAAAGGCTTACACTATTTTGTTACCTCATACAGGAAATATTTCTCCTTATCTCTCCCTTTCAAAGTACCACTGTTCTGTTGGGAAAATGCAAGATATCATCTTATGGTATAACATAAACTCCATAATTTGTTGCAGACAAATAAAGAATAATTTAATGTCCAATGGTCCAACAAACATATTTCTAAGTGTTCTAAGATTCTGCAATAATTTACTAACAGATCATAACTAAAATACTGGGCATAGTTGGTGAGTACTGACTAAATGATTAAAAAATATAAGTTGGGCCAAATAGTCTACTTACATCTATAGGTCCATAAATTTGTTCTTTTATGAAAAGAATATCCTGCGTATCCAATCCATACTTTGATAATAACCCTTTAGGCTCCAACAACTGATTCTCTTCTATCAAAAAGTCCAGCATGTCCAAAGAAGCTTTTTCATGCTGAAATGAATTTGAAATTAGAAATCTAATAAATGTATGTTAAAATAAAAATATAAATAGGAGAAGCTCAACTGGTTAATAAAAAATCAAGTTCAAATCAAGTTGTAGAAGTGATGCAATAAAAATGTTCATTCTGTGAAAAAGAGATTTGAAAAAAAAGAAAGATTTCAAAGACAATTTAACATAAATTTAAAGTTAAAAAAAAAATAAAGATTAAAAAATATAATTTTTACATGGCTATGAAAACTCAGCTGTATTGTACATTTCTATTGTTGTGAGTACCTAGAAGTATTAAATATGTTTTACTAAATCAGTCTAATTATCTACTACAGAATTAGAAATTAAAGAACCAATGAATTAGAATAACAAACAAAAAAGATTTATTGGTAAAATGGGCTAAATTATCAGAGTATGTAAGAACTAACAAAAAAGTATTAGAAAGATGACATAACACTTAATCAACATATTTTTCAACTCAACTCATCTAGGAAAAAATCCTGAGCTAGTATAAATTAATAAAATATACCTTCCATTTCCTGGTAGGACAAACTGCAGGAATAAACTTCCCATCAAACAAATGAGAGAATGGACCATGACCTAAAGTAAAGAATACAAAAATTAAAATAGAAAAACTACATAACATGAAAATGTTTGTTGAAAGGTTACAAACTCTACTGGATCACTGTAGTCAACATTTAAGTTTTTTAACAACTCTACCCAGATCATGACAAAGTCCAGCTATTTCAACACACAATATATCTTTGTCTGTGATTCCAAGGTAAGGTTGGTTCTTTTGTAGAGTCCGAGCAAACTGACCAGCAAGGTAACACACTCTGAATGTATGAACAAAAAATAAAAACATGTAAATAGCTGTGGAAACTGAGAGGACCAATAATGTAATATAATATAATCATTTTTGTTTCAAAGGTTATTGTAGACTAGACAATGAGACACTCCCATGCCCAAATTTCAAAGCAGACGACAAAGAAACTTGCAGCAAAAATTATCATAATAATGATAGCTATTTTTTTTTAATAGTTTTCCCACATGACCACAGAAAGCTGACTTACCCAAGCGAATGTTCAAATCTGTTGTGCGATGCTCCTGGATAGACATAGTAACACATACCTAGCTGTTTGATGTACCTTAACCTTTGGAACTGTGGTGTATCAATTATGGCCAGACATGCTGGGTGAAGTTTAATTAGTCCATGTATAGGATCATTAAAAACCTGAAGTAAATAATATGAACAAAATACAAAAAAACACAATCAATGTTTATTTTGTATTTTATACCAAGTAATTTGTTTTAATTTATATATAAATATATATATATATATATATATATATATATATATATATATATATATATATATATTAGGGGTGCACGGGATAGTACCTCTGGCTCCGGCTTCTGGCAAATATCCGGCATTTTTTACTATCCGGTGCTATACACTTATTTAATATGCATAAAGTGGACCTCGTTCCATTACTGTCTGTTATAGAATGTATTAATGTTTATATGAAAACAAAATAATGTGCTTAAAAATAGAGCCATTATAAATATGCACCAAACATCGTTTATTATAAAGACAAGGCATGTTAATAACTTAATATAAATAGAGATGAAACTTTACATCATAAATGCGCTTTACATACAGAGATGCAATGGCTGGCACTTTTTTCAATTTGTCTTGACCTTTGAGTAAGTTAGTTAACATGTTAAAATGTTACATTCCTTGACTAAGTCATGCTGACCAGACGTCTGTCTAGCTGTGCGGGTATATCTCCAGAGGTAGAGATGAACAACTCCCACCCCCTTTTATTTGTTTAGTCCATCACATTGAGTTTTTTATAGGCAGGTAACCACAAGTTAAATACGATGGACGTAGGTTTAATGTCAGCGTATAGACACTCTCTAGTGGTCACACCTTTCGAGGGAACTGAGTTTGTTTACTTAGTAGTTAATCTTTATTGGGGGGGGGGGCTGGACTACAAGAGCCACACCTCTAAGGTAACCAGGTATATTTCTAGATGAACAACTCCCTCCCCCTTTTATTTGTTTAGCCCATCACATTGAGTTCATTGATTGACAGGTGACCCCAAGTCAGATACGATGGACGTAAGCACTCTCAAGAGGTCACACGAGGGAACTAGGTTTGTTATTTGGGGGGGGGGGACTAGACTTTACATTATAAATTCGTATTACATACGTAGCAGCGATGTCTGGCACTGGCTTGTCTTGACCTTTGAGTGATCTAGTAAACATGTCATATTCCTTAACTACGTCACGTTGATAATCTGTCTAGATGTGCAAGTATATCTCCAGAGGTAGAGATGAGCTACCCCACCTAATTTTGTTTGTTTAGTCCATAACATTGAGTTCACAAATAGGCAGCTGACCACATTAAGCCAGATGTCAACGTGTCGACACTGTCTAGAGGTCACATCTTATGAGGGAACTGAGTTTGTTTACTTGGATTATAATTTTTATTAGAGGCGGGACTACAAGCCAAATCTATATAAGGTTAATTTGGTATGAGTTAGTTTATTATGAGATAGGTTGTCAATCAAGGGTCTGGACCACAAACCACACCTTTTATACTATTGGACGGGTAGTAAGTTTGTTTACTTTGAGTTAAGTCTCACGTATGAGTCAGGACTACAAGCCAAACAGACACTGACCAAGGGTATCTTTAAAGGGAGGGCTCAAGAGACTCAACACCCCCAACTTCTTATTTGTTTAATCCATGACAACGTATTGATAGAGAATATAGACAATGACCATTCTTAAGCCAGAATGGATTAACGCAAATTGTTAAGACATATTGAGACTGTCTAGAGGTCACTAGATGGTGACACTAAGTTTGTTTACTTGGAGAGAAATGTCATTTAGGGTGCTGAACACACGTTCGTTGCACAATAAAATAAAACAAATATGTGCATGTGTGCGTGTATGTATTTTTCCCCTTGTATTAAAACCTTTAGAAAGAAAACTAATTTCATTTTTTAATTCTATTGACTTAATATATAAAGAAAAAGCTTACAGTTAAATTTAACATCGTAGAAAATAAATTGATCTAAAGCACCACAATTAGATCTAGCAAACAAAGAAAAATATGCTGGAATGTTAAGAAACACTTGACCTCTGTAACTAAGGTACAGAGATAATTTATCTATATGCTTGACTGATCATGCCAATGTGTTATCTTTTTTCGCCTGCACACAAAACACTTGCGTATGCCCAAGGAAAAAAAACGCGTGAAGGTCAACACCATCAACTATACACACTACACTAGGACTACATGTGTAGGCTCACTACGTCTATCTGATCAGGTTGTTACAATCAGTCGAACACAAAGTCTATTTATGTTTTTTTTTTTTTTGGTAGGGAGGGTGTGGGTGATTTTGTTTCTTTTATAGTTGGTTTTCCTAATTCTCTTAGATCTATATAACAGTAGATCTAAACATTGATAACAATAATAGGCCTACAGACTACAATTAAATCTATGCTTCGCAACATTTAAAGCTCAGGCTATGAGTAGGTATAATAGATGTTCCTGCTGTTAATAAAATATTGTTTGCCGCAAATGGATTAATAAATATATGACCTACTACGCTTCAGATTCCAACTATTAACTAACAGCTATCAGTATTAAGCCCTTGAAGCCAGAACCAGAAGCAGTCTTTGGACTTAAAATTACAAGTCTGATGACCAGTTGTTGGTCAGAAATTATTGAACATTAGTAACTAGTTAAATATATACTAACATATTTTACATTGACCCTCCAACACACAGCCTTTATAGTTGGTGGCCTCGTACATACACACAGAAACGCTCATGCTACACAGATTAATTTATGTTTATAAATACTGTTAATCTTTAATAAATCAATCAGCAAAAGAGTTTAAAACAATAAGGCATATAAAAGAAAAAAAAAAAACAACAAATATAGGTATGTTATTTAACAGTTTCGTAAAATGCTCAGCAATACAAGCTATTTACAAAACACTTAGGTATTCGGCTCCGGCACCGGCCGAATATCAAATTTTACTATCCGGTCATATCTGGCTCCGGCCGGATATCAAAAAGTACTATCCGGTGCACCCCTAATATATATATATATATATATATATATATATATATATATGTATACAGCGTTTTTTTTTTGTAAACCTAAATAGGTGCCGGTACTCAGTGATGGATTGCCTAACTTTTAACTACTAATTAATCTATATTATAAAGTAGAATGTGAGGTGTATGTATGTATGTATGTTACTTATAGACATCAAAACCACTTGACCAGTCTTGATAAAACTAGGCAGAAATGTTCCTTGGGTACTTACTTAGACCGTAGTGTATGTATTGTAGCCCTAAAACAAACTTAAGACCCTCAAAAAAAATAAAGTTGTCCGACTCTATTACAGCTATAGTATTTTATGGATCTAGGCCATGGTTAACAATGTTGACATGAGAAAAGATTGAAAGGATTTAGACCTAGATCTAATTTTAAGAAATACACTTTGCGCACATAGTTTTTTACTTTGACACATGAAAATACAAAAGAAGATCCATTGATTTCATTATGTAATAAAATTAACCTTCAATTTTGTGTTTCAAAAGCATTTTTTACATAAATTAGTTCCTGATATCTGTGACTACAGATTTCCTGGCGAACATTCTTTCATTAGACATTACCAATTGGTTACACATTAACACATCTCTCTACTGAGTCTATTCCTAGGTCAAGGTCTAAAACTCTTATTGAACTCTAAGATGATAAAACTTCTTTTCGCAAAGATAGTTTTGTGCTTTAACACATAAACATACTAATTATTATCCATTCATTTGATATTTTAATCAATTTAACATTCAAATTTCTTTTTCTAAAGCATTTTTAATACATTCGATTCGCTGTTCGCTTAAGTTGCGTAGCCGTACGTGTTGAGATAGGCCTATATTCATTCATGAAAAAAGGTCATGTATGCGCAACACAGAATGAACTCTATAACAGCCAATTTTTAACTCTAGATTAGTGTAGATTTAGATCTATGTCTACCTCAAGATCTACTTTATACTTTAACACATAAAAATACAAAATTAAGTCTATTCATCTCAAATTTTAATCAAATATATGTAGGCCTACAAGCAAATGTTTTAATTTTAAAACAATTGATTTAAGCCTAGGCTATTAGCTATTTTTATTTGATAGCTTCATTCACACTATTTTTACATTGACACATTCGCTTTACTTATTACATTATTATTTTGTTTAATTGTGACTATATCGTAATGCGCAAATAAAGACCCGCGGGTAACATATGTCTAGTTAATAATAAATGTTAAAATACAAGAAAAGTAATAATTTTTTCTCCACATTGAAAAAAGGTGCCAGTACGCCATACTGTCGTGCGCGCTTGTAGTTTTTTCTTTGCATTTAATATTGGTGTTTTAGGGTATAGGAAGTATTTTCTGTTTAGTGCGTTTTGTTGTCTAGAATATTGGGTGTGTGTGTGTGTTTACGTCATCCTTAGTTTCCGCAAGAGAGAGAGAGCTGCTTTTGTGAGCTGGGTAGCTGGTTTTTTGGTTCCCCTTGTAAGGGTACGTAAGTACATAGTTTTATTAAATAAGCTGATCTTTCGGTACGGGTGTCGCTATTGAAAAAGTTCTTTCTTGTAGCGGCAGCGCTAGATCTAGGTTTTCTTTTCGTTTCAGGGTGTTAGGTTTGGGCTATGGGAAAGTGTGTCGTCTTTCTGCCCTTGGAGTTGTGTAGTAACTATCGGTGTTGAGGTGTAGGGAGTTGAGCTTCTGTTGGGCGCCGAGATGGAGTGCGAGCGTGAAGGTGTGTTACGGAAACCTGTTGGTGTGATACTAGACTAATTAGTAATCAAATGCTAACTTCAATGATATTGATGTACATGTGAATATGTTTGAAAATTACAACTAAGTTTAATTAAATATTGTTCCTGTTGGCAACTGTTGTTATTCACTAAATGTTCAGTTGAATAACTGTTATGCAACGTTTGTAGTTTACATGCTATTACCTTTAGGTTCTTGTGTTACTCTGTTCAGGCTGGGGATACGGGACTGTAATATCATATCATATCCTAGCTAATCTGAAATCCCACCCTGACACATACCAGTGCGTACTGTCACAAAAAAAAGCACTATGTATATATATATATATATATATATATATATATATATATATATATATATATATATATATATATATATATATATATATATATATGTTAATAACTATTTATCTGTTTATATAAATGTACTTTATATAAAATTAAATGTAGATAAAATAGGAGAGCAACATCAATTATGTGTTAGGATCTGCCTTTTCTTTACACCAAAATCCAGTTAGGTGAATATGTTTGATATATATGATTAATATGAAAACCAATGGACGATAAACTATCTTTACCTTAGAGTTTTTTTCCTCAAGAGTATCTCCAATACCCAAAGAATCAAGAGATACCATGATTTCAATGCAATCTCGAAAAGTTCTAAAAGAAATGCAATAAATGAGCTTAGAATTATGTCAACAGTAAATTATAGAATAGTATAGAATAAGTTTAGTATAATTAAAAAGCAAATTTTTTAAATGCTTATTTTTGTAAACAGCCATAAAATTTGTTAAAAACACTGTTGTAAGTAACAAAATAAAAGAATTACTTGACTCCCATCTGCATTAGTGAATCAATAGTCACATTCTTGAGCTCTTCAGGATTCTCTGAAACAGAAAGAAAAATTTTACTAATTCACCAGTGTTAAAAAGAAAAAAAATGATTTGCCAAAAATGTTCTGTTTAAAACAAATTTAATGTTTTTCTTTAGCTTAGCAGAAAAAGAAGACTGAATGAATAAAAAATAAAGTACAAAGTTTCCTATTTACTAATCATTATGTACTTAGTAATGTAATAATAGGGTCAATTTTGTAGCTTTATGAGTCTTCTAAAAGAATGTAGTATTTTCAACTTTAAAGGGTATCTCTCTGTTGTATCAGAGAAACACACCAATGTTAAATTTGGTAATTCAAAAAAACAACAACAACAACATACAAATTACTAAACAATGCCTCATCATTTCTCAAATATGTCATTTTCCAACTAACAATATTTGCTTAACTCAATCTACCTAAATGGTAGCAGAGTGATAAGACAGGCTGCTGAACTTAAGGTGCTGAGTTTAAATTCTGTTGATTTTCCTAGCTCATTAATTAAAACCTTGGATACTAAGCTCCCTATGTGGATACATGTAGGATGTAATTATTTTCTCATCTCAGTAATTTAGAAGAAGATTAACACAGCAGTGCTGAATTCTACTTCACATGCTCTACTGAATGAGATCTTGAAAAAGCACTTCTTGTGCTATATTATTAATGCAAAAGAAATGTCTAAAATTGGCATAAAAAAAAATTACCTAGCAACAGTTTAACAACATCCTCTGATTTCAAGCCATAAATCATTTGATCATCTATCATATCTATGCTGTTATTAGCTCCATGTGGTTCAAGACAGGGTGATAACTCCTCCATGTGAGTTCCATTTAATCTAACACCATTAGATTCAGGAGAAGAGTTCAACTCATTCAAATTATTTTCATTGAATGAAGTCCCAACTAGCTCTTGGCTGTATGATAATCCATTTGTGTTGTTTTTATGTAATATAGATACCTCATTTTCTTGCATTGACAAATCAACTGTACCCCTTCCATTTGAAACATTGGTTAATGATGAATCAATCTTTGGCCGCTTTTCCTTCTTATACATTATTATCTTATTATTTGTATAAGATTGACTTCAAAAAGTTGAAATAAACTAGTGTTACATAGCTTCAGGTAGTAGACACTGTAGATTAAATGCAAAAAAAAAAAAGTTGAATTATTTATTGGTGATTAGATTTAGACTATAATTTTTTTTTATTTTATTGTAAAAAAGAAAACTATTTTAAAAATTATGTAAAATAACTTACAGAGATTACACACACAATTTATTCTTTTGACTCAATGTCATTGATTTAAAAAAAATTGTTTAATAGTTCACCATTTCTATTAGTGAACCCTGGTAAAATTTTAAATTTCATATATCTATTACAAGTACTATTGTTATTATTGTTGATAGGTTTTTCAAAAAAAAAATAAAAAAATAAGCTCCTCATTAAGATCATGTAAACATTGTACATAACCAAGTTCAAGAGTTGTTCAATTCATTTGTAGAGTTTGTAAGTTTCCTTACAAGTTGTTGCATAATATCACTGGCCATTTTATCATTTTGTCTTTGAATCAAAGTGTCTCCTCTAGTGGCTACATCCAGTCTATTTCTTTGCTTTATCGTAGTTTGTTACAGCACGAGTATGTCACTATCCACACACTGTTCCTCAGGGGCCGTTTATATAGCAGAAACCTGCACAACATGTGCTACAGAGAAGAAATATGGGGGAATGGATCATGTGTGCTAAGCCTTGCCTCTAGCTCAAGTCATCAGTAATATGGATGTTACAAATTACATCTGGATCCCTCCCAAACAGAAGTTTGTTCAGATAAACAGATGGAGGCAAGCTTCTGTGGGCTTAGAGTTTCAAGAGTCTTAAAAGAGCAGAATCCATTTTCAACCATTTATATAAATGTAAATTACAAGGTAAATGCTAAAAATAAATAAATTTTTGGCGATAGAATTGGTATTTGATAGGAAGTTAAATGTAGCCATATCTCTGGAGCTTCACTGTACTGGACATTTTATCGTCTTTGAATCAAAGTGTCAGATATTGATAATACTTTCATAACATCATTGGGATCTTGATGCACCACTGTGGAAATTACCTTTCAGAAAGCTGGAATGATCTATTTATTTACATCATAAAACTTTTGATTTTTTACAATACCCTCTGCAATGCTCAATGCTCATGAAATTTCTTAAAGTACTCATTAGAACATATATAAGTATATATGTTGTTTATTGTATTGCAGATAAAATTTAATAACTATTTATAATTTAGAAAACTTGTAATAAACTTTTACATGCGTAAGAACTTAAAAAAGAATATATATATATACTATAAAGTAGAAAGTAAGGTGTATGTATGTATGTTACGAATAGAAATAAAAACAGCTTGACCAATCTTGATAAAACTTGGCAGAAATGTTCCTTGGGTACCAACTTATACGGTAGTGTATGTATTGTAGCCATAAAACAAACTTAAGACCCTCAAAAAAAAAAAGTTGACAAACTCTGTTAAAGCTATAGTATTTTATGGATCTAGGCTTTGTTTACAATGTTGACATGAGAAAAGATAGAGAGGATTTAGATCTAGATCTACTTTTAAGAAGTACACTTTGCGCAGATAGTTTTTTACTTAAACACATGAAAATACAAAAGATAGTCTATTAATTTCATTTCGTAATAAAATTAACCTTCAATTTTGTGTTTCAAAAGCATTTTTACATAAATTCGTTCCATATATCTGCGAATTCAGAAAGTCCTGACTTACTTATAATACCCTTCATTTAACAAATCGGGTAAACCCATTTTAATTATACATTATATCCTATTAATCTATCGCTCCTTTAGTTTTTAATAGATATGAATGTATTGGCTTCGGGTAAACCAATTTTCACAAAACTAATTTTATTTTCGTAGTGAAAGAGAAAAACCTGAAAGAATCATTCTAAGCTAAGTCAGGCTAAATTTAACATACATCTTAATCCAATCCACTAGATTAGTAAACACAAACTAGGACCCGCAGGCCACAGTTAATGTCAGACTAGTAGATCTATATAACAGATCTACTTATCTTATCTTATATAATACAGACGTTACTTCAAAAAAGAAGATGATTACGTCCTACGCGTCATGCATTTAGTCATGCATATTAACCAATGACTTAAATTCTGCCAAGTCACTGGTTTTTCTGGCTAGCTCAGGCAACCCATTCCATGCTCTAATAGCACTAGGGAAGAAGAAGTATTTGTACAAATTTGTCCTAGCATATGGGACGAGGAATGTGCCTTTATTTTTGTGTCTTTCAGAGTATTTTATTAAATTTTGTTTTTGTATTTGAAGATTATGGTTCAGTGTTTTATGTATAATTGCTACTTTACTTTTGAGTCTTCTGTCTTGAAGGCTTTCTAAATTTAGTTATTTTACTAATGGTGTTACCCTAGTCAAATGTGAATATTCGTTTGTTATGAATCTCACTGCTCTATTTTGTGTTTGTTCCAGTTTCTTAATGTTTTCTTGAGTTGAGGGGTCCCACACGGTGGATGCATATTCTATTATTGGCCTAACCAAGGTTAAATAACATTTTAGTTTTATGTTCTTATTTGATTTATAAAAATTTCTTTTAATAAACCCTAATGCTTTGTTGGATTTTTTTATAGTTTCATCAATATGTGGATTCCATGACAAGAGTCTAGATCTAAAAGATCCTTTACTAGAATCTAGAGAGATCTAAACTAAAAGTTACTAACTTACTTACTTAAACTACATCTCTACTCTTAGTAACTACTAAGTTATACTAGTAGATTATATCTAGATCTAGAATCTTAGCATCTATCTACTCTAGAATTAGAATCTAGATCTAGATTAGATTACTCTAGAATCTAGATCTAAGACTAAGAATTAGTTCTATTCTAATCTAATCTAGTCTACTAATCTAGAAATACTCAAATAGATAGATCTAGACATCTATATTAGTCTAGATCTAGTATATAGAGTCAGACATATCATAGATATTTTATTATATTACAGATCTTGCTGATGTGATTCAATGACTATGTAAGTAAATTATAAATATATGATTCTTCAGTGCTCTCTCAATTTGAAATCAACTTTTTTCCCGATATCATTAATGATTTTAATCATATTCATATACTATAGACATAGTCTAGATTCTACTAAATCTTTTTTTTTTTAAATCTTGATATATACTCACATATCGGTATACCCCCATATCTACTAGAGTGACTAGAGTCTAGACTAATACTACTACTGTAATACACTACTAGAATCTAGTACTAGATCTAGATCTACTTACTTATATATATTATATTACTATAACTAAAAATAAATTTAAAGTATAACATACTATAACTATTAACTTAATATAGTAACTACTAAGTACTACTAGATCTATACTTAGTTTAGTTAACTCAAATAAATCTAGATTATAGATCTAGATCTTAGTTAGTGTAGATCATATACTAGATCTAGATCTATATATAATATAGAAAGTCCAGAGATAGTCTAAGTGTTCTTTACTTCATAAGATCAGAAATGTAGAATAATATTATGAACTTTGAAGTATTGAAGTGTACGTTACGTAGGCTCCACTCAACTTGAGATGAATGCCAGATCTTAGTTAGTGTAGATCATATACTAGATCTAGATATAATATAGAAAGTCCAGAGATAGTCTAACGACTAAGTGTTCTTTACTTCATAAGATCAGAAATGTAGAATAATATTATGAACTTTGAAGTATTGAAGTGTACGTTACGTAGGCTCCACTCAACTTGAGATGAATGCCAGATCTTAGTTAGTGTAGATCATATACTAGATCTAGATCTATATATAATATAGAAAGTCCAGAGATAGTCTAAGTGTTCTTTACTTCATAAGATCAGAAATGTAGAATAATATTATGAACTTTGAAGTATTGAAGTGTACGTTACGTAGGCTCCACTCATTTTTTATTTTCAATATATGAAGACCGCATAAGCATAAGTGTTCTTCATTTCATAAGATCAGAAATTTAATCGAATAATAGGGCTCTGTAGGGAGTTCCTGAACGGATGATATCAGATAGGCCTATGATGACTGAATGCATGACGCGTAGGACGAAATCATCTTCTTTTTTGAAGTAACGTCTGTATTATATAAGATAAGATAAAAAATATTATCAGATCTATGATATAGAATTTAGGAGGAACCTTCATCGTAGATAAAATAAAAAAAAGTATTAAAAAATACTTTAAAAATATATAAATAAATAAGGGAAAGAATCGCATACTGCATACAGATTTTTCCTATTTTATACAATCCCTTCTTCTTCTTATATAATACAGACGTTACTTCAAAAAAAAAAAAGATGATTACGTCATATTATACGCGTCATGCATTTAGTCATGCATATTAACCAATGACCTAAATGCTACCAAGTCACTGGTTTTCCTGGTTAGCTCAGACAACCCATTCCATGCTCTAATAGCGTTTGGGAAGAAGGAGCATTAGTACAAATTTGTCCTAGCATATGAAACGAGGAATGTGCTGTGGCGTAGCATCCATGGCGAGAAGGGGTTCAATGAACCCGGGCCCACGACCATTTAGGGGCCCACACCCGATGGTGTAACAACCATGGGGGTTAGGCCTGATTTACATCTATGTAACATAAGCTCTAGCTTAGGGCCTCCAAGAAATATTTAGTAGTTACAATATCTGGACTTATAAGGGCCCTCATATTTCAAATAGCTTAAAGCCAATGGAACTCTAAAAATACGTCAATGCATGGCGCGTATTGGTTTCATATCGCCTGGTCACATGACTAATGACGAATTGTGGCCTGCCCTACACTTCAATTTTGTAAAAAAAAATGGTTTTAAAAAAAATTCTTAAAATATCCTAAACGTCATATCAAACTTTATATTAACATCAAAACATTAATCCATGTTTTCACCTAGATTCATTGTAAGGAACTATGCATCAGGTCAAGACGACTTTTTACCCATAGGCTTGCCCTTTTGTTACATTTACAGAAATTACGATAAAATCAGTAATAATTAAGGAGGCTGTTTCTTACATACTTTCTTTGCACACTAAAATAAAACAAAGATGTGTGTGTGTGTGTGTGTATTTTGACTTGTATTAAAATCTTTAGAAAGAAAGCTAATTTCATTGTTTAATTGTATTGACTTGTAATATAACGAAAAACCTTACAGTAAAGTTTAAAATCGCATATAAGAAATTGATTTCATAAACCACAATTAGATCTAGCAAAAAATAAAAATAAAATAGGCTGGAGTGTTGAGAAACAATTGACCTGTAGTGTATGGGTATAAAAGATCTACATGTTTGACTGACCATGCCAAAGTGTGTTTTTTTTTGCCTGACCACTATTATCTATTTCCAAGGGGAAAAAACGCGTGATGGTCAACACCACCAATTATTAGCCTACACACTACAGCGTGGGATGTCCCAATGGCAACGAGCTATAAGGTCCCAAAGCGGGATTCTCTACGCGATTTTCTCCAAAATAATTTCTTTTAACGCCTAAATATGTATCTTGAACTATTAAATAGTTATGAAAACAAGTGACGACTAAAACAGGTTTTATAATAATTTTATACTATCCATCCTGGCATTCGCAAGAACATCGCTATTTATGATGCGGCCTTGCCATTGTTTGTTCATGATAGAGCGCAGATATCTTTAGTTGCTTTTTATATAGTACCCATGTCTCAGATGAGAAAATCACTTTTTGGTAGGCAATGATTTTGTAGGCAGGTGGAGCGATTTAACACCCTAGCTTGGTGCACGACATATCCTAAATTCTGCTGATGTGCCATAAAATCTTAATCTCTCGCTCAGAGGCGTCCAAGTGGCACTACTGGCCCTAAGCAGAAAGTTAGCAACTTCCCTTAAAGTGATGCTCGACAGATACGCTGGGAAGGGCAAGTATCCCATATGGGGGACGACCGAAGGCAATCTTTTTTTGGTGGTTTTTCTGTTGGTCTCGCTTTGAAGAGAGCACCTGGCAGCAGGCGGCTTTCGAATGAGACAGCTGGAAGTTTCTTACAAATGACCGGGATACACATTTGAGGTCAAAAGAAAATCCACTGCCGATGACAGAATAGACGGCGAAAAAAGAACCTAAATCGACCACCGCTGGACAATGGTTAGATCAGCGTTGGATCCTGCAAAATGTTTTGTTTCTTTCTGAGATAATAATTTACTTTCTAGTCCTTATGTCCCGCAGGACACTTGGGGATGGCATCGGTCAGGGTATGAACTTGAAACCATCGAGACGACCGAACGCTAGTCACACGAACAGATAGCCGATCTGTAGGTCACAGTTGGCACTGCGTAGAGCCATGTAATAGGATGTACTCCTCATTAATCCTCGGACTCGAAGAAATGCCTTATTATTATAATGATTAAGACCAGATCTTGATTTTTGATAAAATACTGTTTGTAAGCATGCACTATTTGGGTCTACTGGTCCAATAACTGAACATCACATAGATCTACACCAATAACCTTTCTTATCTATGTATAAATTACAGACGTTACTTCTTTAAAAAAAAAGATAATAACGTCCTACGTGTATCCATGTGTCAATCTAGTCATGCGTGTTAATCAACGACTAACATTCTGCTAAGTCGTCGGTTTTCCTGGCCGATTCAGGCAACTCATTTCATTATCTAATTAATCTAATAGTACTAAGGAAGAAGGAGCACTTGTACTATAACATAAACACAATTCAACCACAATAATTTATTTTATGTGTGTTCATTTCAGAATCTGCTTAATAAACATAAAGAAATGCCTCTAATAAAATAAATAAGACATAGTAATGATATAATGCCTAAACAACGAGTAACATTTTAGTCTGTAAGTTAAGACGCTGGACCGATCAGTCTCTACTGTTGTCTCGTTTGGCTATTCATTATAGGTCTCAAGACTGGATGATCCGTCACAACCTGTGCGCAATGGCGACCAATAGCGAGTTGCCACGTCGTACAGACCTAAAATATACTTAATGACTTATAGGAATGCCAGTTATTGTAAAGAACTTCGTGACATACTAATAAAAATAGGTTTATATTAGAGTAAAAAATAAATACATCAATAATAATGCGCATCTTCATGAATGCTATGTAGTAGATAAATAAATAGATTGACATAGACGTTAGAGGGAGCCTCATTCTCGCTCTTATCTTATAAATTACAGACGATATTTCAAAGAGAGGAGATAATTAGGTCTCCCGTAAATCAACTTTGATTAAATAAGTGTGCGCAACGTCATGTCAGTACCGTTGAACAGTGTTTAGCGGTTTTAAGGATGTCATGGAAATCTTTTGTTTCAACTGTTAGACTCTCTTCCGAACTTGATGTATTTATGGGAGTTACAAATGTATCACTTCCATCGGATGACTTTTCTTCCAGGTTTGCATCCTTATGTTGGACAGAATCTGATATAGAACTTTCAGCGAATGACTTTTCTAAGTTTGTTTCTTTATTTTCAACAGCAGCGGCTATAGAACTCTCACATGATGGCTTGACTTCTAAGCTTGCCTCCCATTTTTTAGCAGCGTCAGCTATAGTCTTCTGAACTTCTATAGAGATGCTCGCATCGCAGTAAAGAATTCTCACTATGAATTCACTGAAAATTGTGGGGCCTAATACCCTACTGGCCTAAAGGATAAACAGAACATAAAATGAAATTAGTAAAAATAAAAAAGAAATAAAAAAGTTAGTGACTAAATAAGAAACAGAAATTATTAAATCAAAACAAAAACACTATTTTCCTCTCAAGCAGAGTAGGGAACGGCTCAGTAGCCCATCATGACATTAACCAAAAACAATAAAAACACTAAAAATACACTTTAAAAAAGACAATGCCTCCTTCATACAACTTATAGAGCGATTGTTGTTGTCTTAATAACTAATGAATGTAAGATTTTAGAAAATCATTGTTACTCCCCCCCCCCCCCCCCCCCCCCCCGTGATTAAGCGAATGTATAGATCCACGACATTTTATAATGTTCTAATGATAGGCCTTGAGATCAAAACTTTTTTGCGCAACATCTTCTAAGTCTTGCGCCATGTATTTCTGGGCTGTCCTCTCTTCCTCTTTCCTTGGGAGTACCAGGTGAGGGCTTATTGGAGGCAGGTTTGCGCAGAATGTGGCCTAACCGTCGCCAGCGTCTCTGAAGGATATCTTCTTCAATGGGATGCTGTTTAACCTTTGGAACAGTTCCACCATAAAAACCATTCTCACGTTTTAATGAAAGCCTGGATTTTTTTGTTCACGGTGCTGATTTGGTTCTCCAATACAATCTCTGCTCCATAGAGTAGTATTGTCTTAGCAATGCCTCTCTGTTCTTCTCGGCTCCTGCATTGAACTGCTATTCCTTAGTGCCTAGATCTACATGTCGTATATATAACAGTTCACAACAAATGCAAAAGTAAATTGTAATTATGACTTTGGCTCACCTCGTCTTTACTCAGAAGTCTGGCACTGTTGAAGTTTGTTTTGGAAAACACATTTAGTCTTTCCAAAGGATTCTGGTTCTTCATTCCGAAATCAAGGTAGGTAATCTGTTCATTTATTACATTAAATCAGAGATTAATTAATAGTGGCACACACACAAAATTCTATTGTTATGCTATATTACTGTTTTTTTAAAGTATAAGTTACATTACAACATTGATTAAAGTAGCCCAAATAAAATGTCTAATTACTCTACCTTCTTAAACAAATTTAGAATGTAGTTTACATAGCAATGTTATAGGTCTTTAACAAAAATATTTCATTATTATTGAAAAGAAAACACTGTTTCTTAATTTAAATAATGTGAATTTCATTTCAAATTGTCGTAAACTTGTATCGGCGTGTCGTTCATACTTGTGCTCGTGTCTATATTCGTACTGTTGTATGTTAATGGTCACCAGAGACTTTTGAGTTACAGCTTTGAAAACTGGTGTCATGTTATTGAAATAAAACCTTATCATACAAGATCTGGATTTGATTCATTCCAACTTACTCTATAAGTGGACTTACATGAACTCTGATTAAATCTGCACTAAATTCACTGTCTGGCGTTACAACCAGCTCGGAAATCCTTTTTTTGATACTCTTTTCATCAAGCTAAAGATGGGACCAAATAAAGAAAGAAACATGATGAATAAAAAGTAAATTCACTAGTTAAAAACAAAAGTTTAGACTCTATAAAGATTATTAACATATAATTACGAATAAAATGTGTTCAATCTTAAGCGTTTGTATAGTGAAACACCAGTTTCAGAAGTGATTCTAATCAGAAAATGTTCCAATGATTTATTTATTAGTCATGTTTTATTTATTTGCAGTTTTGTACGTGCTTGTGGTTGTGTATAAACATATTATGTTGTTTATAGAGTCCACAGATCATGTTCGAAATGCAAATAATTTCTTTATCATGGAAGAAAAAGTCTTTACGCAAATAGTCGTCAAACAGAAGGGTATCAGAGCAATATTCGCCTTTGAAGCCATCGCACCGAGTTGATGTACTCCTTCTTGACACCAAAATTCTGTGACTGATATTTATGTAAACAATTCGTATGAACGTTTATCTGTCATCTTTCTCATTATCGACATCTTGCTGATGGATTGAAATATCGGAACTCATATTTGGTATGGCTGAAGTACCCCAGTACTACGCAAGTATAACATTTTGAAAAGCATCACATAATATACAGTTAAAGTAGGTCAAACAAGGTTGTAAAAAAAAATAAAAAAAATAAATTAACATGTTTCGGATGTTCCTACACAGATGAAGATAATCTAACTCCTAGCACATACAAATATCGTGTCTCGGTTTCCGAACCATCTTTCTCCACCATAGTTTCAGAAGCATCCTGAAAAGGGCCGGCCTTACAAATTACGGGGCCCATTTTAATGGATGCTTGTGAGGCCCCTTCTTCTAATATTTTTATTTTACAATAGCAGCTATTACTATTAATTAGATCACTACACCAACATTTGTTATACAACATGAATAGCAAGCAATTAAAAGGCAATTGGTGCCTGTGGATTAACTAAATTTACATCACTCGAGCGATAAGCCTACACTAAATTTGTTAACCCTTTAATTCCTACATCTTTAAAAAAACTTTGACAAGAGCTTTCATTGATAGTGATATGCTTAATGTAAATTGTGGGGCCCCTGCCAGTCGCGGACTGAATTAGAGCAATCGATCAAATTGTCATAAGGCTTGCCGTGATCCTGAACTGAACTCCAGAACTTCAAGAATATATCTAGACGCATGTGTCTGAGAGAAATACTTAATCAGCACCCCCCCCCTCTCTTTTTTTCTTTACCTGGAAAGTAATCTTTGTCCGAACAATGGAAGTAATCTGAAAACTTTGAATTTTATTTTTCGTTAAAATTACAGGTACTATCATTGTAAGAGTTTTTTGTTTGAGTACTGTAAGCTACACACACGTTGAACTAGAACCATCAGTCCAGATGTTTGGACCTAGACACAATTTGTTCACTTCGTAAGGCTAGATTGGAAGTAACCAAAGGTAACGAAGTACAAACGTTTGGCTAAGTTTGTTTGTCAATTTAACAAATTCAATGAATCATTACTTTTGAAATCTCGGGCCTCAACGGCTTGGTCTCGTGTACACATTTGTAAAGTTTCCGGACATAGATTCTGTTAATGAGCTCTGTAGCCTTCACCATTTCAGGTTCTTGGTGTTTGTAATGTAAGACCATGTTAATGACGTCATCAGTCAGGTAACTGTAAGCCTCCATGTCGTAAATGCACTCAGAAAGTGGAATACATCTGCAATATATATATATATAAAATATAAAGTACCCATTCATAAATATGGATATACAATTTTTAAAGTTACTTGAAAGTAACACTTTCACAGTAACAAAGGCTATTCTATCAAGATAATTGTTTACCCATTTTTTCCAGGAAATTTTAAGTATTTGTCAGCTAAAAGCATGGCATCAATAACCCTGAAAAGATAGAAGTGATATTGAATTAAAGGAAATATCGTAATATAAGAATATACGCCTTATATGTACCAAGTAAGCAATATATTCACTATTAGAATTTCAATTTTAAACGTAATATGTCAATATAGGTCAAGTTTTAACAATGCGAAGAAAGTTGAACAAACATATGCATTATATTCAATCTAGTGTTGGATTTACGCCAATGAAGACTTGTGAAGCTTCTCAGAGCCTCAAATTTTAGGGGAACTCTAAAGATAAAACATTGCATGAAGAAATATAGTTATACTAAATACATACACAATTGAACTGAATTAACAAGACATCTATTTCTTTAAAACGTTTGACATGCTTTTAGAGATACTTATAAATACTATTAAGGGCATTTTCATTAAATCGTCTGAAAGATAATAGGGTCTACGCATGCAAAGGGCATCCACTTACATTCGGCTCTCAATACATCATTAGTATTAATAGTTTTTATTTGAATATTAATAAAGCTCCTTGTCCTATGAATTATGATTTTTTTCCCACTATTGTAAGATATTATAAAAGTCTCAATTCATTTGTAAATTTGATTTTTTTTTTAAAAGAAGCTTAAGGCCAAATATCTGCTAGAATTTTTTTCACTTTGTGTGATTTTTTCGAACGCGTCTTTAAATATTTAAAAAACTAGTCGACCGGCGTCGTAGCATACGCCGCTATTTTGCAAGGGCCGGCCTTAGGCCACTGCAACCTATGCGACCGCAGTGGGCTCCGCACTTTCATAGGACACACGCTAATTCTAGGTGTATAAATTATTAAATTAAACCATTTTATTCTAGGTGTATAAATTATTAAATTAAACCATTTTATTCTAGGTGTATAAATTATTAAATTAAACCATTTTATTCTAGGTGTATAAATTATTAAATTAAACCATTTTATTCTAGGTGTATAAATTATTAAATTAAACCATTTTATTCTAGGTGTATAAATTATTAAATTAAACCATTTTATTCTAGGTGTATAAATTATTAAATTAAACCATTTTATTCTAGGTGTATAAATTATTAAATTAAACCATTTTATTCTAGGTGTATAAATTATTAAATTAAACCATTTTATTCTAGGTGTATAAATTATTAAATTAAACCATTTTATTCTAGGTGTATAAATTATTAAATTAAACCATTTTATACTTATAACAGATTTACCGCGGCCTCCTGTCGATTTACTATTTTGCCATTCTTCTATGAAGTTTACAGCTTGCGCAGACTCTAACTAAACTCAAACTAAACTATTAGATTTCATTTTCTTATCTTATAAAATACAGACGTTACTTCAAAAAAGAAGATCATTACGTCCTACGCGTCATGCATCTAGCCATGCATGTTAACCAATGACTTAAATCCTGCCATGTGACTAAATCACGTTTAGATATCATATACTGGTAACCAACTCCGGCAGAGCTGCGTAACAGAACAACCCCAAGTCTTGAATGTACTGTCGGGCCATTCCCATCATTATTACCACATCGTATGCTGATACACCTGTAGACAGCCCATCGGGGAATATGTTCTTGCTACTTTATTCTTAATCTCTTAAGTACGTTTCCATAAGCGTACCACATGAGGAGTGCGCCGTGATTTCCCCTTGTTAAGATGCTGCAGCTAATCATTTAAAAAGGAAATCTACTTCTGAATGTACAACCGAACGTAACACCGACAATGAGTAAAAAGTTAACAATGATCACATGTTCACATCAAATATTTGGCTAAAATATTGACAGAATGTAGGCGTGGTTTTGTGATTTTATCTTACATGGCTTCAATGATACATTTGACTCTGTGTTGATAGGCGTATTTGTGTAGAGTCCATCTGGTGTAGAACATGTTATACAAGTTACTGATTTCCTGGAATAAGCCAAGCATATAGATATTAAAGCATTGATATTATAGATAGCCAAACACACAATTAGAAAAATATAATATGTCTCAAAATCAATAATGAAATGCAAATATATCTGACATTTTCCAAAGAAATGATGAGAGATGAGTGTTGACCACCTAGATATCTCGAATCTCCAGATTTGAGACCAAAGTTCTTGCTATCTGCCACATATATTTCTCAAAAATTTAAAATTAAGAAGCAACATTAACGTCTGAGACTTAAGCCAGATTATAAAAACTTCTTAATGTGAATGCATACAGATAGAGACTTAGTAGGGGCCCTTTGGGCGGCAGGGTTTATCGGTGCAACCACTTCCAAACAATGTACGTCATTCCAACTTACATACGAACATTATCCAATTAGAAATACAAAACTTACATACGAACATTATCCAATTAGAAATACAAAACTTACATACGAACATTATCCAATTAGAAATACAAAACTTACATACGAACATTATCCAATTAGAAATACAAAACTTACATACGAACATTATCCAATTAGAAATACAAAACTTACATACAAACATTATCCAATTAGAAATACAAAACTTACATACAATGTAAATGACGTTAACAAGCCTACAATCAGTAGCGACAGAATTCTATTTTAGAACGAGCCTACAATCAGTAGCGACAGAATTCTATTTTAGATTATGGTTTTGTACCCATCATTGCATCCCTAAACTCTGGCTTATCCCCTCGGTACGCCACTGCATTCAGTATATTAGCTAAACTGTAAGTTATACAAAAAGTTTGAATACTATCTATCTACTTACTTTATCCCGTATACAAATTTGCCTTTGATTGTTGACACTGCACACTCTCGCAAACTTCATAAATCTGCTGTGATCAAAGTTATTCTTAATGCCCAGGTGATGGCAGTCTCTGGCGAAATAGTCGAACTTGTCGACGTCGATATTATTTCTCTTGTTGGACACTATCTACGTAAAACAAAAATACAGTGTATAGGGCGTTATCTATAAATATCGCCAGTCTTTATTAGAGCGTTCACAATACCTCCATCGGCCATCCACACGACACTTATAAGCACATCGCTTAGTTATTATAAAGGTTGATCTCTATATCTTGTGTATTAGTTGTGGAAGCTTTAATATGTTAAACACATTAAGATGTGAATTTTACATTTGTATGAAAGGTGAGGCTGAGTGGAATTATTTTTACTTGGCTACCTATCAAAGGGGATTAAAGTGGTTTTGTGGACGGTCGTTGACTTGTAGCACCAAACTGCTGGTAGACAACTAAACCACTGCAGGTGTAATGTATCATGTATGTTAACTAATAAAACTTGAAATAACTTGAATAATTGCGTTGTGACTAAATATTACTTTAATTATAATATAAACAAAATGAGGTTGATATGAGATAAAATAAATGTACTAGACTTTAGTGATAATATTTTCATCAAAATCTAACTCTACAATAACACAATCTTTCAGTCACTCTCACGTTCTGGAGTCCGTCTGTCCTAACTAAGAAGAACGCCACCTATGTTGCATCATTCACAACCAATCCATAACCTCTTCCCACCGTCACCATAGAAACACATGGACACACACACCATAAATGGTGGAAATCCGACTCGAACTGAGTTGTGTTTGTTGAGTGCATTGAGGCAGCACGGAGACTTACCAGATATCCCTTCCCCCCTTCCCCCTTTAGTCCACACAAGAGATTGGACCATAACGCACTGAGCATGCTATAAGCAGAAAGTTGCGCTAAAGTAAAATTAATTCTGAAAAAAAAACAACAACACTTTTGCTCTACCCCCATTTTCCCCTCTCATGTTTTAATCCTTGTCGTTATGTATTCAAATTATTCTTTTTTAGCATTCCCAAACGTCATAGAAAGATGATGCGCCAACCCAGGCTACAGGCGTGTTTGTTGGTGTAAAAGTGACAATGTTCCTGCTTACCTCATAAAGAAATGATTTCTCTTCTCCTCTACCTTTACACAACCATTGCTGTTGATGCAACAATAAAAATAAATCATAAACATAAATATTTGATTTTCCCCCCCCCCCTCCATTAACATAGTTCCTATTCAAAATATCTTAACCAATCGAAAACGATTAAAAACTAATGTTCATTAATCTCAAGTCTTATTTTGGAGAATTGATAAGTAGCCTACATGTCTTGCTTCTGTGCAGCGTCCATGCTACTTACGAACCATTTACATGCAGTTACTTTTAGTTTACCTAGACCAGTGGTTCCTAAACTTTTTTTTTAATGGAACACTTCGCACATTCTGATTATTTAGCGGAACACACTGCTTATTTTTTTAGAGAGATTAATTAATTCACGTGGCTTACTAGTAGTCGCAGTAGTTCGTGGAACACACATTCTGATTAATTCACGTGGTTCTGCGGAACAGTTTAAGAAACACTGACCTAGATGATCACTGGATCAGTGGTAATATACGATGGAATAACAAAAACTAATTCAGTCTTCTGTCAAAGAGTTTTAAAAATGATTCCAACATTACAACAAGAAATGAATTAAGCTCTAGCTAGTACTAATTATCATAATGTCTACAATTTAAGCGCTATTAAAATCATTTTGACTTAGGGGTCTACCCAAATTTGCATAGTGACAGAAACAAAATCTGCTCATCAGCGGGTAATTGAAAAGATTGCCTACTTACCCCTGTATTAGAGAAGCTACTTACTCTGTACTAGAGAAGCTACTTACCCCGGTACTAGAGAAGCCACTTACCCTGTACTAGAGAAGCTACTTACCCCTGTACTAGAGAAGCCCGAGCCTCGAATCATTTCTTTGATAAACAGAATATCATCGTCGTTAAGATCATATAACTTTCTGAATATCCCATCCGCGTCCATCAGTTTATATTTGGCTACTATATGTTCAAACATGGCCACAGAGGCGTCTTCATGCTAGAAAGTTGAGTAAACGTAGAAATATTTTTTTTAGCACAAATAAAATTAAAGCATAGGTGTTTCAACAAAAAAATTAACCAAACAAATTGCTCAAATGTATGCAGATTATAATAATGAGAATAGAATATGAGATGAAATATTATTTACAATATTGTGATTGTAAAAAAAAAAGGAAACTTTCCCTTGCTATCTTTGGGGCACATGATGTTAAGATCATCTGTTTCTGTGGCCTACGGTTAACAGTTTATATGATTAAAATCATAATAAAGAGATCTATATAACGAAAAGTTCTGTAATTAAGAGAATGCTTCATTTCTTATAAAGAGAAGATCTATATAACGAAAAGTTCTGTAATTAAGAGAATGTTTCATTTCTTCCTAATGGAAAATTCATTACCTTCCAATTTTTTTCCTTAGAGTAATTTGTAATAAACTTTTGATCAAACAGATGAGACAGAGGTCCATGGCCTGTAAATACATTTGTAACAAATAAATTCAGAACTTCACACAACGAATACGTTTCATATAAGTTAATAAGCAAGTTTTTAACTATATCAAATCAAAATAAGTGATTGATTGGAAACTTTTATTTCTTGAACTACTAGAGAACTAGAACCCTATTGGATTAAAGTCAGGCATGTATGTTACGCTCATATCACAGAATCGTTTCTAGTTTTTAATCTAAACTAATGAAAAGGGTTAAACAAAAACAAAAAACCTGTATAGATCTACGTGTAAATGTACCCAATTAAAGGCCGCATCATAAACCAAGAGATTAGAGACAGGGTTACTGCAGCGATTGGACCCCATGATGACCTGCTAACTACCGTTAAAAAAACGCAAAATCTATGGCCATATTACAAGATTTTCGGGGCTCGCAAAGACCTTCCTTCAGGGAACAGTACCAGGAAAAAAAAGAAGAGGCAGACAGAGAAAGCGATGGGAGGACACCATAATAGAATGGACGAGTGGAGAAAGACGGTCGACGAATTTTGCATAGCGCCCCAACGGTTGAACAGACTAAGGGATAGATAAAGGTAAGGTAAGGTAAATGTACCGTAGGTTTCCATCCATCGTTTGAGAGAAACGGTAAATCATAATTAAAACCATATACTTCGTCAAAACATTTAACGGCCATGTACATGAAAGAATCAAACTAATTAAAGTGTATTACAGTTTTTGGTAGTTTTAAGTTCCAACAAACTAAACCAAATGTAGTTATTACCCAGGTCGTGACAGAGTCCAGCCAACTCCACGCATAAAATATCTTTCTCCTGTATGTCAAGATCTTTTTGATTCTCCTTTAGTGCTCGAACGAACTGACCACTTAAATAACAAGTCCTGTTTAAACAAAAACAAAAAAAAACGGTAAAAAAAAAGAATAGCTTTGAACACATGGGATTATTATTTTAAGCTTGTCATAATTGTTGATATAACAGGCAAATGGTTTGACCCATTTACTCTGCTATTCAAGCCAGCCTCTCTGTAAGATGCAGTTTAACATAAATAAACAAATATGAATTTACTGTTATGAATATGCAGTGATTTTATCTTGTCTTGCACAACTGTCTCAGACTCTCGGAATTAACTCTTTCTCTCCTAATTGACGATGCCAACGTTGATTTGACTCCCATTAAAATAAATTGGTTTTTGGATTCATAAAATTTACTTTGTGTTGTGTAAAAAGAGCATTCTCCTATAATTCAATATCAAATATAACATTTTCTAATAACAAACAAAAAAGTTATTGAAGTTTAATCATAACAGGATAGTGAAATACAAATGAGCAAAACAAATAATACTATCGGAATTAGAAAAATAATTACGGAGAGAAAGAGTTAAGCTAGCAAGACAGTGGTCATTATAAAGATTGTCATATGAAGACACCGTCAAAGATGTCTTCACAATGGAATTCTTCATTCTAAATAATAAGGCATCTCTTTGGGTCCGAAGACTAATGAGGAGTGCAGTAGTTCACATGGCTACGCAGCCACGGCAACGACCTACATGTTTTGTCACATCCAGAGCAGACATAACCATTGTCCGCCATTGGTCAATTTCGATTTTCTTTTCGCAATCTACGTCTGTCCTCGACACTGGATTTTCTTTTCGACTATGTTAACCAAACATGTGGTGGAATCTCCGAAAGATGCCTGACTTGACTACTTGATAATGACATTGATAACAGGAAAGCAACGAGCCTCATCTTACAAGAAAAGATACTGCGATATGTATTTGTGAACGTTCACTTATAAAGCCCTATTATCGTCTATGGAACTTGAGCGGATCTGGATAATTATTTAGGTACACACTCAGACATAATATGCTTGATGTAAAAATAAACCTAAACTTTACAAAGGAAGCAAGAGCAACTAGCACAACGACTAACCCCAGACAATGTTCAAATCTGTTATGCGACGCCCCTGGGAAGACAAAGTAGACTAAGCCTAATTGCTTGATGAATCTCAATCGCTGAAACTCTGGAGTGTCGATGATAGCAATACACGCTGGATTCATCTCTATATGGCCATGGATTGGGTCGTTGAAAATCTGTTTAGATAAATCAATTTAAACACATCAAGTAATAGTTTAAAAAAAACAACATTATTGAATAAGAACAAAAATCCTATTTCGCAGTGGATGAACTAGACCGCCAGTTGACATATTTTCGTAGATTTCGTCTCAATGTTATTTAAACGAAACCTGCCGTTGAAATACAAAGCCATTAAAAGTAGATTATTACTAGAAAAAAAAACATATACATATTGGTACTGATATGATTAACCAAGCAGCAGTGAAACCTTTCATTTGATTAGATGACAAATAATAGTGTCTCTGTCATTGAAATTCAAACCCAAATCTAAATGTAATGGTAATCCTTCTGTACTAAACAAAAAGGCCTATAAAAGTTCACTATCAAATTCGAAACCTTCGGCAACATCTTTAAATGTCCTATACCAAGAGAAGCAGTGATACACTATGGCAGTGATACACTATGGCAGTGAGTTTAATAAGATGTAATGAGATGTAATTGAGTAACGAATACAAAGGCAAGATATGTTAGTGAAACCAAGACTCTTTTATTTAACTTAAATAATACTTCAGAACCAAAGCGATGACCATTTCAACCGCCATTATAGCTATTTGAAGTAAATGAATCGTACAGGTTTAAGGCATTGCCAGGTCCGAAGATATGGAAAAATATCTTAATTTTATGTGGCTACAAAGACACAGCAGTGGCCTATATACATTTTGAAAACATGAAGCAGACAAAGCCGTTAGATCTGTGTGTAACGTGGTGGACCTAAGCTATTTGAGATAAAGGGACATCTTAGGACCCTTTTATTATAAGTCCCATCTAAGGACCCTTATATAAGTCCAGAACTTAAAAGTGAGATAAATATTTCTCGGAAGCGTTAAGATATAGCTTGCGTTGTCTATAGGTTAGCCTAAATCAGGCCCTGTATGTGTCCATTTACAAGTTCTCTGATCATTGTCTGTGTCTTTCTTTGACATAAGCCTTTGTCTCTTTATTTAATATATTACATGCAACATGTTATCTGTTTCAATTGAATTGATAAGACAAAAATAACATTTAAAACTGGTTCGCTAGAAGAAATCGTTTTAAAGAGGTTTACCTCACAGTAAGCCATTGAGAATGTTTGACCACTTGACATCTTAAGAAGAGTTTCCTGAAGAGTCTGCTTCAACTTTCGCCGCTACTTTATTTCTTGTTTATTTCATTCGTCAAACTCCATGTTTTGGTCGTTACGCATGAGTTGCTTTTTTTGTGTGTTCAGTTTTTTTGCTTTTTATTTTACGGCCCGCTTACACATCGTTGTTTGCAACGCTCGTGTGTCACGATGGACACATGTCTGTCAGCACGTGTTTTTTTATGCTAAAAGTATGTTTTCGATGATCAGAATTAAAAAAAAACAACTTCTGACATGGACATAGACTTCTTATATTATCTTTTATATTACAGACGTTACTTCAAAATAGAAGATAATTCCTTCCTACGCATTTCATGTGTCAATTAGTCATATATGTTAATCAATGACTTAAACTCTGCTAAGTCCTGGCTGATTCAGGCAACCCATCCCATTCTGCAATGACGCTAGGGAAGAAGGAGCACTTCTATTTTCTAGCGTTTGGAATACGAAATGTGCCTTTATCTTTGTGTGTGAGCATTTCATTAGGTTTTGTTTTTCTATTTGTAAGTTAAGGTTTTGTGTTTTATGTATTATAGCGTCTTTGCTTTTTATTCTTCTGTCCTTTACTGCCTCTAAGTTGAGTGATTTCAATAATGGTGCTTGTCTAATCGAATTGGAATATTCTTTTATGGATTTCTTCGACGAACTTTTGAAGGATTCTCAAAATTGTATGTACTTTTAAGACATTAGACACACAAAGCATACCAATTCTTGAAAACTTAATGGATTTCGTGTAACTATAAATCAAGAACATTCCATCGTATGGATTTTTTTTCTACATTTGATGGATTTATTTCTGTTTAAGGTAAGACACACTCTACATTTCTCATTATATACTTAGTAGTAGATCTATAGGCCCCCAATATTTATTACTTTTTCTATACACTTATATGGTGAAGACCCGCCACTCACACTTTCCACTTTTTTCCGCTATGGACGAAACCTCTTGTATATAACGTAAATACATTGTGAGTTATCCTTGACCTTATTATATATATCTTGTCTTTTTGGCTCCCAGTATAAATAAATAAATTATAGCTTTTATATAGCGCTACTTTCATGCTTATAGCATGCTCAGAGCGCTATGGTACAATCTCATTTGTGGACATCGAACCCCCTTCATAGGTAGCCAAGCCAAGCGTACTTAGCTTCTCGACCACGCTTCCTATTATTGTTCAAAACATCGCATTATAGAATTTCGCTCTATGTCTTGTAAGTACATCTATGTATAGAACCACTATTTAAAGTAATCTTTTACGATCGTCATTCACTTCTCTATTATGTGTGTGTGTGTATGTGCAGTGGCGTAGTAAGGGATTTTGGGGCCCATGGGGCTTGGCCTCTTTAGGGGCCCCTGCATTTTGACATTCGACATCATGAGATAAGATAATGTAATTGATAAATATATGTCTAATGTGTGGAATACAAGCAACATGGTCACTAATTTGCATAACAACATGAATAGCAAGAAAACATGGCATTGGTTTAATATTTAATGCAAAAAATATTTGACACTCTTTTAACGGCCCCCTAAAGTGGGGGGGTGGATCTTGAAATAAGGACCCCCCCCCCTCACCACACCTTAGCTACGTCACTGTGTGTGTGTAGTTTTGATTCTCAGTTTTTGCAACATCTTGTAGGTTACCGTGTATAGATTGATTACTAGTAACATATTGTAAGCTTTTGTTGCCCTAACATAATGAAATAAATGTAATAAATTAATATTCCACCTTAAGATAAAGTCCACCAGGTTTGACTTCATTTGATATGGTGACAGCTGCATCGTCATGCGTTTCAGTTTTCATTTCGATTGAGTTTTCTGGCGCTATTGAACTATCTTGAGTTACTGCACATCGAACTGGAAGTTGTTCAGATTTCGTGGCCATGTTGGTGTCCGCTTGGTTTGATACTTAATGTAGTTTACGTCACATGTCCTGGTTGAAGAGTCTGCCAAAAAGAGATCTCAATACATATGATTGACCAATGCATAAAGTACTTAAGACAAAAAGTTGTATCCTAAAGTCATCCAATGAACATACTATTGAACTTAATGACCTTTGATAGTGTTCTTCAATACCTTATCTTGTTGCAGATGTTTCTTGAAAGAAAGAAGTTTAGTTTTTCTTTCAAGTATCCATGCAGTAACGTATTAGCTCCATCAAATGTACACTAGCTTATTAGATTTATGATTAGTCTCTTATCAGTATGTGATCACAATTCTAGGCTATCCCAATTATTATTTTTTAAATCTATTTCATGATTTTAATCTTTTTTTGCGCAATCACTTACAAATTATCAAATATATCTCCAAACTTATGACTCCATACTGTATACGCTCATTAATGTGACCTCCAATTATTTATTACTGAAATTATCTTTCAGTTATAGAGATCATGCTGTGTGGTATGCGACTTAAACTCAATGTAGGATCCAGGAATTTGTAAGGGGAGCATTTGTTTCATAGAATGTATATATTCTCATCTTATCGATACAACCATTCCCAAGAAAAGAAGATTATTTAAGTCCAGGCTTTATCTCTAAGTGAATGAAGTCAATCGTGTTGGTTAGAGATGTGTAATGACGAAGTAAAGAAAGCTATCTTGAAACAGCAGTGACAGAAAGAAGGGTTGCTATCGAAAATCATTTTCATGTATGAATTCTATCTTATCACCGTATCATTTAACATTTTGTTTCACGTGTATAATGAAAGAGGTGAGGTGGCAGAGTGGTAAAGCGCTTGACTTCTGAGCCGAGGGATCCCGGGTTCGAATCCTGGTGATCATTGGGATTTTTATTTTGGGATCTTTAGGGCGCCTCTGAGTCTACCCAGTTCTAATGGGTACCTGACAATAGTTGAGGAATAGAAAAAGGCGGTTGATTAACCGTGGGCCACAGAAACAGATTACCTTTTAGCGGTTCTCAACCTTTTAGGCTCGGCGACCCCTTTTTACAATCCCCCACTCTGCCGCAACCCCTCCCCAAACACACATACAGCAACAGAAGAATGGACAAAAACAATCCATATTTTCGATGGCCTTAGGCAACCCCTGGCAAATAGTCAATCGACCCCCAAAGGGGTCGCGACCCACAGGTTGAGAACCCCTGCTTTACATTGTCACAAAGCGCCTACTAATTGGGGTTGCCCTGGGTGGTTGTGATCATTGGCGAGCAACTCAAAGCCCTAGTTCTATTGACGCAGGACATCACAACGACTAGCAATAACATACTCTCTAAATAAACACAACTCAGATGTATTGCAAAGAAACACTTGATTCAACTATATAACATATCTCCAAATAGACACAACTCAGATGTATTGCAAAGTAACACTTGATTCAACTATATAACATATCTCCAAATAGACACAACTCAGATGTATTGCAAAGTAACACTTGATTCAACTATATAACATATCTCCAAATAGACACAACTCAGATGTATTGCAAAGTAACACTTGATTCAACTATATAACATATCTCCAAATAGACACAACTCAGATGTATTGCAAAGTAACACTTGATTCAACTATATAACATACTCTCCAAATAGACACAACTCAGATGTATTGCAAAGTAACACTTGATTCAACTATATAACATATCTCCAAATAGACACAACTCAAATGTATTGCAAAGTAACACTTGATTCAACTATATAACATATCTACAAATAGACACAACTCAGATGTATTGCAAAGTAACACTTGATTCAACTATATAACATATCTACAAATAGACACAACTCAGATGTATTGCAAAGAAACACTTGATTCAACTATATAACATATCTCCAAATAGACACAACTCAGATGTATTGCAAAGTAACACTTGATTCAACTATATAACATATCTACAAATAGACACAACTCAGATGTATTGCAAAGAAACACTTGATTCAACTATATAACATATCTCCAAATAGACACAACTCAGATGTATTGCAAAGAAACACTTAATTCAACTATATAACATATCTACAAATGACGTCTTGTGGGTCATCAGATACATTTAAAAAAAAATTTACATCGCCCAATACAGACTATCTAGGAGAGGAGAAATTTACCTACTGTCAGAACTCTCGACTAACTCTCTCTAACTTTATAGTCTCCAACTCTGACCAAGATTCGAGATAGCCATGGTAAAAAAACAAAAAAACTTTAAATCTAGCCCTGCCATGAATATAATTTTAAACAAACACGGATTGTAACATACATCATCCGCCGCATACATCGCAAAGGTCTGAAAGGGGAATTTATTATTTTTTTTTTACTATAAAGCAAGGGTTAGGGATGAGAGGATTTTTGTTTTCATTTTTTAGTGGCGCCCGTATTAGGTTTGTGCAAAATGTCCGCCTGTCCGTCTATGAGTTTATGTGATAACACAAACTCTTTTTGTAATCTTGCATATTTTTAAAAATAGATTTTTGCGCTTGTTTAAGACTTATTTCACACGCTGCTTTAAACCTTTGTAATGTTGGGATTGGGGAGAGGAAGACCAAATCAATATAAGAACAGGTTAGTACCAGTACGTATCATGACTCGTACGTACATTGAAAACAAGTGCGAATGCTCTTACGCACCACCCATCGGTCCGCCAAAGCTCAGAATGTGGTCAATAAAGCTTTTACCTATAGGTTTCACCTAGATACAGAAACTACCTCAACCACGTAATGAGAGAAGCGTTGCCTAGTTTAAGCTGTCTTACTTAGCGGCAAAAACATTCGCGAAAAGAGAGTCCAACCTAAACATGACCTCAGCACCCACTCACCTGCTCGCTTCGTACTGTCTGAGCTCGCCACTGCTCACAGCTCAGGTGGGCGTGGCTAGAGTTTTAAAAATGTATTTACAACACAACTTCCCGGTATTACAACAATTATAAATATGGAAAATCACATAAATCTAGAAATAAACTAACACCATTAGGAATAAATATATTAATTACCGGAATACGTTTAATAAGAAATAAGAAAACTTTTGTAACTTTCTATATTTAGATCATGCACTTACCTGGTTGGGCGAATCAAGAAACACAAAATCAATAGTAGACCTAAGGTCGAAGTTCATCTATCGATCGATTTAGTAATCCAAACCTACAACCAGTCCAGACTTGTCCCAATCCAATAAAAGTTGTTCTTTGTTGTAGTTGTAACGAAAAACATTAAGCCTATAGAATGTAACAATGTTATAGCTCCTGACTAGTAGGCCTACTGTACATTCGTAGATCTTGAATAGATCTAGACGGTTACCTTGAACTTTTAAACTTACTTTTTGATACTGACAAAAAAAAGTAATGCCCTAGGTTATATATTTATTTCTACATTTAAGTAAAAACTTATATCTTGCTCTGTGACATAGGTCTTTGTTTACATAGTCAAGAGATAGACATAAATAGATTGTGGACAAACCCCTTCTTACATTATTGAATGCACTAACCTGTCTAGTCTAGGCTCACTAGCAAATCTAAGAAATCGGGAAAATCCAAAGAACTACTTAGAAGCATACATGTATAAACTTGAAATATCTATAATAATTAGGCTTGTCTTCGAGTCCGAAGATTAATGAGGAATGCAATATTTCTTATGGCTTTGACCTACATATTTTGCCACAAACAGGGCAAGCGAAATATATATATAGATATAGACTTTCTTTTGTTAACTTTTCGTTTATGCATTCCTATTGGAAGACTTACTAACTGTGTAAAACTGCCCACTCCGCCATGGGTCCTTTCTATATTCTTATAGCTGCGCTTTCATAATAATTGTATTGTTTCTTTAGGCCACGCCAAGGGTTAGGCCACATAGGTGCTGATATCCTATTGACTGTCGTTCCTCTTTTATGAGCTCAATAGTCTTTGCTCAGAAACAAGAAAAACTTCTTAGAAACTAAAATAATATTTCTTATTGTTCAAATCTTATCTAATACAGACGTTACTTCAAAAAAGAAAATGATTACGTCCTACTTGTCATGCATCTAGTCCTGCATGTTAAACAATGACTTACATTCTTTCAAGCACTATTCATTTAGGAAACGGTCCAGTGCTTTGTGCTTTTTTTATACCCATTACGAGGCGTGCATTAGAGGCTGGCCAAATACCTTGTTCACCCATCCATGGCTAAGTCCTCGGATATCACTGGTCGATACAATACCAAATACTTGAGTCCATTCTTTAAAGCCAAGGAAATCTACTCCTTCCCACCCCACACACACATGCAAGCAGTTTCGCGCATGCGCGCACACTCTTATACACATTTCAAGTGAACACTTAGTAAACAATTAGATGGGTGTGTGTGTAAGTGTGTGTGTGTGTGTTCACTGTGAGTGTCTGATAGAAGAGGTGAAGTCGGTCGGGGTGATTTTCGCCTGCCTTTTTTCTCATTTGCGAGTTTCAGTTTTATCTTTTCTTGGAAAAATGAAAGAGATTACAGATCTACTTATCTTTGCATTGAACATACAAATACAGATGTATGCACATTGTGACTAGATAACAGCTATAGCTCTGGATTACTATCGTGACATCTAAAATGCCTTAGTGTGACTGTGCAACACAGATAGATAAATCTAAAAATAGAGAAATTGTTTAATTGGTTATGCTTTAGAGAAGTTTAGTGCAACCAACTTGAGTTCGATGTTTGCTCTAAAGGCACATTCCTCGTCCCATATGCTAGGACAAATTTGTACAAATACTCCTTCTTCCCTAGTGCTATTAGAGCATGGAATGGGTTGCCTGAGCTAGCCAGAAAAACCAGTGACTTGGCAGAATTTAAGTCATTGGTTAATATGCATGACTAAATGCATGACGCGTAGGACGTAATCATCTTCTTTTTTGAAGTAACGTCTGTATTATATAAGATAAGATAAGATCTACACGAAATGAAACTGAAAACTTTTGATTGCACTTAGTTATCTCCAATGGTTCATGGTCCACGTGTCCAGGAGTGGGCGTTACTAAGTAATCACAACCTATATAAACTGATAAAATACATGTAGGAGGTGCTCAATAACTCATTTCAACACATACATATTACATATATAAAGGCAGCATCAGGGATCACGTTTTTAAATGAGAGATGATGAGTTTAAGGGTAATATTGTTGTAACCCTGCCTTGCACCAGTGCTTGTGGTGCGTACGAGCGCACTATTAGACAAGGACAGGAAGATGCTGGGATAGACGAGAGAACAGTGTTAACCCTTAAAGTGCTGAGCTGTTTTACAATGAGTGCATAGAAAATGGAATTACAATTCTGATGTTTAGAGGCTAAACTACCGCACGCGTTTTAAGGGTTAACATCGGCACCAAGAGATTAGAAAGAGCCGGAATTGTTGGGAACAAAGGAGCTGTGCTTTGTGTTGCCTGAAGACTGTAGTAGGGACCTGGAGCAGAGAGGGGAAGGCTGTAGCCTGGGTTTTTTTTTTCGTGTGTGTGGGGGGGGAGGTTGTCGTTGGTCTGTCTTCAGAGTTCTTGGGGAAAGGATTGGTAGAATTAGGAACAAGACTCTTCCAATGCAGAAGGCTGTTATGTGTTTTTCCCGGTGAAGAAACACACTTATTTATTTACTGTTGAACTTTGTTGAGTTGCCTGCCTTAGATTTACCACAATGTACTAAACTATCTGTAAACTTAAGATGAACGTATAGCAACAGAATGGTTGCCTGGTCGGGATGGCTGCCTAGTCATGTGATTTAAGCGCTCTGGACTGTCGTCCCGTATTCGATCCCTGCCAGCTGCCATCCTCCTCCCACCTCTGTCAGGTTTGGGCTGGGATGTATTCGTTTCGTTTCTTTTCGTTTCAAATTATATTTTGTTGCTTTTTAACCTCCCTGGTGAGCCTTGCATCGCTGTGACGTGCAAAAAACTAATGGTCCAAATTGCCCATAGGTTGCGACGTTGCAGGTCAGTGTTGAAGCCTTCTATAACAATTGTCTCTGTTCGATTCCCGTAGTGGCCAGTTATTGACATTTATTTTCAATAACTTATAAAACAGGAACGTTTCATGGATATTTATTCGTTGACCATTGGAGTACCATGATGCTATTTAGTTTTGAATTCTATTACTTCTGAAACCTTTTTTTAATTAAAAGGCAAAAGGAAAAAAAAACGGAGGAAATGATTTGACATATCGTAAGAGGAGTTTGAATAGTCATTGCGCACATTGCATTAATGGCAGTCATGAACCGGAAGTAAACAAAATGGTCTATTTGAAAACGAATGACTACGTTTAAGGACTTAAAAACACAACGAGGAAATGATTTGACAATGAAACGACAGCCTTATTTAGACACTAGAATAATGCAGGCAATACCTTCTTAATCAATTATTACTTCTATGTAACTAATAATGCTTAATATCAATTATAGTCAGTGTAATTTAATACGAACGTCGACATAATTCTTGACCCACTTATGTGTCATACTTTAATTCATACAAATTTTAAAAGGCGGAGGGCGGTAGGGGCGTTGCACTGATGTTACACTGTGTAAACGTCGAATAAAAAATCAGGGAAATAAAATCCTTTGGTGAAATGTTCTTGTTTGTATAATCTTTTATTTTCTTTGAAGCACTGAAAAAAAAAAGACACTAACAAAAAACAAAACCTTTTAAATGTATCTCATTCTATCAAAGAGAATGTACTCAGCTCATTCAATAAACTATTTCAGCTTGAAAGAAGTAGATAAACTTTTGTATGGAAAAATTAGATAAAATAAAGGCTTATCTTTAATTGATACTTTTAAGAATACAAAGTTTCCATTCTGTTTACTTAGTAGCAATGACATGCCTTTTTCCCCCCACCATAGCTGATAGCTTTAAATATTTCGCTAATAATTTAAGGGTTCACTAATCAGATGTCACCCTCGACTCTCAGGCCATCCTCCCAAAAAGAATCAAGCCATAAAATGTTTCTGAAATCTTTGACCAAATGCTTAGTGATTAAAAATGGCAATATCTTCGATTTCGATTAAGTATGAGTGAAGTGTTTCACATGACTAAAGAAACCCAGTTGCGACCTGCATAGTTTACCACATTTGGTGCAGAAAAAAAAACGTCGTCCTTCTGGGGTCTATTTAAGTTCTTTTTTTTTCGTCTTCTGCGCCTGTCTTCAACAAGGGATATTTTTTTAAGGGGGGGGGGGTCTCAAATGTGTGTCCTTAGGCCTTCGATAGAGCTCTCCAAAAGTCTCTTTTAGAAGCCATCTGCTGCCAGCTACTTTCCTCTATGCCAGTGAGGCCGACTTGGCGCCTTAGTTGATCTTTATAGCGCTTTAGGAGGGCACCTCTGTTACACCGTCCTCCTTTAAGTTAGCCAAAGATGATCGCTTTTGACATGCGGGATAAGTGTACGACCCAGCGACTATTAATTAGTGTTTCTATACTGTCCACACCGGCCTCCAGAAGAACATAGTTATTCGTAATGTAGTCTTGCCAGCGTATGCTCAATGGAGCACACAGGTCTCAGAGCCATGTACACAAACTGCTTTATAAATATTGATTTTCATTGTTAGGTGATTAAAGATAGCTCTTAATGTTTCATTGAGGCCCCACTCACCACACATACTGACTTTTAAAATTTCCTGACACATGTATTCAAAGAAAACTGAAAAGCGCTACTCTTATATATAGTTTAGTATTCTGCCAATAACTTATTGCCACATTCATCCATCCATCTCAGCCCCTTGGGGGGGGGGGCTCTGGCTTGCTTCAGCTAATTCTTCCATTCAGATCTCTCTTGAGCTTTTTTTCTCCATGGTGTAGATTTGCCTGCTGTTGTATAAGTTTCTGTCACAAGTGGATCTTTTGTAAGTTTTTGACATATTGTTGTGCTCTTTTCATTTAATAATTGTGTATGGTATTTGTCTAAATTTAGCCTTAGGTAGTAGGTGGTCTGAGTCAGCATCTTTTTCTCTATCTTTAAGATATCAGATCCATGTCTCTTATCCATGAGAATATGATCCTTGATGTTGGGTTTTGCCCTTAGGTGAGATCCAGGTTAAATTGTAAATATTCTTATGTTGAAATTTAGTGCTGCTAATAGACAGTACTTTTCCTAAAGTAAAATTCATCACAATCTTAGGCAGTTGTTGCTGGTCTCTTTGTGTAAGCTTTTCTTTGCTAATTGTTGGTCTCTGAATCCTGATTCTTTTCCAATTTTTGCATTGAAATCTCCAAGGGCTATTTGGATGTCATGCATTGGTGCCTCCTCATAAATTCTTTCCAGTCTATCATAGAAGTTTTTCTTTTCGCCTTATCATCTACATCTGGGCGTGAAGACGAAAGGCCCAGGAGAGATCTGAATGGAAGGATGTGTTAAAGCAGGCCAGAGCCCTCCATGGGCTGTAGCGCCACTGGGATGGATGGGTGGATCCTCTACATCTTCAGTGAGGGCGTATGCATTGATAAATGATATGTTCAAGAATTTTCCTCTCAAAAGTAGTGATTAGAGTGTATCTTTTTCAGCTTTAAGTCCAATTACATTACCTACCATTTCCTTTTTAACTGCAACTCATGTACCTGTTGTTAGTGCTTTCACCGCTATAAAATATAGTAAACTCCTTAGTTCTGAGAATGTCAGTCTTTCCACCTGATTTCCTGTAGGGCTACAGGAATCTTATTTTTCTTTAACACTTAGTTACTTGGGCTAGCGCACCCGCTCTATACTGGCCTAACACCTTCCATGTCGCAAAATAAAAATCGTGTCCTTTTCCAGACCTAGGTCATTTCGCATCGTGATCTGTTCGGTTTTCCTTATGTGTAAACATTTTCGTAGCAATTGTTTTTATATGCCAGAGTTGTTAGTGCTGCGCACAACCCTCTGTGATAGCTGCTTTTTTTTTTCGGGTAACGTGCCCTAGCCTTTGTGGATCCCTCCACTTCGTGCAAGGTAAACGGCTTGGTTTTGGTCCACCCCGGGTATTTTCATTCCCTGGTACCTACCATACCTGAGAAGGCGTCCACCATATAACAAATATATTAGTGCTCTTTGTTTGAAAGAATAGGATACTAGACCGATAGGTGGCACTGGAAGTTTTGTTTGGGATTGTACATTTGGGAGTCTGAAATAACATTTTGGAGATCGAAATTAGGTTCTTAATCTTTCTGGGAATCGTGTAGGCTGCTATGATCTTTGTTGATGCCACATTACACTCAGTAAAAACTTTACCAATGGGGACAGTACAGCTCAATTTAAGCAGCTCTACATAGGGAAATATACCTTAATGTATACTTTATATTTCAATTAATATTAAATATCTCTTTCGAAAATTAAACATAACAATTGATGTGTGTACATGTGGTTACACAGACTCAGCTTTGACCTATTATTTTTACCACACCCAACGCAGCCAATGCCATTGTTGTACTCCGCTTAATTTAACGTCTCGTTTTGTAATCTTGGTATGTTTTTGTGTTTTATTTTCCAAAAGTATTCATATTAAGTCTTACATATCATTTACTGACGATCAATTTATATTCCTAGGTAAATAACTTCATTTATAAATTCACTAGTAGGACAAAATAAAGATCACAACACAACTATAGGTAGAAATATACAGTTTTATTCTGTAGTTATGTATTACATGCTTAAACGTTGGCTATATAAATTCGCACAATATTAAAACCCACATTTTATTTATGTAATAAATATATAGACCTTTTATAAATTCATATATCAGAAAAAATAAGACAAAATAAATGCCTATTACCTTAAAACGTAAATGTCAATAAACCATACACATCACTCCTGCAAATGTATTTATTACCAAGCGCAATCTGTCAACCCTGACCCTTACTTTTACTGGTAAATAATAAAACAGTAATAAATTGCACTATACGAAAAACTTTAATGCCTTGAAAAGCCTGTAAACGAGAACTGATTTAATATAATAAAATAATGCCATAAAAAAGCTCCAGAGATAAATAAATAAAACATGTTGTTAAATATTTCCCAAAAGTATTGGAATTTTTTTTTAATTGAATAGCAGGCTTGATGAAGAGACTACATGTTCACAAGTATCTGTTGTGTCAGCTCATTACTGGATTCGATTATGACATCTTAAATTTGACCTTATTCTGCAGGCTGAATTTATGAAATAAAGATAAATAAATAATAAAATAAATAAAAAACAAAACAACAGCAATTTTATTTTATTTAAGAAAATTAAGTTTTGCAATAAAACAAATTTTGATTCTAAGACTAAAGATTCAGATGAATAGACATACAATATATACACACACACAAACACACACATATATATATATATATATATATAGTGGGTTTGGCACAGAATAAAACAACCAAATGACGAGGCAAGTCAAGTTTAATGTACACAACAAACCTGCAGCCTTGGTCAAAACAATGAACTTAGGACGAACACAGCAGGATCGGGCAAGGTGGTATTGGAGTAGGTGCGTAGCAGCAAGTTTCAATGGAGGATGCCAGCAGGAAAAGGAATTCAAATACCAGCTACCGGGGCAGAGGTTAACTTGAGCCTTTGCTGACCGGTGCTTGGTCAAGTTCAGCCGACCCGTATATCAGGTCCTCCTCACTACATATATATATATATATATATATATATGATAGAGAGAGAGAGAGAGAGAGAAAAAGAGTGTGAGAGAGAGAGAGAGAGGGACAGAGAGAGACTTTAGAGACCATTAAACGAATACTCCTCCCAGCCCTCCACCTTTTCCAAAACTAAATCAGTAACATTTTGAATCTGGGATCACCTACATTAATATTGAACCCTATTGTCATAAAAAATGTACAAATGTACCTTTATGAATAATATACGCCCGTATTTGTTCTCATTACCAAGATTATCATCAAAAATTCTTTTTACAATACTTATATTCACGGCACCAACGATTTTTCTAAAAATTTAAAAGTTGATGTAAATCGCTTAGAAAAGAATTACTGGCTCGTTGGCCGCACAGAAAAATTTCTTGTTTGACCGTTATAATATTTCAAAATAATAAATAAATGTAATTTTGGTATTAGACTTGACATTGAGAGCTACCATCGGTTTTGAAAGAACTATCGCGTTCGGGTATCTCAAAAGATTTGGCTTTATCGATGCAAAAATTTAATAAACTAATACTCAGGAAAATTGTATACATCGTCCTCTAAATCTAGATATAAAAGCCTATCATTTAAATATTTAAAGTATAGTAGAGCCATACATTCGCTTAATCAGGATTCTTTCTAGGGGAAAAGGGGTGTGTGTGGGGGGGGCAAAAAAATGTTCAATTGTTTTTTTTTAAATGTAACATTCATTAGTTATTAAGAGCAAAAATCACTATAAAAGTTGTATAAAGGAGTTAATGTTTTTTTTAAAAAGTATTTTTAATGTTTTCTTGTTTGCTGATAACTTTGGTAAAGTTCAACTACTAGCGCAAATATCTGAATTTAACTCCCGTTGTGCCTGTGCGCACTCAATGTTTAAATTATGAAACGATGTGCTGTCTATTGTGTTTGCCTACCTTTTTTAGCAAAAAGTACTTTTTGGCAGCTTTCTTCAGGGTTTCGATGTTGCTGGATCGGCTGACCACCCGGATGCACAGCTCAGAGAAGTGCACGGGACCCAAAACTCTGCTCACCTTTGAGTGGGAGATATATTTACGTTGTAATCAAATATTTTGTAGAAAACTGGGTCATATGTTTGATAATAAATGTCGTATCGACATTTTTATTAAGTATATGTATCAAACCTGGCAAGGGCCAGTAGCGCTTTTTGGACGCCTTCAGGCAAGAATTTAGCGGAATAAATCGCTCCGCCTGTCTATAAAAATCATAGTCTACCCGGCGGTGGTTCTCTCAACTCTTCTATATGGATCTGAGACATGGACACTATACAGAAAGTAACTAAGACTACTTGAGCGCTTTCACCAAAGATGCTTGCGCTCCATCATGGACATACGGTATCAAGACCGCACTACAATCAGCGATGTCCTTGCGAACGCCGGTATGGACAGTATTAGAGGGACTTCTTATGGTCCAACAGTTACGCTGGGCAGGACACGTATCCCGTATGGGAGACGAACGTATGCCAAAGGCAGTCTTTTCTGGTGAGCTTAAAGTTGATCTACGTAATAGAGGCGCCCCACAGAAACGCATCAAAGACCAGCTTAGGCGCCAACTTGCCTTATCTGATATTCGGTGGCAAGACCCCACTACAATCAGCGATTTCCTTGCGAACGCCGGTATGGACAGTATTAGAGGGACTTCTTATGGTCCAACAGTTACGCTGGGCAGGACACGTATCCCATATGGGAGACGAACGTATGCCAAAGGCAGTCTTTTCTGGTGAGCTTAAAGTTGGTCTACGTAATAGAGGCGCCCCACAGAAACGCATCAAAGACCAGCTTAGGCGCCAACTTGCCTTAGCTGATATAGAAGAGAGCACCTGGTTGCAAGCGGCCTCAGAACGAGACAGCTGGAGGTCACTCACAAAGGCCGTGAGATACACATTTGAGACAAAAAAAAATCCGCTGCCGAGGACAGACGCAGACGGCGAAAAAAATATCTAAATCGACCACCTACGGACAATGGTTATTCTTTCCCCGGATGTGGGAAAATATGTAGGTCACAAATGGGTCTGCGAATCGACGGAAAATACTGCATTCCCCACTAATCTTCGGACTCGAAGACAAGCCTTATTATATATAAAAAAACACTCCTATTGGAAAATTCAATAAAATATTGAGGCGAAAAAACTATATATATCTCATTAACTTACAGGATGATGGGTTGTAGTAGCGTGAGGACGATTCGAATACTTTCCCCCCACCCACAAAGCCTGAGAGGTGTCCTAATCGAATTTCAATGCAGCCCAGATAGTGGCTTTTAGGTTTGGTAGCAGGTGTATCTGAGGCTTATAATGTTTTAACTTTGTTCCAGTGCTTCGCTTCTTTAGATTTTTTTTCTGAGATAAAAATGTTATGGAATATCTAGATCTTAGTAAAATCACTAAACTTAGAAAACCTTCAGGAGAGAAGACTCAAAAGTAAAATAGCAATTATACATAAAACACTGAAACATAATCTCCAAATAGAAAACCAAAACCTAAGAAAATACTCAGAAAGACACAAAGATAAAGGCACATTCCTCGTTCTATATGCTAGGACACAGATACAGATACAACAGATACAACATAGACATAGCAGCACTAAGCGAGACTCGGCTTGCAGATGAAGGTGAACTCTGCGAAAGAGGAGCTGGATATACTTTCTTCTGGAGCGGTAGAAGCACTGAAGTACGACGTGAATCTGGAGTCGGCTTTGCCATAAAAACATCAATAGTATCGAAACTAGTTGGGCCACCCAAAGGAATTAGTAATAGGCTCATGACCCTAAAGCTGCCTTTACAAAACGGAAAGAAACATATTTCCATTGTTAGCTGTTACGCACCCACCATGACTAACCCAGATGATGTCATAGCAGAGTTCTACGAAGAACTAAACTCCTACTTACTTGATATTCCAAAAACAGAAAAGCTACTCATTCTCGGTGACTTCAACGCAAGAGTCGGCTCTGACCATCACATCTGGAAAGGAGTCTTAGGCAAATTTGGGATAGGTCAATGCAACATCAACGGATTATTACTACTCCAGACCTGTGCTGAACACAAGATGCTCATAGCGAACACAATATTAAGTCTTCCAATGAGAAAGCGAACTTCCTGGATGCATCCCCGCTCAAGACACTGGCACCTCATAGATTACGTCATCAGCAGACAATCTGACCGTCAGGACATTCGTGTCACCAAATCTTGCTGTTGTGCAGAATGTGGAACAGACCACCGCCTCATCATCACAAAACTAAACATTCGTATCCAATCAAAGAGACGTCCGAAAAATCAAAACCCCTAAAAAGGCTAAACACGGCCTGCTTAGCAGATGACAAAACTGAAAAGTCGCTTGCAGATGCGATAGAGAACTGCCTCAAGTCCACCCTTCTAACTGAATCAAATGTAGATAAAAGCTGGGAATGCTTCAAAGAAGCTATCTATAGCACAGCATTAAACATACTCGGTCCTATGGAGAGAAAGCATCAGGACTGGTTTGATGAAACAGTACTGAGATCAGAAAACTATTAGATGAAAAGCACAAGCTCCACAAATTGTATCTGAACAACCCATACTCCCAGTTCACTAAATATGCATTCACTAACATCCGCAAAAATGTGCAAAAACAGCTACGCCAAATGCAAGATACCTGGCTTAGCAAGAAAGTGGAAACAATACAGGAATTTGCTTCTACCATGTCATAAACGAAATCTATGGACCCACAAAGTCAGGCTCATCCCCTCTATTAAATGCTGATGGGACAATCCTATTGACAGATAAGGAAGAAATCCTAAAACGCTGGGCAGATCACTTCGAAAAGGTTCTCAATACACCTTCCATCATACATGAAGCGGCCATAGACAGGCTACAGCAAGTACCAATAAATGAAAAAAATGGATGACCCCCCTACGCTAAAGGAAACCGATCTTGCCATTCAACAGCTCGCAAGCGGAAAAGCCCCAGGAGCTGACTCCATTCCCGCAGAGGTCTACAAAAAAGCCCTGATTGAAAGACTTCATAAGCTCTTCTTAATTATGTGGGAAAAAGAGTCAATACAACAAGACTTTAAAGATGCCACAATTGTTCATTTATACAAGCGAAAAGGAAACCGCCAGATCTGCGACAACCACTGAGAAATATCTCTTCTCTCTATTGCTGGGAAAATCTTTGCACCCATCCTACTAAATCGGCTCATGCAACACATAGAATATGGTCTACTACCTGAAAGCCAGTGCGGCTTCAGTAAAGAGCGCTGAACCATTGACATGATCTTTGCAGCAAGGCAGCTTCAGGAAAAATGCCAAGAACAAAATGCTGACCTGTTCTCAATATATGTCAACTTAACAAAGGCATTCGACACTGTTAGCAGAGAAGGACTCTGGAAGATCATGTCAAAGTATGGCTGTCCTCAAAAATTCATGACAATGGTGAGACTATTTCATGATGGCATGAAGGCTCGTGTCCAAGAAAGTGGAGAACCATCAGAGCCCTTCGAAGTTTCAAACGGGGTAAAACAAGGCTGTGTCCTATCACCTACACTGTTCTCCGCTATGCTGACAGATGCATTCACAAATAGAGAAAACAATGGGATAAATATATCATACAGATTTAATGGTGGCCTATTCAACCCGAGGCGGTTTAAAGCAAAATAAAAAAAATGCAGCAGTAGTCAGAGACTTGCTGTTTGCTGACGACTGTGCCCTAAATGCCTGCTCTGAAAACGATCTGCAGAGCATCGTCAGTGACTTCTCAAGAGCATGCACAGACTTTGGCCTTACCATCAACACAAACAAGACTGAAGTCTTACATCTACCTGCTCCTGGGAAAGCCTACTCGGATCCAAACATCACTATAAATGGACAGGATATAAACGCAGTGGACAAATTCACATATCTTGGCAGCACACTCTCCAGAAATGGAAAAATCGATAGTGAAATCGACCTGCGTATCGCCAAGGCCAGTGCATCCTATGGCAGACTGTCTACAAATGTCTGGAACAGACGTGGTATCACCACAAACACAAAGCTAGGGGTCTATAGAGCCGTCATCCTCCCCACATTGCTCTATGCCTCAGAAACATGGACAGTGTACAGTGGACATTGAAAGAGACTGGTCCACTTCCACATGACATGTCTGAGAAAAATACTAAATGTCAAACAACAAGACAAAATACCAGATACAGAAGTCCTTCGAAGAGCGTGTCTGCAAAGCTTCCACACAATCCTGATGCAATCCCAGCTGCGATGGGCAGGTCACGTCTACAGAATGGAAGACCACCGCATCCCTAGACGACTCTTGTATGGCTAACTAATCGAAGGAAAGAGCTCGCAAGGTGGTCACGGAAAGCGCCTCAGGGACACTCTCAGAGCTTCTCTGAAGGCGTTCAGCATAGACCCAGGCACCTGGGAGACAGAGGCACATGACAGAGCATCATGGCGTCGCGCTGTGAAAACTGGTGCACAGGTTGCTGAGGAAAAAAGAACAATGCTGGCAGAAGAAAAACGCCAGAAAAGTAAAGCAAGACAAACGACACTAGCTCTACCTGGAATAACCTGCCAAGTGTGAGGCCGAACATTCCGGGCTTACATAGGTCTCACCAGTCACATGAGGAGGCATAAAACCCCAGTGCAAAGCCCTCAGCCCTCTGGATTACAAAGTGGTCATCATCGAATCACGATGGACGAACTATATATATGCTAGGACAAATCTGTACAAATGCTCCTTCTTCCCTCGTGCAGTTAGAGCATGGAATGTGTTGCCTTAGCCAGCCAGGAAAACCAGTGGCTTGGTAGAATTTAAGTTGGTCAACATGCGTGAATAGATGCATAGCACTTAGGACGTAATCATCCTCTTTTTGAATTAACGTCTGTATTTTATAAGATAAGATAAGATTGCCCACCAAAATTATTTATTATACAGGAGGGAGGTTAAAAAAACACAAAAGTATTACTTTTTTTTTTACTTCAAACGAATCCTTCAAGGATTGAGGGTATAGTGTACTATTTGTAGTTTTAAATTTATTTATTTATATATTTTTTTCAACTAAAAGAAAGTGACAAAAAAATTGGTCATCACTTTATTTAATAAAATGCAAGCGGTCTAGTGTTCTTAAACTTTTTGTCTGATTACAGACATTTTATTGGGCTACTAGTCTTACTACCAAAACCTAACTAGCAGTGTAAAATGTCGATAGTTTACGAGACAGCACATGTTCTGGAAGATTTAAATGGGAACTAACGAAGCATGACCTTCAGTTGTGAGGAGAGGTATCAGAGAATGTTGGCTGTCACTTGCGCGTGAAGATCTATTTCTTGTTTTATAATCGTGTTTTTACAAAGCTTATATCAACTAATCAACTCACTCTGTTTGTCTTCCTCTCTGTCTGTCTGTGTGTCTGTCTGTCTGACCAAATGTTTTTCCCCCTTTTTTTTCCAACACCCAAACTGGATGAAGCTGAAATTTTGCGCAATTCTTTTTTTTACCTGACAACACCAGAATAAAAAAAATCCAGTTAAGTAATTATTGGTGATAAATTACTGTGTTTGTTATCTCAAACAAAGGAAAGAAATAGTACTTAACGGAAGTGGTGGTTTAAGCTGAATTAGTCTCCTGCCATCAGAGGCTTAGTAAACACAAACAAGAAATAGAAATAATAGATAACTTCCGAGTGTATAGAATGGTTTCCGCATTTGCTTGAGACGCCCAAGTTCGAATTCGAGTCGTTCTTTTTTTTTTTAAAGGTTCTTGATTTTGCGGGATCGCTAGATCTAGGTTAACTCTACGTTTCAGGGCGTAGGGCATGGGTCTGCAATGTATTGCTTTTTTTGAGTCCGCCCTTGGAGCGTAACTGAGTCAGGTCTAGGGCAGGTCGAGCTGGTAATTATATCATCCCCTAGCTAAACCCATAAAACCCACCATGACACTGGCCACGTTCTTCAAAGCTGCATACTTTATTAAGACACTGACCATTTTGTTCCAAAAACACCCCTTTTGTAACCAATTTATATGGAGAGCTGCCTGATCTGGAAACCCCTACGCAGTTCATCTTAGATATAAAACTGTTTGTTTGAACTCTCCACCTACCTAATGAAAACCAAGATAAAAATTTTTGATTAAATCCTTGACATTTAAGGATTTATAAAGAATGAATTGGTTACCTCAGTTTTCGTCAGAACAGAGGCTTTGTCTTCAGCACCTTTGGAATACACTAAGAGTTTTTCAACAGGATTCTCGTGCTTCATGCCAAAGTCTAGCCTGACAAACTGAAACATATCATGCAAGGGTTAATGAGGAGACTTCCTTTTGTTCTAACACACAGAACACTAATCGATAAATAAACAAATAAAATACTTCATGAATTTATCGGACTTAAATCTGACCTGTACTATTAGATCCTCGGGTAAATATTTGTTTCCTGCTTCAATTTCCTCAGCTATTCCCAGTATAGCATCTCGAATTTTATCCTCTTTCTAGAGTTAATATCAAAATAAAAGATTTAGAATTAGTTTCTCTTTTTAACTCAAACTGAAATGCATTTTAAATCTTCAATACAATAATTAGGAAAATGTATTATTTATGAACTTAACCGATTTAAATGCGTCTGGATCTCGAATGTTATCCTCTTTCTAGAGTTAATATGAAAAATAAAAGATTTAGAATTAGTTTCTCTTTTTAACTCAAACTGAAATGCATTTTAAATCTTCAATACAATAATTAGGAAAATGTATTGTATAAACTTAACCGATTCAAATGCGTCTGGATCCAAGGGGACACTCTCGTAGATACATTTATACAATTTTCTTGTAAAAATATCCTGAACTATTTCCTTGGCCTTCTCCATGTTTGAAGATTCTGTCTTCGAATCCATGATTTGAGATAAAACATTGTCAGTCAGTTGACTGTAAGCCTTCATGTCATCAATGCACTCAGACATCTTGAGTTGCCTACTGAGATAATCACAACAATTCTCTTATTTGTGAATTTTTTAAAAAGAATTTTTTAGAATTTTAAGTCAAATGATTGGTGAATAAACTATTTGTTTTTAAAATCAAAAGCCTGCTATTTCTTAAGCAATGCTAACTAAAACTGTGAAAGTTAAAGAAGTAAAACCAGCTAGAGCTGTATTGAGATCTACTCTAAAACGTACCCGTCTTCTCCAACAAACAGAAGGTCATCGTTTGCTTTGACCAGAACTTCTCTAATCCTAATGATTGGCACACGTACAAGTTTACGATTAAAAGATTGATATACAAATAAAAAATTAATAACATTCTTAATTAACAAAAATTGGCTTTCACATTAAGATGTTTAATATTTGGATATTGTAAACATATATAGAAGCTTAAACAAATAATAGGTAAATCTATAATACAACTACTATTTTACAAAAAAATGACGACATTTAGAAAATGTTAAAGATATTTCAAATTTTTTTTTAACATTTTAATACTTATGTAATTAGACAACAATTAATAAGTAGGAGAAAAAATTAATTACATGGACTCTATAGTCTTAGTCACTCTATGCTGGTATGCAGTCTTGTGTAGAGTGTATCTTGTATAGAACATATTGTAGAGATTGCTGATCTCCTGTAACCAAAACAAACATTTTGTTAACTCTTTCTTTCCTAACTGACGATGCCAACGTTCATTTGACCCAATTAAATTAAACAAATTTTTGGTTTTATAAACTTTAATTTGTGTTATATAAAAAGAGCATGCGTTCTTCTCTAATTATATACCTAATATAACATTTCCTGATACATACAAAAAGTTATTGAAAGGTAGTGAAACACAAATGAACAAAATGAAAAATTCCTTCGGAACGTGGATTTAAACAGCATGTCAGTACAAAGTACTCTTACTTTCTTACGGATACAGATTTGCCATTCAGCTTCTTCGTCAGTGTCTGTTCCCTTGGCTTTGATGACTCTGGCAAATTTCATGAATCGATTATGATCGAAGTTGTTCTTTATACCGAGATGGTGGCAGTCTCTAGCAAAGTAATCCCACTTGTCAACATCGATGCCGTTTCTTTTGTTAGACACAATCTGATGAGAGAAGTGACTTTTGGTTTTATACTATATTTTACCATTTCATATTCGGTGCTATTTTTTTTTGTATAACAAAGATATATGTATTGCAATACTCAATTAAAAAATGTAATATTTTACCTCATATAAATAATGCTTATGTTTTTCCCTGCCTTTAAGTTCTTTAGAATTCTGATAAAATAAAACAACAAATTTAAATAAATATTTTATTGAAACTTTGACATGAGATACATACAGTAGCAATACTAGGGTTGGTGCCACCCGGTGCGTCCAAATAACGGTGTCACCCCCACTATCATTTTCTAAAAAAAATGCAAGGTTAAAGATATCGTTCATTTTTTCCTTTTTGTTACCTATATTCATTGACTGTTGCACACGAAACTCTTAGGACAATTACAGTTATGCGACTTCTTCTTCTTCTAAAATACCAGTCCTCATCAGGATTCGAACCCTTGACCCCCCGTTTGGAATCCAAGCGCTTTACCACTTAGCCACAAAACACTTAATTAAACAAATGTATCTTTCAAAATCCTACCAGGGAGGATTGATTTATACATAAATATTTTAATCTGTTAACAAAACAAAGTGCTAAAACCAAGTGTTAAAAGTACTCATGATATGAAAATTATATCTACATACATCTAAAGGCCCAAATATTTGTTCCTTGATGAATATTATGTCAGTGTCATTCAATCCATATTTTTTCAGTGGTCCTTCATCATCCAACGTTAGTTTATTTTCTTGAATTAAATAATCCAGCATATCAATTGATGCCTGCTCGTGCTAAACAAAGAAATAAAACCACAGGAAGCAAAGTAATAATACAACGTTGTGATTAGACAAAACAAAGAAAATAAATACATTGACAAAAAGCCAACAAGTGAGTTAGTTCCAACTTTAAGACATTTATTTTACATTTTAAATAGATATAGAATTGTTATTTCTAAACATACCTTCCACTTATGGCCTGGACGAACCACTGGAATAAAAAGACCGTCAAACACATGGGAGAACGGACCATGGCCTAGACCGAGATTAGATAAAAAATATTGTATATAAATATATGATTGTCGAAACTGTATACCAATAGTAACGTTAGTGGTATAGCAGAGGAAAATCGATTCCAAAAGTTATGGAGTTATTTTTGTATTAAATTTGCATTCTACCTAAATCATGACAAAGTCCAGCTATTTCAACACACAGTATATCCTTGTCTGTAATGCCAAGGTAAGGTTGGTTCTTTTGCAGAGTCCGAGCAAACTGACCAGCGAGGTAACATACTCTAAAAGTAAGGTCATAAGTCACTTGATAAAAACAGATTGTTAAATGTGATATGACATTAACTAATTCAGATTGTTATAGTTTTCAAGTCATTTTTAATAATAATAATTAAAAAAAGGGGAAAAAAAGTTGACATTTTGTTTTTTGCAAGATCCAGTTACAATGAATGGACATCCCAAAGTAAAAGAAGAGAGAGCAATATGAATAAATGTTAGAGAGATACAATGAAATTTAAAGAAAGTCCAACGAAAATAAAAATAGCAAGATTCCGATAGATTTTTAAATAATAGATAGGTAGATAGTCCTTATTGACAAAATAAATAAAAAATATAAATGAAACTATATATAAAATACCACAAAACCCAACTAAATCAGAATTACTATCTGCTCAAATAAAACAAGGAGGCGCGGTGGCTAAGCGTTAAAGGGCTTACTGTTCGAACCGAACCTGTCATTAGTTGGAAAAAAAGTAAAGGCGGTTGGTCGTTGTGCTGGCTACATGATACTCTCGTTAACCACGAGCCACAGACACAGATAAACTTTACATCCACGAGGCGCAGACACAGATAAACTTTACATCATTGGCCCTATAGATCGCAAGGTCTGAAGGAAGAACCTTACTTTTTACAGTTAGAAGTAAATCAAGAAAAATATATGAAATACTTTAAAAAAAAAAAGAATTCCTTCTTTATATATTTTAGTGAAACAATTTTTTTTGCTCTTAATGGCTAATTAATGATATTTAAATTTCTCCACCTCCACCCCCCTCCCAATACCCCCCCCCCCCTCAGTGTAGTGAATATATAAATCATATAGACTTTATAGGACTAGCATGATAATTTTTTTTCAGAGAGGGGGTAGGTTGAGGGGGGATTTTTTCCTTTTCACACACGCACTCACTCACACACACGCACTCACTCACACGCCTGCACTCACTCACACGTACGCACTCACTCACTCACACGCACGCAATCACTCATACGCACGCACTAAAACGCACGCGCACACATCTTTTGTACACGCGCAAAGGCTCTTCCCGGAGTAAGTGGAAGTAAAGTAGACACTCCTTCTCTTTCCAGCAAAAGGTGTTTCGGGGAGCGCTGTACATGAAAAGAGTTCTAGACACTGTAGCTATTCTGAATTAGATCAAAGATGGCTTACAAAAGGATTGCAATCTACTGACAATATCTAATTTTACAAAAAAATTTTTTAAAAAAAATCTGACATTCGATTTTAAGTCAACAGACATTTGAAAGTTGTCTAAACTGGAAACCCAAAAAGTGACTATTTGAGAATGAGACAGATACTGCAGAAACAAAAATAGGTCGATTTGTATAAGCATAGAACAAGATAATGAAAGAACTGACTCACCCCAGAGAGTGCTCAAATCTGTTGTGGGCTGCTCCTGGATATACGTGATAACACATGCCCAACTGTTTGATATTTCGAAGCCTCTGGAACTGAGGGGTGTCCATGATTGCCAAGCATGCTGGGTGAAGCTCTATATGTCCGTGTATTGGATCGTTCACAATCTTCAAGTGATGAGATTTAACATTCATTGAAATTTCATTTGGTAATTAAGATTTATTTTTATTTTAAAGATAATCCATACGCATATATCAATATCAAAGGACAGTATTTAGGAATTACTTATCTTATCCTGTATGTTACCAATGCTAATTCGAAATATAAGATAATCATGTCCTACGCATTTAATGTGTCAGTCTAGTCATTCATGTTAAACTCTGATAAATCGTTGGTTTTCCTGGCTGATTCAGGTAATTCATTCCAATCTCAAATGGCACAAGGGATAAAGGAGCACTTGTACGAAATTGCCCTAGCATATGGTATAGGAAATGTGCCGCTATTTTTGTGTCTTTCTGAGTATTTTATTAAGTTTAGTTTTTCTATTTGTAAATTATGGTTTAGTGTTTTATGTATTATATCTAATTTTCTTTTTGTTCTTGAATCCTCAAGTTTCTCTAGATGTAGTGATTTACTAAGAATGTTTCTCTAATAAAATGTGAATATTTGTTTGTTGTAGATCTCACTGCTTAATTTTGCGTTTGTTCCAGTTTCTTTATTTTAAGTGGCCCCCGAAAAGAGGAAAAGACGCTATTAATTTTGTGTGGAATGTCTGACCGTCCGTCCCGTTTAAATCTCGTAAACTAAAAAAGATAGTGAAAATCAGACATCATAATATTTTAGACTATTCAAAGTTCTGATGCAACAGGTACTTTTTTCTTTTCTAAGAGCGAAAATTCTAATTTTTAAAATCACTTAGGCAAGCAGGTTTTAAAAAAAAAAATACACCACTTTTACAACTATTCACTATTAATAGTAACTAATACTGGAGGCTTTTTAGTAGGGGAAAACACAACCTGCCATATCTTTAACACATTAATGCAAATGGTTTTAGATTTTTTTGTCAAAAATATATATTTTTTTTACATTTGTATTGCTAAGTTATTTAAGTTCTGTCATACTAACTACTACTACACACACACATATTTACTTATATTTTTAAAGAGAAAAAATCTATTTAGTATGCATATAAGTCTGGAATAATTTAAAATAATTAATAAGTTGTTTTTTCATATTATCGCGTGAACTGCAGTGCTGCACTACATCCATTGAACACATAACTAAAGAATTTTTTATTTTTTTTTACGGAATTGTTTTTTTCCTTAAGGATTTGAATAAGAGATTGATTCTTTACAAAACAATTAAAACAATTACAAATTCATTAAAAGACATCAGTTAGGCCAGGTTCACATCTAACTTAACATTCGCTTTCACCTATTCTTTGGTGGGTTGGACCGCTGGGGCACCACACAAGATCTGTCAACCTTCTTTCTCCATTCTTCTCTATCATTTGTCTTTGATAGAATTTAATTCTGATGTTCTTTCTGAAAATATTGAAACCTGTCTTTTTACTTGCCTGGGTGGGTCACTTCGAGGGCCGATTTTGAGTTTGTGTTTCACACAAACTGTCTTTGTCACCTTGTTTTATTTGGTTACGTTGTGGGATCCAAAACAGATTATTCATTTTCTAATATTGAACGAACTTAAGGTTAAATAGTATTTTAGATTTTTGTACCTGTTTGATTTGTTAAAGATATCTTTTAATAAACCCTAATACTTTGTTTGATTTTTTAAATGGTCATCAATATGAAGATTACATCGTTTTGATAATTTTCTGTCTATTATTACACCTATATATTTTAAGTTTTTAGTCTGTGTTGCTGGTTTACAATGAATAAAATATGCATATACGAAAAAGAATACTCGGTTACTTCATCTCCTGTCACTACCCGCCCTAAATAAAGGAATATTTAAAACAACAACAACAATTCTTGAAAGTTCAACAACGCTTCTGACTAAAACCTATGTACCTTAGAAGCCTGCTTTACGTCAGTATCGTAGACACCTAATTTCTTAAGAGATTTGATAATTTCTAAACAGTCGTCATCATTCCTGTAAGAGAAAATCAAAACGAATTTAGTTGATATATAAAAAAAAAAGTAACCGGAGATGCAGATCTTGCACTGAACAGGATTTCTTAATTAAACTTCACTAAAGACCATCACACAGATATAGTTTTTTTTTTACATTATACCAGTGTTTTTTTTTAAACTACTTTTGAAGAAGCAGATCTTGCACTGAACAGATTTTCGTCCCGCGAAACACCATCGAGCGAAGCCTGAATTACCAAAACAGCGTTTGATAGCTTCTATCCCGAATCACTCTAAACAACAAAAAAAAAAAAAAAAACTTTGAGCTTCAAAAATTCTTTCTCCTGGCATCTACGGTTTTTTTTTCATGGTAGGAAGATTACAAGTCAAATAGAGTTAAATTTAGACATGTTGGGACACGTTGATACTGAACCGCGGGAGACATTCGAGGCAGTAAGAGCATGCATGTTTGTAATGATCGTGGTATTGAGCAAGTCGACTTGTAAGCGGACCTGTTCAGTTTACGCAATAGACGTCAATAGACGTCACTGTTCTTTACTTAAGAAACATTCGTCCGTTCTGACGTTAGAATGTGAAATGTCTTCTTCAAACGAACCTTTTGAAACGATTTCGTTGCTAAATTATTCCACACACATAAAAAAATAATAAAAGATAAATATTATACTTAAAAGATGAAAGAACGTCACTTAATTAAAATTAATACATATTGGTAAGAATGACGTTTTTACTTGATTAACGGCCTAATCAAATATGGATTACCTGAAACGCACCCCCCCCCCCCAAAACAATAAAAAAACGTTTTCTTTTCCTAAGAAAACATTTGCCCTCTCCCCTTTTTTAAAACAAGCAACATTTGATATAATATTGAAAGAACTACTAAACGTGCATTCAAATGTTTGTGTATCTAAATCTAGCTACCGTCACTTAACTTATTTGTGAAAAGTTGTCTGCAAAACTGCATTCAAATGCTCGGTGCACCCCGCACCCCCCTATTCACGTTACTGCTCTATATTCATCTTCTTACAAATGCCGTTGTCATCGAGATCTTATCTCACACGGGTGGATAAAAAAATTAAATATTTTAGGAAAAAAAAACATAATAAAATACCTTGTTCCATTTTTCATGAGGGATTCTATTGTCAGTAGCTGCAAGTCTTTTTTGCTAAGTCTCCCTTCTGAAAATATATTTTATACATTCACAACATCTTGATTTTTTGTTATTTCTAAGTAAACTAGTTCTGGACCCTGTCATTATGCCTGTCTATGTTTATCTTAAATCTGCTCAATTATATTTTACATGTTCAACTTACCTTGCTCATCTATGAAGTCTGGATGTAACCCGACAGAGATAAGTTTTTCTTTCGAAAATACTTCCATTATCAGAATAAAAGCCAATTGACACTATTTTTGTAGACAAGTTTCGTTTTAAATCATTGGTAAAACAACGTAGATAGGCAGCCAAAATATTTAGGCCATGGCACTCATAGTTACATATTATGTAATGTTATATCATATCATACGACATCCTAAAATATCATAAGCTTGATTAAGTAACTTTTACCCGGAATCATATATTACTAAGCCTTAGAGTCATTCAAGAGATCTACAATAATCAATACTGTCTTTAAAATCAATAAATCGATTTTGACTGAGACATCGAAACATTCTGTATATAGAATGTAGGCTGCATATAATAGTAGTGCCGTTACCAAGTCCTGGCATGTAAATATTTACACAGGGAACTAATAATAAGATCCAGTAGTGATTACTGCACTGCCTCAATGGTGCTGGTGTTAGGGTACCAGGATTTATCATTATGTACTTTCTGTTTCAACAACGTATTAAATGTCAACTGTATCGTAATTCAGAATTTGTTGAACAACAAGCTCGTTGGTTGCCTGGTCGTGCGGTTTGCGCGTGGGACTGTCGTTTGAATTTATCGATGGTCCCGTGTTCAAACCCTGCCCGCTCCCGTCCCCGGCATCCTGCGGGAGGTTTGGACTAGGAAGTAAACTATCTTCAACTCTGAAGCAACATCCGAAACATGTAAAATATTGTCTACATCCTCTGTCACAAACATTGTCTACATCCTCTGTCACAAACATTGTCTACATCCTCTGTCACAAACATTGTCTACAACCTCTGTCACAAACATTGTCTACATCCTCTGTCACAAACATTGTCTACATCCTCTGTCACAAACATTGTCTACATCCTCTGTCACAAACATTGTCTACATCCTCTGTCACAAACATTGTCTACATCCTCTGTCACAAACATTGTCTACATCCTCTGTCACAAACATTGTCTACATCCTCTGTCACAAACATTGTCTACATCCTCTGTCACAAACATTGTCTACATCCTCTGTCACAAACATTGTCTACATCCTCTGTCACAAACATTGTCTACATCCTTCTGTCACAAACATTGTCTACATCCTTCTGTCACAAACATTGTCTACATCCTCTGTCACAAACATTGTCTACATCCTCTGTCACAAACATTGTCTACATCCTCTGTCACAAACATTGTCTACATCCTCTGTCACAAACATTGTCTACATCCTCTGTCACAAACATTGTCTACATCCTCTGTCACAAACATTGTCTACATCCTCTGTCACAAACATTGTCTACATCCTCTGTCACAAACATTGTCTACATCCTCTGTCACAAACATTGTCTACATCCTCTGTCACAAACATTGTCTACATCCTTCTGTCACAAACATTGTCTACATCCTCTGTCACAAACATTGTCTACATCCTCTGTCACAAACATTGTCTACATCCTCTGTCACAAACATTGTCTACATCCTCTGTCACAAACATTGTCTACATCCTCTGTCACAAACATTGTCTACATCCTCTGTCACAAACATTGTCTACATCCTCTGTCACAAACATTGTCTACATCCTCTGTACAAACATTGTCTACATCCTTCTGTCACAAACATTGTCTACATCCTCTGTCACAAACATTGTCTACATCCTCTGTGACAAACATTGTCTACATCCTTCTGTCACAAACATTGTCTACATCCTTCTGTCACAAACATTGTCTACATCCTTCTGTCACAAACAGATTCCAATTGAAACGAAAACAAAAACAAAAGCAACCTTTGATCAAGAAATTGTTACCTATAGATTTCTCATGAAGCAATTTTACTTATAGGTCTTCATAAAATTCAAACTACTGCAACAAAACTAGTGAAACGAAAGGAAGCGCTTGCAACATGTACAGTAATCACTATCACCAAGATAAACTGAACCCTATTTGTTCTAAACTACTAATTATCAAAGTACCACTTCATATACTATACTTGATAGCATAGGGCCAGTTACAGTGGGACTACAGTTTGTTAAGACATTTCTAGCGATACAGCTGTAAGACGTTGTACATTTAGTTAAACATTCATATAAGTTTATTATGACCTACACATGTTTTATAGTCTCTCCTCTCTCTACCTATCTATATCCATCCATCCATCCAAACATACATCCAATCTATCAATCTATCAATCTATCAATCTATCTATCTATCTATCTATCTATCTATCTATCTATCCAACCTATCTTATTTATCTATTCTATTCTATTCTATTAGATATTGTTCTAAATTAATTTTTGATATTCTAAAATTAGTCGTTTACAAAGGTAAAGGCTTGTGACAATGGTGAAATACTTTATGGGAGAAACAACACATTTATTGCAATATACATTATTTAACAAAAGAAAACACTGTCATAATGACATATCCTTGAGTGGGATGTATGTGTGCTAGCACAAGTGTAAGAATATAAATATTTACAGGTGTGTGTTACATCAGTGAAGTAAGTAATCACTAAATTTAGAAACACTTTTTGGAAATGAGAATTAAAACTCAATGGTATTTTCTGTATACCAATAATACTTACTAGACAATAATATATCCCACTCTATTTATCTAAAGGACATTTTTCTATTCATGTGAGGATTTGTGTTTTGTTAAAGTTCCAGATTCAAATCCTGTCTATGTTGGAGAATAAACATTACGCATATATATAAATGTTAAACGTATGCGTGATGAAATAAAAATTATATTTGTTTCCTAGCTATTTTAGCGAAAACACAAACACTATACAAATCTATTTTTTGGTCTGTTTTTCTGTTTGTTTCCCTATTTAAGGTTCCATCTATCAATCTAGGTGTCTATTTCAGTTTATATATATATATAAATATATTTATTGGCCTCCTTCAGTCGTAGAACGACTATGGTTCATCTCGCACACTTCCTCTTGTGACTGTGGAGCCCTATTTTGGAGAGACACTCCCGTCCACAAATATCGCAGGTTAAGGTGGCTTTTGCTTCGATAGTAGAGGAGCAGGCCTTTTTTCGCATTGTCCGTTTTTCTTCCAGGGCTGAGGCCCATATTCTTTCGCTATCCATAGCTTTCTTGGTCACTGTCTCTCTCCATCTGATGCGGTCTAGAGCTATGTCTTCCCAATGGTCAGTATTGATGTTCACTGATTTGAAGTCCCGTTTTATTACATCTATGTAACTGAGGTGGGGGCGACCAGTTTTTCTTGAGCAAGTCGCGAGTTGTCCATAGAGGATGACTTTCGGGATGCGTTTGTCCTCCATCCGGCGAACATGTCCAAGCCAGCGCAAGCGGCGTTGTCTGAGGGCTGTAAAGATGATGCTGGGAATACCTGTTTGTGCAAGGATCTCAGTATTGCACACTTTTTCTTTCCAAATGATTTTCAAGATCCTATGGAGACATCGCAAATGGAATGAGTTAAGTTTTCTCTCTTGCTCTGCGTAGGTGGTCCATGATTCACTGCCATACAGCAGTGTACTCATAATGCATGCCTTGTAGACTTCCCTTTTTTCACTGTAGTGAGCTTCTGGTTTTCCCAAACTCTTGACCTGAGTCTAGCGAAGGTCGAGGCAGCCTTCCCTATGCGTTTTTTTTTATCTCCTCTTCTAGAGACAGGTCATCTTTAATTGTGCATCCCAGATAGCAGAATTCATTTGCGGCATCCAGCTTGTTATCGTCTATGAGGATGGAGGGTGGTGCTGTAGCAGGTGGTCCCATAACATTGGTTTTCTTTGTACTAATAGTTAAACCATACTCCTTACAGGCCTGAGAGAAGCGGGACATTAGTAACTAAAGTTCCACTTGTGAGTGTGCCACCACCGCTGCATCGTCTGCGAAGACCATATCTCTTATGAGGGTTGTTCTGGTTTTAGTTTCGGCCCTCAGTCTATAAACATTTAGATGTTAGCCGTCGAATCTTGAGTGAAGATATATGCCTTCCGGGGATTTGTCAAACGCGTGGTGGATTAGCATTGAGAAGAGTATTCCAAAGAGGGTTGGGGCCAGGCCACATCCTTGTTTGACTCCGCTGTTTATACTGAAACTGTACTGTACCCATCATATTTTGGTGGAAAGAGACAATAATGTTTAGCAGCTTGGGTGGACAGCCTATCAGCTGTAAGATTTTAAAGAGGCCTTCTCTGCTGACTAGATCAAAGGCCTATGTCAGGTCAATGAATGCAATGTACAAAGGCATTCTTTGCTCTCTGCACTTTTCCTGAAGCCACCCTGGTTCCACAAGGTTGTTAACGCTGGAAGTGGTAATGGTCTTAAGCCCATCATTACCTATAAAATGCTTCCAATGGCATGCGTCTCAAACAGCCTCTGACAACCAGTCCAACTCCTGGCCTTCATCAATGGTTCAGATACTGAGCCTGGCGGAACCGTTACCACAGACAGGAGAAGGGGCAAAGGCGAGTAACTTGCGCCTAAACCAGTAAGCTTCGGGCAGGAGGGGCTCGTAAGCCTTGGTTGGCTACCCATCTAGGAGAAGGAAAACTCTGAATCCAAACCTCCGCTGCCTTGCGGCTATACCCAAACGCGGGAAAGGCTTCGGGAGACAACCCTGAGGAAAAATCAGGAGCTGGTGACCCTTAGGCAGATTGTGGCACACCGTGCTACAGCCTGGCAGAGGCAGTATATATATATATACTAACATTAGTTTTTCTGAAGAGCTCGCTAGAAAAATTCAAGAATGCTATTGACGGTTTTTTTTTTTAGCTACGTGTTTTTTGTAGCGCTTGCCTGACCCCGATAATAAATTTTATTAGTTTATATCGGCTTTACGATCTCATACCCAGGGCCGGCTTTAGGCATAGGCAAACATGGCAGTCGCCGAGGGCCTCCAATTGGTGGGACTTCGCACAGGAGTAAAAAAAAATTAAAAAGTTTCGAAACTTTTATCAGATTTCAAACTTAGTAGAGCCCCATGACTCTATGTTTACTAGTCTAACTCTGTCTCTATTGCGATATATGAATTTCTGTTATTTGTCGATTTAGATATAGAGGGACAGGTTTTTGATAAATTGCGTAATTTTATTTTTCACTGTTTTTTATTTTTTTTTATTTCATTAGGGGCCACCTAATTCACTTCGCCTAGGACCTCCAATTACCTAAGACCAACTCTGTCATATCACTGGTACACACTCCATAATTTTCTTTCATATCACTGGTACACACTCCATAATTTTCTTTAAAAATATACTTCAGTATAAGCAGTTGGGAGTATGAACTTTTAAGATTTAAAGCATGTGAATAAAAGCCTTCACTTCACAATGTCAGTATTTTGATGGATCAGATTTCGTGTTTCAGCCTTCCTTATTCTCCAGACACTTTTGACTTTAGCTGAGTTTATGTACAATACAAAACCACATTCAGGATTCGATTTGCTTTTGTAGAATAACTAACATTCCCGAAATTTAATGTGTTGATAAAAAAGTCAAGACATTTTTCTAATGAGCAGTCCTGGTAAAGACCTAATTCTTACACTATGTTGCCTGGTCGTGCGGTTTGTGCGCTGGACTGCCGTTTAGGTTTTCCCGGTTTCAAACCCTGCCCGCTCCCATCTCCCGTCTTCCTGCGGGAGGTTTGGACTAGGAAGTAAACTATCTTCAACTCTGAAGGAACATCCGAAAAATGTAAAAGCATTTTACGAACATTTTTGTTGTTGTGTGATCTCAATAAAATGCTATTTTAAGTATGTCAACTGTTCGTTTTATATATAAAAAAAAACATTTTTGCATATTTTAAATGGTGGTAAATTTGTCCACATGATATTGATACTGCCTCACGTATGTTGTTGTTGGCCTCTTTATTTCTGGTGTGTTGCAGATTTAGCTACTTTTAATTTAGTTGGCCTTCTGTACGAATGTAATGGACCTCATTCACCAATCGTAAACAAACAATATTTAGTGACCTGATAATATTTCTAGAAGAACGAAAAAACTGTCACGTGATAGCCATTATGTATTAAAATTAGATCGTAATTTGTATAGAAGAGACAGAGAATCACGTGGCTAAGTGTTGTTTGTTTACGATTGGTGAATGAGGTTTATTGAATACTAATGCAACAATCGCGAAGCATCCAATAAATGATTTATATAAATGTTTGGCTGGAGTTACGCATGGACGATCACGTGTCAGGGGTCAGGGGTCAGCAGCTGTAAAGTTTGTAATAGTACAGCGGAAATAAATCTCTAAAAGTTAAAGAGTTCTAAATCTAATAGACCTCATGCACCAATCGTAAATAAACACATTTAACCACGTCATAATATTGATAAAACAATGAAAACTTTTTACGTATCACGTGACAGCCTTTATGGATTACATAATTTGTATAGAAGATATATAGAATCACATGGCTAAATGTTATTTGTTTACGATTGGTGAATGAGGTCCATTGATATGTTGTATGACTTATAACTAACAGTTTCTTGTCGGGCATAGAACAGTTAAGATGTCACAATCTAGTCTAACAGAAAGGTTTGAAATGCACCAGTGCTTCCACTAGTGCTAGAAATAAAATAAACTGGGCTTCGTTTCTTAACGTAACTTCCAGGTTTTAGCTTGATCTAGTTGATCTGTCGATCTTGTTTAGTAGGACACCAGGTCACAGAGCTATTTATACATTCTATTCATACATAGCTTTCAAATATACGTCTCAAGGATTATTCTCTATGTAGGGGTATTAAATATCAAACTTAAGAGGTTAGAAGTAGGGTAAAGTTTGTCAATGTTTAGTGCTCATTGGTCTATAGTTTTTTTTATTGTAACTCTTACTGATGATTATAACGAGAATGCCCGGATTTGCATCTTTGGAAGAATGTGCGGCCTCCTAGGGTTTCATTCTTACAAAGGGGGGGGGGTAAAAATGTAAGATTTTAACCAAATCTGTCTATTAAAATTTAAGAATAAGGAAAATGAAATAAAATTGACAAGTAATATATTTCTCTCTTCACAAATATGACATGCTTTTAAATTTATTAAGTGTGTTTATCCTGGTCAGCGCTTCCACTTATTCAAATACGGCACTAGTATTAGTTTTTTTTTAATTTTAGGGATTAAATATGGAATTATTAAAAAAAAAACAAAAAAAACAAAGAGATAAAGTTATTTTTATTTCTTTAAACTATTTCAAAACATTCATTCAAACAATACAAAAAATTAAAATTTCCTAATCATTTTAATCAATAACCTAAGCATAAAAAGATTGAAACCATAAAGTAAGTTTAATGATTGCCACAATATTGCAAGAACAAGAAAAATAAAAAAAAGAACAATGCACCCATCAAATGACAATACAATTTATACAATTTATACAATAACTAATAAATGTTAGATGGTGGTATTGTAAAAAAGAGTTGAGCCATAATTAAAAGAAAATCTCAAGTAAGTGTTAGACAGCTAATATCTGGTGAAACTATGGTCTCTGTCCACCACCAGCATGTAAAGTTTGGTTGCGGCTGCATGGCGCTCAAGTCACCGAATTGGACTACCAGGGCCATCAGGCGTCACCTAGCTAACGCCGTGTAACGTTTCGGAGCACTGTGAGACATGTAGAGCTCACTGGTCATCCACTGCACCCCAAACCATCTCCAGTTGTCTGGACTCTGTTCTGCCAGTGGATCCAGCTATGAAGGGGTGAGAGAGTGAGGCTGATGCAGCACGAATCTCCCTCACTTTAATAGATTTTCATCGCGCAAGCCACATTCTCAAGTTCATGAATCAAAAAGCCCTGTGGCGATAGGCAAGTGGCGAAGTGGCAGGTGTGGATACACTAGCAGCTATTGCTAAAAACATACACAGACCATGTGCCGCTGGCCAGTTACTGGGACAGCACTGTGTCACAGTCTCGGTTGACTTTGCCTGTTATATGTTCACCTCAGGTTAAGAGGGTGAAAAGACACGTGAAACTCCTGATATATAAACAGGAAGTAAGGATGACTAAATTGACTTTTAGTTCAGTCAGTAATATCTTCGGGTCCGGTGCGGACAGTAGTGACTTAGAGAGCCGAGTAGTAACTTTGAGTTAAGTAGTCTTTTGAGACAGTACACCTATTTTGATAGTTTTTCTTTGTAATTAGAGAGTCATTAGTAATTATGAAGTTTATTGTTACCCGTTTTGATGCGTATGTGATTTAATAAGATTTAGTATATTGGATATGGTGCAGTGTACTATTAGGCGGATGCGACTGTATTCTATGTATTGGATCATTTTTGTAACTATCAAGAAGTGTGCAACATATTGTTTTATTAAATAAATGTTATATCTTGTCTGCCAAAATTGGACTCATTCAATCTATACCATATGTGTTGGTTACGTGTCAAGTGTGACTCCAGGAAGCACAAACCCAGCATTCCACGACATTCGCATTCTACAACATTACACCATTTAACCTTTTACACACTGGAACTCGGCAGCCGTCTGAGCGTCTAAGCAGCCCTTTTTAGGAATGCACTTATTACCTCCTAAGCATGAGGAAGGGACTAGAAAAGGTGCCCTAAACATTGCCTGTCCTACATGACCCTGGCCAGTCTCCTGCAACTAATGCGGGAAAAACAAATAATCGCATAAATATAATTACAGAATCTGATAATGTGTATTTTCTAGCAGCTGAAGTTGTCACGGGTTCGATACCCGAGTTGAACCAAACTTTTTTTTTTACAGAATTTTTAAAAAATCATTTTATTATATTCGAAGTTTAATAAATCTAATGCTTCTTTCAAAAATGAAATTATGTTGTGCTATAAACGAAGGGCCTTACAAAATATGATTTTGCTGAGTCAAAGGTGCACAAAAATTGAAGTATATCTAGGTATTTGAGTATAGATTCTTATTCTCCATGTGTGCAATTTTTTACCATTACTATTTTAAATCAGTGACAATACCAAATAAGACACAGTTAAATGTAATGAAATTGTAAAATTAGACTTTATGTGTCCGTAAAGATACAAGATACTGAACTATAATGCCAGAAAAATCAAATAAATAATTAAAAAAAGAAACATATAAATATAAATAAATATTTTACACAGAAGGTGTAAGTGACTTCAAGGACTTTTAGGACTTTTAGGATACCTAAAGAAATATTTTTGAATTATAAAATGCATAAATTATTTCCAGTCATTTAGTAATAGTCTTTATTTAAACAAATAATTATATAACAAATAATAATTGCATTCTATAAAAAGAGATTGTGCGAAATGTATATTAAGAAAAAATAGCTGTAATATAATATTATGGAGATCGCCCCCGCCCCCCCCCCCCCCAAAAAAAAAAAAGAGAAGGGGGCGGATGAATTTTAGTAAAGAAATCACACAATTTGTATACAAATTTAGTAGTTAATCACAGCTTGTTAACAGAATCAATTTAACATCTATATGATTAAAAGTTGTTATTGATATTTTAACCGATCTTTATATTATGTCATCCTATTTTTATAGAGAAATCAATTTTGTGAACAAAATAAGTTGAATTACTATGTCATTTTTATATATGTCGCTACCCTTCTGGTATCTTGGCGGTTTCGGTGAGGTGTTGTGGGGGTGATTACTTCTACTGCCTCCCCACTCTAGTCCTCTGAGTGGGGGGGGGGGTCCAATTTTTACGGAGAAATTATAGTTTGTGAACAAAATTAGTTGAATTTCTAATATAATATAAGCTACATTTTGATATATGAAACCATTGTATATTATGTCGCACTCACGCTCTAATCTCAAATTTTATCATTAGTAAATTTAAATAAAAAATGTTTTTACCAAGTGGGAAGGGCGATACATGCAATCGCCCTCCGCCCATCGGACAAACCAATACTTTTTTTCTTTTTGTATTTTAGTTTAGAAATTACAAAATAAATAAAACTGTCACTAATATAATTTATATATGCTATAAATTAAATTCTTATACCGAGTCGCCCCACCCCTATTCTTTAATGTCAAATGCTATCATTAGCAGAAATAATAAGAAAAGAGCGAGGATTAATCGTTTTCACTCTACCGCCCTCTCACCTTTCCAGACAAAAACATAACGTTTTAAAACAGAATAGTCAAATATGGCGACAGAGTTTATGTAATTGCACACGAATTTATGTTTATTATTTTAAGAAAGACTTTATTTTGGAAAATGTATAATTCATACGAAATTTTTAGTATAACAGTAACAATAATTGGTATAAAATATTAGTAATCGCATAGATTTATTATTGGTAGTATGGTAGTCTAGATCTATTACAAACTTTATTACATGACTGATCTAGACTAATTGATACAATTACCCTTAATATAAGTTTTTTAAAAAAGTATTTTAAAAATGTTTTTCTTGTTCAATGTGAAATAAACAAAAATTAAATTTGGCTTGAGGTCTATATCTTGAACATACATCAGCTGCTAATCCGACAGGCGACATGCATACACACATATATATAATATATATATTTATCGGGGTGGGGGGGGGAAGGGGGGTAAAAATTCACATTTTTAAAAATCTATCATTTCTATTATTTATTGGTATTCGATATCAAAGTAATCACTCGTACAGTCATCAGTTTCGTAAGGGGGAATTTTCTTTAAAAACTTTTTTTATGTTAATTTTTTTTTTAAAATTCTTTTTTTGTTTTAAACCGATGAAAATTTGCAAGCTGCTAAGAGGAATGGTAATAAAAAAAAACCTCAGAATGAACAGAAACATAAATATATGTCATAGCAGTCTATTAGGAATTGTGCAAGTTAAAGCGCTCACACACGCTCACGCTATTCTTGTTAGAAACACACAACTTATACATATGGAATAGGTCTAGTAGATTTATCTAGTTGGAATGGTTTAGCTCAGTGATTCCCCCCTTAAAAAAAGGTATCTTTACCTACGTTTATACCCCCAATTTTTCTCTCTGATTGATTGGCATCATGATCTTTAACATTTGTGGGTTTATTAAATGGGACTCTAAATGTAGAATCTAGCAGGAAAAGAGAACACTTTCTTGTTGAACATGATAAGTCAACATATTATTTTAGAAAGAAAGTGTGACTGTTTACTAAAACAACAACATATAAACGGCATTAAAAAATAAATATGGCGGCATTCTTGATTTGAGTCGTAAGTAAAAGATTGTGAAGCTAAGCCTAGATATTGGAGGGTCCATGGAAATATTTACCAAAAAGAGACCAAAAAATGACTCGGTGTTGCTCACATTTAAGTAGAATAATGAGGTTAGTGTATGAGGTGTAAAAATAATAACCTATTATCAAATCCACAGGTTTCTACCAAAATAGTTTCAGAACAATTTCATTTCATTTAACTTTTCGGTCATGTGGCCCGCGAGATGAGTGTTGGAAATTATAATGACCAGCGGTTCGAATTAGGTTGGGCACCACTGGTCTAGCTAATCTACTAAAATGATCTATTGGATCTATTTGCTTAGTTCTGTTCTGTTTTGAAAACATTTTTACTAGCTTCTCTAATCACGTCCTGCATTTCTTCGCAGCATTCATCTCCCTTTGAGCACGTAGCATAGACTTTAACTCTCAGTTCATTGTAGATCATGCCCTTTAAAAGTCTACTGGTCTGAAATCAAAACAGTAATAATGTTAGGGTTTATACTGTATAGCAGCGGTTCTCAACCTTTTGAGATTCAAGGACCACTTAAAAATGTGTGTCTCAGCCACGGACCACTACTAAAAATTTTGCTACTGGCGCACTAGAAATTTATATAGTTTTATAAAAAAAATATACAAAGTTGATATTTAAAATCATTTATTATATATTTTAATAAATGTTTCAACCTTTTCATCATTTTGTAATGAACAAATATCAGTCTTACTGCTAACAATAGTTCGGATTAGAACCAATACTACATTTAATTTTAGTGCGAGCCTTGAGCTTGCAAATTTGAGCACAGCTTGTCCAAACGAGGTGTAATGCTTGAAAGACTCAGTCGGAGTTCATCTTCGACTTCAAGCCGTGAACGATATTTTGTTTTTTAATTGTAACCAGTGCAGAAAATCCACATTAACAAAGATATGATGTTGCAAAGGGTAAAATTATTTTGAAAGCTTTCTGAGACAGTTCTGGATACTCATGCGAAGCTTGTGTCCAAAACTTCATCAAGCTCACTCTCGGATGCATCATCTTCAACGTAGTATCACTGGTCAGTTCAATGAATTGGTTTAATTCCGATGGTGGTAAATTTAATGAATCAATGTGTGCAAGAAACGGACTGGAAACCCACGAAAAACTCTCAACGTTCAAATCACCAAAGTAGAAGTTAAATTGATCCAGCAATGATTGAACATGTTCAGAAATCAATTTCACCAACTCGGGCTTGTTGATTTCAGCATTTTCTGGTTTCTCGGTGAATTCATGCAATTGATCAAACATTTCAAAGTTACCCTGAAATAATCTTGTCTTCCACAGAGCAAGTTTTTTCGTAAAAGCAGACACTTTATCACTGAGGGTAATTAAGTTTGTGTGCTTCCCTTGCAGAGATGAATTGAGTTTATTCAGCTGTTCAAAAATGTCGGCCAAGTAAGCCAGAACAGCAACCCATGAATTTTCATTCAAATGAACAACAAGCTGTGAATGTTTACTAACAAGAAACTCTCGCACAGCATCACGTAATTCAAACATTCTGTTAAACACTTTTCCCCTTGATAACCAGCGAACTTCAGAGTGCATCAGTAACTGCTCATGATCAAAATCCATATTCGAACATAATGAAGCAAAGAGACGAGAATTCAATGGATGAGCCTTGATGAAATTAACAATTTTTATGGCCTGATCAAAAATAGATTTCAAGTCCGCGTTCATTCTAAATTCTTTTACTCGCAAGACTTTCCCCATGAATCATACAGTGCGTAAATGTGGCAGTTGGCACATTAGAACGCACACGTTCCCACAAGCCCGTTCGTTTTCCAGTCATTGCTGCAGCACCATCCGTGCACACTCCGATACACCCACCAGGACCATTCGATGCCATTGGCTGCCATAAAATTATCAAGGATAGCAAAAAGTTCTGCACTTGTTGTGTGACCTGGACAAGCTTTACAAAACAAAAAATCTTCTTCAACTTCATCCATCCAGATATATCTGACATAAGCCATTAATTGTGCCTGGCCGGAAACATCCGTTGATTCGTCCAATTGAATAGCAAATTGTTTAGAATCTCGCAGCCTTGAAATCAACTGTTCTTCAACGTCAGCTGCCGCCAAAGCTATACGTCGTTGAATTGTGTCGTTTGAAAGTGGAATTGTTTTCGGTTTACTTGCCAAGGCATCACCAAACATCTCTCGACACATATCTATAGCAGCAGGCATTATCAAAGTTTCTGCAATTGTGTGAGGCTTTTTGGCCTGTGCAACTCGGATAGCCACTAAAAATGATGCTCTTAAAGCCTTCTCATTGACTTTAGTTGCTTGGAGTATGCAAGACTTCTGAATACCAAGTGAATGTTTCTTGCGCATAAAATATTCTAATGGTTTCTCCGAGCAGTCAGTATGATTCGTTTTAAGATGTCTTAGGAGTTTCGCAGGTTTCATCGCTTCATTTGCAAGAATTTGTGAACATATTACACACTGTGGTCTGGGTTGATTATTTACTAAGACGCATATAAACCCAAAGCGCAAATACTTTTTATCATACCGTCGTATGGGAGTTCGTGTTTTTTTCTCCGGAACTGCATTTGATTCACACTCAGGTTGTGACGATGAGTCAGAGAAATCATCATCGTTGTCCTTATGTTCGGTTGCTTTCTTTATTAAAAATTTATCCATGTGTTCAATCAATTTAATTATTTTGATTAGTTTTCAAATAAAAAAGCGTATTTTTGAATGTCAATATAAACGGGAAGACGCCAGGGCCCATCTGATTTCTGGTGTAACTAAAACTTAGAGTAAACATAAAATCGAAACGCACTTTTCCGCTATCGCCATCTAGCGATTAAAAATCAATAATTTTAAAACTGACTTCATATATTCTTTTTCATGTCTTTAATTCTATTATTTTTCATATTTTTTATTTTTTAAAAAGCATGCAATTCGGGTTTTGCTCGCGGACCACCAGGCAAATGTCCGCGGACCACTAGTGGGCCGCGGACCACAGGTTGAGAACCGCTGCTGTATAGCGCGATAAAGACTCATGCTTTCAACCTCTTATACATTGCAATGATATGCAATCCTTAGTTTAACTAAACTGACTTAAATGTTATTTAAAGAAAAAACATAAGAAATTTGGTAGTGTTAGATATCTTGTTTAGTAAAATAAATGTTAAGATTGTACAGTACCTCATGTTGTTCCATCTTTGTTGCTTTATTCGTGTTTTCTTTACTATAAACTCTAAGTCTGTAGATGGGATTTTCATCTTTCATTCCAAAATCTAAATATGTGATCTTAAACAAGAATATAGAAGTATCAAAATAGAAATTAATAGATCAAAAGAATTGTAATGACACATTATAAAGACGCGTAGAAGTTGGGGGTTTAATTGGGTTTTTCCGTATTGACGTAACGGATCACAAAAAAGTTAGAACGGAAATAGAGAACCAACGGACAGGACGACGACCAGAGAGACCGGATTAGAGATTAGAGACGACGTGGACTGAACCCTAATTCTTTAATAAATTGTTGTTAAAGTTATCATCTGGATTTATTCAATTTATCTATTAATTGTTCTGTTGGATGTTTGTAATACACTAAATCAGTGACAATATCAGAAGTAAAATAAAAAAAAAATGCTAGAGAAGACAAGTGCCGATTTATCCATGAAGAGGCAAGGCAGAGGTAGCAGCTAGACAAGGAAATATCAAAAGATTATGGGTGACTTAAGTCCTTTTCGGTAGGAAATGTAGCAACATAGGACTTGTAACAAAGAAGTTAAAAAGTATTAAACGAAAAAGAACAACAAAATATCGATGAAAGGAACACTGAAAGTCCTAAATAAACCCCACCCACTGATTTTTCAGATATTGCTCCAGCAGTTTAAATTCTCTCTCTGTCAACATCGGCGCTCCAACTAAAGAAAAAATAATGAAAGTCCTAAAAATATCTCAAGATGATAACACTGAAAGGTAAACATGAAACAGCAATAGAAATTGTGTATCCTCTCCTAACAAAAATCTGGGACTGAGATATTATTCCAACAGACTTGACAGTGGACTATATTGGGAGACTGCTAAAAAAGGAAAGTTATCTTAATACAGTAAATACAGTAACTGACAACTAATCATACTTCTCTCGATTCTCAGCTAAACGTGACTCGCGTGACTCTGGATACAAGTAGTAGACAAAAACTACGTAAATTTAAGAAGATAGGATAGATCATGCGCAAATCACATTGCTTCAATCTGCATTATAATAGAGCAATCATAGAAAAAGATGAACTTTATACCATCTGCTCTATAGACCGCAATGTTTTCAAGGGGCATAAAACTTTTTTTAAAATCCATAGAATGGCAATCCTCCCTCTACATTACCTTTGTGGACACCGAAAAAGAATTTGACAAAATGATCAGAGAAACCTTATGGAAACTGTTGGGTAATGAGAAGGTTAAAAGCTGGCAACATTTCAATGGACTCTGATAAAACATCTGGAAGATTTGTATTTCGCAGATGATAGCTGCCCCCTGTCACCTAAACTACAAGGTCTGACAAAATTAAACATGCTCGAAAAGAAGTGGAAAAGACTGGTTTAAAAATTAATAACAAATGAATACTGAGGTGAGATGTATAAAGAACAGTCAAGAAACTCCAGTACAGCTCCTAGGAGAAAATCTTGTAGAAACCAACAACTTTGTCTCCCTTGGAAGCATCATAAACAAAGAGAGGGAAGCAGGTGAAGATGTCAAAAATCGAACCAACAAAGCTAGGCATGCTTTTAATATTCAACGGCAAATTTTATGGTGAAAAGCAATGTCCTTACACAATAAAATCCGCATCTTCAACATAAATGTGAAAAAAAAATTATTGTTTAAGGCGCGGAAATTTGAAAAGTAACAGCTAACAATACAGACAAGCTTGCGTCTTATAATTTGTGTTAGATGGCCAAACAAAATCTAAAACCTTCAGCCTGTGGGAAAAAACTCAGCATACACGAATACAAGAAGTCAATTGACACAAATGGGGCTGGATTGGGAATACAATGCGAAGAACAACAAACACCATTACAAGACAGGCTCTAGATTGGAACCCACATGGGAAGAGAAAATCTGGGAGACCAATGCAAACATGGAGGAGAACAAGAGGCTAATACGGTAGGATGGACATGGATCCAACTCAGAACAGAGTCCGATAGAAAAGTACTGTTGCAGCCCTACGCTCCATTGGGAGTCCAAAATACAGAGTAAGTCAATTAAATCAATATTTTGATTGAATATGTTTTATAACGTTAATATAATATTGTGAGTGAACAACTTAAACTTATACAATTATACATTACTTACCCAACAACCCTCGGGTCTTAATTTTCGAATCACTGATATTGTCACTGATTTAGTGTATTGCAAACAATTAAACCAAATAATAATGTTATAAATAAAACGAATTCGTGAATGTAATAATGTTCTTTCTTGCGCATGCGTGACCTTTCGATAGTGTCTAATTTGAGAAGCGCGCTCTTTCAAGAATGGTTATTAAATGTACGTCAAGACAGATAAGTCGCAGCATTAGAGAACGGGTTTTTGTAAAAATGCTTTTGGATAACAAATTTAAAGGCTAATTTTATTAGTGAAATGGATGGACTATATTTGAATGTTCATAGATTAAAGTATAAAACTACCTTTGAGAAGAGTAGTTCTATCATCTTAGAATTAGATCTAGATCTAGATCCAGGTTTCGAGAGATTTTCTGTTCCGCGCATGCTTGACCTTTCAGTTTTTGTCTCATGTAAACATGGCTATGTGACTTAGATCCATAAAACTGTGATACTTTCATAGAGTTGGAAAATTTGTCTTTTTGAGGGTCTTAATTTTGTTTTACAGCCACTTTACATATGTTACTTTTCCAGTTAGTATCCAAGGAACATTTATGTCAAGTTTTATCAAGATTGGTCAAAAGGTTATCATTTCTATTGAGGACATACATGCAGACATATATACATACAAACAGACGCCTTACTTTCTGCTTTATATAAGATAAATAATACACTTACTACAACTCTGATTAGGTCCTCTGAAATTTCGATTCTTTCCTCAGCAGATCTCTGTTGTCTATCTTGACATTTGTCATGAATACATTTTCGTAACTTTTGGACTTTTTCACACTCTTTCAGTTTCTGATCTTGGACCTCAACAATCTGTTTTTTTTTTTTTTTAAAGAAACAACTAGAGCCTAGTTGCAGATTTTCATGAAATTAAGGCAATCTCATTAATTACAAGCTTTTAGTATATTCTTTATACAGAATTGATAATCTATACATTTAAAAACTATATAATCTTTTTCTTGCACGAGCAGATTATTGCGAAAAATCTTTAAAATTACAATCTTCATCTCTTTCTACATAGTATAGTCTAGTATAATCTTCTGAGTAGTCATCATCAATGTATGAGGTAATGTCGACACAAACGAGTTTAATCATTAACAAAAAGTTATTAAAGTTTTCAGAAGAAAAAAGTGATTTCATTGAAAAACAAACTGTTTCTCCTGTTCCTAAAAGATCAATTAGATTATCACTCTGGCACCCAAACTTTTCGCCATTTTCGACAAGTGTGTCAATGGCTGTATGCTGCGCTAACAAATATTTTTGTCCAATACAGGTAAGACTCCTCGGCTTCAACATGCGCTGTGAGGAGATTTTTCATGTAGCTAGATAACACTACCTCATAGGTCCTGTTGGAGCCGTTTGTCGGATTTATTTAAAACTTTGCGACTTTACAAAGAATGTTTGAGGAAAAACAGTAACTACTTTATTTGTAAAAATGTACCTTATTTAAACAATCTTTAGACATTGGGCGGCTCTCAAAAACGCATTTATATAGATCTCTTGAGTAGAGTCTTTCTATCAACTCAGTCTTAGAGCAATCACTGTTGCGCAGAGAGAAAAGAATTCCATCAGTGAGCCGGGTATATCCTGACTGGTTTTGTTGGTTTTCGAAGTCAAGACAGTCAGCCATTGTCAATTCTTCACCTGACCTAATGGTAGTTAAATTTTAAATTAGTTTTTATAAATTACTTTTTTTTACAGCCTCTTGTTTTCACTATTGTTTTTTTTTTTTTTAATTCTCCCTCTGTTAGATTTCTCTCTATTTCTTTTTCTTTTTCTTTTCTTTCTGTCTTGTTTTTTTCTTTCTGTCTTGTTTTTTTCTTTCTGTCTTGTTTTTTTCTTTCTGTCTTGTCTTGCTTTTCAATCTTACTCTTATTTCTCTCTCCCACACGATTCTCTCTTTTATTTCTCTCTCCCACACGATTCTCTCTTTCATTTCTCTCTCCCACACGATTCTCTCTTTCATTTCTCTCTCCCACACGATTCTCTCTTTCATTTCTCTCTCCCACACGATTCTCTCTTTCATTTCTCTCTCCCACACGATTCTCTCTTTCATTTCTCTCTTTCTCTCTCATGATTCTCTCCTTTTGTTCTTTTTCTCTTATGATTCACTCTTTTATTTCTCTCTTTCCTTTTCTCCCATGATGCTTTCTTTTATTTCTCTCTCAGTCTTTTTCTCTCTTCTTCTTTATTTTATCTTTGTCTCTCTCTCTCATGATTCACTCTTTTTATTTCTCTCAGTCTCACGATTTTCTTTTTTATTTATCTCCCTCTAACGATTTTGTCTTTTATTTCTCTCTATACATATGTATCTCTCTTTCTTTCTCATTATTCCCTCTTTCTCTCTCTCTCTCTCTCTCATGACTCTTTCTCTCTTTCTTAGTTTCGTGTTACTTTTTTCTTTTTTTTACTTCTCTTTCCTATTTGTATCTTTCATTTGCTTCTCTCTTTAATGTACATGAAAGTTAATTATAGAAATCGCTGTAGTTTTATACTTACTCTATTCTAACTAGCGTTTGTTTTTCTTCATTGCAAGCTTTTAAAACGTCCAGTACCCTAAGGAAAAAGAAATCCGTATGTTTATTTAATTGCTACTTTACTACATAAGGCATGATATTTCTTTGCTTTTGATCTACCACTAAATTTGTGTTTACTATTTACGACACTGAAGTCCCTCAAGAGTGAAACCTGGTTTACCCAGCGTGTTTCGATGATAATTCTTTTTGTCATCTAGAGGGCTGAGATTTTCCACTTGGTTTGTGCCTACTCATTTGGCTGGTGAGTCCTATGTGAGCCCCGGAATATTCGGCTGCACACTGGGCAAGTTATTCCAGATGAAGTTTGCGTGCCTTGATTATTTTCTCTGACGCTTTTTATCTGCCAGCACTTGAACTCTACAATTTTGTCAGTTTTCACATTGCCACGTCATGATGCTTTATCATGTGCTTCCATTTCCCAGATAGCAGGGTCTCAATATTTGAAGCAAAAAGAGTGGCCGGGACGATAGAGCGCCGAACCAACAAAAAGGTGAGAGAAGAAGCAGGCCAATCTGCAACTGACCTAACCCACCCATGCCACGCATGCGGGCGATTTTTAAAGCGAGGATTGGACTTTACAGCAATCTTCGAGTCCATAGGAAATGAGAAATGTGCTCATCTTCGACCACGAAGGAGGAGCTATATATACTGTTACGATCCTCTCTCTTATTCCAGGCCTTCTGTAAACACTGCTAAACACAACCCATCAACACATCAAGAACTTGACAACAAGGCTCCAAATAATCTGGTACTTTAATAAGGGCCAAATCAAACAGCCAATACGACACAATTGACCTCATTCACCAATCGTAAACAAACAACATTTAGCACGTGGTGCTCTATCTCTTCTATATAATTTACGATCATATGTTTAATTCATTATGGTTGTCACGTGACAGTTTTTTTTCGTTGTTTTATCAATAAGATCACGTGACTAAATGTTGTTTGTTTACGATTGGTGAATGAGGTCCATTGGCAACACAATCAACTGCTGTAACGTAAGACTGTATATCACTGTACTAAACTCATAAACTCTACTGTCTCTTCTGGACTCGTACGTTTCACTGGAGGACTGCACCAGGACCGACTTCATGGCCGACTAACAGTCCCGGTCTCAACGCTCTCCGGTCTTGAACTGCCGCTTTCCTACACACTGTGTCTCTTCTCATGCCAGTACTGTCCCTTGCCTTTCAATATCGCACGCTAAACTGTACTTCTGGCCTGTGTCACAAATGTCAGCTGATCACACACAGTTATCCTTTTGCGTCGCGAATAGGGTTATAACAATATATATATATATATATATATATATATATATATATATATATATATATATATATATATACGCCATAGGATGCACTGGCCTTGGCGATAAGCAAGTCGATTTCATTATCGATGTTTCAGTTTCGGGAAAGTGTGCTGCCAAAGTAGATGAGTTTATCCTCAGCATTTTTTTACTGTCCACTCATCTTGATGCTTGAATTCTAGTAGGCTTGACCTGGAAAGTATAGGAATGGAGTATTTTCTGTGTTTATAGTGAGGCAGAAGTCTGAAATGCCCTTCAAATGTTACCGACAAAGCTCTGAAAATGAAATTTGCAGTAGCCATTAAGGGCACAGTCGTCAGCATATAATATGTCCTTGATTTGTTTTTTTAAAAATATAAATTGTATAAGTATAAATTAATAAAAACAACTGAATTATTAAAGCAATAATTATTTATATGACTTAATACAATCAGAGATCCCTTGTTCCTATACATCTACTCACATCTCATCTATACCGCAAACCACTGGGTGTTGATACGCAAACTTGTGAAGATTGTATCTTGTGAAAAACATGTTGTACAGATTTCCTACTTCCTAAAATAATAATAAGAAACAAAGATACGTAGAATATATAAAATGTGACAAGAAATTCATGTCTAAAAACATTGTAATCTTGAATAGAATGGGATACAGAGAGCAAAATTATTTAATTAAACGTAATTAAAGTCTGAAAATGTAACCTTGTCTTTATTACAAATTTGTTTTTCTCCATCAACTTCCATCACTCTGGCAAACTCCATGTAGCGCCGAAAGTCAAAATTATTTGGAATTCCAAGATTTTGCGAATCTCTGGCCATGTAATCAAATTTGCAGACGTCAATGCCGTTACGAAGGTTTTGTACTATCTGTTTAGCAAGCACCAAAATCAAGAGAACATAAAAACAAGACTACAAATAGAGATTGTGGGTCATCTATTTGGTAAGAAATGTAGATTAAAAGGTAGGTTACAATATTTTCAGCACATATATTAGAAGCTATGAAGTACTAACTATCAACAAACCCCTCCATACAAAATAGACCTACGTGGGGTGAAACGATTGCGTAGGTGATTTTATTGTTTCTTTGGTTAACTATGTTATAATTAGTATTATATATTATTTTTAGTATTACAGCATTAATATTTATAAATTGTCAATTAACTGATTGTTATAAAAATATGATGTGATGTGAGCCTGGCCTAACGGATGCGGTTGACGGACAAAGAGGACAAAAAGGTTGGTGAGCTGCGACATTCATGTCCTCCGAAAAATGTCCTTCTCTGTGCGATTACGACTTACATGAAAATATCCCATACTTAAGCCGATATTAGTTTTGTGTACTTGGTCTGTCCATATGTCAGTCCGTTACGTTTAGATCGTTTTGACTAGAGGTTCTCCAACGTTTTTAACCCATGGATTCTTGAAATAGTCAAAACAGATCCGTAAGTGAAAACGCTACATGAATGCATAAATCTAGTATATAATTTATCAATGTAAAAAAAGAACATTTTATTGGAGGAGTGTTTATTGAGATTATAACATTTGCTTAAAATAAAATTGTACGAAATTGGATAAGGTTGATGAGATTTTATGAGTGTATTTATATCCGGCTCAATGTTTGTAAGTAGTAACCGCCAATTTCAACGAGCTTAAATTTTTAGTTGGTTTCTTTTATTTGCTGATGAGATTCATTATGGTAAAGAATCCATATTGTTCCAAATAAGAAAACGGGAAAGCAGTCAACAATTTCTGTACAAAGACCCATATTGCAGACTATAAAGTTGTAATCTGTTTTTGTAACCAGTAGGTAATCGGCGCGGATGGCGCCGTTATTCCATTGATCGTTATAAAGGCTTTTATCCAAGGAACAGGCCTGGACATGGGGCACTTCGACCCTGTCATGTCTGAGGGATCCGAATAGTAGCCATAGACTGGACTAGAAAGTAGACCTACCACATACACGGCGGACCGCTCCCGGTCCTATGTCCACTCGCTATAACGGGACACTGATGGCGGCCCTCTTTGTGGACTTGCTGGACTGGGGTGCTGGTTATTTGTTCCATCCCCACCTCGAGTGAGATAAAAAAAAAATAGCTCACCCAAGGTATTCGCAGGGGCCTTGTTCGCTAACGTACTTAACCTATTTTTTTTTACTAGACGTTTCCACGCAGGCGTCAGGCTGATGCGACGGGTAGCTGGAATCCTCCGGTGTTTGGCCATCTATGAGAAGGTCTGGTTTTTGTAACCAGACTTGTTCAAACATTGGTTTAAGTTCCTTGTTTGCGAATATTTAAAAAAAATGCTTCTGTATTATTTAGTATTATGTTGTATGGATTCATGTGTGTTTGAGAACTTAGTTTCCTTACGTGCTAAAGGGTTGAATACCCAGTCGTCAATATCCAGTTTAAGAATGTCTTCAAATCTTTGGTATTGATCGATATAGAATACCGTAATAGACATGTTAAACAGTAATGAGTGGCGAGTCGATTATTTTTAAAATTATCCGATTAGATAAACTGGCTTTAGACGAAGAAGATATTTAAATTTTTAAAATATATATAATTTTCATCTTTCTGTGGACCACTTATGTTCTTCTTGCGGACACTTGGGGGTTCGCGTACCACTTCTTGAAAACCACTGGTTTAGACCAACTCCCTTCAAATAAATCAGTCATAGAACCAGACATTCTCATAGATGACCAAAAACTAGTAAATGTTAAAACGTTTGTCTATTTCAGAAGTACTATATCAACAAATCCCAACCTCGATAATGAGGTAAATTTCCGCGTTGCATTTGCCAGTGCTGCTTTTGGCAAATTTCAAGAACAAGTATGACAACCATGAAGGCTAGGCATATCTACAACAGTGCTTTATCGTCCCTTCACTCTTATAGCTGAAGAGTCCTGGGCCTATACTCCTGCCTTAACTCCTCCCATCTTCGCTGTCTAAAAACAATCATCAGGTGAACTGGTTTGACCACATAATAGACGCTGAAATCCTACAGTTTTCACCAAAAAGGTCCAAATTTGGAAAGGCCAGAAAATCGCCCACCCAAACGACTTCTTTATGTGGAGTTGTAAAGGAAAGTGCTCATGGGGGGGGGGGGGTCAAAACAAGCGTTACAAAGACAAGAACTCCCTCAAGGAGTGTGAGATTGACATTAACGGCTGGGAAACACTAGCTCCTCATGGCGTGAAGCCAAGAGTGTCGGGGTTTTAGATACGATGTAAGGAGAGCGGAAAGCATGAATAAAGGCTGAGAATAGATTAGATCTTATTGGCAGCTGACCGAATGTACCCATGTTGGGTATACTGTGTATGTGGCTGGCGGATTGCGCTTCATAGACATCGAGTTAATAGGAAATGAGAAATGTGCTCATCTTTGACAACGAAGGAGAGATATATCCGTTTGGATCGCCAAAACTTAAGATCTTTAAAATCATTATATTATATATCTTTAAAAACATTATATGTTAGATCTTGCAAAATTCTGGTGCAACGGCTACTTTTTAAAATACATCTATTCAAAAACTTCATGAAACCTGGAAACTTGAACCTGAACGTGGATCTCATAAACTTCTCTGACTATTTTTTCTAGAAATTTAACATTTGCTGTACATCACTGCGCTGAGAAAAGAATTATTAGCTCGTTGGCCACCTAGGGAAAACTCAAGTTTGACCGTTACATTTTTTGTTATTAAAAAGAAATAAATTTAAATTTGACTAGAGAACTTGACCTAGATCGAGATCCAGCATCGGCTTTGAAAGGACTATCGCTTTCTGGTATTTCCGAATGTAAGGCTTATTGATTTAAGAGTTAAAAAAATATTAATGTACAGGAAAATTGTGCACATCATCTTCTAAGTCCAGATCTAAGCCCTGTCATTGGAATATGATAAAATGTAGTAGGGTTCCCGGTCATTTCATCCCCTGGTCATTCCTACCTTTGTTCATCTCATCACCAGGTCATTTCATCATATTATCTAACAAATAATAATTGTAAAAAGTAGGAAATTAACAACAGTATATACATTTATTGTTATTTTCATGACAAAAAGTGTGACACATTAAATACTAATATATTTCAATGTCACTAAAAAAAAGTACTACAATGTATTATCTATAGATATAGAACTACTGGGAAAAAAATGTTTTAGTGTGCTAATCAAAATCAATAAGATAGATAACCATTGAAGTGTATTGCTGTACATAGTTTGTAATTTTTAGGTCATTGTTGTATATTTTTTTGGGACGTTCTTCGGTGTCACAATTTATAACTTTAATGATAAAACGGAGATTAAAAGAAAGAGTTTATAGGTGATATGATTTGTTAATGTGAATTGGTGATATGAATCGGCTCCAAAGGAGGGTTGAAGTCAACGTTTATTTGAAGAAATAAAACTGTTTAAGGTAAAAAAAAATGACGCGCCCATATTCATGAAAGAACTATTGACAAATAAAGTTAAAGTGAAAAATATTGCCGTCAGGAGATAAGTTATCAGTGACATGATCACAAGTTTTCTAATCATTCTTCTTTCTCTCAAAAGATTTTTACTACTTCCACCAAACCTTCGCCTTTGATCATTACTTATTATGCAATATGCGCAGGGTAATATTGACATCTCTACCTCAAATAGTTAAAAGAACTTATTACAATAGATCTATTTAAGTAGAAAGTAAGGCGTATGTATGTATGTATATATGTATGTATGTCACGCATAGAAATCAAAACCGTTTGACCAATCTTGATAAAACTTGGCAGGAATGTTCCTTGGGTACTAACTTAGACCGTATTGTATGTATTGTAGCCCTAAAAAAACTTAAGACCCTCATAAAAAAAGTTGACCAACTCTATGAAATGCATTATAACTTCATCGATCTAGGCCATGTTTACATGAGAAAAGATCGAAAGGATCTAGATCTAGATTTAATTTTAAGAACTACACTTTGGGCAGATAGTTTTTTACTTTGACACATAAAATTACAAAATATAGTCTATTGAGTTCATTATTTAATAAAATTAGCCTTCAAATTTGTGTTTCAAAAGCATTTTACATAAATTCGTTCCTTATATCTGCAAATTTAGAATTCCTGACGCACATTCTTTCATTAGAGATTACCCGAAATGTTACACATCTTTCTATTCCTAGGTCTAAACCTCTAATTCAACTCTAAGATGATAGAACTTCTCTTCGCAAAGATAGTTTTATAATTAAACACATAAACATACTAATTATAGTCCATTCATTTCATATTTTAATCAAATTTGTTTTTATAAAGCATTTTTACATACATTCGTACGCCTTGAGTGCAACTCTATTCGTGCTTCTAAATATAGATCTAAACACAAGCAAATCTGTTTTTATAAAAAATTGAATTTAGGTCAATTAACTATTTTTAGCTCCATTCATAATATTTTTTTATTCATGAATTCATGCATTTGCTTTACTTATAACATTATTTTCTTTAATTGTTTCTAATGCACTATAGGTGACTCTATCAACGATACGCAAGTTAAGACCCGCGGGCAGCAGGTAATATCTGTCTAGTTTACATATAAGATTTCCCAATGAAGAGAGAAGAAGGAACACTATAAGCACTATACTGTCAAAAATATCATCAAACATTGTAAATAAACATATTTGTATCTAAGATGAAATGAGTCCTTAAAGTCAACGCCTTATCAGTACAACTATACCCGGGTACGCTGTTCTGCCTCACCATGGCACCCGGGTGGAAACGGTTACTTGAGGGGGTAACTAGGCTAAATGAATGGCGAAACATAACTCCCGTGGGGATGCCCACGGGTAGACGAGAGTCCACCTCTTGCATGGGGGGATTTGCAAAAAAGTCCCCACAAACTTGTCACACATCCATGCGCTGTTCTTCAAAGGGACATTTACATAAATGGCGAGTCCCCCACGGTTAGCTTGGTATAACGAAGGAAAATGGCGGAGGCTCCCGGTGTCCTCGGCCTTCGGCCATGTGCAGCCAAGCATGCGTCGGGGGCCAAAGGCATTAGAAACAGCAATGCTTTACATAGGCATTGACTCGGGTCTCTCTCAAACAGAACTGTGTTCACATACGTTTTTTTTTCTGTTTGGCGTCCAAACAGGTTTTTTTTCAAACTTTGAGCTCGAAGAGCCTTCGGCTCAGCTCATACGACGATCAAACGGTACAACTATACAGTGACTAAGAAAAAAAAATCTCCTTGGGGGATGAAATGACCGGGGATAAAGTGACAAGGGATGTATTGAACAAAGATGAAATGACCGGGGATGAAGTGACAAGGGATGTATTGAACAAAGATGAAATGACCGGGGATGAATTGAAAAAAAGATGAAATGACCGGGGATGAAGTGACAAGGGATGTATTAAACAAAGATGAAATGACCGGGGATGAATTAAACAAAGATGAAATGACCGGGCATGAAGTGACAAGGGATGTATTAAACAAAGATGAAATGACTGGGGATGAAGTGACAAGGGATGAATTGAAAAAAGATGAAATGACCGGGCATGAAGTGACAAGGGATGAATTGAAAATAGATTAAATGACCGGGGATGAAGTGACAAGGGATGTATTGAACAAAGATGAAATGACCGGGGAAGTGATCGGTCACTTGTAGTAGATCAAAACATTTGTTTGGCCAGGTTTCTTTCTTGGGGAGAATGGGGCAGGGTACAAAATGTTACATTGTTTTTTAATCTAAACATATATTATTAAAGAGAAAAAAATCACTTTGTAAGTTGCATATAGGAGACATTGTCTTTATTTGACGTTTTTTGTTGTACTCTTATGGAAATGAATAGGTCACATTTATTTTGTATTCAAGCTGCTTCTACGTAAAAATACATCCCTTTTTAAATAAAAATTTTTACTGGAGGTAAGTCTTTATAATTGGATCAGAGACTTCCTCATAGATAACACTGACTTCATTAATGGATTTGCGCATTGGAACAAAAAAAAATGCATCTAGGGGTCACAATGGACTCGTTATTAAAGATTTAAATAAAATAGATCTACTTTAATTAAAACATACCTCGAAGAGAAATGCTTGTTCTTCCGTTCTGCCTTTATAAGGCCACATCTGTTGTAACATTAGATAGATTGTTCTCAAAGATTTTAGACTCATTTTTGTGTATGTATTCAACTATTATTATTTTGGTTTAGCTGCGTAAACATCTTGACTGCTGAGCTGATGATTTCACACTCAAGTTTTCATTAAATGTAAAAATTTGTTAAAATTTATATCAGGGCGAGTTTTTTTTTTAATTGATAGCCTAAAGGCTGAAAGGTTATCTTTACCAGATACCCCTTCTCCCCATGTTCACCTCGAAGATAAGACGAAGCAATATCTTTTTTTTTGGGGGGGGGTAAAAAATAATAGATGACCGCAAAATTTTGAAAAGTATTAGCTTCAAGGCAAAGATTTATAATAAAGAGTTTTAATATTTTTTTCCTCTCCTTGGCTTTTGATTGTCTGCTTCTTTGAACCATAATCTGGCAGAAGACATACTACAAATTGTAGTTTCACTTAAAGCTATTATTGTAATAAACACATTTTAATGACATTGTAGCATCTACTAAACACGATAGACTTAGATCAAAAGTTTACTTAAAACAAATTTTACCTCTCCCTATAAAAAAACAATTGGCAATATGAAAGATTCCGAGGAGTAAGAAAGCACTACCTGAGGTGTCTAAAAAGAAACACAGGTTATCGAATTTCAATAATATCACTCATAGCGAAGTGGGCCTGACAAAATACAAAACTAAATGACATTTTATTGTGGTCCTGAATATAACTATAAGTTCTTATTTACCAATGTGCACAAAATTCTAATATAGACAGTTAATTTGATATAAAAATTAAAAAAAACACCACCACCACCATATCAGTATACCGTTGAGCCAGTGGCTTTATATCCATCAATGAGCTCTTTTATAAAGTTTAAGTCACGTGACTGGATATTGAATTTCTCTTTGAGTTTCTCTTCTAATTGGTTTTCTTTCAGCATATGTTCAAACATCAGTTTGTTGCGCTGTCTCAGCTGCAAAATAATTGTTTTCATAATTTAAAAATCGAGGCAACTCATTCCCCATATTTCAAATAACATAGACGCCATTTTTCATACTAAAATATAAATATTATCTTTCTTTTGTTCTAATTGATGTTTACCATTATAATTAATGTATAATTACCTTAGAGTTATTTTCAATTAACTCAGGAATGAACTTCTTTGAAAAAAGTGTAGAGAACGGCCCACATCCTGCTCAAAACAAAGGGTAGCACATTTTACATAAGTTATTTCTTTTTAGTTTTTATTAAGTACCATGGGGAATTCATTTGGGGAATTGAAATAACAAAGGAGGCAACACTATACTTGACACGTATTAAAGTCTCTAGACTCTAGACGTTTGTCTCACAAATTGTACTAAAATCTACATAATTTTGTTTTAAGTTTCGTGTTTAATATTGCGAATGTTCCTTCGGAAGTAAAGATTATTTTTTCTTTTACATTATAACCGGAACCCCCAAAACTCCTGCAGGATGACGGAAATGACTGCGGGCAGGGTTTGAACCAGCGAACATCGAAACGACTGCCTGAGCGAATGTCATGCATCCAGGCAGACATCCAAGTTTGCAGACATTGAGACGTACGCAAAAGACATATCTTGACCACTTAAACTACTTACTTTTAAATGTAAATAAAAACTTCAAAGTTATTTACAATTGTGTATTAATGTAATCTTATAACTTTATTTTAATCTAGTATTTAACAATGATTTATACCGTTCCTATAACAGACTTTCTTTAGATACATAGTTACTTCTTTAATATTAAAAAAGAGAACAGACACTCGAACGTCGGAATCTGGTGATGAAAATGTTCTTGTTGAAATCTTTTAAAATAATAAACATATGTAATAAAAATATCAATTTATCGTGAGACTGAAATCTTTTTAGCTTTTGCAAGCGTAATGCATTGATTTTTTTTATACTACTATATTTACCGATATCATGGCAGAGAGCTGCTATTTCTACACACAATATGTCTGTATCTGTAATTTTAATATCATTTTGGTAATCTTTAAGTCTTCGTACAAATATTCCAGCTAGGTGATAAGATCTAGGAGAAAAACGTGGGTTAAATTAAAATTATAAAAACAACTACAAAATGTAAATACTATTTAGCTTCACTTAAAGGAACTTTTTAGAGGCCAACGAAAGAGAAAAAGCCATTTTAGTACTGTGTGGCCTGACTGGTATTGCTTTAGATCTCCAAAACTAGAAAAGGTAACGGAAATCTATTTTCCTGATATTTTGTAGCTTGCAACTTTTTTTTTCATAGAAAACACACTATTTTTAAGAAGTATTTTAAGACCTACACAGATTTACAATTAAAAGAAATCGGTGAGGGTCTAAAGTCTAAAATGTGCATTGCTATCTTTTCAACTGAATAATAAAAAAAATATTATATATATAAATATATATAAATAGCTTTGGTTTCGTCTTGAGACGGGACAGAATCTGGTGTGGCTAATCAAGTCAATTCTAGAGCGGCAGACTTTGCCACAATTCGTGCATGTGTATGCATCTGATTCAGGGCTAGCTGACAGGGCAGCTTTCTTTTTGTCCCTCTTGATTAAGGCGGCTTCGTTTCTTTTGCTCTCAGTTTGCACTCCGGTCATTGGCTATTTCTTCTCACATATTTGCATTGATATCTGGAGCTCTCATGTCTCGCTTGCAGACATACTATAGGTTAGTCTTGGGCGACCTTTGGGTCTGACTCCCTCCACAAGCTAAGCACATAAGATATCTTTCGGGATTCTACCATATAGCATAAGGGTAACATGTCCGAGTCAGCGAGAGCAAACATACTGTTCATATTGGCCAATCTCAAAACTTCCTGATTGGAGACATAATCAACATACATGCACCAAGAGCACAGATAGAGAGAGAAAGAGAGAGAGAGAGAGAGAAAGAGAGAAAATAAGAATGAGTTCAATGTTTCAAATGACTAAGCAAACCCTATTACAACCTGCATATTTTACGACACCTGATGCAGACAAAGCCGTTTTCTTCCGGGGGTCTATTTATGTTTCATTACGTCGTCTGCGTCTATATTCTACATAGGCTTTTCTTTATGTTTAGTAATTATTTATTTATTGAAAATACAATTTTTTTTTGGTATAATTGTTATTACTACATTTAGAAGCCAACAGTTTTGTCAAAACTCATACCAACTTTAGACCATATGTTTGCAAATAAATCCTAATACTGAGCTTGCAGTTCGGACCCATATAGATGACTAGTATCTCTTTGTTGAATATTAATTCTATTCTATAATTGTGTCAAACCAGTACCCCAATGCATGTTCAAATCTTGTGTGTGTGGCTCCAGGGTAAACAAAATCAACAAATCCGAGTTGTTTGATGTCTCTCAGACGTTGAAATTCTTTGGTATCAACAATCAGCTGACACGCTTCATTGAGCTCGATGTGTCCATGAACTGGGTCATTGAACAGCTAGACAATTAAAATAATATAAATGCACAATTAATAAATCCTATATAGGCTTTAATAATGGAGGAATTATATATACTTTTAGATTTTGAAAAAGTAACAAGTTAGGCTTCAAAATGAAAAAAATCTGATGGGCAAAATGTACTATATAGTTGTAGTTAAAATGTATAAGTTCATCTGTTTCTGTCGCCTACGGTTAACGAGTGTGTCACAACGACCAACCATCTGTATTTTTCTCCAACTAATGTCAGATACCCATTAGAGCTGGGTAGACTCAGAGACGCCCTAAAGAATTCGAAATTAAAAATCCCAGTCTTCACCAGGATACGAACCCGAGACCCTCTGGTTCGGAAACCAAGCGCTTACCACTCAGCCTCTGCGCCTCCTATATAATTTTGTATAAAAAAATAAAAGTGCGAAAACTTCAAAACAATTTGTGGCATCATAAAATATTTGACAATATTAATAAAAATATGTAAACTGGTACATTAAAAAATGCTTAAAGTGGTCTATTTATCAGATGTGGTAACAGATGCGCTGATAATAAAATTTGTTTCTTGTTGAACATATAAGCGTTTTAATGAACGTTTAGGAATTTATAAGTTTGTGAAGTTTCTAAATTAATAAATCTCTTTTTGTTTGACTAAAACAAAATTATTCCTAAACTAAATAACATCTTCTGACGAAAAAAAATCTGCTCAATCAAAAAAAAAAAATTCAAAGAAACTTGATACAATAGCAGAAATACGAGTGGCGTGGTTTCAAATGAAAACTTATGAAGCTAACAAACAGGATACTCAGTTATCTTTTAACAAAGTCTATATCAACCCACTCTGTCTGTCTGTTTGTCTGTGTGTCTGTCTGTCTGGCCAAATGTTTGTACACGTTATTTCTCCGACACCTAATATCGATTTTGAGTTTGTGTTTCCACACAAACTGTCTTTGTAAACATATTTTAATGTAATTTTTTTTTGGTATTTTGCTTGTTTAATTGTTGTTTAAATATGTTTCAAAAGTGCTATTTACTGCCGTGATTTAGACATTGAAGTGAGTAAAAATAAAATCACGAGAGGAAACATCCGTTAATGTTATTTAACTTTAAGCAATAAAGTACAGAGAAAAAAAAAAAAGAAGATTAAGATTGGAAGAATGTGGTCTAATATTATTAAACAAAATCAAGAAAAACTTCTAAAAAAAATTAATGACTAAATGTTTAAAAAAGTGGCCTAAAAAGATTCACAGTCATTTAATCCCCGGTCTCCTAACTCCCCGTCACTAGACTCTCTGTCATTTAATTTCCAGTCAATTTATTCCCAATTAAATACATTGTATAAAAGCACCGTGGAACGGTTCTGTTGACGCTTTGACTTTTAATAGTAATTTAACGAAATAACAAAATAATTTTAAATATATTTATATATATGCTTTTAGTTAATATTTGTGACATATTCTTACAGTGTCTCCTCTCCACTATTATATCTAAAATGTAACGCATTCGGAAGTTCCACAACAGATTATGAGAATTATGAGACATTAGTCTTCTTCAATCACTAAGCGCATTTAAATCATCACATGAGTTGAATGCCTTTATCGTTCAATTTAAATAATAAATTCAGAAAAGAAGACAATGTGAAGCTTTAAATCTTTATACTAAGTAAACTGATTTTGACCCTAAAATAATCTAGTCACCTTTATTAAAAGTTTTATTACAGAAAACGTTAGAATGTTTTCCTATCGGAAACAAATGATCCACCTTTCATGTATTTACTTTTCTTTGTACAAACTACTCAAATGTAAATTGCTGTTTACATTCCTCTTGAAACCTTGACGAATAGACCAATCGACTTTTCTCATTCTTCATTGGGTCACAGCTCCTTCTTTTCCCCATGATTTTGTCAATTTTAATAGTAGCACGTAATTTTCAGCTTTCTATTTATTCCAATCAACGCTGACTTCAGCATTCTCTAGAGCGAATTGGGCGTAGCCGGGGGGGGGGGGAGGAGTTTCACCCCCCCCCCTCCCCGAAATGAAATCCCCCCCCCCCGCAGGGCTGTGTCGGATTTTAGTGACTGATCTTTTGCTTTAATTTTGTTTATTTTCGGTGAAATTTTAATACTAAATCATCACTTGCCCTAGCAAAGCCAAGGGGGGTTTGAGTTTGAAACCCCCTACCTGTGGGTTTTGAGGGGTTTTGAGTTTGAAATTCCATACCAGGGGGTTTTGAGTTTAAAACCCCATATCAGGGGGTTTTGAGTTTAAAACACACTACCAGGAGTTTTGAGTTTAAAACCCCCTACCAGGGGGTTTTGAGTTTGAAAACCCCTACCAGGGGGTATTAAGTTTAAAACTTTCTACCAGGAGTTTTTGAGTTTGAAACCCCCTACTAGGGGGTTTTGCATTTAAAACCCTCTCTTCTATAAAAAAAAATACAAACGACAATCCCCAAATTCCAAGAGCACATCTGAGGAAGGTTTTGAAATTAAACCCCTCTCCAAAATTTACGATAAACTCCTCTTCAATATAAAAAGCAAAATTTTTTGAGCCTAGCCAAAAGGGTTTTGAGTTTGCACCCCTCTTCAGCTGGGTTTGAAGCTAAAAATACCTCTTCAATATAAAAAAAAAGCAAATTACACTCTAAAATTCTTTGAGCGTAGCCAAGCCAATGGGAGGTTTTGAGTTTGAACCACTCTCTACCAGATGTTTCTTTTTAAAGTTTAGAACCCCTCAAGATAGATTAAAATCCCCCTAAAAAGCGGTTTAAGGTCGAAAGCCTCACTCTTCAATATTATTTCTAAAGCAATTTACAGTCACCAAATTCTATGACCGTAGCTAACTGTGATTTTGAATAAAAAAAAAGACAACTCCAGATATATTTTAATTTAAAACCCTCAACAAATGATTTTGACGATAAAACTTCCCTTTTCGATATAACATCTAAAGCAAAGTAGTCACCTAATTCCAAGTTCGTAGTCAAGAGAAGTTACACATGTTTACCAGTGGCTGGGCTCCATTCATAAAGTGCAATGAATAGTCATCTGCCGAAATTAAAAAGCACTAAATGTGGCTCTACAAAGATGGCTAAGTCGGATTTTAGGAGTCAGTTATAGAGATAAGGTCTAAATCAAGGAAATCCTATGCCGAAGTGGGAGTCGACCCCTTAGTAAGGTTGTGACAGAGCGTCGCATGAGGTTTGCGGGACATGTTCTCCGACAAAATGAATTACGCGTACTAAGAGTTGCGCTGACATCCTAGTACAACTTGGCGTCACACTTTCATGGAGGGCCTCAAAGCAGGTGGGAAGAGGCTTCAAACATTGCCAGTGACAGATTTTTGTGGAAACAACTTTTAAGCAAATGCGTCGAACGTCGCGGGAGGGTCTAAGTCAGTAAGAATACCACATTTGGTTTTTGAAATAAAACTTTTTAAGAGCAAAATAATGCACTTTAGGTACCTCAGAATATGCATTTAGTTGGCTTTCGATACCATAAATAGTGCTTGGCGGCGGGGCCCTGCCCCGCGCTGGGGGAGCTCTCAGCTTAACTGTCAGACTTTAGGAATTTCCTCTATACCAAGGCCGCGGATACACATTTAAGACCAAAAGAAAATCCGCCGCCGAGGATTGACGCAGACGCGAAAAGAAAATCTTAATCGACAAAATATGTAGGTCACAGCTGGGGCTGCGTAGCCACGAGGAGTACTGCATTCCTCATTAATCTTCGGACTCGAAGACAAGCCTTATTATTATTATTTTGCTGGTGAATTATTACCACGTGTTCATGTTTCGGTGTCAACTGTCCAGTACCAAAACAAAGGAAATGGTCATAACACAGCTTCTCTACGCCTTACTTGCTTACACTAAACATATCTAGCTAGTGGTCAACGAGTTTGCCTGCGTTGCAGCCTCGGTAAAAAGCTTGGGGTTAGGGTGTGGTGACGGAAGGCCCAGGAAACATCAAAATGGATGGATGTGATGAAGCAGGCCATATACCTCCATGGACTGTAGGTATCTTGGATGGATGGCAAAACCCGGTATGAACTTCTTATATTCCGACAGTCAGACTGCGCAGGACACATATCTCGAATGGAGGACAAACATATTCCAAAGGCAAGGTGTTCGGCGTAAAAGAGGTGTCCCACGGAAACGTTTCTTTAGAAAACTAATCCAATGATTTCAGTCTATTAAGAAAAAATGCGCCATTTGACTTTGTCACAAAGTGCCTGTTTTACACTATAACGTTGAGATTTGCGTCACTTGATGTTTCGTACCAAAGCCATAATGAATATACTAATTCCATAATTAAATGTCTGAACGTAACCATCTGAGAAGTTACACTGCAAAGACTTTCTTCCAATAATAGTAGGCTTACAATAGTTTTATGTAAAAGATGCATTGTAAAACTTGAAGACGGACGTGAGCTGTGGTTTGTCTAGACTGTAGGAGGACTTAAGAGACTTTATATTTAATCGCCATGCACAATTACATTTAGAACTAACAGAACACTAAAGCAACTCTTCAGATTAGTAGTCTTTATCCGATCGTTCATTTTTGGTAATTACAAAAATATTCCCAAAATGATTTCGGGCATATAACCTTTCTTAAGAAATTATTGAATCGAGCGAGGCTCGGCCACCTAGTACTGTTATAAAAACGCTTTAAAAGAAAATATAATTACATATTCTGTACATATACAGGCAACATTCTTGCTTTTGTGGATTCGCTTCCGTTATCGAGAATGCCCCTTTAACATAGCAAACAAAACGAGTAAAAATAATAATAAATATAATATTTTTACCCTGAATGATTTGTAAGAATCCATTATGTCACACTCATCTGAAAAAAAATAATTTGCTGATTTCTTATATCTATGTATATAAATAAATAAATAAATATATAAATATATATATATATAAACTATATATATATATATAGTGTGTGTGTATGTAAACAACCTGATCTGATAGTGGCTCGACTAAAATTTTCATAGAAGTAATTTAAAAAAAATATGAATACATGTACCTATTCCGCACCGAGAAGAATTATTTTTACCTAGCAGGCCAAAGAATTGTTCAAATGATACGTAGATAGGTTATACATAAAATGCAGATCAATATTGGTTTTAAAATCAATACTAAGAAACATAATCAAGCTTTTGCTTGAATTAGAAATGTTCTATCATCGCTCTCTCTCTTTTTCTCTTTCTCTTACTTTCTGTATATTGCTCTCTCTTTCTCTCACGCTTTATTTTTCTTTCTCTTTTTTTCTCTGTGTATCTTTTGTATCGCTCCTTTTTTAAAATAATTTTTTACAAGTCTCTTTCACTCTTTCTCTCTCCTTCCTTTTCTTTTACCTCCTTTAACACTCGCTCTCTCTCTCTCTCTCTCTGTATATATATATATATATATTTGTTGTTGGCCTCCTTCAGTCGTAGAACAACTTTTATGGTTCATTTCGATTCATTTCGAACACTTTTTCACGTGACTGTGTAGCCCTATTTTAGGGAGACATCCCCGTGTAGAAATATCACATGTTAACTTGGCTTTCGCTTTGGTGGTAGAGGAGCTTGCCATTTTTTGGCATGGCACCACTTGTCTTCCAGAGCTTAGGTCCATGATTTTTCGCTGTTCATAGCTTTCTTGGTCACTGTCTCTCTCCATCTAGTGCGGTCAAGGGCTAAGTATTCCCAATGCGCTGTCTCCGAAGGATCTTAAAAATCGCATGGAAAGAAAGAGTGTGCCATACTGAGATCCTTGCGCGAACAGGTATTCCCAGCATCTTTACAGTCCTCAAACTACGCCGCCTGCATTGGTTTGGACATGTTCGCCGGATGAAGGACAATCGCATCCCATGGGCGTAACTAAGATATTTTTTCGGGGAGGGTAGATGGGGGATTGAATTTTTTTTTAAAAGTTATTCCTGGAGTTAGTGGAAAAACATCAAAAAACCCTGCCGTTGCCCGCAAGGGGGTTTGGGGGAGCGTTTTGAGCTCCCCCAGCGGGGTCCAGGGCTGCACTCGGGCCCAAAACATTAATTCCGAAATAAGAAACTAAAAAAACAACCTTTCTCTGAGGTATCTATAGGCTTAGTACATTATATTGTTACTCTTGTAATATTCTTTATATTTTTCTCTCTGTCTTTCTCTTTTTTCCCGTTTCCTTCTCTTGTCTGCATTATGTATTATGTTACTCTGAATATTAACTAATTTCGCAATTCAAGGATAATATTTAATAATAATAATAATAAAGCTTTTCTTCGAGTTCGATGATTAATGAGGAAAGCATTATTTCCCGTGGATACTTAACCCCAGCTGTGACCTACATATTCAACTCTAGCGCAGGCATAACCATTGTTTGCCTATCGTCGATTTAGATTTTCTTTTCGCCGACTACGTCTGTCCTTAGAAGCGGATTTTCTTTTGGTCTCAAATGGGTATCCCGCGACTGTCTCGTTCTGAAGCCGAATGCAACCAGGTTCTCTCTTCTATGTCAGTTGAAGCAAGTTGAAGCAAATTTTATTTTTAAAATCAACTATGCAAGCAGTTTTTTCATAAAAAAATACACCATTTTTACAGCTGTTCACTATTAACAGTTACAAACACGGGAGGCTATTTAGTAAGGGAGATAACTATTTACCATATTTTGACACATTTATGCCAACGGTTTTAGATTTATTGTCAAAAATCTTTTTTTTAATACAAATTTATTGCTAATTTAAGTAAGTTAAATGAAAAAAAACTGCTTGCATAATTGCTATACAAAATTAGATATTTCGCTTTCAGAAAAGAAAAAAGTAGCCGTTGCATCCGAACTTTGAATGGTCTAAAATAGTATGGAGTCTGATTTTCACTATCTTTTCTAGTTTACGAGATCTAAACGGGACGGACGGACAGACAAACCACACAAAACTAATAGCGTATTTTCCCATTTCGGGGACCTATAAAAAACAAACAAAAAAACAAAACAACGAAGCATTTCTCGACGACTCCATGAATAAAACCCATTCCCTCTTTTTGTTTGTAGAAAAAGACTTACACTGAATGAATTGCTATTTGCTTTATCGTCCATTCAGAAATATTGCTTGAATTACTTTTCCTTTTTAATTAAACAAATAATTTGTTGATGCCCTGGACATGGAGACTTTTTAACACTACAAAAATGTCGTGAAATTTTTTTAGAAAGTTGGATCAAGGCGTTGTTTTGTAAAGTAGTTCAAAGAAGTAAAGACTATTTTTTTCAACCCTAACCTATGTAACATATATTTTAATTTTTAGATTTAGATCTAGTAAATGAACATAAAAAGTAAGAGTTACTCTCGTCTCATAATTATTATTTTGCAATTTTCAGATACATAATCTTCTTTATCAAAAGACTGAATGCAACACTAAATTGTGATTTTTTGTGTATTTTTGATAATCAATTACTAGATCTAGATCTAAAAAATAAAATTATATGTTACATAGGTTAGGGTTAAAAAACAACAACAACAGCTTTACTTCTTCTTCTTTTAACTACTTTACAAAACAACGCCTTGTTCCAGCTTCGTACAAAATGTTCACGATCGATCAGTCGCGGGTAATGTTGATGTGTGTTACTATATAGGTCTAGAAATCAATAGGCCTAGGCCAATGTTATGATCAGGAATAGTAGGTCTCTTGGTACCGGGTAATAGTGTAGGCATACTATGGCACTACTATGCTGTCCGTATCCGATTCACTTCTTAATGTGATACCACTGTTTACATTATAAATAATTATGCACCTCTAAGCTGTCAGAAGACACGTTATTGCCTTAATAGTTAAAATTTTGTTCAAATTATTAATACATTTATACATGGGCGACAATGGGCGTAGCCAGGATTTTTTTCGGGGGTGGGGGTGGGGAATTCCCACCCCGTCAAAATATGTGTGTGTGTGCGGGCACACACTTAATTAATCTTTATTACATTCTGACCCTTCATTCTTTCAGAAGACGTTTATTGTAGGTTCTTCCTGAAGTTAGAAGGAAAATTGTACACTCTCGGCCCTTGCCAGTATCTCTATTAAGCTCTCCCAGCGGAGTTCGCGGCAGAAACCCTGCTGCCAATCACTATTTTCGGTATTGAAAGCCAACAAAATGCATATTCTGAGGTATCTACAGTGCATTATACTGCTATAAAAAGTTTTATTTCAAAAACCTAATGTGCTGTTCTTACCTATTTAGACCCCCCCCCCAGCGCCGTTCGGCACCTTGGGCGGCAACTGTTTCCACAAATATCTGTCACTGGCAATGTCTTAAGCCTTTTCCCACCTGCTCTGACGACCTACATGAATGTTTGGCGCCAAGTTGTCCCTGTTCGCACTTTCCTCCTAATGGCCTCCATTGTCATCGCAACTCTTAATATGCTTAATTCATTTTGTCAGAGAACAAGTCCCGCAAACCTCATGCGACGCTCAGCCACAACCTTATTAAGGGGTCGACTCTCAGTTCGGCATAGTATTTTCTTGAGTAAGACCCGATTTTAAATTCAAAATAAATATATCTAGATCTGGGCTCTATTGAGTTTTATTTAGTCTGAAAAGTGTATAAAACTTCGCGCTATAAAAGTAGTTAGTTTTTTTTTTAACTTATAATTAAAAGTTCGTATCAATATTCTTTTATAAAAACAAAACTTCAATCAGTATTCCATTCAATGAGTTAGTTAATAAATGGAACATATATTTTATAATGATTCGTTCACAGTTTTTCCATTGTGACTTTTGATGCAGTTTTTTTGGTACCAATGCGCGAATCTATGAATGAGAATATTGGTATATAAGGAGAGGTTTGTGATCTTTTAAAAATTTTGTACCTTACCTGAAGTTGTTCATTTAAAAGCGGTGTATTTTTGTTTGAAATTGCATAGATAATTTTAAAAATTAGATGGTTCACTTTCAGACAAGAAAAACGTAATCGTAGCATCAGAACTTTGAATGATCTAAAATATCATGATGTCCTAATTTCATTTTCTCTTCTAGTTTCTGAGATCTAAACGGGACGGACGGACAGACAGGCCACACAAAACTTATTGCGTCTTTTCCCCTTTCGCGGGCCGCTAAAAATATGTCGAGCGTGATTATGAACTGGTTATAAGACTTTAAACTGCTCGATTGAAAGTGACAATCACGTGTCTTGAAAAACTACATAAGGAAAACATGAAATGTCGTTAATCACATTCACAAACGGTATATTTGTTAGACAGATATTTCCATTTTACAAACTTTCTTTTAAATGATCTTAAGTTGTGAAATACTGAAATATAAAACGTTATTACTTATAAGTCATTAAAATCAATATTGCTCACGATTATAAAACAAAGTTATTTGTGTTAGTCCAACGGATAATTTTATTTAGTGCTGAAAAAAAAAGTATTCTCTTTCTATTCTCTCTCTCTCTCTCTCTATCTCTCTCACACTTATGGTGACATTTAGATTCCTTGCTGTTCTTGATTATAATTTCTATTTACACTTCCTAATGCTTCCTATTAGAACTTTCTGACAAACTAACAAAAAAAAAACAACAACAACTCCGTAGGCCATATTCACAGGGAAATTACTACAGAAGTAAAATATTTTGCAAATTTTATCTCATTAAAATTACTCAGGCTTTTGATTATGATTACAGTAAATATCTTAAAATTAGGTCACTATACAAAATATGTCAATATATTTTTAGTCCCGTTTTGATGCGCTTAGAACAGAGGCGGACAAAAACGTCCGCGAGCCACATGCGGCCCGCCGGAGTGTTTTATTCGGCTCGCGGACACCTACAGAAAATCATGTGTACCCACAGCATATACATAGAAAAATGCTAATCCTATACTCTTAAGCGAGCAATTCTTGTATGTATGTATATATATATAAATTTTATTTCGAAAACGGCTCTAACGATTTTCTTTAAAATTTCACGGTATGTGCATAATAGTGAGAAAAAAATCTCAGCTCATTGGTCACATCGGGAAAACTCGAGGTCGACCGTTATATCGGTTTGAAAATGGCTCATTATCGAAAACTTAATTTTGGCTAGAATGTTTTATGAATGAAATTTTCTATATGACGTCACTGGGAAAAAACTTGACACCGCTTACGTCACTAGGCTCCCAGCAGTACACTAAGACATTTCTTTGCCAACAAGAACAAGTTTTAATGATTCTAATTAAACATTTGCGCACCATCATATTGTACATTGATCCATTATGAAACTATGGAAGAAAAATAATGAAACTGAATATCTTAATGTATAATTAGTTATTGTGCTTTAAAGGCTGTATAAATTGTTTACACTTTAATTGCGTACACCTGTAGGTAGCTTTTACTTTGTTATTATTTTGCTGGTGAATTATTGCAATGTGTTTAAGCCTCGAAGTCGTCTGTCCCATACCAAAACATAGGAAATTGTCGTAACACAGCTTACCTATGCCTTACTTGCACAACCAGGGCCGGCCCTAACATTTGCGGGGCCCTATGTGACATGGTTTGCGCGCGGACCAGTAAGGGTAGGGATAAGGATAATAAGTGAAAAAAAAATTTGTATTAGAAAATAAATTCGTATTTGCATTACATTTTTATTAAATGTAAGCTGACGATGCCGTTTTTTTATATCACGCGTAGGACTGGCGTTTACCATATTGATTGACACCCCAAAATGACAATTTCGTCTTTTTAAGGACATTTTTATAAATTTCAGGAGATCACGGGAACCCTATTATAAATTATAATGGTTTTAATTTAATAATTTACACCTAGAATAAGGGGCGGGGGCTTTTGAACCTTCGGGGTCCACTGTAGCAGCAAAGGCCTAAGACTGGCCCTGATGATATCCAGCTCGCAGTCAACGAATTTTCATCACGCTGCTGCTTTTTTTTGGTTAACCTATAAACCTCGGTAAAACAGAAGTCATGTTCCAGAAGTCACCCAATAAAACCTACTCAGCCCAAAGATCACCGCGCATAGACATCCCTTAAAGTCGTAGATAACTTCACATTATCTGGGAAGCATAGTATCCAATGACGCATTGCTTTAAAGAGAGGTTGATTAGTATGGGGGACGAACATATTTTTGGCAATCTTTTTTATTTTAGTAAGCTGAAAGGTTGTCGGAGTAACAGAGCTGCCTCACAATAACGCTTCTTTAATAATACTAACGCGATGTTTTTAAGTCTCTTAGGAAATATTGCGCAATTTTACTTTGTTACTAGGTGCACCTTGTACACTATAACGTAGAGATTTTGCATCACTTGATGATTCTTACTAAAGCCATAATAATAAGGCTTGTCTTCGAGTCCGAAGATTAGTGAGGAATGCAGTATTTCCCGTGGCTGCGCAGCCCCAGCTGTGACCTACATATTTTGCCACATCCAGGGCAAGCATAACCATTGTCCGCAGGTGGTCGATTTAGATTTCTTTTCGCGTCTGCGTTTATCCTCGGCAGCAGATTTTCTTTTGGTCTCAAATGTGTATCCCGCGGCCTTTGTGAATGACCCCAGCTGTCTCGTTCGGAGGCCGCATACATCTAGGTGCTCTCTTCTATGTCAGCCAAGGAAAGTTGACGCATAAGCTGGTCTTTGAAGCGTTTCCGTGGGGCGCCTCTGTTATGTCGATTACGTTTTAGCTCACCAAAAAAAAAAAAGACTGCCTTTAGCATATGTTCGTCTCCCATACGGGATACGTGTCCTACCCAGTGCAACTGTCGAACCATAAGAAATCCCTCTATACTGTCCATACCTGCGTTGGAAAGGATATCGCTGTTTGTAGTGCGGTCCTGCCACCGTATGTCCATGATGGAGCGCAAGCATCTTTGGTGAAAGCACCCAAAAAGTCTCAGTTGTTTTCTGTAAAGTGTCCATATCTTAGAGCCATAATGAATATATTAATTGTCAGAAAATAACCATTTTAGAAGTTACACTGCAAAGACTTTCTTCCAAGCCTATAATAGCCCAATAGTTTTACGCGAAAGAAGTAATGTAAAACGTTAAGACGTGAGCTGTAATTTTCTATAGGCCTACTGTTGGGGGGACTTTCTATTCTAATCGCCATGAACTGACAGAACGCAAAAGCAACTCTTCGGATTGATAGTCTTTACCCGATCTTTCATTTTCGTAATTACAACAATATTCCCAAAATGACTTCGGGTATATATCCTTCCTTAACAAATTATTCGGCTCGGTCACATGATATTGAAATATAATTCTAACTATCTCTATAAATGATTGAATCTGTCTCATTATAAAAAGTTTCAAGATTATTCTTTTTGATTGTACTTCAATGCACTCAAAGACATAATCTCTGGCCAGTAGTTATTCAATGCAATGAAGAACTGTGTTGAGTGATAGATATTCTTGGAAGAAGATAGCAAGTGTATCAACTGATGGAGCTCTATTTTTCACTGAGAAAAACAGTTTGTTTGTTTGTTGTTTCATAGAATATCCCAACAATAAACTCTTAAACAGGAGAGTTTGCACAAAGCTGCATAAAATATACATTGACCTACTCTATACATAGTTGTGCCCACAGTTATCAGGGCTTGGGGCCTTAACCACAAAAACAAAATATTCCGATTTATTCGTTGGCTTAGCATGGGCAAGGTAATGAGAGGAATATAAAATCTCAAGGAAGAAATTTTTATGTTATTTGAAATTACTTGACTGTAACTTTGTTACTAATATTTCTAATGAAGAGTGAAGTTGCATGTTTTGTCTGTAGCATTGTTTTGATTTTGACCCTTCGTATTGCCCTTCGTTCCCTATCCATGGCCACCTGACTTGCTTGCCTTAATCCTGTGCACTCCCAGGGGAGCATAGGGCCGCAACCACACCTCTCCACCGAACTCGGTTCTGAGCAGCTTTCTTCATCTGCTCCCATGTCATTCCAGTACCATCAGCTTCACTGATGACTGAACTCTTCCAGGTTTGCTTGGGTCTGCCCACTTTCCTTTCCTTGTTGGTTCCAGTCAAGTGCCTGCCTTGCAACATTTGTAGATGGTTTTCGCAGGGTGTGTCCTATCCAGCTCCATTTTCGTTTTGTGATATCTTGGGCTATTGGCTTTTGCCCCCAAATCTATAGTAGTTATCTTTTCTGGCCACCTAATTCCTAATATCCGAACCATGGCCACCGCTTCACATATATTTCGTGGAGTCAACATGTCTTTTAATGTAGTCGAAATTCCTGCATAGGTAACTGTTTATTTCTATCAGCCGCATATTTCCGCAAAAATGTCTTCGATGAAACTGTTGCTCTCGAACTTCGCAAGATGGCTGTTGCTCTTACTCACGGAAGCACAATCTAACACTCTGCTCGACAATATGCTGCCTACATGAATACTTCCGGCGTTTATGGTGGCGAGGCTGACATTCTGGCGATGTCTCAAATACTTCGCGCTACTAACATTATTCACTTCCGAGAACGTCCGTATGACCCTCCTCGAGTTTACAATCCGTTCCTTCTCTTCATTCACTCACAGTCGTTTGCCCAAACCCTCTCCATTTGGACAACTGTGTCTCAGGAAGTGTTCACCCGTCACTAAATAGTGGCGTTTGCTACGTTGCGGGTAAACTAGTTAGTAGATAATTTTAACATAAGTAAAGAATTCGTATACAAATTGTGTGATTTCCCTACTAAATTTTTTTCCGTCCTCTTTGGGCGAGGGGTTGGACAAGTTGGGGGGGGGCGCAAAATCGCCCCTACAGCCTGCTGGATCCGCCAGTGAGTCCTAGAAAAAATTTTAATCTTATTCTTGATAACTTTTCATTCTTTTATCAAGCAGAAATTTCACGAAAAACTCCTGTTATCTTTCACCAAATTTGATTAAAATTTCATAAAAATAATCTCATTAATTACTGAATTAATCAAAATTGCCGTACTTGCTAAGGGAAACCACAAGACTTAACAATTTTATTGGATACTTCTTATTACTGACTATCATTCACATCCCTTTTGTATATGGTGGCCCCCTGGCAGAGGTAAGACACACCTCTATTTACTACATTATTTGAACATTAATTAGGAATTGATTCTTTAAATAATTTCTAGTTACATTAAGTTTTTTTTTCCATTGTAAATCTAGCCTCTTCAATGAATAAAATGCATGCGTTTGTTTCACCATTAGAATAATACAAATTACTCGTACTTTAAAAAAATTCCTCCTATCATCTTGCAAATTCTATATAGAATAAAAAAAGAAAAACTTGGGTGCCTGGATATGGATTAGCTCTAACTATTTTACTTGTAAATTGACAGTTTATGTTTATGTTTGTGAACAAAAATTACTTACTATTTGGACACATAGGGAAATCTCTGGTTTGACCTTTTTTTTTTCAAAAATAATAATCTAAAAATTACATTAGGTCTGGCGGTCTAGAGAATCCATATATTGAACAAACATACGCCAACGGGTTTTTCTTCATAAAACAGTTAAAAGATAAATATATGCTCAGGAACATTTTGAATACCTTCTTCTAAGTCTGGCCAATTCAAAATCCAGAATGTCTTTTAACGTTGCTTTTTGAAGAGCAAATAATAATTGTCTTTCTTTTTATGGTAGTTGTTTTAAAATTATACATTTTGTAAGAAAATGTGAAATAATTGTTTGTAATTTTACTCACTCAACTTTCCTTATTGTTTCGCTATGACTAGCGCAATGTGTGAATTTCAACATCTTTTAATATTGTTTAGATAAGAAGCATCCTCGTACTGCTTGAATTTGAGCAATATTGGAAACTTTCAAAAGTTTTCTCAAAAAAAAAAAAAATGAACACTTACAAAAGGTGCATACATTCTCTGTAAGAAATTACAAATCCATGTTCTGCATTAAAGAAGAGACATTTTTAAATACAAAAACCTACAACATACATTTCTGTACAAGTTCAAAATATATTTAAATCCATTAAAATAAGCTGAAGGATACCTGATTTCTTCACAAATAGCTGAATACTTGAATAAATATACCATTCGGAAATTTTCATAATCTTTATTTTAATCTCGTTAACATGCCATTCTATAAATAACTTAAGACTACTAGTGTTGAAAAGAATGCCATTGTTTGAGATTATTATTTTGGCACAGAAATAGTTTATCCTGATATAATATTACACTACCAGCTGCACTTGTGACCGAGGAATGTGTGTTAATCTTATTTTCATTATACATGACTGACAAGGAAATAAGAACTGAATAAAACAAGGATGTATTAATCTTTACATTTCTTTGATTTACTACAGATCAACATGTTGAATGCATCATACAGACACACACACACATATGAACACACAAACACAACTACAAGAAAACAAACAAACCATTTTATTACAGCAAAACAAAGAGTCTTACAATGACCTAGTACGTGTAGGCAGTGGCGTAGCAAGATACTCGTGGGCCCGGGTTCAAGAATATATTGGTGGGCCCCCTCCTCCAATAAGAGGAATACACCGTAAGACTAAACAATTGAGTAATTTGAATGTATCGGTACTTTGACCAAAGACATTCCAACGCAAGTAGAGTAGCTTCTTATTACGTTTGAAGTAGGACTCCAACACAAATTTTTGTATGTTTGTACAATTTTTGAACAGAATTAAACGAGTTAACGGAGTTTCAAATCTATAAAGAAATGTTTTATAAGTTCTAGTTCCAATTCTACAAATTTACATTTCTAAAGCACTTCTAAGTGTCAAACTTTGAAGCATTGATAAAAACTAGTATCTAGTTCTACGTCCATTATTTTACAGTTAACAGATCGAATATTTATTTATTTAACATTTCTCTCGCCTTCTTAGTCTATGGCCTCCTTTAGTCGACTATGGATCAACTCATGGAAATGAGATGAATGCCTGGGCATAAGCTGTGGTCGGAACGATGTCGCCCACACATCAGTCCCCCCTCTCCACACAGCTGATGTATCCAAAGGAAAGGCAGTGCCGATACAGTTTAGGGTCAGCGGTGTCGCAGGTTCTGCCAGAGTGTAGCACTGGGTGCTGCAGACTGCCTGTTGGTCGCCAGCTCCTGATTATTCCTCAGGGTTGACTCCCGAAGCCTTTCCCACGATTGGGTATAGCTGCAAGGCAATAGAGGTTTGAATTCAGAGTTTTCCTTCTCCTAGGTGGGTAGCCAGCCATGGCTAACGTGCACCTCCTGCCCGAAGCTTACTGGTTAAGGCGCCAGTTACTCGCCTTTACCCCTTCTCTTGTTAGTGAGAACAGTTCCGGCGGACTCAATTTCTGAGCCACACGTGAAGGCCAGGAGTTGGACTGGTTGTCAGAGGCCATTTGAGACGCATGCCATTAGGAAGCATTTTATAGGTAGTGGGCTGCTTACATCCATTACCACTTCCAGCAATGAAAACCTTGACTTCTTAGTAGCAAAGTAAAAAACCAGTGCATGTATTTTCTAACTGCTCGAGAGATTTCTTCTGATGAAATAATGTACATAGATTATCCTAGTATCCAGTCATATTGGAAACACCTTCATAGTTTTAGCTTCGTAGTTTATTTAAGGATGTTTTTTTTTTTATTACTTGGAGCATTTGTTCAGCAAATTCTGCTGACATCTGATTCCCACATATATGAAAACCTAGAAATGACTATCTAATTTCTATTTCTTTGGATGCTCCGTCATCGGAGATCACTAAACAGTATCAAAAAAATAATACGAATTTGATATTAACTTTTTATTTGTCTTGAGCGCTGCCACCAATGAAAGCGACAAATGGTGCAGAATGGATGTCCTAAATTACCAATATTTTTCCAGAACTGCATTGCCCAACAGATGTATTATCTCGTTTTGAATCTGTTGGGCTTTGATTTCCTGTCAAATTTGAATATTCATAGCAATTTTGTGAGGTTTTTGTATAAATGTATGGCGTTAAATCTCTTTAAGAGCTATGAAATAAGATACAACCAAATACTAAGCAATGGTCAAAGAATGGCACTATTCCAAGATCCATTTAGTTATCTCCTATCTTCTAGATCTTGTTCTAAACCTGCTCCCAGATTCGGTTTCCTCTTTAATTGCAATAGCACAAGCATGTTCAACTTGAACGATTCCTATGTTAACACTCTGATCTTTCTTTGGCTTGCTAAATATTTATGTTATTTTTATTTTGTTTTTGTTTAGATTTCATCTCCTTTTTATTCTGTTCTAACTATTACATCAGCATTTTGTATAGACTACAGAAGACAACAAAACAATGCGATGAAGATATTCGAGGACATATCGTCTTGATTGAATGTTTTACACTATTTCACAATAGAAATTTCATCAGCTTCAATAGTTTTTAAAACAACAGTTGAGACAGCTTTTGAACTATTAAACATATTTTTAAAATTCAGTTTAGATTTCAGACAATTTTTTTTTTGTTAATATCTGCCTTTAGTGGTTTTTTAATATCATAATATGAATACACTTTGCGACAAGAAATACATCACTAATTAAAATTATTTATATTTCATTCAAATCCATGAGAGATACTACAATTACAGTACACCAATAAAAATGTCAGACTTTTTTTTTAAGATTGGGAAAAGAATAACTACATAATGGCAGTGTAAAATATTGATATTACATATTTTAAATACCCGGTACAAAACAAAATAAAAACATATTAAGCTTTGAAAATTGAATAATTTGCAGTTATATCGAAATTTTAATTAGTGACAATCAGGACTTCCCTGTTTCTTAACCAAACTCTCCCCATCCCCCCCCCCCCCCATTCCTGTAATACTACCAATAAGTTTATGAACAGACAATAATAAAAAAAAAGAATGGGGCGATATGGAAACGATTGTCACTTCAAAGGTATGATTAAAGCTGGCCGCCATTACAATTTACAAAACCTGATGCAAATCAAATCCTTACATTAAAGCTTAAAACACTGATTTTGAAGTTAATATCAATCTTGGCACAACGTTCAGGATATTTTAAGGGAGTTTTTTAAATTCTGTTTTTTTAAATCGGTTTTTACAAAAGTGAATTTATGTTTTCACTTTGGTGTCATCCCCAAGTTCTCAACTAGTCAAGAGTCATGGGCCCAAGCGCAGTGGGCCCCTAATGGTCGTGGGCCCGGGTTCATTGAACACCTTCGCGCCATGGATGCTTCGCCACTGCGTGTAGAATGTAACTATCTTTATTTTTTAAAGAAAAGTCTCATGTCAAAGATTTTATATGTTAGTAGATTAGACAGAGGGCTTATAAAAAAAACGTAAGACCGAAAAGTTCTTCAAGAAAATATGTGACAGTTTATCTTTTATAGAACACATATTGTACAGGTTGCTGATTTTTTATGGAATTTTGATAATAGACATTTTACATTAAGTTGAGTTTGAGTTTGTGTTGATTCTAATGTTGGTATTGTTACTAATTTTATACTGCTCAATTTTCATAAAATAATTCGAATTTATAGTTCATAAAAAGAATTATAACAAAAGCAATACAATAAGAAAATTGCCTAAGTTGGTACAGTCTTAGAGAGTGTGTAAGTTTTATGGTAACTTTTTGACTATAAGTTTTAATTAAAATTCTATTTAAATCTTTTCTAATAAAGCTTTGATTTTTTAGACTTCTATTTTGTCTAGTTTCATTATCATCATCATCTGTCCCACAGAGGTGCTGTGGCAGTAACCAAATCCCTCCACTTTTCCTGGCCCATTCTTGTACGTTGTCCAGACAGCTTTTCTTTGGATTACCTTTTGTCCCGCTCCCTCTACTGTACCTTGTAGAAGGACTTTAATAGGGAGTCTTGTCTTACAATATGACAGTACCAGCTCAACTGTCATCTCTTCACAGCATTGAGTTCTTCCCTTTCGCCAGCCAGATTGTTAACTTGTAGAAAAACTGATTTTTCTTCTTTTCCTGGTATCAGATACCCAGCATTTTTCTGTTGCATTACTCTCAAAGGCTTGGCTTCTTAGCCTCAGCGTTTATAACCATATATAAGTACAGAGACTACGAAAGAATACAGTTTAATTCCTAAAAAAGATTATTGATAATTCAACGCCTGGCTATAATTTTTTGAAAACTTAGAAATATCTATCTTTTTAACAAATTTCTGTTAACAAATAAACAAAACAAATTTATAAAGAAATGTGAAAACAGTATCCTGTTAATGCTTGTGGGACGGAATATTATGGATTTATTTGCAGTAGATGAATAATCAATTTTTTTTTGAAAGTCCTAAGTTTGTTTTAGGGCTACAGTACATACACTACGGTCTAAGTTGGTACCGTAGGAACATTCCTGCCTAGTTTTATCAAGATTGGTCAAGCGGTTTTGATGTCTATAAGTAACATACATACATACATACATACATACATACATACATACATACATGTCTGCCTGCCTGTCTGCCTGCCTACCTACCTACCTACCTGCCTACCTACCTACCTACCCATCTACCTACCTACCTACCTACCCATCTACCTACCTACCTACCTACCTACCTACCTACCTTACCTACCTACCTACCTACCTACCTACCTTACCTACCTATCTACCTACCTTACCTACCTACCTACCTTACCTACCTACCTACCTATTTAATTTGTATAGATGAAAAGACAACAACCAAAAGTGGAGCTGAAAAGAGGACGAAGAAACAAAAACAAGAAAAGAAGAACAAAAGAGCCAGGAAGGTGCCCCCCCCCCCGTTTCTTAAATGTCTTAAGCTTAAAAAGCATCAAGACAATTTCAAGTCACATGATTACCAGAGACCACCGACTATAGGCGAGCTGTTATTGGGTATGAATTAACTGAACAATTAAAAGCAACAAAGCAAGATGAGACGGTTATCATTGAATCCAGAAAAAAATGATGAGGCCGACATCCTGAATGATGAAAAAGAAGAAAATACTTCAATACCGCAGGTTCTAGAGACTAAAGGACAGCACACAAGCATGTCTTTAGTACACTCCACAAACATTCATACTGAACCATCAGACAGTGTAAACAATACAGAAAGCAGGATAATAAACTCTATATTAAACGACATTGGAGATTGGCCCGATGTCATCACAGATAATATTCGAATACACCTTGTCATTCAAGGATCTGAAACAGTTCAGAGTATGGACAGTCAATTCAGAGAGGCGTATAGACATCAAGAATCAGCAAAAGGAAAGGCTAGAAAGCTTTCAAAGGCCTTGTTTTTCCGGCAAATGTCAAACGGCGAGAAAGTTCTTAGAAAGTGGATGTGTTATTCGCCAAAAAAAGAATCCTTATTTTGCTTCCCCTGCATACTCTTCTCAAAAAGATCAAGTACCAAATCTTCCTTTAAATCCAAAGATTGATTCAATGATTGATAGAGGTTATCCCCGAAAATAGAAAAACATGAGACCAGCAGAGCTCACATTCAGTCATCGCTTGCTTGGAGGGAACTTGAAGTTCGCCTGAGAGTAGGGAACAGTATTGACAACAAGGCCCAAGATTTGATTCTACAAGAGACAAAAACCTGGAGAGACTACGTGAAGAGAATCTTGGACATCATTCGTTTTCTCTAAAGCAAAATCTGGCACTTCGTGGGCATCGCGAGCGAGCTGAAGAAGTGTTGGAAGGGCAAAATCAAGGCAATTTCTTGGAGTTAGTAAAATTACTATCAAAGTACGGTCCACTCTTGTCGGAGTATGTGCTTTGAACTAAGTTTTGTTCCAGACAGAATACATACATGTCTCCACAAATACAAAATGAATTTATTACAATATTGGGGGGATCACGTTAAAAACAAATCATACAGCAAGTAAAACAAGCCAAATATTTCTCTATTATTTTTGACAGTACACCTGACATCTCAAAACTGGATCAAACTTTCAAAATTTTACGGTACATTGTCATTGATAATGACGGGGTACATGATAATGCTGCGGTCATTAAAGGTCAAAACTATGGTGTCCAAAAACGTATTCTAGAAGTCAATCCTAAAGCACTATTCATTGCCTGCTCAAACCATTCTCTTAATTTAGCAGGAATTCGAGCTGCTGAAGCTGAAGTCAATTCGGTAACATTTTTTGGTACACTTGACCGTTTACACGCCTTTTTCTCAACTTCAACACACCTCTGGAATATCCTCATCAAAATAACCGGAACTAGCCTTAAACGTTTAGTTGAGACCCGCTGGAGCGCCAGAGGAGAAGCCGTCAAGATGGTTAGGGATAAATTTTCTAAAATTATAGAAACTCTAGAGACATTAACTAGCAGAGATGAAAATTTATCGACTAGATCTGAAGCAGGTGGATTATTGGTTACTGTTCAGTCTTTTAATTTTCTCGCCTATCTTGGATTTTGAGCTCCTGTATTAACTGAAATTAATTATGCGCAAGTCGACCTTTAAACTAAAAATATAAGAGACATTTTTTAGTAATCGAGAGGACACGCTGAAGCCAGCATTACCTTTGCCGAAAGCGTGTGCTCAGATCTGAGAATAAGTACAGAACCTCAAAAAATCAAAAACGTATTGGCCATAAGAAAAAGATGCCTGGTGAGAAAAGTGACGACTCTGTACTTACACACAAAGAAGAGCTACGAAGGACAATTTATTCTACCTTGGACAGGATTGTTCAAGAAATAATCACCCGATTCGAGCAGCTTCATAATGTAGCAGATAGATATGAATTTTTGTCGCATTCCCAGCTATTAAATCCTCAGGTCGAAATCAATCTCGATAGTACTCCTAGCAACATTGATAAAAACGAATTTCTGCTGGAGCGAAAGAGGCTTCAACGGTTTGTCACAGTTTCATCAGAAGCCTCCGAACTTCCAAAACAAGGACCTGTTGAGGTCTTGAATTTTATAAAAAAAATATCAGCTAGATGATTCAGTTCCGAATATCGTCATCCTGATTCGCATATTTTTGACTATTGCGGTAAGCGTCGTTACATGCGAGAGAAGTTTTTCCAAACTTAAACTGATCAAGAATTACTTGCGATCAACGACGACAAATTTACGACTCACTAATTTAGCCATTTTTTCCATTGAACAAAAGCTGGTGGAAAAAATTGATTTCGATAAAATTATTGATACTTTTGCCAGCAAGAAAGCGCGTAAAATTCACTTGTAGTATGTTTATGTAAAAGTGATTTTTTTGAATGAACAATATTTGATTAATAATGAATACATATTATTTTGAACAAAAAAGTAAGGTTTTGCAATGTTATTATTTAGTTAGCTTTTTATTTTGAGGAGGGGGGGAGGGGGCATCAAGATGAGGTACCGCACCAGGCATCATATACTCTAGCTACGCCACTGAGGTAACTGTTTATTTTTATAAGTCGCATATTTCTGGAAAAATGTAATCGACGAAACTGGATGTCTGTAAGCTTTGTTTGCGAACATCTATATATATAATTCTCTTAATGACTCAAGATTTTGTACAAGAAGTAAAAGGAAGATCACTCATTTATTTCTGCATGTCACCCTACTAAAAAAAAAGAAGGGGGGGGGGAAGAAAAAGTAGTATTCACCCGTCACAAAATAGCAGATCATGACTTAACAGTTTTGACCAAGAAGTCATGGAAAGAACACTTTTTAAAATTTCTACCCCACGTAGTTTTAGCGGCGAAAAGAAGAATGGGGGAAGAGAACAAGTAATCTACTCTGTATTCCCCCGTCACTAAATGGCAGGACCGGACTTAATCGTTGTGTGGCTCTCTATTTGCAGCAAACATTAATTTTTTATTTGCAGAAACATCAAGTACACTCTTTTTTTTAGCTTACATCTTATAATAGATGAAGCCGAAACGTAAAGTATAATAGATTCTAGTAATTTTATATTTGTAATCACGCACTTATTGATGTCGCGTAGTTATCTTAACTCTGTTTTTTATGTCCTCTACTCGTACTACCTGTACGGGGCGAGAGTGCCTTTTATTTGTGTTTTGAATTGTTTTGCTACGTCACTAAGTCCGGTGGCATCTATTGGTCATTCTTTGTCATGATGCAGCTCACCCTCTGAGTTGGTTAAAAACGGACGGTGTGTTGGTCCGAAAAAGGTTATTATATCTATAGTCTGTACTAGTTTTCTTGGACTTATTTTCAGTAGGATTGCTGGACTCCTGTTTAGGGTGAGTTATTAGGTTGTGATATCTCTTATTGTATGTTGTAGGAGGTTGTCACTATTTCTAGTTTTAGAGTAGAAGTTAAGTTTTGTGTTTATTTCTTTTATAGGGTGCCAGTGTTGGAGTTGTATATACTGGCTCGAGTCTATGCTAGTGTGGGCGTCGCTTGCCGATTCAGAAATATATATTACAGTTTTCAGTGTCATTGTCAAATTGACGATCATCTGAGGTCTAACTCTACTATTACCGAGGTTATCAACTTTGTGACGCCAGTCGGTCAGAATCTGGTGGACTATGAAATCAGGGTGACAAGTTGATAGCAGTAGCAAAGGTGCTTACACTAATTATTGAATAATATCTTTATATATATATAACATATATAAATATTATATATATATCTAATATATATATATATTGTCTATTTATCATCCTCATTGTACATACACATATACCAGTTTCATACAATTAAATTCATTTATTTTTGTTGTTATTTAAACTATTCACCTAGTTGGTTACTGTATGTACGACTGTGTGTGAGTGATGTTCTCGTCAGAGTGAACCCGGGACCTTAATTGTGTACAGCTAGTTAACACAAATAATTCCTAAACCTGACAATTGATAAAGAATTAATTCAGAAATATAATTGCTAAATAGTTTGTAAAATATTTAATAAATACATACCAGCCTTTTCTGGACTTTTGCTATTGAAGAAAAGTATAAAAATTGGAGGTATCGACATATTTAGTTTTAACAAACAGAACTTATAAATATTGAAATGGGCAAGATTAATTGAATTGTTTACCATAAAACAAGGCCAAAGTAATCAATAAGTTATGATGCATTATCAGCAGTGGCTTTTTATCAGAGTTGCTCACTTAGGCACAACCAAAACTATCGTTCTCTCCCCTTGAGTGAGTTAACAATGAACAATAACAAAACAAGCAAACTATTTGTAAAAAGGCACATAGAAGGGAGAGAACTGCACATTTACAAACATATATCAATACTGTAAGCTTTATTTTCCTTTTATTTATCAAACACATTTATTAATAACCACTATTTAAAGAATCGATTAATTAGTTAGTTGACGTTTTCATTGAGTCACGTTTCATTAAAGACAATAAATAATTGTGCATAGTTTCAAGTTGATCCGAGAATGGGAAGTGGGACAAATAACGAGTATGACATGTGTACAAGACTGACAGACGAAGTGAGTTGCTAAAAACTTTGTACAAATCTTTAATTCGCTCCTGTACACTAAGACTGTGACTAAGACTTTAGTTTGTAGTGACCTAATTTAGCTTAGAGCTTATGTTAGCAACAATCTGTGGATTATGGGGTTTCGTTTTGCTTTTTCGTTTCCCTGTTCATCTCCTCTAAGGAAAGTTCCCATCTGGGTGCCACAATGAGGCTGAGAATTGTTGACAGAGAATATTTAATTGCTTTAAATGTTTTAGCAACTGTCTAATACAAACAAACATTGTCTACATCCTTCTGTTACAAACATTGTCTACATCCTTCTGTTACAAACATTGTCTACATCCTTCTGTCACAAACATTGTCTACATCCTTCTGTCACAAACATTGTCTACATCCTTCTGTTACAAACATTGTCTACATCCTTCTGTTACAAACATTGTCTACATCCTTCTGTTACAAACATTGTCTACATCCTTCTGTTACAAACATTGTCTACATCCTTCTGTTACAAACATTGTCTACATCCTTCTGTTACAAACATTGTATGCATCCTTCTGTTACAAACATTGTCTACATCCTTCTGTCACAAACATTGTCTACATCCTTCTGTTACAAACATTGTCTACATCCTTCTGTTACAAACATTGTCTACATCCTTCTGTTACAAACATTGTCTACATCCTTCTGTCACAAACATTGTCTACATCCTCTGTCACAAACATTGTCTACATCCTTCTGTTACAAACATTGTCTACATCCTTCTGTCACAAACATTGTCTACATCCTTCTGTCACAAACATTGTCTACATCCTTCTGTCACAAACATTGTCTACATCCTTCTGTCACAAACATTGTCTACATCCTCTGTCACAAACATTGTTTACATCCTTCTGTCACAAACAGTGTCTACATCCTCTGTCACAAACATTGTCTACATCCTTCTGTCACTAACAGATTCCAATTGAAACGAAAATAAAAACAAAAGCAACCTTTTATCAAGAAATTGTTACCTATAGATTTCTCATGAAGCAATTTTACTTATAGGTCTTCATAAAATTCAAACTACTGCAACAAAACTAGTGAAACGAAAGGAAGCGCTTGCAACATGTACAGTAATCACTATAACCAAGATAAACTAAACCCTATTTGTTCTAAACTACTATTATCAAAGTACCACTTCATATACTATACTTGATAGCATAGGGCCAGTTACAGTGGGACTACAGTTTGTTAAGACATTTCCAGAGATAATGATATACTACGTTGTACATTTAGTTAAACATAAATATAAGTTCAATATGACCTACAAATGTTATATAGTCCTTCTTCTCTCTCTCTCTCCATCCATCCAATCTATCTTTCTATCTATCTAATCGATCTATCTATCTAATCTATCTATCTAATCTATCTAATCTATCTATCTAATCTATCTATCTAATCTATCTATCTAATCTATCTATCTATCTAATCTATCTAATCTATCTATCTAATCTATCTATCTAATCTATCTATCTATCTAATCTATCTATCTAATCTATCTATCTAATCTATCTATCTAATCTATCTATCTAATCTATCTATCTAATCTATCTATCTAATCTATCTATCTAATCTATCTATCTAATCTATCTATCTAATCTATCTATCTAATCTATCTATCTAATCTATCTATCTAATCTATCTATCTAATCTATCTATCTAATCTATCTATCTAATCTATCTATCTAATCTATCTATCTGATCTATCTATCTGATCTATCTATCTAATCTATCTATCTAATCTATCTATCTAATCTATCTATCTATCTAATCTATCTATCTAATCTATCTATCTATCTAATCTATCTATCTAATCTATCTATCTAATCTATCTATCTAATCTATCTATCTAATCTATCTATCTAATCTATCTATCTAATCTATCTATCTAATCTATCTATCTAATCTATCTATCTAATCTATCTATCTAATCTATCTATCTAATCTATCTATCTAATCTATCTATCTAATCTATCTATCTAATCTATCTATCTAATCTATCTATCTAATCTATCTATCTAATCTATCTATCTAATCTATCTATCTAATCTATCTATCTATCTATCTATCTAATCTATCTATCTAATCTATCTATCTAATCTATCTATCTAATCTATCTATCTAATCTATCTATCTAATCTATCTATCTAATCTATCTATCTAATCTATCTATCTAATCTATCTATCTAATCTATCTATCTAATCTATCTATCTAATCTATCTATCTAATCTATCTATCTAATCTATCTATCTAATCTATCTATCTAATCTATCTATCTAATCTATCTATCTAATCTATCTATCTAATCTATCTAATCTATCTATCTAATCTATCTATCTAATCTATCTATCTAATCTATCTATCTAATCTATCTATCTAAACTATCTATCTAATCTATCTATCTAATCTATCTATCTAATCTATCTATCTAATCTATCTATCTAATCTATCTATCTAATCTATCTATCTAATCTATCTATCTAATCTATCTATCTAATCTATCTATCTAATCTATCTATCTAATCTATCTATCTAATCTATCTATCTAATCTATCTATCTAATCTATCTATCTAATCTATCTATCTAATCTATCTATCTAATCTATCTATCTAATCTATCTATCTAATCTATCTATCTAATCTATCTATCTAATCTATCTATCTAATCTATCTATCTAATCTATCTATCTAATCTATCTATCTAATCTATCTATCTAATCTATCTATCTAATCTATCTATCTAATCTATCTATCTAATCTATCTATCTAATCTATCTATCTAATCTATCTATCTAATCTATCTATCTAATCTATCTATCTAATCTATCTATCTAATCTATCTATCTAATCTATCTATCTAATCTATCTATCTAATCTATCTATCTAATCTAATCTATCTAATCTAATCTATCTAATCTATCTATCTAATCTATCTATCTAATCTAATCTATCTAATCTAATCTATCTAATCTATCTATCTAATCTATCTATCTAATCTATCTATCTAATCTATCTATCTAATCTATCTATCTAATCTATCTATCTTATCTATGTATCTAATCTATCTATCTAATCTATCTATCTAATCTATCTATCTAATCTATCTATCTAATCTATCTATCTAATCTATCTATCTAATCTATCTATCTAATTTATGTATCTATCTAATTTATGTATCTATCTAATTTATGTATCTATCTAATTTATGTATCTATCTATCTAATCTATCTATCTAATCTATCTATCTAATCTATCTATCTAATCTATCTATCTAATCTATCTATCTAATCTATCTAATCTAATCTATCTAATCTAATCTATCTAATCTATCTATCTAATCTATCTATCTAATCTAATCTATCTAATCTAATCTATCTAATCTATCTATCTAATCTATCTATCTAATCTATCTATCTAATCTATCTATCTAATCTATCTATCTAATCTATCTATCTTATCTATGTATCTAATCTATCTATCTAATCTATCTATCTAATCTATCTATCTAATCTATCTATCTAATCTATCTATCTAATCTATCTATCTAATTTATGTATCTATCTAATTTATGTATCTATCTAATTTATGTATCTATCTAATTTATGTATCTATCTATCTATCAACACATTTATTGCAATATACATAATTTGACAAAAGAAAACAATGTCATAATGACATATCCTTGAATGGAATGTATGTGTGCTAGCACAAGTGTAAGACTAAGACTGCTTTATTGATCCTTACGGAAATTTGTTGTGATTACAAGGAATCTTTTCTCATATAAAGACAACACAACAGAAAAAATACACACAAATACAACAGACAACATAAAGAGTTCATTCAGCGACTACACACAGGTATCTTGGTGCATTTCATGTTCCCTGATCAATGAGTGGCGGTGATAGAGTCTGACCGAGTGAGGTACGAACGAGTTTAGTACCGCTCCGTTCTTGTTTTTGATTGACAGCAGTCGCCCACTTCGCGACGACCTGGCGTAGTTCTGATGGAGCGGGTGGCCGTTGTCTTCCAAGATTTTTTCAATTTTTCTTATGCACTTTGGTTCAAAAAGTTCCTTTAAATGTGGTAATGTTGTGAGTGTAATTTTTGATGCTTTTTTAATGATGTTTTCTAGACGTCGCAATAGTTTAGATGAGGCGTTGCCTTGCCAACAACTTATTCCGTATGTTAGCAGATTTTGTATAGTCGCGCCTTAAAATGTAAGACTAAGACTATGACTAAGAGAATATAAATATATACAGGTATGTGTTACATCAGTGAAGTAATCACTTAATTTGGAAACACTTTTTGGAAATAAGAATTAAAATTCAATCGTATTTTCTGTATACCAACAATAGTAGATCCCTCTCTATCTATCTAAGGAAGTTTTTCTATTCATGTGGGATTTGTGATTGTCAGATTCACAACCTGTCTTTGTTGAAGACTAAGCAATACGTATATACCTTAGTGTTATACTTATGCATGATGAAATAAATATTATATTTGTTTCTCTAGCTATTTTAGCGAAAACACACACACACTATACCAATATATTTTTATGTCTGTTTTCTGTTTGTTCCCCTATTTATGTTTCCATCTATCAATCTCGGTCACTATTGTAGACGTCTTGGCCCACTAAGGAGGGCAAATTCCACCCACCGAACAGGCTGTAAGTTTCCACCATGCTCTGGCTATAATAATAATGAAAAAAAAAACAGAAATGGAAAAGTGGTTTGAGTGCTGGGACAAATCCCAAAAAGCCAGTGGAGTCTTGTAGCGCATGAGGCGCCCTGACCGCACTGCCCTGTGGTGGAGGCTGTCCAGGCCTGAGCAAGCTATTATAGCACAGTGCAGGACAAGCCACTGTCCCGTTGGCTCATATTTCTCAAGGCTATGGCCAGATTTCGATTCACGGTGCCCCCGCTGCGTAGAAGAAGCGGAAACCGTGCCTCATATTCTGTTTGACTTCCCTAGACTTGCTGATCTCCGTCTCAACAGGTCTGGGAAACCAAAAATTCTCGCCCTGTATGGTGACATGTATGCACTATGCAAAACAGCAGGGTTTCTGTCCAGGGCTTTTGCAAGAGAGGATTTGAGTCTCTAAAGCCCTCACTCAAATGGAGTTGTATGATGATGATGATCAATCTCGGTTTCTATTTCAATATATATATCATGGGCGTAGCCTGGGGGTTTGAGGTTCAACCCCCCCCCCCCAACCGAAATGAAATCCCCCCTTCTGGTAGGGGGGGGGTCGGAGTTTAGTGACTGAACTTTTGCTTTAATTTTCTTTATTTTAGGAAAAATTTTAATACTAAACCATATCTTGCTCTAGCACAGCCAAGAGGGTTTTGATTTTCAAACCCCTATTAGGGGGTTTTGGGTTTGAAACCCCCTACCAGGGGGTTTTGAGTTTGAACCCCAAACCAAGGGGTTTTGAGTTTGAAAAACCCATACCAGGCGGTTTTGAGTTTGAAAACCCCTACCAGGGGTTTTGAGTTTAAAGCCCCATATCAGGGGGTTTTGAGTTTGAAAACCCCTACCAGGGGGTTTTGAGTTTGAACCCCAAACCAAGAGGTTTTGAGTTTAAAACCTCACACCATGCGGTTTTGAAATTGAAACCCCATACCAGGCGGTTTTGAGTTTGAAAACCCCTAGCAGGGGGTTTTAAGCTTAAAACTCCCTACCAAGGGGTTTTAAGTTTAAAACTCCCTATCTGGGGTTTTGCATTTAAATCCTCCTCTTCTATAAAACAAAAAAATGCAAACGACAATACCTAAATTCCAAGAGAACATCTAAGGAAGATTTTGATTTTAAATCCCTCTCCAAAATTTACGATAAACCCATCGTTAATATACAAAAGCAAATTACACACTCAAAATTGTATGAGCGTAGCCAAAGGGGTTTGAAGCTAAAAAATAAATCTTCAAAATAAAAAAAATAAAAAATTTCGCAATCAAAATGCTATGAGCGAAGCCAAGCCTATTGGGTGTTTTGATTTTAAATTTCCCTTCAGAGGGGTTTGATGTAAAAAATACCTCTTCAATATAAAAAAAAAATCAAATTACATACTTATATTCTTTAAGCGTAGCCAAGCCAATGGGGGGTTTTGAGTTTCAACCCCTCTCCTCCAGATGGCTTTTTTAAAAGTTTAAAACTCCTCAAGATAGTTTTGAGTTTAATATCCCCCTACAGAGCGTTTTAAGGTTGAAAGCGTCGCTTTTCAATATTAATTCTAAAGCAAACTACAGTCACCAAATTCTATGACCGTAGCTAAATGTGGTTTTAAATAAAAACAATAATAACAACTATGCCAAAGTGGGAATCGATCCCTTAGTAAGATTGTGACAGAGCGTCGCATGAGGTTTGCGGGACATGTTCTCTGACAAAATGAATTACGCCAAATAAGAGTTGCGATGACATCCTAGTACAACTTGGCGCCACACTTTAATGGAGGTCCTTAGAGCAGGTGGGAAGAGGCTTCAGACATTGCCAGTGACATATTTTTGTGGAAACAGCGTGCCAGTAAATGCGCCGAACGGCGCGGGAGAGTCTAAAAAAGTAAGAATACCACATTAGGTTTTTGAAATAAAACTTTTTAATAGCAGAATAATGCACTGTAAGTACCTTAGAATATGCTTTTAGTTTGCTTTCAATACCAGAAATAGTGCTTGGCGGTGGGGCTCCGCCCCGCGCTGGGGCAGCTCTCAGCGCTCCTCCAGACCCCTTGCTGGCAAGGGCGAAGAGTCTACAATTTTTTCATTAACTCCAGGAAGAACCTATTCAAGGGCACAATAAACGGAGAATGAAGGGTCAGAATGTAAAAGAAATTAATTATATACACACATACACACATCCATCCATCCAAACACACACACACACACACACACACATACATATATATATATATATATATATATATATGCGTGGTGGGTTTAGCACAGAACAAACTAAATGACATGACAAAGGTAACTCGTAGGACGATTCCAAACTGTTTATTATATACTAAAGACCTGCCAAAGGCAAACATAAAACATAATTAAAAATGAACATAAACTAAACATACTTAATAAGCCTAAATACTAGATCTAACGAAAAACAAAAAGAACATCTTATAGTGTGACCCAATCATCTCTTTGACAAACACACAAGAGAGATATGGACACACCAACAAACAGTATACAAATACATGACAACATAGTTCTCTAAAAATAAATCAACTAGTTGTTCTACATAACACTAACATATATATACATTGTTTGAAGAGTTTCGCTCTTTACTTTCCCTACAAACAACTACAACAATTAAATAGAGAACAAATCTATACACTCACAAATATACTGTTTCTTAAAAGCCAGTATCTAAACACTTGTTGTAAAAATACATTTACAAGATGGACAGTTAACATTCTATATAGAATACTACAGGTACGTATTTCAATAAATGAATTCATCTACATGCTGGCCTCTAAAAATAAGAATAGTCCAACATGAACAAAAACCGCGGTAGTGATATTCTATATAAACTACTAATTAAATTTACAATCTAATATGAATGAGTAAAATGTGATTACCTGCAGCCATCCATAAACACATGGTGTAGAACCAGGCACAAACAGGGAATGGAGACGACGTAGGTCCAGTAACGTACGGACACTACAGCGACAAGAGATGCCGGTCGAATGGACAGTGCCCACGTTGGTCTGCCTTGTTATGCGCGAACACTAGGTGCAATCTAGGGAGAAAATCCCCCGAAAACCCTCCCCGAAAAAAAATCCTGGCTACGCCCATGATATATATATATTAATATATATATTAACATTAGTTTTTCTCACGTCTTTCCAAAAGTTATAATCTTTCAATATAATAATAATCTATGAATCTTTTTAAAAAGAAGAACTTGCTAGAAAGATGAAAGAATGCTAATGATGGTATTTGTTTTCAGCCACGTGTTTTGTAGCACTTGCCTCACCTCGATAATAAATTTTATTAGATTATATCGGCTCCACGATCTCATACCCAGGGCCTGCTTTAGGCAATGGTGAAATAGGCAGCCGCCTACGGCCTTCAATATGTGGGGACCTCGCACATAACTAAATAAAAATAAGAGAAAAAGTTACGAAACTTTTATCAGATATCAAACAGAGTAGAGCACTATGACTCTATGTTTACTAGTCTAACTGTGTCTCTATTGCGATATAGGAATTTCTGTTATTTGTTGATTTAGACATAGAGGGACAGGTTTTTTATGAATAGCGTAATTTTATTTTTTCACTATTTCTTTTCAAATTTAAAAATTTCATTAGGGGCCACCAAATTCACCTAGGGCCTCTAATTATCTAAGACCAACTCTGTCATATCACTCATACACACTCCATAATTTAAAAAACAAATATACTTCAGTATAAACAGTTGAGAGTATGAACATTTAAGATTATAAGTATGTGAATTAGCCAATTGAAACCTTCACTTCAAAGTGACTATATTTTGATAGATCAGATTACGTGGTTCAGCCTTCATTATTCTCCAGACGCTTTTGACTTTAGCTGAGTTTATAGACAATACAAAAACCACATTCAGGATTCGATTACCTTTTGTAGTATAACATTACCAAACTATAATGTTTTGATAAAAAGTCAAGACATTTTTCTAATGAGCAGTTCTGATAAAGACCTAATTCTTACAGTATCTTGTTGTGTGATCTCAATTAAAAATTATTCAAATTAAGCCTAATGCATATTTAAAATGGCGGTAAAGTTGTCCACATGATACTGCTCACGTTTTTTGTTGTTGGCCTGTTTATTTTTTAATTTAAAAAAAATCAAGATTTAGTTGTCCTTGTGTACGAATGCAATTGAATTCTAATGCTACAATCGCGCAATATTCAATGAATGATTTATATAAATGTTTGGATCCATGATTGAAGTTACGCTAGGGCAATCACGTGTTAGGAGTCAACATTTGTAACATTAATAATAGTTCATTTGAAATTAATAGCTGAAAGTTAAAGAGTTCTAAATATAATCATATGTTGTATGACTTATAACTAACAGTTTCTTGTCGTGCATAGAACAGTTATGATGTCACTATCTATTCTAACAGATAGGTTTGAAATGCACGAGTGCTTCCACAAGTGCTAGAAATAAAATAAACTGGGCTTCGTTTCTTAACGTAACTTCCAGGTTTTAGCTTGATCTAGTTGATCTGTCGATCTTGTTTAGTAGGACACCAGGTCACAGAGCTATTTATAGATTCTATTCATACATAGCTTTCAAATATACTTCTCCTCAACGATTATTCTCAATGGATGTTAAAATAAATATCAAACTTAACATGTTAGAAGTAAGGCAAAGTTTTGTCAATAAAATCAGCTAGCTAATAGTTATTTGCTCATTGGTCTATAGTTCTTAAAATCAGTTTATTGATATTGGAGCAAAAATGTACAATGAAAAATATAACAAGAAATCAAAAAGACATAACATAATGAATACAGATATGTATTCATTTGCATTATATTGAAAACCAAATCACCATAATTCAAACATACGTTACTCGTTTCTAAGAAAGTTATTGTAAGCTAAGTTCTTATAGCTTGATTCTTTTCTTCAAATGTGAAGCCTGGTATGGTTACAGATGATTATAACGAGAAGGGCCGGATTTATTTACGTCATTGTAAGAGTGTGAGGGCTTCATTCTTAAAATGGGGGGGGGGCTCCTTTTTTAGAAAAGATAAGAATTTTAACAAAATATGTTTATTAAAATATAAGAATAAGGAAACTGAGATTAAATTGACAAATAATATTTTTCTTTCTTCACAAGTATGCTTTTAGATTTCTTTATATTATGAAATGTATTATGAAGAGATTATGTGCTTCCACAGAAATTCTGCTCAGGGCCTCCACTCAAATGTGTCACGGATTATGAGGATTTTGTTTTAGACAATGATGAAATATTGGAATTATAAAACAACCACAATAAAAAAGTTATTTCATGATATATATTTTTTATTCCTTTAAACTAGAACATAATATTCATTCTAATAATAAAATAAATTATCCCAATCATTTTAACCCAGAAAATTCGATGGAAAATAAATAATAAGCCTAATGATTGCAACATATTGCAGGAGAAATTAAAAAACTAGTTGTTAATATTGATATTGACATTTCCAATATTAAATTGTTGTAATTTAACAATAAAATATTAATTTGAATATATATTTTTTCAATAACAAAGAAATTATAAAATTGTAAATACGTCCCCCCTCAACAGCAATAACACACACAAATAAAAACAAATAGAAGAAACAACCTCTTAAAAAAATTTTTAATTCAACGTGTCCCATTGGAGATTTTCACAATAAACTCAACACGGTCATTGACGCTGAATTAACTTCACTGTTTCCAACTATAGTATGATAATTAAGCTATAGTATAACAATCTCAATGCTTGGCAATTAATCTTTGTATCAAATTTCCTATATTAATCGTTTCTTAGTTGCAAGTTTGTTTTTTAAAATAAATTTAAGTCGTCGAGCGGAAGTCCAATGCTTCCTCCCAAAATGAAATTATTGTGTGCTATAAACGGAAACGTTTGCAAAAAATGTGATTCTTCAGTGCTCAAAGGTGCAAACAAAAATATTTATCAAAAAACTTTAAAAAACATATAGCTTATCAATATTTCTGTAATGTGCTCAACGGTCAACGGATACACAAAAGGCAAGCTATTTATAGTTAATACGTAATGCTTGAAGACTGTCATCATTTGATAAACATTGACTATAGGTAATACTCCTGATATAACTATGTTTTTAATAGCTTTGATGAAACAGTTTTTAAAATTGAAGCAGTGTTATTTCATTATATTGTATACTATTGCAAAAGTGCATTTTCCCACCCCTTTTGGGTGTCAACCAGTGTGACCCACACCCTCTTAGTGACGCCACTGCCTCAGGCTAAAAGGTTGTTCGCCCTTGCTCTGGGAAATTTTTACAATATGTAAAACATTGAACAGGATTAAACATATATTTAATATACATACACATATATATACACACAAGCTGTAGTTAAAGAAATGTTTTTCCTATATCATAATCTTGAAGTAAAAAAATATAAGTCAATGCAATGACCTCCTTCAGTCACGAAGAGACTATGGATGATCTCATAGAAATGAGATGAATGCCTTTGCATTAGTTAAAGTCGGAACGAGAAAGCCCACACCCAGTTCCCCCTTATACGCCCAAAAAAAGTAGGTGCCGACACCCGATACAGATCCTGATCAGTGGCGTCACAAGCTTTGCCATGGTGTAGCACTATGTGCTGCAAACTGCCTTTAGGGTCTCCGACTCCTAATTTTTCCTCAAGGCTGATTCACAAAACCTTTTCCATAATAAAGAAAGGCAGCAGAGGTTTGAACTCAGAGTTTCAAACTTTTAATAGATCCATATACCACTCAGTTTTATAGCGTAATATTAACACAATATATATTAAATATATATATTAAAAGTATGTTAGGTTTCACATTATTTAATATGTTTGAAATAAAAATATACACGTTCAATACTTACAATATTTATCCAAAGTAAAATTTACAACGTAGTGCTAATACAAATAATGAATACTACCGTGAAAAGATGATTAAGAAAATATGACGAAAAACAAGCGAAATATACTATGACTGGAACAATGACCCTTACTTCTACCTGACTTGGCGGTAGTAGTTTGATATCAACTTGTATGTTCTATTCTCCGTGTCACTGTTTTGACTCTATGTTCTACATTGTTTGTAAAGATTGCAGACGCTGTTTAGAGGCAAAAAAAGTGTGTTAAATTGTTAATTACTTTCCCTTTTTAGTGGCCCCCGTAAGGGGAAAAAGCCGCTATTAGGTTTGTGCAAAATGTCCGTCTGTCCGTCTGTCACACTAAAAGAGATATGAAAAATTGTATTTCATCATTAAATGCGGCTTGAAAAGTTTAGGTGCAACGGCTACTTTTGGTTTTCTAAAATCAAACCGTTTAATTTATAAAATTAATCATGCGAGCGATTTTTTCATAAAAATACACCAATTCTAAAACAATTACATAAATGTAAGGGAGGCAATGTACAATATGCTAACAATGATGTACAATTTTTGTGTATTTTCAGTATCACTAAGTCAAATATATTTATAAAATGTACATGAAATGCTTACAACAAATATAAATAATACTTAAAGATGTTTTACTGGTCAACTAGCTGCTAAAATTAAAAGAAAACATTTCTGTTTGTTTATAAAGGCTAATAATGCACTTTCTATGTAAATACCATGCATATTTTTTAAAATAGACTTTTTATGCAGCGACATTCGCGCAGTAGCGTAACGTCGCAACATGCTATACTACTACACCAATTCCTTAAACTTTAAAAAAAAATCAGATTTTATTTATTTTATTTAATGCCCCTCATCCGAATAAAAGAAGCTTATTTTTGTGCGTTTTGTCTGTTGGTCGGTCTGTCCGTCACGATTAGATTAACAAATAACACTAAAAGCTATTGTAAATCTGATTTAACCTTTAATTTTTTCATTCAGGAATATTGCAATAGTTTTAAGTATCTATAATAGATTGTTCCGGATGTTTTGTGAAAAACAAATCAATAAACAATAAACACATAATCTTAAATACATTGTTCCGGTTTTTTAATGTAAATAGCATATCAATGCTAAATAAAAATATCTATACTGATTTATATTTCATTAACTAAAAAGTTCTTCCGGATATTGTTTTATAAAAAATAAATTATGTCAAAGGTTTGAAATCGCATAATTGACTAATATTACACTTATATTCTATGACACTACGTCACTATAGTTTATTTAATAATATCAATTGTTCCGAATTTTTAATTTAAAACAAATTTATGTAAAATAATACATTTTTTTTCAAAAAAATCGACAATAGGTTATTCAGGATTTTAAAATAAGAAAGTAATTTACTAGAAACGATTATTGAAAATCAAAATTTTAGACTTATTTTACAGTTAATTTTCTTGCCGAAACATAATAAAAGTTGTTTAATTGGTAAAGAATGTTCCAGATTTTGTTTCGAAAAAGAAATCGACCTACATTATCTTAATTTTCTTACAAATCGTCGCCAAAATGATCAGAATTTTATATGAATATATATATATATATATATATATATATATATATATATATATATATATATATATTAAATTATGTATAGACTCCAATATTGAACCTCTTAAGTTAAGGCGCAACAGAGCAGCATTAGAAGCTATTGAGAGATACAGAAGGTTGGAGGACGATCATCCAAAAAAAATTACTAACACAGAGAAATAGGAAAAACAACCTTAATCTTCCTTAATTTTCATCCATTCTTGCATTTCTTTTTTACAAGCCTCTTTAATAGACTGGATTTGTGTCTCGTTTCTTCCATCCTTGTTTGGTAAAGTTGTGTAGACCCTGACCAACACTTCGTTGTAATTCATACTTTGTAAGAGAAGACTAGTCTGTAAGAAGAAACAAATCTAAATATTTATAACTATCGACGAATAAAGATATATTTTGATGACACCTGTTTTCAATCGCACAAACTCAAAGATCATGATTTTCTGTGAGGATGAGGACGATTAAGCATTGCAGCAATGTTTTTCTTGTTGTTTATGAGAAAGTACTTTAATTCTTTACTACTTGGTAACCAATTGAACATGTGTTCTGACTAATTGAATGTAGTCTTGTAAACAAATTGAATATTGTGTTCTAACGTTTAGTATTTGCATCTATAGTGCAAATGAAGACATGAACAAAGAAAGGAAAAGCGTCAGTGCTTAGAGTCGAGAGAGAGAGAGAAAGAGAGAGAGAGAGAAAGAGAGAGAGAAAGACAAAGAGATGTGAGAAAGAGAAATAGAGAGAGAAGAATTAATTGGATAATATATGTAAGAGTGAGCAAGTGTAAGAGAGTGATTTAGAGTGCTTTAAGAAATGTGAAAGAGTGACAGAGACATCAAGAAAGAGAGAGAGAGACGAAGAGAGAAAGAGAAAAAAATAAATGTAACAATATGTGTTTCTAATACACATAAAACTAAGCCATACTATTATTAATGATTTTTACAAAATCTAAGTTCATTGATTATGATTATAAATAACCTGGAATTATACATGTTAATATTTACCTGATCTTGTTCTAGCTTAAATCCTTGATGCAAATTTCCTTTTTCATACACTCTTAATCTGTGAATAGGATTTTCATCCTTCATGCCGAAATCCAGATTGGTGATCTGCAAAATATATCACATAGAGAGACACTTAACACTAGCTACGCCCGATCACTGTATAGCAAAAGATTGAAGGTCATCAGCCCTGCAAAACCCAAACGGGAAGTCAAAAAAAATTAATGGATTAAAATTAACTTCTTTATATTTAAAACTCAAATAGTAAAATTCTAATTATAGATCATAACGAAATAATACCTCCTCCCCCGAAAAAAAAGTATAAAAATAGTATTTCTTTAATTTCTCAATTTTAAATCGAAATAATGATTTTTGTCTGTAACCGATTTGTTTAGTAATTTCAAGTGTAGGCCTAGTCAAGAAAAAAAAAAGGTGAAAGATCTTTGTTAAAAAATACAACAATAATCCCCTCACTTTAACAACGGGTATACCAGCAAACACTTTTAAAAAATATCTGGATTAAGTTTTAGATTTAGAAAATATAATAAATGCCGATCTAAACGTAGCAGTAATAAAAAAAGATACTTTAAATACTTTAATGCTTGTGCTATTAGAGCATGGAATGGGTTGCCTGAGCGAGCCAGGAAAACCAGTGACTTGGCAGAATTTAAGTCATTGGCTAACATGCATGACTAAATGCATGAAGCGTAGTATGTAATCATCATTTTTTTTCGAAGTAGCGTCTGTATTATATAAGATAAGAGGTGGTCAATTCATGACGCATGCGCTAAAAGTGTCGAATTGCACAATTACAAGTGGCGTATTTCATCCAGAGAAAAAAACAAGAAAATAACCATATAATAATAACCGATTTTTAGAAAAGTTTCTCAGTAATTTAGTAGTCATTACGACACCCACATTGACCGAAATATTTTTAAAACTAATCAGACCAAAAATACACATTGGTTTGATGTCATTATTGGCATTTGATTTCTGCGCCTAATATGTATGCTCATTCTTTGCGTTAGCCTTGGACATTATTTGTGTTACCTATTTAGGCTTTTCGTTATTTGAAAAAAAAAAAATTTCAACATTTTTAAAGACCTTATTGGCCTTAAGTCACTAATAAGGAAAAACCAGATGGTCAGACATCATGGGCGTAGCCAGAATTTTTTTCCGGGGGGTGGGGGGGATTTTTTTCTTCTCCCCCCCCCCGCAAAAAAAAATTATTTATATGTATATATGTATATGTGTGAGTACATAATCTTTACTACATTCTGACCTTTCATTCTTTTGGAAGAAGTTTATTGTGCCCTAGAATTTCTTCCTGGAGTTAGTGAGAAAATTGTAGACTCCCTGTCTTTGCCAGCAAAGGGGTCTGAGGGAGCGCTAAGAGCTCCCCCAGCGCGGAGCGGAGCCCCGACGCCAAGCACTATTTCTGGTATAGAAAGCCAACAAAATGCATATTCTGAGGTATCTACAGTGCATTATCCTGCTATTAAAAAGTTTTATTTCAAAAACCTAATGTGCTATTCTTACTGACTTAGATCCTCCCGCGCCGTTCTGCGCTTTTACCGTCAAGCTGTTTCCACAAAATTCTGTCACTGGTAATGTCTGAAGCTTCTTCCCACCTGCTCTGAGCACCTACATGAATGTGTGGCGCCAAGTTGTACTTAATAAGATGTAATCGCAACTCTTATTATGCGTAATTCATTTTGTCGGAGAACATGTCCCGCAAAACTCATGCGACGCTCTGTCACAATCTTACTAAGGTGTCGACACCCAGTTCGGCATAGGATTTCCTTGATTTAGACCCGATCTCTATAACTGACTCCAAAAATTTGTCTTAGCCAGCCATCTTTGTTGAGCCACAGTTAGTGTTTTTTAATTTTGGCAGATGACTATTCACTGTACTTTATTAATGGAGCACAGCCACTAGTAGAAATGTGTAACCTCTCTTGAATATGCTCTTGGAATTAGGTGACTCTAATTTGTTTTAGGTTTTATATCGAAAAGGGAAGTTTTATCGTTAAAAGTCATCTGTGGGGAGTTTAAACTAAAAAATCTCTGGAGTTGTTTTTTTTAAAATTCAAAACTCCATTTAGCTATGGTCATAGATCTGTAGTTTGCTTTAGAATAATATTGAAGATAGAGGTTTTCCCTCTCAAAACGCTCTGTAAGGGGATTTTAAACTCAAAACCATCTGGAGGGGTTTTAAACTTTAAAAAAAAAGCCATCTGTAGGAGAGGGTTTAAACTCTAAACCCCTTTTTTACATTGAAGATGTATTTTTTAGCTTCAAACCCCGCTGCCGGGGGGTTTAAACTCAAAACCCCTTTAGCTACGCTCAAAGATTTTACAATGTGTAATATGCTTTTTTTATATTGAAAAGGTATTTTTTAGCTTCAAACTCCACTGGAGGGGAGTTTAAACTCAAAACCCCTTTGCCTACTTTCATAGAATATTGAGTGTATAATTTGCTTTGTTTGTAATATTACAGAGGTATTTTTTACCTTCAAACCCTACTGAAAGCCCCTTCAAAATTTTGAGTGTGTAATTTCCTTTTCCTTATATTAAAGAGGGGGTTTATCGTAAATTTGGTGGGTTTTAAAATCAAAATCATCCTTAACTGTGCTCTTGAAATTAGGGGATCGTCGTTTGCATTTTTGTTTGGTTTTGTTTTATAGAAGTGGGGGAGTTAATTGCTAAAACCCCTGGTAGGGGGTTTTAAACTCAAACCCTCCTGGTAAGGGGCTTTAAACTCAAAAACCCCTGGCTGTGCTGGGGCAAGTGATGGTTTAGTATTAAAATCTCTCTTACAATAAACAAAATCAAAGCAAAAAATCAGTCACTAAATTCCGATCTCCCCCCCCGCCCCCCCCCCCCCGGGCTACGCCCATGTCAGACATTTTTGAGCAAGCAGAGTCATGTCTAGGTAATCAACACTCAAATAAAATCAACTAAAGTAAACTAAGCCGCCAATGATTGGGAGAGTTACTGGAATTGTAACCTGTTAGATACTAATGTAAGCAAGTAGAGGTTCATGAATGAAAATGATCGAAAACAAACATAGGTCACGAAATTAACTTTTAATATTACAGAAAATAAAAAAAAGTGACACATGCATGACTAAATGCACGAAGCGTTGGACGTAATCATCATTTTTTTTTTGAAGTAACGTCTGTATGTAGGTTTATTTCACCATCATCTTCACATTTCCCTTCGTCTGTTGGACCGCACACACGATTTGTCGAACGTCTTTCTCCATTCCTCTCTTGTCTTTTGCCTTGGATAGAACCTCTTTCAATGGAAGGCCCGTTCATTCTTTTATGTTTTCTTCCTATGGCTTTCTCTGTCTTCCTCTTCTTCTTTTTCCTGGTACAGTTCCCTGTAGGAAGGTCTTCGCAAGCCCCGGAGACCTTGTAATATGGCCATAGAGTTTTAGTTTCCGTGTTTTTACAATAATTAGCAGGTCATCGTGGGGTCCAATCTCTGCAGTAAATCTGTCTCTAATTTCTTTGTTTTTGATGCGGTCTTTAAATGTGATACCCAGGATTCTTCTGTAGAACCTCAATTTCATTGCTAAGATCCTCCTCGCTAGCTCTGCAGTGTTGATAGTCTATTTTGTTGATATATATGTTAATGGTGCATGCATGGTTCCACTTGATGATCTGTTGGTGCTGGCTTCTGTCTTCAGGTCAGGAACATAAGTTAATACTGAGACAAGCTGGTGGTGCTGTCTCAAGAGAGGTAAAAAAATGACTAAGTCCAACTCTCTCTCTTTTGATGAATATAAATTAGTCAACTTTACAAGTTGAATAGATGGTCACGCAGTGTGGTAGTAGGGTATACCATCACTCGTGTGTAGATTAGATTCCAAGCTCATCAACACTGCAACAATCAATAGCTTGAAAAACAAAACTTGACAAGGTGACTCCAACAATCAGCTTGTAAATACTAGATATTTATCTATGTAGATCTAGACTCAGGTGACTTTCCGTACTCACAATAAACCGATAAAATTGACAAAATGAGGTATCTTCACTCTTGAGGTATATAGATAGAGGTATACTGACGACGGACTGCCCTAGTTCAGTTAAACGGACGAAATAGTTCTGGATTCAGACGTTCAGTTCACACAATAGATAGATCCAGGCTCAATCTAAAAATATCCAACTTGGCTGAAAAAGCTAGACGCTGGTAACGGTTTCGAATTTTCTCTAAAGTCTAGATCCACTGGAACAAAGATGCCAAAATCCAGCTGCAGTCCAGATAATAAGCACAGACGTAGGGTAGATCTAGTAGAAATACAATAAACGAATGTTAATCCAGTACTTCTCCGGGGTACTTCGCCAAGTGCAGATATATCAAGATCCAGAACACGGAGTTAACCGTAGATATTATTAGATTGTAGATCAAAATGATGCCCTGGCCATCGGGGTCGCCACATCTGTTTATGGTCTATTTTGTTGATGATTATATATGTTAATGGTGCATGCGAGTTCACAGAAGACACAACAACAAAATGAATCAAGAATATACTTGATAACGCAGGCTGATAACTTCCAACAATTTAATGAACATTAAAAAGGGCACAGTCTTCTGTTGTCGCTAGCCTAGCGTCGTCCTCTAAGGCGTAGTGTCCGTTACTCTTCTCGTTCGTAATCCTACTCTTTTATTACTCGTCACATCACATCAAATAGACACTCTAGAGAACAAACTAAAGGATTTTTTTTTAATTTAGCGAATTTTTTTATTTTTTTTTATTAGATTTTGAATAAGAGATTGACCCTTTGCAAAACAATTAGATTATCATTATATGACATCAAGTAGGGCAGGGTCACATTTCACCAAGCCTTCACTTTCACGATCCCTTCCCTGCTGGATCGTTGGGGCCTCACACAGGATTTTAAGTTTGTGTTTCCACAGAAACTGTCTTTGTAAATCTTGTTATTTATGTTTTACTTTTCCGTTGTCGCCCAGAGAGTGCCCCGTGCCAGACTCTGTCGACAGTTGTTTTGAAATGAATAAAGACATGAAGATTATCTTGGTGTTGGGAGTATTTCTCAGAGACTACTCTCGAATATGGCAGCCAAATTGGGATCTTCCAGTTTAAATTTTATCCTAGTAGGTCCTTGTTACCCTAGTTATTATGACTTTCAAATTACAATTTTAAAAAGTAACTAAACAAGGACCTACCAGGATAATTTTATTTATACAGGGTATAATATATAAAATAGCACAATTCATCTAGAAGTATGACAACAACCTTGAAGCTATAGTATAATCCGCAATCATGAAAAAAAAATGCGTACACCATCAATATTTTATATAACTTAACTGATACTTATGTTATCATGAAACTATTAACTTGACATCAGATAAACTACTAAAATAGATATTTAACATAACTCTCTGCATGACTCTCTAACCACTCTAACTAATTCCAAACTTTCTTACCTTAAAATTTAAATTTTTTTTCTACACTTTCATGCAAATTATGTGAACTGTCCTCGTGAAACATTACTTTTAAATAAATTATATCTCAAAATGAAATTGATTTAGGTCTGACCACAAATAAGCTATGGTCTCTTTACCTATTTACAAAAAAAAATTTTTACAAAGAAACATGATTTTTAGCCTATTTTTAACAAGTGAATCTGTGAATCCGAGACTGATTGTGTTCTACAATTGGATGTGCTTTTTATCCTGCCAAAACTGAGTTTTATTATATAGATCATGTCCATTTCTCTTGCAGTATTTTTAATTTTCAGAAATCTTACCAGGCTTATTTCATGTACAGTCGAGTCTGATAAATCAGACCACCTGTTAATTGGACCAGCCGCTTATTCGGACTAAATCCTAAAGTACCGAAACAAAATCTTATTAATACAGTCGAATTCTGTAAATCAGATCAGAGGACCAAAATGATCGCACCTTGATGTGGTCAAACTAATAGGATTTAACTGTATATCATATATTTTCATCTCTTAATTTAAAAATAAAATATTAATTTGAATATATAACGTACTTACTATTACTTTTAATATTTTATCTTTCAAATTAGTAATTTCTATGCCCTTGTTCTTTATACACTGTAGAAATATACATTCCAATTTTGCTACATCTTCTTTAGCTTCTGTTTCCTCGGGCTTTAAAACTGTCCACTGAAAATAGAATAATAATAATAGGCCTAATAATAATAATAATAATACTCAATTTAGATTGACACATCTCTGAATCTAAGGATGAAAAATGTTAAATGCTTTTAGATGACAAAAGGCCATGAAATTCGTCAATTGGAAGAAATAGCACTTCAGATATAATTCCAGGCTTTATTACATGATCACAAGGTCGACAACGCTACACACTAAACAATAAACATGGTTAAAAGCTGGACACCTGTACCCCGAAGTAAAAAGATTTGTCACGGCAATACAGAACATATTTATCAAAACTAGAAATTAAGTTAAACATATGTCGATGTTGTAGATTAAAATCGAAAGTGCGAAAATATCAAATTGAACACTTAATGGATTCTTGATGGTTTAAAAAAGTAACAAAAAGTTCATAGAAAGTGGAGAATGTACATATTTCGAAAAAGGCTATAACAATTTTCATGAAAATTTGATACTTTTTAAGTTTATATAGCTCTTTAACTTTAAAAAAAAAATAATTAAGTGGTCCCTTTATACCCGGTCACTTCATTCCCGGTTACTTTATACCCGGTTTCACAGCACTCGTGTTGTTGTAAGTGCTAGAATATGTCACTGTGTACTTGTTGACGATTATTGACATCTCTTTTCTTGAGGTTAGATGTTACAAGAAGTTACTGTGACATGCCGGGGACTCTGTAGATGTATATCTCTAGATCTAAATGCTATCTTAGAGATTCAATAAACGAAGATACTTTGAATTCAAATACAGAACTTTAATCTATAACTGGGAATCACAACAATGTACAGCATTTACAATATTAAAATGTATCAAAATATATATCTTCTTTCAAAGCTAAATAATGAAATATATTCAGAATAATACTAGATCTAATACCAGACACAGAAATCTTAAGACTGTCCAGAATGACCAGTATCAATGCGACAGTAAAAAGGCCCAACTTCGATGGGCGGGACATGTAATCAGCATACCAGACAAATTAGATTGCGTCATGGGGAATTTTTACACTTGACACGTGCTGTACAGGGATAGATATGCTAAGTTATTTAAACTAGACTTTGATTTATAAATTGATACGTGACACCCGGTCACTTCATCCCCGGTCATTTTATACCCGGTCACTTCATCACCGGTCACTTCATCACCTGGTTATTTCATGACATGTTCATTTCATCCTCTAATACATCAAATAACAATTCTAAAAAGTATGAAATAAAGACTATTCCATATATTTATTTTGATATACATGACAAAAAGAATTAACAGTAATAAAAAAGAATAGAGTTTAATGTCATTACAAAAAAATAAAATAAAAATAAAAACATCTATAGATATAGAACATAGAGTTATGTAAAATTGTTTTTGCAAGTTAATTGAAATCAATTTTCTATATCATCAGATATTTTCACTGTAGACACTCTTAACGTGATTATTTTTTCCCCCAATAAATTAAAAACATGTTTAAAGATAATAAATAAATAATTTATAGCTTTTATATAGTGCTACTTTCATGCTTATAGCATTCTCAGAGCGCTATGGTTCAATCACGTTTGTGGACCAGTAGGGAAGGGGGTATCAATAAGTCAATAGAAATGAAAAATGAAAGAAGCTTTTTTTTCTAAAGTTTTGATTCAGGGCAAAAAACATGTACATCTTTTGTTTATTTTATTGTGCAAGAGCTTATGTTATTAACAGTGTCCTTTTCCATGTTGTTAGTTGCCTTTGGAGTGCTATTCTATAAGTTTCTGGATGCTTTTTGAGTTTTTGACTATCATATTGCTGTGCTCTTAATTGTCTAAGTTTACCTTTTACTTGCTTTTATTTTCTCATTTGAAACTTCTTACATCTAATAACTCCGATACGTGTCTCTTATTTAAGAATAACTAACAAACTAACAAGACTTATACATATGACATTAAAAAACTAAAAATATCATAATACAAGGTTAACACTCACGGGAGTTTAGGATTAAAGGAGGATTAAGAGGAGACTCACTTTTTTGCATGTTTTTCAATTTGACACTGGAGAGAGTTTTAAGATGTATGTATGTTACGAATAGAAATAAAAACCGCTTGACCAATCTTGATAAAACTTGGCAGAAATGTTCCTTGGGTACTAACTTAGACCGTAGCGTATGTATTGTAGCCCTAAAAAAAACTTAAGACCCTCAAAAAAAAATGACCGAGTCTATTAAACTATAGTATTTTATGGATCTAGGCTTTGTTTACAATGTTGACATGAGAAAAGATCAAAAGGATTTAGATCTAGATCTACTTTTAAGAAGTACACTTTGCACATATAGTTTTTTACTTTGACACATGAAAATACAAAATATAGTCTATTGATTTCACTATTTAATAAAATTAACTTCAAATTTGTGTTTTAAAAACATTTTTATAAATTCGTTCTTTATATCTGCAAATTTAGATTTCCTGATACGATTGTGAAAAGTATAAATTAGGGGAACGTTAGTTAGTCGGGGTCGTCGCATAGTAATGGTTTTGTAGAGTGATAGGTCCTCACATTGTAACGGTTTGCTTAGTAATGGTTTTGTGTTAGTATGAGTTTTAATATTTGAGGGTCTATTAGTCGAAGTTATACTTGTTAAAGTTTTGTTGTATCTTTAAGTTTTATTTTATGAAGAATTAAGTCTTTCTATTTAATTGAGAAGTTACATATATATGTACATATATGTAAAAGTTGAAGAAGTTTATTAAAGAAGTTTTGAGAGAATACATGTTTCTTTATGGAAATATCAAGTGATTAATACAATCACTGACGTGTGATGATTCTGTTTAATCAACGATTAATATTAGAAGCATTACCAAGAAATAAATGAACAGAAATTCTCACATATAAGGCACCTCTGATAAATAAAGGCACAGACCAATGAAGGCACCAAAGAATAAAAGCATCACATACTGACAACTTTGAAGAATGAAATTTTCACATTTATGGCACCTTTGTACGAAAAAAAAAGCAATGCATTGACGATGAATTGAAAACTTCGACTATACGTGAAATAATTCCAGCGAAAGGTATTTTATTGCCATTTTCCGACATATTTCTATATTGAAACTTTCAAACAAAAGGCCGCATAACATTTGACAGAGAGCACGTTCTGTAAGAAGGATCAAATGTCATAAGGTTAGTACCTTACATTAATATATTAAGCCGTGAAGGCTACGAGAAAGAATAAGAAAACGTAAAGAAGAAAGAGAGGCAGAAGAAAGTTAAAGAAAAGAGAGAGGCAGAAGAAAGAAAACGTAAAGTGGAAAGAGAATGTGATGAGAAAAAACGACGAGAAATCAGAGAAATAGAAGAAAGAAGAATGGCAATGGAATTGGAAAGAATACGAAAGAAACATGATGTATACAATCATAATAAGTCACAACTAGAAGTACTTTCACGTATGAAAGACTAAGTAGAAAGGAGTAAGCTGCAAGCATTGTTCCGAGATATGTGTTTATTTAGATTAAAGCTAATTGATGAAGAAATAGATGAAGTTGACATTCACAAGAACAACACAAAGCCACAAGGTGTTAAAGACACATGTGACACGATACAAGAAGAAACAGATAGTTCTTACACACAAGACAATGTGCGAATGGAAACAAAAGAAATACCAAACAAAACTGAAGACAATGAAAATAAACCAAGTTCCGTTATAATCACAACGTCAAGGGCGGAAGAAACAGAAAGACATAAAACTGAAGAGCAAGAGACAGACAGGGTACTGATGGGCCTGTGACATTGTTTATGAGTACAACAAGAATACTACTGAACTTCAACTAGTTAATAATGAACAATTTAAAGCTGAACAAAAGAAAGATACAACTTTGACAAGAATGTACAGCAAAGCGCAGATATATGTAAAGCATTCAGGACTTAATGTACCTTATTTCAAAGAAGGAATACTAGTCAAGAAAAGTGTTAATTATGATTTCTATTGTTTGGTTGAACAAATCATTGTACCACTGAAGTATACACAATAAATCATTGTACAGAATCATAGTTTTATGCATACCAAACAAGCGAGTGTAATTAAATCAAGACACTCAACGCAGGAGTAATATTCGAAGTTACACACTGTAACTGTAACTGTATTCAAAACTAATATTATTTACAGTGTCAGTACTCTGATTTAGCATGTTGCGTTTATGTATTCTGGCTTAAATATGGTCAATTTCAATAAATTCAGTGTCAAGGGCTCAACAAATAAACTTAGGAGTAGAGGTTGTTTAGCTCTCCCTTTAAAGATGCCCTGGTCAGTATCCTTTACGATAATATACACAAATCTGAATCTATAACTTGTATCTACAAGTTACTGGCTTGCTGGGTTATGAAATATAGTAATATACTGATTGGTTGTGTAGCAAAAGGTCACTGGTGTAGGTGTGTGTTCTATATAGTCTAGCTTCGTAATTGAGATTTATTTCCAGGTAAAAAAAAAATTCGGCATTTGTGTAGAGGTGTGGCTTGTAGTCCAGCCCCGTAATTGAGATTTTTCTCCAAATAAGCAAACTCATTTCCTCGATATTCGTGTAGAGGTGTGGCTTGAAGTCCATCCCCCTAAATAAGATTTAATACCAAGTTCCTCGTAAGTAGAAATCTTTATAGAGTGTCAATACATTAACCCTACGCCCATCGTATTTGACTTGTGGTCGCATATCTATCAATAAACTCAATGTGATGGACTAAACAAATAAAAGGCGTTGGGAGTTATTCATCTCTACCTCTGGAGACATACCCGCACAACCAGACAGACGTCTGGTCAGCGTGACGTATTCCACGAATATAAAATGTTAACATATTAATTAATCCACTCAAAGGTCAAGACAAAGAAAGTAAAAAAAAAAAACCTGTGCACCCGATTGCTGCTTTGTATGTAAAGCGCATTTATAATGTAAATTTTCATTTCTAAGTATATTTACACCTTGTCTTTGTAGCAAAAGATGTTTGATGCATATTCATATATTTTTAAACATAATAATATAAATTTAGGTAAAAGGTGTACTTTTATCGGGCCAATTATCCTTGTTGATGTCCAAGGGCTGAGCCGAAGGCTCTTCGAGCTCTAAATTTGAAAGAAAACCTGTTTGGACGCCAAACAGTAAAAAAAAAAAACCCTGTGAGAACACAGTTCTGTTTGAGAGAGACCAGAGTCAATGCCTATGTAAAGCATTGCTGTTTCCAATGCCTTTGGCTCCCGACGCATGCTTGGCTGCACATGGCCGAAAGTCGAGGGCACCGGGAGCTTCCGCCATTTTCCTTCGTTGTACCAAGCTAACTGTGCGGGACCCGCCATTTTCCTTTGAGGAACAGCGCATGGATGTGGGTCGTGTTTGTGGGGACTTCTTTACAACCCCGCCCGTGCAAGGAGTTGACTCTCGTCTACCCATGGGCATCCCCACGGGAGTTATGTTTCGCCATTCATTTAGCCTAGCTATCCCCTCAAGTAGCCGTTTCCACCCAGGTGCCACGATGAGGCAGAACAGCGTACCCGGGGGCCAACTATCCTGCAGTGATAGTCGACCGGAGCCGAATATGGCTGGATAGAAAAAAAAATAGACGGATATTCGGCCAGAGCCGGAGCCACTATCCGATGCACCCCTAATAATAACAATACGAAACACATTTTAATTAAAAATATGCAAAACTTTTCCTTACTCTTATTTTTATCCTTTTTTCTAAAAGTTTCTTTGACATTGGGGAACTCTCTTCCAAAAATTTGTAGATATCTCGAGAGTACAATCTTTCAATAAGCCGTACACTTTTATTTATTTGTACGAGTTTTTCCTGATCAGGCTTAAAATTTCGAATTGAAAATAAAACATCATCAGTTAAATGAGTAAAAGCTCTCAGCGCCACATCCTTGTTGTCTGTAAATTTCAATATTTCATTTATAGTTAGCCAGGTACATCTGAAAAAAAGGTTCAAAATATTTACTTTGCAAACGATGTACGAAAAACAAGTCTAAATTAATTTACAAATACTATTAAACTGAAGACTTCGTATAGTAATTAGAAAATTAAGCTACATACACAAGGTGTTTGGTGCGAAAGGTTCTGACGATAATCTAGAAAGATCGAACTTTTGAAAATAATTGTGATTATTTTATGAACAAATACTTCAAAGTTGGGATGGCTGCCTGAACGTGTGGCATGTCCCCCACCATCCTTTGCGAGGTTTAAGCTAGCAGGTAATAATCTTAAATTTAAAGGTAACATAAACGTCCCACGTCAAAGCTGCTGTGCCAACGGGGACCGCTAAAAATGCATTTAATTTATAATCATTATTATTCGGATACTCGGATATATTTACAAAGCTCATATAAACTTACTCTGTTTGTTATTCTGGCCAAACGTTTGTACACGTTATTTCTCCGACACCCAATCTCGGATCAAGCTGAAATTTCGCACAATTATTTCTTTTACCTGACAACACAAGAATCAATACAAAAACAAACAAACAAAACAAAACAAACAATTATGAGTTTATTATAACTATGAGTATTGGTAATAAATTACTTTGTTTTGTTATATCAAACAAGGGAGTGAAATAGTACTTGACTGAAGTGTAAGTATAAGCTGAATTAGTCCCCCTTATATTAGGCTGCCATCTGAGGCTTAGTGAAAACGAACATGAAATAAAATAGAAACAATACAATCTTTCATGTTCATAGACTCTTCGCTATCAGAGTGGTTACCACATTGGCTTGAGGGCATGAGAAAGCTTTAGCCAACAAGCTCGAATTTAAGTTCTTCCCCCCCTTTTAAAAAAAAATAAAATACATTTAAAAAGCGATCATCCAGATACCCCATTCTTTCTCCCCCTTTCCAACTGGTCCAGACTAGTGATAGGAACATAATGTATTGAGAACCCTAAAGTCATGAAATTGCGCTAAACAAAATAAATTGGTAAAAGATAAATAAAGATTTATTATTGTTAGTCTCAGAGTCTAGATGTATTACAAATTTGATACAAGCTAATTGATACACATTAATATGACCTTTGTTTTTTTTTAAAAGTATTTTTCTTAGCATTTTGCTTGTTTAGCCCCATCATTAAAGTAAAAGTTTGTATGGCATATATAGTACAGAATTGAGAGAGAGGAGAAATATTTACTATTTGAAAAAAAATTAACAGGCATCAGTATCATGGGCGTAGCCGGGGGGGGGGGTTGGGGTTCAAACCCCCTCCCCCAAATGAAATTCCCCCCCGGGGGGGGGGAGGGAGTCGGAATTTAGTGACTTATTTTTTTATATGATTTTGTTTACTTTAGGTGAGATTTTAATACTAAACTATCTCTTGCCCTAGCACAGCAAAAGAGGTTTTAAGTTTAAAAACCCCTACCAGGGGTTTTTGAGTTTAAAACCCCTAACAGGGAGCTTTGAGTTTAAACCCCCCTACCAGGGGTTTTCGCAGTTAAATTCCCCTCTTCTATAACACAAAACAAAAAAAAATGCAAACGACAATCCCTCAAATCCCCCTCTTAGCGCTCCCCCAGACCCCCCTTGCTAGCAATGGCGGGTAGTCTACAATTTTACCACTAACTCCAGGAAGAACCTATTCTAGGACACAATAAGCTTCTTCCGAAAGAATGATGGGTCAGAATGTAATAAAGATTATATACACACACACAGAGAAATACATATAAATATATGTTTTTTCGCGTGGGGGGGAGGGGCAGGGGGGGAGACCCCCCCCCGAAAAAAATTCCTGGCTACGCCCATGATCAGTATTATAATATTGTAGAGAAAGTGTTTGTATACAAGATGAACAGGAATGACAAAAAAAAAAATGTCTGCAGAATCTTTTAAAACAATGCAAAACTACACTAATATACCTCTACATGAACTGCTTTGGAAATGTTGGCAAGAAGTTGCTGTGCCACACGACCTGCGGGATGCTAAAATCGTTACACTGTATAAGATAAAAGGTGACAGCAGCGACTGCAACAACTACAGGGGAATCTCCCTTCTAAGTAATGTAGGCAAAGTCTTTGCTCGAGTGATACTTCCCAGGCTTCTCGGGTCTATCCAGAATCACAATGCAGCTTTCGCTCATGGAGATCCGCCAACTTCAGGAAAAGTTCAGAGAACAATGGATGCCTTTGTATATTGCGTTCATTGACCTGACAAAGGCCTTCGATCTAGTCAGCAGAGATAGCCTCTTTAAAATTTTACAGATAATAGGCTGTCCACCCAAGCTACTAAACGTAATCGTATCTTTCCACCAAAATATATGGGTAGAATGCAATTAAACGGTACCAGCTCCGAAAGTTTCAGTATAAACAGCGGAGTTAAACAAGGATGTGTCCTGGCCCCAAACATCTTTGGAATACTATATTCACTGCTAATCCACAACGCGTTTGACAAATCCACCGAAGGCATCTATCTCCATTCCAGATTTGATGGCAAACTCATAAATATTGCCAGACTGAGGGCCAAAACTAAAATCAGAACCTCCCTCGAAAGAGATATATTATTCGCGGATGACGCAGCGGTAGTGGCACACATACAAGAGGAACTCCAGTCACTAATGTCCCGCTTCTCTCAGGCCTGTAAAGATTATGGCTTAACTATAAGCACGGAGAAAACAAATTACGGGACCACCTGCTACAGCACCACACTTCATCCTCATTGACGATAACAAGCTGGACGCCGTAAATGAATTCTGCTATCTGGGATTTACAATTCAAGATGACCTGTCTCTAGAAGAGGAGGTAAAAAAAACGCATAGGGAAGACTGCCTCGACCTTCGCTAGACACAGGCCAAGAGTTTGGTAAAACCAGAAGCTCACTACAGTGACCAAAATGGAAGTCTGCAAGACATGCGTTATGAGTACACTACTGTATGGCAGTGAATCATGGACCACCTACGCAAAGCAAGAGAGAAAACTAAACTCATTCTATTTGGGATGTCTTTGTAGGATCTTGAAAATTGCATTGAAAGAAAAGGTGTGCAATACTGAGATCCTTGCGTGAACAGGTATTCCCAGCACCTTTACAGCGCTGGCTTGGACTTGTTCGCCGGATGGAGGACAATCGCATCCCGAAAGTCATCCTCTACAGACAACTTGTGACTGGCTCAAGAAAAACTGGTCGCCCCAACTCCGTTACATAGATGTAATAAAACTGGACCTCAAATCAGTGAACATCAATAATGACCATTGGGAAGACATAGCTCTAGACCGCACCAGATGGAGAGAGAAAGTGACCAAGAAAGCTATGGACAGTGAAAGAATATGGGTCTCAGTTCTGGAAGAAAACGTGCAATGCGAAAAATGGTCAGCTCCTCTACCACCGAAGCAAAAGCCATCTTTACCTGCGATTTAAGGGGACGGGAGTGTCTCTCCAAAATAGGGCTCCATAGCCACATGAGGAAGTGTGCGAGATGAACCATAGTCGTTCTACGACTGAAGAGCCAACAATACTGTAATAAATGTAATTCCTTTGAAATATTGCCCATACATATGTTTTAGATTATTAGGTTGGTACAAAACTATTATCATATTTTTTTTTTACCATAGCCCGTTTCCGAAATGATAAATATTATATGAATTCTAAGTCACGTCCAACTCGTTTATTATCAAAGAGCATTCTGTTTCATTTTTAATTGTTATCGAAATATTCTTGTATGTCATCAATGTAAATAAATCATTTTGAAGCATACCCTGAGTATTTTTGTATTGGTATATATTTCTTTAAAAGTTGCAGGTTTTATCTTCTAGATTTCTTTGGAATAGGGATGTTTGGTAAATATCTTTTTTTTAATAAACATTATATGTAAATCTAAAAACTTTTTTTTAAATTTAAAGCTGTGCTTAAAAACATCCATATTGTATATTTTCGCTTGAAAAATGTCAATACTTACGTTTCAAAGTTTTTTTCGATGACGCTGTCTTGAATTTTTTGAAGATCTGAAATGCTTAATAAATACCAAGATAAACAGGGTCATTGAATAAAGATGTCACTATAAAATAATAGAATACATAAATATATTGGAGCTAGAATACAGGCCTAGAAAATAAAATGTTTATTATTATGAAAAGAAAAAAAGAATAATGCAGACGATGAATATTTTGTTAACATCCTATGACCTTTTCATTTCAATAACCTTGAAGTCAACATCAACTTGATAACTTTTACATAAACATTACGTCACTAAATGTCGCCTTCTAAGTCCGTTAACTTTGCTGAGTCTTTACACTAACTAAGTGCCTAACAACCTATATCTTAGACCTATATGTTAAGAGTGATCCAGAAATTCTAATTCATTGCTTCATATATACAAGTGCTTTTCTAAGGAATTTAGCACCTGGTATTTTTTCTTGCCATTTAACATTCAGTATTTTTCTTAGACATATCATGTGGAAGTGGTTCAGTTTCTTTCCATGTTTTCTATTCACTAACCGTGTTTCTAAGGCATAGAGCAATAATAATAATAATCTTTATTGTCCGTATGGAAATTTGTCTTAACATTTGTGCATTACATCAAGCAAAACATTGTAACTAGAAAAAAACAAAATGTATATTCACACCAGACTCACTCATAATTTACATGTGAAAAGTTTATATCAAATTGTTTCTATTTAATGTAGAGAGAATGACAGCCTGATAGACCCCTAGCTTTGTGTTAGTGGTGATACCTCGTCTGTTTCAGACATTTTTAGACAGTCTGCCATAGGATGCACTGGCCTTGGCGATACGAAATCAACCTTTCCGTTGTGAGCTGCTTACTTGGATTATACTTGACACATAACATACTTCTTTCAATAACTCAAAGTGACGCCAGATATGAATTAACTACAAAATAAAACTTAAATAGAAGTAATCAGGGTAACTGTAGTTGTAGACAACGCATTAAATGTTAACTAGTAAATATATACATAATTATGAAAACTGACTTCTATATTATTTATATTGTACGACTAGGCTCCATAACTCAGGCCTCTGGCAACAACAACAAAACTCCAAGCACCGTCACTGTGTCCCAACCAATGGACCAGTGAAAACTGCTGTTTACAATACTATATACAAACATAATCACCACAGCTGCCAAGATAGGTAAATCTCTCCACAGCATTTATATCATGTCCATTTATCTTGATGCTTGGATCCGAGTAGGCTTTACCTGGAGCAGGCAAGTATAAGACTTTCGTTTTTTGTGTGTGTTTATAGTGAGTCGAAAGTTTGAACATGCTTTTGAAAATTCACTGACGATGTTCTGCAGATCATCAGAGCAGGCATTTAGGGCTCAGTCGTCAGCAAATAGCAAGTCCCTGATTACTGCTGATTTTGTTTTTGATTTTGCTTTGAGCCGCCTATAGTTGAATAAGCCAACATCAAATCTATACGTTATACGTTATCTATACCCGTTTTTTTTAATCTCATTTTGTGAATGCATCTGTCAGCATAGCAGAGAACATAATACTGAACAGTGTGGGTGCTAGGACACAGTCTTGTTTTACTCCTTTTGATGTTTCGAAGAGCTTTTATGGTTCTCCAATTTCCTGTACACGATCCTTCATGCCATGAGTCTCACCGTGGATATGAATTTTTGTGGAAATCCATACTTTGACATGATCTTCCAGAGTCCTTTTCTGCTAACAGTGTCAAATGTGATAGTTCACTATTTTAAATGTTAATTCAAGTATTTAAGCAGATTTTTTATTAAATGATTAATGTAAAATGAAAATAAAATTTACCTCACAATGTCTACATATTACTAAGAAATAGGATACCTACCAATCATCTGCTTTTTTCAAATCCTCTTTCATGGTTTTAATGGCTTCATTTATTCTTCAAAATCAACAAAAGTTTACAGTAAATTATTTATAAATCAAATACAAAATTTCTTGTTAACTATAGTTCCAACTATATACATCTAAAATACAAATGTGCCATGGGCGTAGCCAGTGACTGATCTTTTGCTTGGTTGTGTTTATTTTAGGTGAGATCACTTGTCCCAGCACAGCCAAGGGGGCCTTGATTTTAAAACCCCCTACCAGGGGGTTTTGCAGTTAAATCTCCCTCTTCTATAAAACAATACAAAAAAAAGCAAACGACAATCCCCAAATTCCAAGAACGCAGCTAAAGAAGATTTTGATTTTAAACCCCCTCCAAAATTTACGATAACCCCTCTTCAATATCAAAAAAGCAAATTACAAACTCAAATTTCTATTAGTGTAGCCAAAGGGGCCTTGAGTTTAAACACCCTTCAGCGGGGCTTGAAGTTAAAAAATATCTCTTCAATATAAAAAAAAGTAAATTACGCACTCAAAATTTTGTCTATGAGTGTAGCCAAAGTTGTTTTTTTTTTAGTTTAACCCCCCCCCCCCCCGCCAGCTGGGCTGGAAGAGAAAAAATACCTCTTCAATATAAAAAAGCAAATTGCGCAATCAATATACTATGAGCGTTTAAACTCCTATTCAGAGGAGTTTGATGCTTAAAAAGAACCTCTTCAAAATAAAAAAAAAGCAAATTACACACTAAAATTGAGCGTGACCAAGCCAATGAGGAATTTTGAGTTTAAATCCCCCTCCTCCAGATGGCTTTTTAAAAAGTTTAAAAACCCTCCAGATGGTTTTGAGTTTAAAATCTCCGTATAGAGAGTTTTGAGGTTGAAAACCTCTCTCTTCAATATTTTTCTAAAGCAAACTAGCGTCACCAAATTCTATGACTGTAGCTAAATGGGGTTTTGAATTTAAAGAGATTTTTTAGTTTAAAACCCCCCAACAGGTGATTTTAACATAAAATTCCCTTTTCGATATAATATGTAAGTAAACTACAGTCACCTAACTACAAGAGCGTAGTCAAGAGAGGTTACACATTTCTACTAGTGGCTGGGCTCCATTAATAAGGTGCAGTGAATAGTCATCTGCCGAAATTGAAAAACACTAAATGTGGCTCAAGAAAGAAGGCTAAGACAGATTTTAGGAGTCAGTTATAGAGATCGGGTCTAAATCGAGGAAATCCTATGCCGAACTGGGAGTCGACCCCTAAGTAAGGTTGTGAAAGAGCGTCGCATGAGGTTTTCGGGACATGTTCTCCGACAAAAATGAAATACGCTTAATAAGAGTTGCAATGACATCCTGGTACAACTTGGCCCCACACTTTTATGGAGGTCCTTAGAGCAGGTGGGAAGAAGCTTCAGAAATTGCCAGTGACAGATTTTTGTGGAAACAGCTTGTCGCCAAATACGCCGAACGACGCGGAAGGGTCTAAGTTAGTAAGAATAGCAGAATAGGTTTTTGAAATAATGCACTGTAGATACCTCAGAATATGCATTTTGTTGGCTTTCAATACCGAAAATAGTTCTTGGTGGCTGGGTGGGAATCTACAATTTTTCCACTAACTCCAGGAAGAACCTATTCTAGAGTACAATAAACGTCTTCGGAAATAAAGGATCAGAATGTAATAAAGATTAATTATGTTCACACACACATGCATACACACACACACATACATATATATATATTTTCCGCAGGGGGGGGAAGAAAAAAAATACCCTTAAACCCCACCCCCGAAAAAAAATCCTGGCTACGCCCATGAAACGTGCTATAAATAATAGACATTATAGTTAACTTAATTATACAAATAATAGTAATTCCGATGATCAAATTTATTTAGTACTAAGGCAAGCATGATTAAACTATTTCTCGTTAAATTGCTCATGATACATATTAACTAACAATACACACCTGCTACGCCCGTTGATTTGTTTCCAGGCTATATGTTGATAATTATGTCTGGAATACCTCCTTCTTTTTTTTTTACTGTAATAAACGGGTCAAGGGTCACATTTTAACGATCAACCTAAAATACGTTTTTAGCCTGTAAATTAGTGCATCTTGTTACGTATCTAGGCATTGTTTTTTTTTTTTCTTTTTGACCTGTTGCGGTCGAGAGACGGGTAGGTTGTCTGCCCCTTGTGTAATAAGGTTTTTTTTTCTTTTTTATTCGTCAAGCCACACAGACAGTGACCGGTCCTTGACCTGTGTGTGTACCTCTGGTTGAAAGGAGGGTGTTTTTTTTTATGTCTCTTTGAAGAGCGTTCTAGATCTGGGAAATTGATGACGTATTTGGTTCGAGAAATTCCTAGATTTGTCTTGAGATCGACGCGCGGTAGATTATATAAAGACCGCCCGCGTGACGTTGACGGACAGACATACGGAGACAGCCGTGAGACAGAATAGCGGAGACATTGCGCGACCCGTGCGTGGTATACCACTTGATCGTGTAAGTTTTTTTTTTATTCAAGGCCTTGCTTGTATTTGTAATTACATTTTCAAACTCTTGTATTGTAATATTTTTACATGCCATTTTTTTTTAAAAGGGTTTTGGTCAACACATCAATTCTGTATTGAGTAAATGTTTATTTTTCTTTCTTGTAACTTTATATTTGATTAAACATTAAGTTGATAGTTTACCTTCCGATTTCTTGTGTCATTTTTTTTTGTTATTCATTGTAAGTCTTTGATTAAATTCAGACTTAAGATAAGTGACACAACTCCTTTTCTATTGTCACGTTCCCCTAGGCAAGCCATTTAAAAGTAGAATTCAATTCGTAATACGTGACAATCTGTTGAAGTGAAAATTTACGGCCAGCTCTCTATTTCCTTTTCTGTCTGTCTCTCTCTCTCTTTTCGCTCTATGGAACTCACATTTCGTTTTTTTTGAAACTGCGTATCGTAATTTCGTAATCCTTAAATGTATTTCATTGTTACTAACTTATCATAAAATCTAGATCATCAACTATTTCTCTCCTAGTTGGCAATGCCAACGTTGATTTGACTCCATTAAACTAAATTGGTTTTAGGATATATAAAATAGGCTTTTGACTTGATTAGGAAATAGCCCCTTAAATATGCACCCCTGACACATAAACGCACTCATATGACTTTTCTTTGGCTTATCAATTCTTTTTTATATTTCGACCGTGACATCCCCATTTCTTTTTGTTGGTTTTACGTTTCGTTTTTTTCAAACCTATAGTCTTAATGCAAGCAATGTACGGTATAAGACACCGAATACCTTTTTTCATACTATCAGTTTTAGGCTTAGAGAACAAAAATGCATTTTCCGAAGGCCCCAATGAAATGCCACATTTACGTTCCACTTTCTACATTTATTTTGGTATTTTGTTCTCTAAATAAAACGAAATATTCATTTGATTCTATTATCTGGGATCGTGTATCTCACTCCTTTTGAATGTAGCAAAATGACATTGTTACAAAGTATTATTCCTTGCTCCCTCTCTCTTTTTATATATCTCGAAAAAAAAAAAGATCTGTCTTATTAATGCTATTAGGATTGGTTTTGTTTTTCATTTAGACCGCGTCTAAAAGGAAGTGGAAATGACGTAAGTCAATTTAAAAATAAGAAGACTTAACGAAAAAGAATAAAAATACGAAACTGGTGAGATATTTCTATTTATTCCTTCTATATAGACTGCGGCCTTTTAAGGAGATACCGAGAATAAAATACAAAGGCCTGATAGAGCTTACGGTGTTTTGTGAATAGCTGTCATCAGGTTGCGTATTAGTCAAAACCGTTCCTAGTTAGCGTCTAGGAGGTAAAAGGAACTTATTTAAGAAATTAGATGCGGATTTGTAGGACAGTTTAAAAGATCTCGTGATCAATATATAAGTCAGTGATATTTTACAAACAAATAATAGATTATGATTATGTGTAAATTAGAAAAAAAACTATAGGGAAAATAGAAATTTGCTCGCTTGCTTTTGTACTTTTGAACTGCAAATAGAATTGATAATATGGGTTTTAATGTACATAAAATGTATTAAGCACCATTAAATAGAAAAAAAATAAAATCTAGTAAATATCTAATATTTTGTGAAGGCATGACGAGTCAGGTCGTCTTATCTTACTTTCTTTTCCTGGTTTGTTTAAAATTTCACCTGCCTGGCTATTTGGGATGCTCTTCGGAATGCCGTCACGAAGGTCTCAAGTTCGAACCCTTTTATTCCTTAATTCCTTGGGCTGCGACATAATAATCTTTACAACTCAAGTAAAAAAAAAAGAAACCGAAATTATATTGTTACGAATTTCACTATCCAGGCTATCTGCAAACTGCACCATACACCACCAACTTAAAGAACTTGACAACTCAGCGCTCCAATATAACGTAAACCTTTAATATTTGAATAAATAACACCCAATACTGTACAATTAGGAACACGTACACTGTACAAATATCTCTCCGATAACACCGTACCGCCGTATCAACTCTTTCACTGGCCTCTCCGTCTCGTTTCGGGTTCAACAGTTCAGGACTGACTTCACACACTAGGCTCGTTGTGTCGGACTCGATCGCAGACCAAGATCAAGACGCCAGTCGTCTCAACTGTACTTGACAGTACTCCGCACTGAACCGTCGTAATGCTCCGTACAGAACCACACCGCTGAACTGTGCTGTAGTCGACCGTGTTCTGAGCCCTGTCGTGAACCGTCTTGACTGGACACCTCCGCTCTTTATATAGGGTCCCTACTGGCCTTCTAGAACCGGTCGGAACATCGCTCGACGTTTCTAGCTTCGTCACATGACTACATCCCTCGTGACGCCCCTGAGCTCTGTTCACGACGGCGATCCTTCCCGAACCGTCCTGTTGACACTCGACTCGGCTGACCGTCCTAACTCGTCACGGTTCACCGCTCGTCTAGCGCTGGCCTGGGGCGATTTGCGTCGGCTGACTACACTCACACCACTACCCCCATCTGTGCCACCACCAGGTTTATAACAATATATTACCGTTCTACAAAAAAAAAAACAAAAAAAAAACTAGATATATGTATGCCAATATGTATTCCTATGCAGTTAAACGGCTAATGGATTTGTGCTTTCTTATTTTTCAAACACGTGTAAACATAAGTATTCAATTTTATATTTCAAATAGTTTTTTTTTTTTATTAATGAAAAGAATACATCCTTAAATGTATATCATTGTTACTAACTTATCATAAAATCTAGAGCATTAACTCTTTCTCTCTTAATTAACATTACCAAGGTTGATTTGACTCCCATTACACTAAATTGATTTTAGAATTTACAAAAATTAATTTTTGTTGTGTAAAAAGAGCATTCATTCTCTTCTAATTCAATACCAGATAAAACATTTTCTGATAACAAACAAAAAAAGTTATTAAAGCTTAGTCATAACAGGAAAGTGAAATACAAATTAACATAACGAATAATACTATTGGAATGAGAAAAATATGTACGAAGAGAAAGGAATTAATCTTCATGCCAATGACCGGTTGCATGCTTTGTCCTTTCACTTTTTAAATGAGAAATATGCATTTGTTTATGGATGTTCACTGTTATATATTAGTAACAAAAAACATGTAGGTTACATTTTCTTGTTACATATTAATACTATTTTTACTTATAGGCTTTAAGACCGAGATACTAATTTGCTAATACAGTGCGAGCAATTTTTATATGGTATTCTAGTCCTGTCGAAATTCCGCATTATTGTATTAAGTAACAAGGCTGGTTAACCTCTAAATGTTATCTAATCTGGCTTTAGTCACAGAATGTATAAAAACCACCCAATTTTGTCGATTCTTGATACTAATCTCTCCGTTTTCTTGCTAAGCTATGTGTTTGTAGAAAGATTTAACTGGACATCTCTTCGTGCATTCTTTTTAAATGTCCAAATTCGTCTTTCGACATCTATATTTTGGGTTGTGAATTGATGTAAGTACATAACATACTTTCTAATTCCTTTTGTCATGTAAAATTTGTCAAGCAATCTTTAATTATTCCTTTCTAGGAAATGTTCATGTTCCACCTTATAATTTTTAGCGGCCCTCGAAAGGGGAAAAGACGCAATTAATTTTGTGTGGCCCGTCTGTCCATCTCATTTAGATCTCAGAAACTAGAAGAGAAAATGAAAATCGGACATCATGGTATTTTAGATCATTCAAATGATGCAACGGCTACTTTTTTCTTTTTCGAAAGTGAACCATCCAATTTTTTAAATTTTATATGCAAGCAATTTTTTTTTAAAGTACACTATTTTTCAATGAAAAACTTCAGGGGAAGTAACTTTTTTAAAAAGATCATGGACTTCATTATTAATAACTCATGCTTCATTCATAGATTCGCGCATTGGTAGAAACAATTTGCAACTAAGGTCACAATGGTAAAAGTGTCCATGAATCATTTTAAAATATATTTTCCATTTTTTTAACTAACTCATTGAATAGAATACTGATTCAAATGTTGTTTTTAAAAAAGAATTTTGATACGAACTTTGTTTTAGTTATAAGTTTAAAAAAATAACAAACTACTTTTATAGCGCGCACTTTTGAAATATGCTCATTATAGGGGCCTACATCTGAAAGTCTAAATAAGACTAAATAGAACCCAAATCATGTCCAAATTCGGCTGCGTCAATTTATGCAAGCAAGAGTCCAAGACAACGGAGACTACTCCAAGCCTTTTCCTGTCTCAAATGGCGTGAAGCAGGGCTATGTGCTGGCTCCAATACTTTTCAGCATAATGTTCATCGCCATGCTGAAAGATGCCTTTCGCACAGAAAGCATCGGAGTTGGCATACGATATCGCACCGATACAAGTTTATTCAATGCTCAGAAACTCAAAGCAAGGACCAAGGTAAACTACGAATGCATCAGAGACCTGCAATTCGCAGATAACTGTGCCCTTAATGCTGCAAACGTAGAAGACCTTCAAAAGAGCCTGTCCCTCTTTGCTAATGCCTGCAAAAATTTTGGCTTCACCATTAATGTAAAAAAGACAAGTGCTGCACCAACCTCCTCCAAATAAATCAGCCACAGAACCAGACATTCTCATAAATGGACAGAATTTAGCAAACGTCCAAAAGTTTGTCTATCTGGGAAGCACCGAATCAGCAAACGTCAACCTAGATGATGAGGTTGACTTCCGTGTTGCTCGTGCCAGTGCCTCTTTTGGCAGACTTCAAGATCAAGTGTGGCAACGGAGAGGACTCAGCATTTCCACAAAACTGAAAGTCTACAGTGCTGTAGTCCTCCCGTCACTGCTATATGCATCAGAGTCTTCATTCCCGTCACACCAAAAAGCTAAACTCCTTCCACCTACGCTGTCTAAGGAGTATCCATACGGGGCATTGGTCAGACTACATACCAGACACAGAAATATTAAAGCTGTCCAACAAGTACAGTATCAATGCGACAGTAAAAAGGTCCCAACTTCGATGGGCGGGACATGTAGTCAGCATGCCAGACAAACGTCTTCCCAAACGACTTCTGTACTGGGAGCTATGTGCAGGAAAGCGCCCCAGGGAGGCCAATATAAGCGCTACAAAGACACTCTCAAGAGCTCCTTCAAGGAATGCGATATCGACATTCATGGCTGGGAAGCACTAGCTCTCGATCTCTCCTCATGGCGTGAAGATTTGAGTTTCGGAGTCTCAAGATATGAAGTAAGAAGAGTGGCCAGGGCGAAAGAGCGCCGAACCAACAAAAAGCTGAGAGAAGAAGCAGACCTATCTGCAACTGACCAAACTCACCCATGCCAAGTATGCGGCCGGCTTTTTAAAGCGAGGATTGGACTTTATAGTCATCTTCGAGTGCATAGGAAATGAGAAATGTGCTCATCTTCGACTACGAAGGAGGATCTATATATATATATATAAGATTTGTAATTGTTCAGCCAAATGTTCTGTTTCTATATTTCTACTACTGTAAAAATTTGCATTGTTTGAAGTAGAATCAAAGTAGTTTACTACTTAATTGAATTTTACTATGACATACCCCATTTTCAAATGATAAACTTAATAAAAACTTAATAATACATTTTAAATTATTTTTCGTACTTTAGGGTTAGGTTTAGGGATTTCTTTCTTTCTTTCATTTTTTTCAAAATGCTGGTAATTTTACTTTGAAAAGTTTCCTCTCTGTAAGAAAAAATAAATATTTCTAATCTTATACACAACAGATTAATCAATAAAAACAATTATACATTATACTCCAAATTGAAATATAAAATTGACAAGACTTTAGTCATACAAAACATCTTATAACAATTAACCTGCATAAACATATTTTATAGTTAAATCGAAACATTTTAATTGAATAATTATAAATTATTCCCTATGAGTCGTCAATCTTAGCTCCTGTATATTTAAATATTTCTGTAAGTTTGTGAATTTCTATTTTGATATATAAGCTAAACCAACAGTTTTAAATTATTATTATGAAATTACTGGAAAGTTATTTTATATTTTCTTGAAGTAAATTCCCTTGCTTTTTATCTAATTATGAACTATATTTAAGAAATGTTTCTAAATTCTCTTACGGTTTGTACTGTTCCAATACACTGTTAATAGTGACGAACAAGCTTTCTAATCTGTAAGAAGAAAAAAAAAGAAAAAAATGTGACTGTCTTATACTAAGTTTTGTGCTCGCATTATATTTGCTATTCTGTAATGAGCTTAAATCCAATCCTAAATTCTGCTGATTGAAAAAATTATGGTCTGTTCAAAGCAAAAAAAAAAAAAAACTTTGACATTTACGAAAAGAAATTTGCATTAAAAAAGAATTAAATACAATTTAGCTAATTCAGTATTACCATATTAGTATGTTGACTGTATTACATTTATTGCAAACTGTGTTTGTTATTATAATGGTATGGCACCCCAGTATACTCACGTCGTACAGGGATCTCTGTTGGTCTCGGCCTCCTCGGTGTGGAAACGCTTCGAACGTCTCTAGCAGCGGCTAACGAAGACTATCCCCCGTTTGTGGTTTCAAAGACCAGACAAGCGGGCTTTGCAAAGTCCAAAACGTCCAGCCCAATATGTTAATGTCTGTGCATTAAAGTGGACAGAGTGCGCCGGTACAAAAAGCGCGCTCAATACTCGTCGAGGGATTTCGAAAGTACGTCACCGAAGCCAACGGCATTGCATAAAGCCACCTCACTGAGGGCGGGCTTTCGTGCGCTGAGAATAACGGTCACTGACAACCTCTCCAATAGATTTCATGTATGCGCGGCAGTGCGACCAGGGTATAAGCTAGCCAAGAGACCGAACTCTAGGTCGGTAGCAACTCAAATGGTTTAATGCAAATCCATTGGACATGCAACCTAAACTCTCTCCGTTGGGGAACTATAAAAAATGATTAGGTCTAGTACAAATTTATCTTCGAAACGTGAGTCTGTGCATGACTCAACGATGAGTCCACGTCCATACGACGCTGTTGTTGGGTCAATGGACGAATTATGTGCTACCAAAGACGATGACTTATTGAATTCTCTAAGCTTACCTGTAGTTTCATTAATAGCTAAAACAGGGTGCGGCTACGTCCAACGGGGAAAAGCGACGTCGAGACCAATACTTTCAACGCTGCGGTTTTCACTTTTTTGGAGGATACTCACGCTTTAAGTAAAAGCAGACTACACAAGACTTTATGGCCTGGCAGAGTAAGCAACGAAATGCTGAAAAACCTGTGGCCAAGGGGGCAAGAAAGTTATGTGATTGCTCAATCGGATCTGGACACAAATGGAATTCTCAAAGGCCTGGAGAGTGGCAACTATTGCTACGTTACTAAAGAAAGGTAAAGCAACTGATCGACCGGAAAGCTATCGGTGAATATCATATGAGATAAAATAGCTGAAAAGTAATTAATAGACGGCTCGTGTGATACTTGGAGGAACGCAAGTCATCGCACCTGAACAGAGCAGTTTCAGGTAAGGAAGAAGTATAGGTATGTTGATGTTTAAGCAGTCAATAGCTGATTGTTTTCAGAGAGGTACCGTGAGACGCAAAGCGATTCGACTCTGGCAGTATTTTTAGATAGGGATTATCGCTGAAATTGATGAACTTGGGAGTATGCTCAAACATGCACTGGTGGTTAAAGAGCGGACAGACAGTTCAGACACGCTACGGTTCTAGTATGTCACTCAAAAAAACGCTAGAGCAAGGTTTAGCCAGGGCTTATCACTATCATGTACGTTGTTCTTAGTCTACATAAACGATTAAAGCGTCGATCCGTGGTCCTTTATTGACGACCTAGGAAATCCAAAGTGACCTTGTCACGGTTTTATGCTACACCTGAATGTGGATTATAGAAATAAACTGCTCAAAGATGGTCCAAACCATATTTCTTTCGGGAAAAGACATCCACCAAGAAACTATAAACCAGACAGTCGATGGGAACACGCTCCAGTAAGACCCATGGGTACTGGGGAATTACTCTGGACAATAAGTTGGTTATGTCTGATCGTGTGCAGGAAGTACGACAAAAAGAATCGGCAAAATCGAACGTCTTAAAGTGGATGGCCACGACGAAATGGGGCGCCAAGGCAAATGTGCTAAGGACGCTCTATACCAGTAAGGTAAGGTCGCAGATCGAGTACAGTCTCTTAACACAAGTCTATGCTTCGCAAACGTCTCTAGTAGGCCTGGAGTCTGTGCAGAAATAAATCTATACGACTAATTTGTGGTACATTTCGGACAATTGCCACTGGGTAAATCATGGATATTCCATCTCTGTCACTGCGGAGAAAACAAGCCGAAAGATACCATCAAGGTTTAAACGGACGGCTCAGCGAGAGAAGTCCAAGGAAAAACGACTTCGGGCTAGGTAGTCAAATTCCCCGGTGCAACTGAAAGCGACGAGCTGGTAGGACCATGTGCAGGCGGAAGCAACTATGTTGATTTCTTCCATTTCCATTTTCGTCGCTGGTAGAACACATAGAGAAACGTATCGAGGAAGGAACCGTGTTACCAGCCAATGTGACCTTCTTTGCCGACTCACTTTCCTGCCCTAAAAAACTCTCGAGTGCTCAGAGACGTGGCCCACACCACATGAAAAGGAAACGGCGAGTATTGAGCGCTGTACGTATGAAAATGCAATCAAAGGAAACGAGAAGGCCAACAGTTAGCAAAGCTTGGAACACATACGAGATTGCAAATCAAAGATTTATGATTGGATGAAATCAAAGTGGTAAGACAGCTGGGACCATTCTAGCACGGAACGGGAAGTCTGGAAGTTTCTAAAACACCCAAAATAGGAAGGACAATTTGTTGCAGCTAGACAGAAAGCATCCGACAATTTTAGCACTGCCCGATAAGATCCGAGAGAACCACGAACCAAGATATCAACACTGTGACATTGAAGACGATAAGTAGAACACACCCTCAACGACTGCAGGATGCTCAGAAGCACATTCTAAGATAACACTAGTTTTGTAACCAATAGAACTGGTGCATGGGGGTGGATTGCACTCTACGGAGAAAGGCGAACCCTACAGAACACTAGCAGATACCTGGACCGTGCTATAAGAGATTAATCTCAGCATGGAGCCTTAGTTCATAGAGGGTTACAAATAGTGACTGGATTCTGAGAGACTGGGCTCTGAGAGAGTGAGGTCTGGATATTTTCAGATTCGGAGAGTATAGTTTGATTTAGTCGACAGTTTTGAGTGCAAGAAAGTTTTTTCCTATCAATAGCAGTCCATGTTGGAAGACGTATTTGTGTTGCAGTAATCTGATGACCTGATGTCTAGTGTATAGATGTTATATAGTTAAATAAAGCACTTAAAGTTATGAGTTTTGAGGATGTTAATGCTCGACAATTATATTTTAAAATGTCCCAGTCGTCAAGAGACTGAACTAGGGATTGGAGTCGCTTTCCAGTGATCCAAGTCCATAGACAACGAGCATAGCATGGGTGTAGCCGGTGGGGCAGGGGTTCAACCCCCCCTCCCGAAATGAAATCCCCCTTGCCGGGGGGGGCGGGTAGGTGTCGGAATTTAGTGACTGATTTTTTTGATTTTGTTTATTTTAGGTGAGATATTAATACTAAATTATTACTTGCCCCAACGCAACCAAGAGGTTTTTGAGTTTAACCCCCCCTACCAGAGGGTTTCGCAGTTAAATCCCTCTCTTCTATAAAACAAAACAAAAAATAATGCAAACGACAATCTCCATATTCCAAGAGCATAACTAAGGAAGATTTTGATTTTAAAACCCCTACGAAATGAACGACAAAACCCACTCTTTTATATAAAGCTATCCATTCATCAGTCATCAGATTCTATACGCGTAGCCAAGATAGGTTTTGAGTTTAAAAGCGGGGTTTCCAGCTAAAAAATACCTCTTCAATATAAAAAGAAACCAAATGACACACACAAATTTTATGAGCGTAGCCAAAGGGGTTTTGAGTTTAAACCTCCCTTCAGCAGAGTTTGAAGCTAAAAAATAACTCTTTATAAAAAAAAAGCAAATTACGAACTCAAAATTCTATGAGCGTAGCCAAACCAGTTTTGAGTTTAAACTCCCATGCAGCGGGGTTGGAAGCCAAAAAATACCTCTTCTATATAAAAAAAGGAAATTACGCTTAAAATGCTATGAGCGTAGCCAAAAGGGTTTTGAGTTTATACCCCCTCCCCTTTAAGTAGGTTTTGATGCTTAAAGTACCTTTTCAATTTAAAAAAAAAAACAAATTACACACTCAAAAATAAGCGTAGCCCACCCAAGGGGGGTTCTGAGTTTAAATAAAAAAAACCAACAACTTCTGAGATTTTTTTAGCTTAAAACCCCCAACAGATGATGTTGACGATAAAACTTCCCTTTTCGATATAAAATTTACTGCAAACTAGTCACCTAATTCCAAGAGCGTAGCCAAGAGAGGTTACACATTTCTACCAGTGGCTGGGCTCCATTACTAAAGTGCATGTTCTTCGACAAAATGATTACGCATAATAAAAGTTTGCGATGACATTGAGACCATTAGGAGGAAAGCGTAAACAGGGACAACTTGGCGCCAAACTTTCACGGAGGTTCTTCGAAGTAGGAGGGAAGAGGCTTCAGACATTGCCAGTGGCAGATTTTTCTGGAAACAGCTAGCCGCCCAAGGCGCCGAAGTAAGAATAGTTTTTGAAAGAAAACTTTTTAATAGCAGCATAATGCACTGTAGATACCTCAGAATATGCATTTTGTTGGCTTTCAATACCAGAAATAGGGCTTAGCGGCCGGGTTAAGCTCAAAGCGCTCCCCCAGACCCCCTTGCTGGCAAGGGCGGGGAGTCTACAATTTTTCCACTAACATGAGGAAGAACCTACAATAAACGTCTTCCGAAAGAATAAGGGTCAGAACGTAAAAAGATTAATTAAGTACACACACACACACACAAACACACGCACGCACGCACGTGCACATACACACACACACACATACACACACACACACACATATATATATTGGCTGGGGGGGGGGGCGAATAAATCCCCCCCCCCGAAAAAAAATATCCTGGCTTCGTCCATGGAGCATAACAACCAGTTATGACAAGCCCTATATATAGGCGGTTTGGGATAGCACTAATATTTGTTCATATAACATTTTTTGTTAAATATTAAATTTACTCCTGGGCTACGTTTCCATTTTTTTCTCGCAAGTTTATATTATAAATACAAATCTAACTCAATGTACAAGGCCTGAGAAGTGAATAAAAATGTAAAAAAAAGGGTAAACGGGACGGACAAACATTCCCCACAAAACTAATAGCGCTTTTTCCCCTTTCGAGGGCTGCTAAAAAGCAGTGTGTGTGCAAAGATCAGGATATTTAAACTCTGAACTTGGTTTTACAATGTACTAATTTGGCTTACATTTTCTTTACAATAATAGATAATGCGCTCCTAAGCCAGAAAAATTCATATCTGCAGCTAAAAATGCTGAAAAATGTCTCAATATTTCCTTTTCCACCCTTTCTTCCTTTTCTATTTAACTGCGCAGTTTTGACTATGAGAAAGGTGCATTATAGAAAACAGAAGGGAAATGAATTTCTAAAATCTCAGAAAGGAGAAAAACGCTTTGCGCTTTCAGCGTTTACCTCTAAGCCTAGAAGGTGAACCTGATCTCATTCCTTTTATTTTTCCAGAAAAAATATTTTCTGATGTACAAAAAAGCTTTAAATATCTATGAAAATAATATATTCAAATAAAATAAGAAGGCTATACGTACTAAATTTAATAAACATTCATAAAGTATATATGGATTCATATTGTAAATATAGAAGCAAAGAAATCCTTAAAATAAACAGTAAATAGTTTTGTAGTTTTAATCTGCTTTATCTGCTTTTTAGTAGACACTGGTAGAGGGCCTAATTGTTCTATAACCTCATATTACAAGCGATCATATCTTAGTTTAGAATTAATTTATCCTTACTTATCCTTTTCCTTTTGCAAACTCTCTTTAAAATTGTCAAGTATACTTTGAAGACTGTAAAAAAAATATGTACATTTTTAGAATGTGTATGTTTAAAAACAAACACAAACATTTAGCAGTAAAAATGCTTGTTGATTTTATTATGATTTAAATTAGCCATATTACACTTTTAATTCCTCGTGGCTTATCGAAGCTCTAACGATGCCAATTTTAAAGACATATCTCTGCTAAATCACCCTCAATGCGACTTGGTTATACCATTCCCCCCCCCCCCACACCCCAAAGGCATTTCATATAATACATTTATTTTCTAGTTATAAAAAAATTCTCATTAAGTCATACAAAATAACAACGACAGCTGAAAGTAGGAATAGCTACTAGGAATTTTTTTTTCGAGCTGAAGTAGGAACAGAAACAGAGCAGATGTCGAACCTTAAAATGAAGTAATGGCTTATGCCCGTTAGAACCTTATTGTGAAGGACATACCTGTAAATGCGCACTACTATTAACTATTAACCGTATATCGTAATTTTATTCCTATTAAAACCTATTGTCTACTTTTTCCTATTCGATACTAATTTAAATATACACAGATTGTAAAAATATATCATCTCTATACTATTAACAGAACGAAGTATATATGGTAATTTAATAAAATGTTTCTCTTCTGTCATATCAATCAAGTTTATCATATTTTAATATTGATACTTCAGTAATTAAATGTTGAATATTTTAATTACTTGTTTTCTAGATTTAAGTCGTCTTCCTGTGGCTTGTCCATAATGTCTTTAAATCTATCATAAAAAAAAACAAGGTTCAAAAGTCAATGGTCATTAAATTAATTTTAATAACATATGGTAACATACATGATCTCCTCATAACACATTTCTAAGATATAATATAAAAATACAAAACTGTTTGTACAGAGTTAACTAGCTAAATTTATACATTTTTTTGACAAAAGAAATAATTGCACATATAAATTATTTTACAAAAATTATGTTTCGATTGTCTGAATCATATTCTACCTAAAACTTTTAGGGCATATAAAAACAAAAGTTTTTTTTAATAAAATAAAGTTTTCACATTTTAGTTTTAAATAATGGTTTGATTTTAGAAGATCAAAAGTATCTTGTGCACATATTTTTATTAACAAGCTAAAGAATGTCATGAAATCTTTTTTTTTTTTTTTTTTTTTTTAGGTTTTAACGCCTCAGACAGACAGGCAAACATACGGACAATGTACAAAAACTAATAGCAGCTTTTCCCTTTCTTGACTGCTACTAAAAGGATCTGATTATTAAGGAAATAATTCGAATGTATAAAGAAGATTACATAATTTTAATAATAAGCTTCAATATGCCAAAAGGATATAACTTTATTGAAAACAAGCAGAGGGACAGGGTTTTCAATAGCAACAGATCTGCTTACATTTCATTCTTCTTTCCCATAAATGTTTCTGCTTCTTGTTCAGTTCTGCATTGCAGAAGAAGTGTTGATTAATTTTATTCCTATTAAAACCTATTGTCTACTTTTTCCTATTCGATAATAATTTAAATATACACAGATTGTAAAAATATATCACCTCTATACCATTAAAAGAACTAAGTATATATGGTAATTTAATAAAATGTTTCTCTTCTGTCATATCAATCAAGTTTATCATATTTTAATATTGATACTTCAGTAATTAAATGTTGAATATTTTAATTACTTGTTTTCTAGATTTAAGTCGTCTTCCTGTGGCTTGTCCATAATGTCTTTAAATCTATCATAAAAAAAAACAAGGTTCAAAAGTCAATGGTCATTAAATTAATTTTAATAACATATGGTAACATACATGATCTCCTCATAACACATTTCTAAGATATAATATAAAAATACAAAACTGTTTGTACAGGGTTAACTAGCTAAATTTATACATTTTTTTGACAAAAGAAATAATAGCACATATAAATTATTTTACAAAAATTATGTTTCGATTGTCTGAATCATATTCTACCTAAAACTTTTAGGGCATATAAAAACAAAAGTTTTTTTTAATAAAATAAAGTTTTCATACTTTAGTTTTAAATAATGGTTTGATTTTAGAAGATCAAAAGTATCTTGTGCACATATTTTTATTAACAAGCTAAAGAATGTCATGAAATCTTTTTTTTTTTTTTTTTTTAGGTTTTAACGCCTCAGACAGACAGGCAAACATACGGACAATGTACAAAAACTAATAGCAGCTTTTCCCTTTCTTGACTGCTACTAAAAGGATCTGATTATTAAGGAAATAATTCGAATGTATAAAGAAGATTACATAATTTTAATAATAAGCTTCAATATGCCAAAAGGATATAACTTTATTGAAAACAAGCAGAGGGACAGGGTTTTCAATAGCAACAGATCTGCTTACATTTCATTCTTCTTTCCCATAAATGTTTCTGCTTCTTGTTCAGTTCTGCATTGCAGAAGAAGTGTTGATTAATTTTATTCCTATTAAAACCTATTGTCTACTTTTTCCTATTCGATAATAATTTAAATATACACAGATTGTAAAAATATATCACCTCTATACCATTAAAAGAACTAAGTATATATGGTAATTTAATAAAATGTTTCTCTTCTGTCATATCAATCAAGTTTATCATATTTTAATATTGATACTTCAGTAATTAAATGTTGAATATTTTAATTACTTGTTTTCTAGATTTAAGTCGTCATCCTGTGGCTTGTCCATAATGTCTTTAAATCTATCATAAAAAAAAACAAGGTTCAAAAGTCAATGGTCATTAAATTAATTTTAATAACATATGGTAACATACATGATCTCCTCATAACACATTTCTAAGATATAATATAAAAATACAAAACTGTTTGTACAGGGTTAACTAGCTAAATTTATACATTTTTTTGACAAAAGAAATAATTGCACATATAAATTATTTTACAAAAATTATGTTTCGATTGTCTGAATCATATTCTACCTAAAACTTTTAGGGCATATAAAAACAAAAGTTTTTTTAAATAAAATAAAGTTTTCATATTTTAGTTTTAAATAATGGTTTGATTTTAGAAGATCAAAAGTATCTTGTGCACATATTTTTATTAACAAGCTAAAGAATGTCATGAAATCTTTTTTTTTTTTTTTTTTTTTAGGTTTTAACGCCTCAGACAGACAGGCAAACATACGGACAATGTACAAAAACTAATAGCAGCTTTTCCCTTTCTTGACTGCTACTAAAAGGATCTGATTATTAAGGAAATAATTCGAATGTATAAAGAAGATTACATAATTTTAATAATAAGCTTCAATATGCCAAAAGGATATAACTTTATTGAAAACAAGCAGAGGGACAGGGTTTTCAATAGCAACAGATCTGCTTACATTTCATTCTTCTTTCCCATAAATGTTTCTGCTTCTTGTTCAGTTCTGCATTGCAGAAGAAGTGTTGATTAATTTTATTCCTATTAAAACCTATTGTCTACTTTTTCCTATTCGATAATAATTTAAATATACACAGATTGTAAAAATATATCACCTCTATACCATTAAAAGAACTAAGTATATATGGTAATTTAATAAAATGTTTCTCTTCTGTTATATCAATCAAGTTTATCATATTTTAATATTGATACTTCAGTAATTAAATGTTGAATATTTTAATTACTTGTTTTCTAGATTTAAGTCGTCTTCCTGTGGCTTGTCCATAATGTCTTTAAATCTATCATAAAAAAAAACAAGGTTCAAAAGTCAATGGTCATTAAATTAATTTTAATAACATATGGTAACATACATGATCTCCTCATAACACATTTCTAAGATATAATATAAAAATACAAAACTGTTTGTACAGGGTTAACTAGCTAAATTTATACATTTTTTTGACAAAAGAAATAATTGCACATATAAATTATTTTACAAAAATTATGTTTCGATTGTCTGAATCATATTCTACCTAAAACTTTTAGGGCATATAAAAACAAAAGTTTTTTTTAATAAAATAAAGTTTTCACATTTTAGTTTTAAATAATGGTTTGATTTTAGAAGATCAAAAGTATCTTGTGCACATATTTTTATTAACAAACTAAAGAATGTCATGAAATCTTTTTTTTTTTTTTTTTTTTTTTTAGGTTTTAACGCCTCAGACAGACAGGCAAACATACGGACAATGTACAAAAACTAATAGCAGCTTTTCCCTTTCTTGACTGCTACTAAAAGGATCTGATTATTAAGGAAATAATTCGAATGTATAAAGAAGATTACATAATTTTAATAATAAGCTTCAATATGCCAAAAGGATATAACTTTATTGAAAACAAGCAGAGGGACAGGGTTTTCAATAGCAACAGATCTGCTTACATTTCATTCTTCTTTCCCATAAATGTTTCTGCTTCTTGTTCAGTTCTGCATTGCAGAAGAAGTGTTGATTAATTTTATTCCTATTAAAACCTATTGTCTACTTTTTCCTATTCGATAATAATTTAAATATACACAGATTGTAAAAATATATCACCTCTATACCATTAAAAGAACTAAGTATATATGGTAATTTAATAAAATGTTTCTCTTCTGTCATATCAATCAAGTTTATCATATTTTAATATTGATACTTCAGTAATTAAATGTTGAATATTTTAATTACTTGTTTTCTAGATTTAAGTCGTTTTCCTGTGGCTTGTCCATAATGTCTTTAAATCTATCATTAAAAAAACAAGGTTCAAAAGTCAATGGTCATTAAATTAATTTTAATAACATATGGTAACATACATGATCTCCTCATAACACATTTCTAAGATATAATATAAAAATACAAAACTGTTTGTACAGGGTTAACTAGCTAAATTTATACATTTTTTTGACAAAAGAAATAATTGCACATATAAATTATTTTACAAAAATTATGTTTCGATTGTCTGAATCATATTCTACCTAAAACTTTTAGGGCATATAAAAACAAAAGTTTTTTTTAATAAAATAAAGTTTTCACATTTTAGTTTTAAATAATGGTTTGATTTTAGAAGATCAAAAGTATCTTGTGCACATATTTTTATTAACAAACTAAAGAATGTCATGAAATCTTTTTTTTTTTTTTTTTTTTTTTTAGGTTTTAACGCCTCAGACAGACAGGCAAACATACGGACAATGTACAAAAACTAATAGCAGCTTTTCCCTTTCTTGACTGCTACTAAAAGGATCTGATTATTAAGGAAATAATTCGAATGTATAAAGAAGATTACATAATTTTAATAATAAGCTTCAATATGCCAAAAGGATATAACTTTATTGAAAACAAGCAGAGGGACAGGGTTTTCAATAGCAACAGATCTGCTTACATTTCATTCTTCTTTCCCATAAATGTTTATGCTTCTTGTTCAGTTCTGCATTGCAGAAGAAGTGTTGATTAATTTTATTCCTATTAAAACCTATTGTCTACTTTTTCCTATTCGATAATAATTTAAATATACACAGATTGTAAAAATATATCACCTCTATACCATTAAAAGAACTAAGTATATATGGTAATTTAATAAAATGTTTCTCTTCTGTCATATCAATCAAGTTTATCATATTTTAATATTGATACTTCAGTAATTAAATGTTGAATATTTTAATTACTTGTTTTCTAGATTTAAGTCGTTTTCCTGTGGCTTGTCCATAATGTCTTTAAATCTATCATTAAAAAAACAAGGTTCAAAAGTCAATGGTCATTAAATTAATTTTAATAACATATGGTAACATACATGATCTCCTCATAACACATTTCTAAGATATAATATAAAAATACAAAACTGTTTGTACAGGGTTAACTAGCTAAATTTATACATTTTTTTGACAAAAGAAATAATTGCACATATAAATTATTTTACAAAAATTATGTTTCGATTGTCTGAATCATATTCTACCTAAAACTTTTAGGGCATATAAAAACAAAAGTTTTTTTTAATAAAATAAAGTTTTCATATTTTAGTTTTAAATAATGGTTTGATTTTAGAAGATCAAAAGTATCTTGTGCACATATTTTTATTAACAAGCTAAAGAATGTCATGAAATCTTTTTTTTTTTTTTTTTTTTTTAGGTTTTAACGCCTCAGACAGACAGACAAACATACGGACAGTGTACAAAAACTAATAGCAGCTTTTCCCTTTCTTGACTGCTACTAAAAGGATCTGATTATTAAGGAAATAATTCGAATGTATAAAGAAGATTACATAATTATAATAATATGCTTCAATATGCTAAAAGGATATAACTTTATTGAAAACAAGCAGAGGGACAGGGTTTTAAATAGCAACAGATCTGCTTACATTTTATTCTTCTTTCCCATAAATGTTTTTGCTTCTTGTTCAGTCCTGCAACTGCAGAAGAAGTTTTGATAAAATAAAAAAAAAACATTTACAGCACTTATTATTTGAATAAATATGGCCATTATTTTCTGAAATGAAAGCTATGACTTATATACTTATTAGAAAGAAAATGGTAAAAAAAAGTGTTTTCTTACAAATCAATTGTTTCAGCTCTTATAAAACGTAATTCATTCTTTATAGCTTGAAAAACGTCGACAATCCTTTTGAAAAATATATTTGAATTATGGACTGATTATGAAATATGCATGTAATATATATATATATATATATATATATATATATATATATATATATATATATATATATATATATATATATAGTAATTAATGAGCATAAAAGAAACAATCAAGTCATAATAAAAAACATTACAAAGAGAGTGTGTGTTATCACACAAACACGGAGGCGGCCCCCATCAAATTCACCAATGGACGAGAAATATATTCAAACCATAGTCTTGTTTTGATCGTTTAAAGAAATTGTAAAAAATTTGGCGTTATTTGTATGTAGCTAGATGTCACGTTGAAGATTATCTTGATCTAAACAACACAATCAATGATCGTGTTTGATGAGCATTTAGAAATCGTCAGTTGATAAGATGATCATTTAGAAGTTGCTAGTTGATAAGATGATCATCTAGAAGTTGCCAGTTGATAAGAGGATCATCTAGAAGTTACTAGTCGATAAGACGATCTAAGTATACTATTATATATTCAATGAAGAAACTTCTAGTAAAAAAAAATACTTTAATTCAAAACTTGGAAAAACTATTCACAAATAATTACAATGATGTATTGTGATTGAATAAAACATGTAAAATATATTTCTACTAGAATAAATGATCTACACAATAATATGATCATGTCATCTTCCTTTGAGTTCTGAGATTTTTTTAGCTTAAAACCCCCAACAGATGATGTTGACGATAAAACTTCCCTTTTCGATATAAAATTTACTGCAAACTAGTCACCTAATTCCAAGAGCGTAGCCAAGAGAGGTTACACATTTCTACCAGTGGCTGGGCTCCATTACTAAAGTGCATGTTCTTCGACAAAATGATTACGCATAATAAAAGTTTGCGATGACATTGAGACCATTAGGAGGAAAGCGTAAATAGGGACAACTTGGCGCCAAACTTTCACGGAGGTTCTTCGAAGTAGGAGGGAAGAGGCTTCAGACATTGCCAGTGGCAGATTTTTCTGGAAACAGCTAGCCGCCCAAGGCGCCGAAGTAAGAATAGTTTTTGAAAGAAAACTTTTTAATAGCAGCATAATGCACTGTAGATACCTCAGAATATGCATTTTGTTGGCTTTCAATACCAGAAATAGGGCTTAGCGGCCGGGCTCAGCTCAAAGCGCTCCCCCAGACCCCCTTGCTGGCAAGGGCGGGGAGTCTACAATTTTTCCACTAACATGAGGAAGAACCTACAATAAACGTCTTCCGAAAGAATAAGGGTCAGAACGTAAAAAGATTAATTAAGTACACACACACACACAAACACACGCACGCACGCACGTGCACATACACACACACACACACACACACATACACACACACACACACACATATATATATTGGCTGGGGGGGCGAATAAATCCCCCCCCCCCCCGAAAAAAAATATCCTGGCTTCGTCCATGGAGCATAACAACCAGTTATGACAAGCCCTATATATAGGCGGTTTGGGATAGCACTAATATTTGTTCATATAACATTTTTTGTTAAATATTAAATTTACTCCTGGGCTACGTTTCCATTTTTTTCTCGCAAGTTTATATTATAAATACAAATCTAACTCAATGTACAAGGCCTGAGAAGTGAATAAAAATGTAAAAAAAAGGGTAAACGGGACGGACAAACATTCCACACAAAACTAATAGCGCTTTTTCCCCTTTCTAGGGCTGCTAAAAAGCAGTGTGTGTGCAAAGATCAGGATATTTAAACTCTGAACTTGGTTTTACAATGTACTAATTTGGCTTATATTTTCTTTACAATAATAGATAATGCGCTCCTAAGCCAGAAAAATTCATATCTGCAGCTAAAAATGCTGAAAAATGTCTCAATATTTAGTTTTCCACCCTTTCTTCCTTTTCTATTTAACTGCGCAGTTTTGACTATGAGAAAGGTGCATTATAGAAAACAGAAGGGAAATGAATTTCTAAAATCTCAGAAAGGAGAAAAACGCTTTGCGCTTTCAGCGTTTACCTCTAAGCCTAGAAGGTGAACCTGATCTCATTCCTTTTATTTTTCCAGAAAAAATATTTTCTGATGTACAAAAAAGCTTTAAATATCTATGAAAATAATATTTTCAAATAAAATAAGAAGGCTATACGTACTAAATTTAATAAACATTCATAAAGTATATATGGATTCATATTGTAAATATAGAAGCAAAGAAATCCTTAAAATAAACAGTAAATAGTTTTGTAGTTTTAATCTGCTTTATCTGCTTTTTAGTAGACACTGGTAGAGGGCCTAATTGTTCTATAACCTCATATTACAAGCGATCATATCTTAGTTTAGAATTAATTTATCCTTACTTATCCTTTTCCTTTTTCAAACTCTCTTTAAAATTGTCAAGTATACTTTGAAGACTGTAAAAAAAATATGTACATTTTTAGAAACAAACACAAACATTTAGCAGTAAAAATGCTTGTTGATTTTATTATGATTTAAATTAGCCATATTACACTTTTAATTCCTCGTGGCTTATCGAAGCTCTAACGATGCCAATTTTAAAGACATATCTCTGCTAAATCACCCTCAATGCGACTTGGTTATACCATTCCCCCCCCCCCACGCCCCAAAGGCATTTCATATAATACATTTATTTTCTAGTTATAAAAAAATTCTCATTAAGTCATACAAAATAACAACGACAGCTGAAAGTAGGAATAGCTACTAGGAATTTTTTTTTCGAGCTGAAGTAGGAACAGAAACAGAGCAGATGTCGAACCTTAAAATATAGTAATGGCTTATGCCCGTTGGAACCTTATTGTGAAGGACATACCTGTAAATGCGAACTACTATTAACTATTAACCGTATATCGTAAATTTATTCCTATTAAAACCTATTGTCTACTTTTTCCTATTCGATACTAATTTAAATATACACAGATTGTAAAAATATATCACCTCAATACTATTAACAGAACGAAGTATATATGGTAATTTAATAAAATGTTTCTCTTCTGTCATATCAATCAAGTTTATCATATTTTAATATTGATACTTCAGTAATTAAATGTTGAATATTTTAATTACTTTTTTATTAGATTCAAGTCGTCTTGCTGTAGCTGGTTCATAGTGTGTATAATTCTATCATAAAAAAACAAGGTTCAAAAGTCAATGGTCATTAAATTAATTTTAATAACATATGGTAACATACATGATCTCCTCATAACACATTATTAAGATATAATATAAAAATACAAAACTGTTTGTACAGGGTTAACTAGCTAAATTTATACATTTTTTTGACAAAATAAATAATTGCACATATAAATTATTTTACAAAAATTATGTTTCGATTGTCTGAATCATATTCTACCTAAAACTTTTAGGGCATATTAAAACAAAAGTTTTTTTTAATAAAATAAAGTTTTCATATTTTAGTTTTAAATAATGGTTTGATTTTAGAAGATCAAAAGTATCTTGTGCACATATTTTTATTAACAAGCTAAAGAATGTCATGAAAGACAGAAAACATACGGACAGTATACAAAAACTAATAGAAGCTTTTCCCTTTCTTGACTGCTACTAAAAGGATCTGATTATTAAGGAAATAATTCGAATGTATAAAGAAGATTACATAATTATATTAATAAGCTTCAATATGCCAAAAGGATATAACTTTATTGAAAACAAGCAGAGGGACAGGGTTTTCAATAGCAACAAATATGCTTACATTTTATTTTTCTTTCTTATAAATGTTTCTGCTTCTTGTTCAATCCTGCTACTGCAGAAGAAGTGTTGATAAAATTAAAAAAAAAAACAATTGCAGTACTTATTATTTGAATAAATATGGCCATTATTTTCTGAAATGAAAGCTATGACTTATATACTTATTAGAAAGAAAATGGTAAAAAAAAGTGTTTTCTTACAAATCAATTGTTTCAGCTCTTATAAAACGTAATTCATTCTTTATAGCTTGAAAAACGTCGACAATCCTTTTGAAAAATATATTTGAATCATTGACTAATTATGAAATATGCATGTAATATATATATATATATATAGTAATTAATGAGCATAAAAGAAACAATCAAGTCATAATAAAAAAGATTACAAAGAGAGTGTGTGTTATCACACAAACACGGAGGCGGCCCCCATCAAATTCACCAATGGACGAGAAATATATTCAAACCATAGTCTTGTTTTGATCGTTTAAAGAAATTGTAAAAAATTTGGCGTTATTTGTATGTAGCTAGATGTCACGTTGAAGATTATCTTGATCTAAACAACACAATCAATGATCGTGTTTGATGAGGATTTAGAAATCGTCAGTTGATAAGATGATCATCTAGAAGTTGCCAGTTGATAAGAGGATCATCTAGAAGTTGCTAGTCGATAAGACGATCTAAGTATACTATTATATATTCAATGAAGAAACTTTTAGTAAAAAAATTTTTTTTAATTCAAAACTTGGAAAAACTATTCACAAATAATTACAATGATGTATTGTGATTGAATAAAACATGTAAAATATATTTCTACTAAAATAAATGATCTACACAATAATATGATCATGTCATCTTCCTTTGAGTTCTAACACGAGACATTAGTACATCTTATCTCTAACACGTTCCGCTCGACACTGGAGGCAATCTAGAATCTTTCCCTGACTCTAGAGCGTTACCACGTGACTAACATCTCTCTGTCGCATGGCCAACCAATAAAATACAACTTAACATACAATAGTTAACATTTCTGACCAATTACAATTATTCTAATAAAAGGTTTCTGTCTACTTGGATATCCCCAAGCTATCTGAAATCTAGCCGAAACCTTGGGCTAAATATAGACAAAGTGTACGTGACAAAGATATATATATATATATATATATATATATATATATATATATATATATATTTATTTAATCGATTATTATACATGTAACTTTTGTTCAAATTGTTTAATACAATTAAATCTAAATCTAGATCTATGTTTAACCTCTATTTATTGTAATTTAGATTGTTGTAAGTGTATAGCCTAATGACGATGTGCTAAAACTGCCCTGTATAAATGTAGTTTTTTTAAAACTTACAATTGAAACGAAGTTCGTATTAAAATTCTTTTTAAATACAACATTTGAATCCATATTCTATTCCTTGAGTTAGTTAATAAATGGAAAATCTATTTTATTATGTTCCATTGATACTTTTTCAATAGATGCAATTTTTTTTTACCAAAGCGCGAATCTATGAATGAAGCTTGATTTAGTAATAAAGAACCCTGTGAAAATTTTAATAAGACTTACTTCCCCTGAAGTTTTTCATTTAAAAGTGGTGTAATTTTTTTTTTAAATTTTGACAAAGTTCACCACCATAGTTTGCTTAAAAAATTAAAATATTTTGGCATCAATGGTCCACTGCATCAGTGGATTAAAGATTTTCTGATAGGGAGAGAACAAACTGTAATAATAAATGGCTCTAAATCAACATCAATAACAGTAAACTCAGGTGTACCTCAAGGAACAGTCTTGGGTCCACTACTATTTTTAATTTACATAAATGATTTACCAAATTGCATTACTTCAGGAACAAAAGTCAGATTATTTGCAGACGATTGCATAATATGTAGAACAAAAAAAAACAACACAAGACACAGATATTTTACAAAGAGAACTAGATGAATTACAGAAATAGAAATCAAATTGGAGCATGCCTTTCCACCCAGAAAAATGTCAGTTGTTAAGAGTAACAAAAAAACTAAAAAAATTAATTCCACTTATCTTATTCATGGCAAACCAGTAACACAGACTAAAAACGCAAAATACCTAGGTGTTATAATAAATGAAAAACTGTCATGGAATCCACATATTGATGAAACTATAAAAAAATCAAAGCAATAGGATTTATTAAAAGAAATTTCTATAAATCAAATAAGAACATAAAACTAAAATGTTATTTAACCTTGGTTAGGCCAATAAAAGAATATGCATCCTCCGTTTGGGACCCCTCAACTCAAGAAAACATTAAGAAACTGGAACAGACACAAAATAGAGCAGTGAGATTCATAACAAATGAATATTCACATTTGACTAGAGTAACACCTATAGTAAAATCACTAAATTTAGAAAGCCTTCAGGACAGAAGACTCAAAAGTAAAGTAGCAATTATACATAAAACACTGAACCATAATCTTCAAATACAAAAACAAAATTTAATAAAATACTCTGAAAGACACAAAGATAAAGGCACATTCCTCGTCCCATATGCTAGGACAAATTTGTACAAATACTCCTTCTACCCTAGTGCTATTAGAGCATGGAATGGGTTGCCTGAGCTAGCCAGGAAAACCAGTGACTTGGCAGAATTTAAGTCATTGGTTAATATGCATGATATGTGCATGACACGTAGGACGTAATCATCTTCTTTTTTGAAGTAACGTCTGTATTATATAAGATAAGATAAGATAAAATTTGCTTACATATATAATTTTAAAAATTAGTTGGTTCACTTTCGGAATAGAAAAAAGTAGCCGTTACATCAAATCTTTGAATGATCTAAAATATCATGATGTCCGATTTTCATTTTCCCTTCTAGTTTCTGAGAGCTAAACGGGACGCACAGAGGGACAGACAGGCCACACAAAACTAATAGCGTCTTTTCCCTTTTCAGGGGCCGCTAAAAAAGTAAAGAATTGTTCAGGAATATCCCACTATAGTTGACAAGAGTATGTAAAGGTAGAATTGAACACCTGTTTTGTTGAGTATTTGTAGGATGGAGGCAAATATTTTTAGGCAAGTCATGTGATACAGATGGATTAGTATTGCACCTTGTTTATAGATACCTATGTAAGTAGAATCTAACAAAGCCGACCATCCTGCTATTATGTGTAACATTTTGGGTTTGTTTGTTTTTTCAAACAATTAACACACAATAGGCTTTAGTAAAGTATCTGTCTGATTTTGTTCCCTATCAAAATAAAAAAAATGAGATGCCCTGGTGTAAAAACGAGGGGCGGTGATGTCTAACAGAGATAAATGGGAAACTGGCGGAGTGTTGGTCCCCATTTTAAATAAAAGTGTGTTGTTTGTTGATCCTGTGAGGTTAAAGGGTGCCTGACATGTAAATAAGTTTATATTCAATCTGTAGACGAGTGCTTTTATTATTGCTTTGTGATGAGGAGATTTATATTTGTACCCAACTATAGCTTAACAACGGCCTCCCTCCTACCTGAGCTTGTACAACTTAAGGACATTAACTGTCATGATTCTCAATGTGAATCGTGTATTTTACCCAACAACGATTGCCGTCTGTCATTAAAGAATAGAAACATGACATTTCAATGCTTCACCAAGCTGTCTTCCATGTTAAGATAACATATCACATACATATATGAGCTTGCTCACACTAGATTATTTTTACGGTGCTGTCAACATATTTTGTCACATTGATTTCCGCAGCAGGAAAAACATATTTCTCAAAAGTTAATTTCTAAAATGGCGAATTAGTTTAAGAGTCTGGATCATGGGCATAGCTAGGGACCCCCCCCCCAAAATGAAATACCCTATGCGGAGAGGGGGGGGGGGAATCGGACTTAAGTGACTGATTTTTTTGCTTTGATTTTTTTAAATTTTAGGTGAGATTTTAATACTAAAACATCACTTGCCCCAGCACAGCTATTTTTTTTTTAGTTTAAAACCCCTTACTAGGGGGTTTTGATTTTAAAAACCCTAGCAGGTGGTTTTGAGTTTAAAACCCCCTACCAGGGGTTTTAGCAGTTAAATCCCCCTCTTCTATAAAACAAAACCAAAAAAAAAATTCAAACGACAATCCCCAAATTCCAAGAGCACAGTTAAGGAAGATTTTGATTTTAAAACCCCCTCTAAATTTACGATAAACGCCCTATTCGATACAAAATAGCAAATTACACACTCAAAATATGAAGGGGTTTTGAGTCCCCCCCCCCCTTTTCAGTAGGGTTTGAACCTAAAAATTATCTGTTCAATATAAAACAAAAGTAAATTAAAGTAAAATGCTATGAGCGTAGCTAAATGGGTTTTGACTCAGTTTTGAGTTTTAAAAACAGAGCAAATTATACACTCAAAATTCTATGAGTGTAGTCAAAGGGGTTTTGAGTTTAAACTTCCCTCCAGTGGTTTTTGAAGCTAAAAAATACCTTTTCAATGTATAAAAAAAAGCAAATTACAGACTCTAAAACCGTAGCCAAATACCTTTAATATTAAAAACAAAGCAAATTATACACTCAAAGTTCTATGAGCATAGCCAAAGGGGATTTGAGTTTAACCCCCCCCCCCGGGCCAGCGGGGTTTAAAGCTAAAAAATACATCTTCAATGTAAAAAAAAAACAAAAAAACAATTACGCACTCAAAATGCTATGAGCGTTGCCAAAAGGGGTTTTGAGTTTAAACCCCCTTTTCAGAGGGGCTTAATGCTTAAAAAATACCTCTTCAATATTAAAAAAAATGCCAATTACACACTATAAATATTTGAGCGTAGCCAAGCCGATTGGGGGGTTTTGAGTTTAAACCCCTCTCCTACAGATTTTTTTTTTTAAAGTTTAAAACCCCTCCAGATGGTTTTGAGTTTAAAATCCCCTTATAGAGAGCTTTGAGATGGAAAACCTCTATCTACAATATTATTCTAAAGCAAACTACAGTTACCAAATTCTATGACCGTAACTAAATGGGGTTTTGAATTTAAAAAAAAAAAACTCCAGAGATTTTTTAGTTTAAAACCCCCAACAGATGATTTTGACGATAAAACTTCCCTTTTCGATATAAAATCTAAAGCAAACTACAGTTTGCAATTACAAAAGCGTATTTAAGAGAGGTTACACATTTCTACCAGTGGCGGGGCTCCATTAATAAAGTGCAGTGAATAGTCATCTGCGAAATTGAAAAACACAAAATGTGGCTTAACAAAGATGGCTAAGACAGATTTTAGGATTCTGTTATAGAGATCTTATGCCGAGCTTGGAGTCGACTCCTAAATAAGATTGTGACAGAGCGTCGGATGAGGTTTGCGGGACATGTTCTCCGACAAAATGAATTACGCATAATAAGAGTTGCGATGACATCCCATTAAGTACAACTTGGCGCCACACATTCATGGAGGTCCTCAGAGCAGGTGAGAAGAGTCTTCAGACATTACCAGTGACAGATTTTTGTGGAAACAGCTTGACGGCAAAAGCGCAGAAGGGCGCGGGAGGGTCTAAGTCAGTAAGAATAGCACATTAGTTTTTTAAAATAAAACTTTATAATAGCAGGAAAATGCACTGTAGATACCTCAGAATATGCATTTTGTTGGCTTTCAATACCAGAAATAGTGCTTGGCGACGGGGCTCCGCCCCGCGTTGGGGGAGCTCCTAGCGCTTCCCCAGACCCCCTTTCTGGCAATGGCGGGGAGTCTACAATCTTTCCACTTACTCTAGGAAGAAATTATAGGGCACAATAAACGTGTTCCGAAAGATTGAAGGGTCAGAATGTAATAGAGATTATGTACACACACACACATACGTACATATTGTTACGAATCTCACTATCCAGGCTCTCTGCAAACTGCATCATACACCACCAACGTAAAGAACTTGACAACTTAGGGCTCCAAAGTAACGTAACACTTTAATAGTTGAATAAATAACAGCCAATACTGTATAATTGGCAAAACATGCACTGTACAAGTATCTCTCCGATAACACCATACCGCCGTATCAACTCTTGCACTGGCCTCTCCGTCTCGTTCCGGGCTTGCACTGGGTTCAACAGTTCAGGTCTGACTTCACACACTAGGCTCGTTGTGTCGGACTCGATCGCAGACCAAGATCAAGACGCCAGTCGTCTCAACTGTACTTGACAGTACTCCGCACTGAACCGTTTTAATGCTCCGTACAGAACCACACCGTTGAACTGTGTTGTAGTCGACCGTGTTCTGAGCCCTGTCGTAGACCTTCTGTCGTGAACCGTCTTGACTGTGACACCTCCGCCAGGTTTATAACAATATAAATATATTTTTGCAGGGGGGGGGGGGAGAAAAATCCCCCCCGAAAAAAAATCCTGGCTACGCCCATGCTGGATGAGAATTATATGCTCATATGGATTTGACATTTTTGTTATTATAATTTGAATGAGAAATACAATATAAACTTTCAAAAGTGTTCAAGAAATTGTTGAGTTCTTTACTTTTCTCTGGTTATCAGTGAACAATCATACAAGTGTAAAGACGACGACGGATATCCTATTCTCACAGATAAAATAGTGAACTTAATCTTCCTTGATTTGTTGAGGATAATTTTGTTAAACACAGACCGTGAAAGTTGAATTGTGAACACGAGTTTTGAATGACCGGAAGTAAGGGCGTATGAAAGAGCGATAGTTTAGTCAATAAAAAAAGTAACCATGTAAGTGAACGAAGTAATCCATATATATCAGTAAGTCAGTCAAGTCAACATGTAGCAAGACAGTTAACAGTCAGTTAGGTAGCAATAAGGATATGAAGTTTGAGAAGTTTGTACAATTTGTACAAATAAATAAATATGTGTTGAAATTGGGGAAAAGTAAAGGCGACTGGTCGTTTTGCTGGCCACATGACACCCTCGTTAACCTTTGGCCACAAAAACAGATGACCATTACATAATCTGTCCAATAGATCGCAAGGTCTGAAAGTGGAACTTTTGTTTTTTACTTTTATGTTGAAAGTAATGTGCTAACCAACGCAGTGTGGATTGTATTATCTATTATACTCATAGAGATAGGATTTTTCTTGTTCCATTCATCTAACCATATAGTTATGTAAATAAAAGTCGTATTCTTTATTGAGGCGTTCAGTTATCATACTGTTGTAAAGACTCCGGACTGTAATACTACGCACAAATGCTATGCCTACAAACAGGTTATCTTGGATGTAGCTATAATCAAATTTATTTACACCAAGGCATAGAAAATGCATGAGTCGCAATTGGTCAAGCAGTACTTCCACATCACTGATATATGATGATATATGAATTGCAAAGTATTATACGACATGATCACAGGGTTAACTCTTGAAGAATCCCCCACTGAGAGACCAATTTTCACAATTCGGCCTGTGGTATATAAATATTCTGTTCTACAGGTTTTTAAGGTCTCGGAAATACAGATTATGTTTTAGGCTTCCTCAGAACAGTAGCAGTGATGATAAGCAGGGCTGGAGCTAGGAAACATCGTTATCGCAGTCCAAAACAGTAGCAGTGATGATAAGCAGGGCTGGAGCTAGGAAACATCGTTATCGCAGTCCAAAACAGTAGCAGTGATGATAAGCAGGGCTGGAGCTAGGAAACATCCGTTATCGCAGTCCAAAACAGTAGCAGTGATGATAAGCAGGGCTGGAGCTAGGAAACATCAGTTATCGCAGTCCAAAACTCATCCAGCGCGGATGGCAACCTTTGTCAGCGTTAAAGAACTAGTGGTATAATACTATGGGCAATATTATCCGACGCAGATCATTGGCAATGCCAATGTCAAAGCGAGAGAAACTGCTTCATTATACGAAAGAACAAGTTTCCCAATTGCAACAGACATAAAAAAGACATGATTCAAAAACACAAGAAATGTAATTGCAATATTGATCTGCACATGTAATGATTTCGGTTATGACATCAAAACTAGTCAGTATCTGCTATCATTCTCTTTTGTGGATTGAAGTTAAACTGTAAATTTTCTGAAAAATGTTTATCCTGAAATCCAAAGTATGTCTTTTACTTACAATAAAAATATTAACAGACATAAAAAAAGCGGAATTTTAAAAAAGGCAGTTAATGTGTTAAGTTAGAAGTTGTGTGCAACAGAGAAATTCGTTTAATAAAAATTATGAATATTGCGTCTTCATTGTTTCTTTAACGAAATAGCTTCTGGGGTAACGTGAGTGGAGGAAGTATCTTTGAAAAAGTTTCAGTTTACAAAATCTCCAGTAATCTCTAAACTCAATATCGATATATTAACATTCAAACATTGAGAAAATGTGTCATAAGATGGATATAAGGATGATATAGAACTCCCTTCAATCTAAATGATCTATTTCAATATTCAATCATGAATGATTCAAATGGATTTAATTTTTAATTGAACGAAAACTGTAAATTTTAGATTGTTAATGTACTTACATAAGCTCTATACCGCAAACAACTGGGTGCTGGTAAGCAAACTTGTGAAGATTGTATCTTGTGAAAAACATGTTGTATAAGTTACCTAATTCCTGAAAAAAATAATATGTTTAGTCTGCTTATTATCAATTAAAGTAATAGTAATTCAATATTGTCATTCAATAGTTTTTGGGATATGGCAACCCATTCCTCACTCGAAAAATACAGGATTATTTTGTCTTTCAATAGTACAAACTATTACATGTATCAGTGTCTTCAAAAGTATTTTTCCTTTAATTATATATGATGTTTTTTTCTAAATAATTACTCATTTTCAATAAATCTTCTGTACTGTTGATGCGATATTTTCTTTGAGGTTATCCTAAATTTTTTTTTATCCGCCTTATGTTGTATTTTTACAAAGCTCCCTCTTGTACAAGTTCCTCTGGTACAAATTTTGTACACGTTATTTCATCCACTTGCCATTCTCTGATCAAGTTGAAGCTTTGCACAATTACTCATTCTTCCTAACATAACATAAATTAATATAAAAAAATTATCGGTACTAAAACTAAATAGAGATAATTTATTAAATTTGTATCAAACTGGAAAAGGAAAAAAGCTTACAGTATTGAAAGCTATAACTACACACGTAGATTTCTTCCCTGAGATAATATTAGAGTTGTTTATTATTTATTGTATTTATTTTGCAAGGTTGTTTTTTTTTTAATTTTTAAAATATGTTTTCTTTGTAAGGGGTCCATGCTGAATATTTTAAAAACAAAATACACTCAATGATTAACTCTAAAACGCATTTTAGTATTGTTTTGTTTTAAATTTATTGGGGGCCTTACACTTGACTAAAAAAAATGAGAAAAACTTGGATTAAATCTCAAACATAGCAGAACTTTATATGACTTGCCTACTAGCCTCGCTTTAAGTCTCAACTCTGCTTGAAGATGCCATATGAGACGCAAAGAGAATTGCAATGTATGACTTATAGACATATATTATACTAGACTGGAAACCGGAAATAAATTCTTATCCGCGATTGATCGATTCACAGACCTATATATATATATATATATACGTATAACTCTTTTTCAAGCTCTAAGGGGAGTCGCCCCAATCAATCTTTTCTGTCTTAGAAAAGTAATGATCTTTATTTTTCAAAGTTTAGAAATAATGCTAAATCGTTTCTCGGATATTCACGCAAATATATGAAACAAAGCCATTTCCTGTTTGTTTCCATTTAGATAATGTTTCCAAAATCCTAGATCGAAATAATTCATGTTGATTTAAATTTTTAAAATCATCTTATGTAAATTTAAGTAGATTGATTACCTAGATCTTTCTAGATTATGTATCTAAAAATTGCATAATAATAATTTTGAGACGAGATTACTTTTATTTTTAGTGTTCAATTACTAGATCTAGATCTAAAATTTAAATTATGTTATATAGGTTAGGTATGAAAAAAACAAACATCTGTACTTCTTTTAATTACTTTTACAAAACAACGCCTTGATCCAACTTTCTAAAAAAATTTCACCACATTTTTTTGTAGTGTTAAAAAAACTCCATGTCCTGTCTAGAGACAGTAGTATCTATGGTATGAATTTATTTTATTTGTTATTTTAGAACATTTTAGATGTAGATGCAGGAAGTTTTTAATCCATTTCTTAATTTTATTTTTCGGTCTTTTTAGCTTTCTATTTCATTTAAGACCATATAATTCACTTAACCTAGAACCTCCAATCGCCTCAGGCCAATCCATACATTTCAGATGATCCTTAGTCGCTTTGCGAATAAAGGAGGCCATAATTTATAAAGTTAAAAAACAAAAATTAATTGTATTGTAATAGGACATATTTACGATCTGTAGTGAAACGAGATTTTTTTTTATTCCAAGTTTATTTTATAAATTTAAATTTGATCTATTTACGTGTTAGGTCATTTGTGACAGAATACTTTTTTTTTGAATTCTTACTTTTGAATGATTTAATAGCTTTTGTTTCAAAAAGATGTGATTTGTCAACATTCAATTCACAGTCATACTAAAATGATAGCTCGAGGTAGCAATTAATAGAATCCAATGAAACAAAGGACATACATTTTATTTGAAAACAAAATATACTTTATATGTAACAAAATATATCTCAGAATATTACATATATTTCGATATAATATTTCAAATATATCATACTATCACATACTAGTTCAATGTTAATAGATTCTTTATCTTAAAAGTTTTACTATATACATAGAATCTTTACAGTAATTGCAATTAGCCGACGAAGTCCTCATCCACAATTGTCTTCTCCTGCTGCTGCTATGAAGTCCTTGAGAAAAAACCTGTTTCTATTAACTAATTGAAAACTATTTGCCGATTAATTTAATTTAAGTAGCGTTTCATTTTATTATTCACATTGTGTGCCAATCTTTTATAATTCCCTGCAGTGACCTTTACTGTTAAAATTAGAAAAAAAGCAGGAATTTAAAAATGTTAATTCCAATTAAGCAAACCAAACCTTCTTTCTTGTACAAATTTGTATCTCTCCATCGACTTCTATAATCCTTGCAAATTCCATGTAGCGCTGAGCATCGAAATTGTTGACAATGCCAAGGTTGTGACAATCTCTGGCCATGTAGTCAAATTTACAAACATCCACACCATTGCGGTGATTACTAACAATCTGACATTAAATAATACAACTTTGCAGGCTTGTTAAAAGTGAGTATTGGTGCAAAATCAATTGACATCCCTAAGTAAAAAGCTAATACAATTACATTTAACTACACTTGAACAGAGTAAGGTCAGAGCATCAAAGCATAAATAGACCCTTAAAGCTACTTTAGCCGACATAGACTTAGAAGGATTAGATCTACACATATATTCTATGTATATTAAATTTAAAAATAAAATACCTCATACAAAAATGCGTTTTTTTCATTCCTGCCTTTGTAGGGCCACGCCTGTGAAAAAGGGACAGCATCATTCATTATATATATATACTGTAAATAAATATATACTGCAAGAAAATATTATACTTTTTATTCCATTAATCGATTTAAATACTCTTGCACTATCAACCAGAAAAATCTTAGACTGAAGTTTTCGAATCGTATTTTGACATGACAAGACTCAATCGGCACCTTCGATTTGGGGTCACGGAGGTCACGACTCAATTAACTCGATGATAAGCAAAGAATTCGTTTATCTTTTTAAAAATAAATATCTGTAAAATAAAGTATTGAAATTATGTTACATTTCTTAGGGTATGACTCCCTCCACAAGCTCAGCATATCAGACCCAAGGGCCGCGCAAAGCTAACATATAGAGATGTCTGCAAGCGAGACATGAGAGCCACAGAGATCAACGAAAGTATCTGGGAAGAAATAGCCAAAGATCGGAGTGCCTGGAGACTGTGCGTGCTGGGATGATCCTCGCTAAGAGCAAAAGAAACGAAGCGGCCTTAATCAAGAGGAAAAATAGGAAACTACCCTGTCCGCTAGCCCTGAATCAGATGCATATACATGCACGAATTGTGGCAAAGTCTGCCGCTCTAGAATTGGCTTGATTAGCCACACCAGATTCTTCCCCGTCTCAAGACGAAACCAAAACCTCTGACTTATCTGGGCGCATCCATTGACTTCCGAAACAAAAAGGAACCAAATGTAAGCTTCTTACTATATTTTCAGGTTTTGTATTTTTTATTATGGCCTAAACTTGACGTAAACAATTCATCCTTTTTTTAACTTCCGAAAATCGGGACTAATTTTGAGGAACCCCGTAACATATTATTTTAGCCTTTGAATCATCATATCTTTTTACAATGAAATAAAACGGTCTGCTCTGTCTTTCTCAATTCAATAATCGTAATATTAATATACTCTATGTCGCTTTTCAACCGGAACTCCCCCCCACACACACATACACTTCACATACACATACAAAAAGTCACGCTTTCACACTAGTCGGTTCTTTTCTTACTACAATGACAACTTTAAATCTCTTTGTAATTTCGCTGTAAGTTAGTTTTGTATAGTGGTTCTATCATTCTCTACCGTAATCAAATCTCTTTGCTGCGGACTGTGGAATCTGAGAGATCTTTTCCTTTAAAACCTTTAGGCGCCCAGGAAATTCGAATCATCGTAAGATTCGAACTTGTGCCCCCTTGATAAATAGAAAAGATTTGCAAGTGTTGAAAATATTTTATTAAACTACGGTGCAGTCTATAGAAAAGAATTCAAGCTTTTTTTTTCTATTCCCTACATGATGTTTAGTCTTTCCATAAAACACTAAAGTTGAGATATCTCAAAAGTGAAATCATATATCCCATGAAGTCATGGGCATCCGCAGGACTTTTTGAAAGGAGGTGCAAGTTGTCACCTATGGCTCAAAGTTGTAGCTATAATTTTCTTGTTAAGGAGAGTATAAAAGAAAATAACTCCCCCACCCCTACCCCAATCCCTAGCACAGTAAATACTTGTTTATTAAAATAAATAAAAAGCCTAAACATGTGAACAAAGTATTTAGTGTACACGTTATTAAATTTATCTGGGCGGCCCGTGCCTCTCGGTGGTCGATCAAAGAAAAACTGCAAACGTTGACTGTGGTTGTCGAAACTGTCAATAGCTTTATTAATGAATTCAGTGGAGTAGCTAGGTATTCGCCATCATTTTGGGGCCAAGGGGGACTTGAACTCTTTAGGGGCCCCTGCATTTTGACATTCGACACCATGACATGAGATAGTGGTGTACTATTTTATATTTAATGTAAAGTAAAAATTTCGAACACTCATTTGGGGGACCCTCTCAAGTGGAGGTCCGGGGGGATTTTCAAATTCCCCCATCACCCCCCATCTATAGCTACGCCACTGAATGAATTGCTTCTCGTCGCTATGAACAAGCTTGTGAAGAAGGCTTTTCGTTCAGTTCTGATACTCATCTTTACGTTTCAGCTATTGCATCGTTTTTGGTTGAACTGAGCATTATTACTGTTCCAAAAGTGAAACGTAATGAAGAAATTAACGAATCATGTAAAGGCGTGATATTACTTCCAACATCTAAACTTGTACTATTTGCACGGTGTGTCTGCCAACTGCTAATTCTCGGCTGCACCAACTCAAAACCCGGTATCATGTTTGTCAGCAGTCTCGCTTTCCTCAAGATGCCATCCCTGAAGTGTTCATCGGTTTGGTCATGTTGCTTTTTGATTATGTCATTAATGTGGCTGCTGATGTGCTGTTGAGTGACCACTAAGTTAAGTTGGACAGACTGCAACATCAGGGAAACTGGCTCAAGTATTAACGAATAATGGACGACAATGAAAAGACAAACTGCACGTATGAAATCAGTAACTGGTCCTCGTGTGTTTCACTTACAGAAGTTATTTCAAGATCCGACAAACAGTCAAAGATCTTCTGAAAGTTGTGACTTAATGAATGACGTCGTATTTCTCAGTCCATTGTGTATCATAAGGAAGTGGTAAATTAAGAACCAACTCCTTTGCTTGAGACTAAATAATATTCTTCATGATACCAACAGCTTTACGTATATCTGAAAGTCATTCAGGTCATTAATAACAAGGTCACGTCTGACAACTAGACCATTGCTTGGATAGCGGTCAACTTTGACGAAGGCGACGCTTCAGCAAAAGCTGTGTGTTCTGAATATTACCTTTGCAGTTCAAGCATTATATGGTCATGTGATCCCCCAAGTAGGACATTTCATACTGTTTTAGTGAGAAGCGATGAGACAAATCGTTACAGAGATTGGTCTCTGAAGTTTCTGCAACAAGATCCAGTTATAAATCTTTTTTTTTAAGAAGACAATGATTCTAGCGTAACTTACTTCCGAGTGAAATAACACCGTTCACTATACGTTTTTTTAAGCAGACATTTAGTACAAGTTAAATGGCATTCTGAACACAGGTATGATCAAGCCCTTTACAAACGTACATACTATCCGTCTCTATTGTTTTTCACAATTAAGTATCATTCCTTCTAAATATTTCTTAATTAAATTTTATTTGAATTGCGCTTGACTTACAAAAATAAAATGATATATACCCAAAAGATAATAGACTTTTAAAAATAAAATAAATGTATTTAAAAAGCGATCACGGTAACATTAATAATAACCGCTTCTTTCTCACCTTAACCCTATCCCATCTGGTCCAGACCCCTACTGAAGATTTACTACCAAGTAAACGAACCCATTTCCTTCAGTGTATTCATGCTGACATTACGTCCGTCGTGACATAAACACCCGTCAGTTTATAAACTCAATGTAATGGACTAAAAAAAAATAAATAAAAAGGAGTGGGAGGAGTTCATCTCTACATCTGGAGCTATACCTGCACAGCTAGACAAACACCTGGTCGGCGTGACGTAGCTAACTAGCCCACTCAAAAGTCAAAAACAAAGTAAAAAAAAATGTGCCAGCCATTGTTGTTATGTATGTCATGAGCATTTATAATGATAGGGTTTTGAGTCCGAAGATTAACGAGGAATGCAGTATTTCCAGTAACTACGCAGTCCCAGCTGTGACCTACATATTTTGCACTCAAGGGCAAGCATAACCTTTGTCCGGTGGTCAATTACGATTTTCTTTTCGCCGTCTGCGTCTATCATAGGCAGCGGATTTTCCTTTGTCTTAAATGTGTATTCCGCGGCCTTTGTGATTGACCTACAGCTGGAAGCAAAATCTTCATTTTTCATCAGTTCCTCACAAATATTTTCATCAATCTTGGTATAGAAACATCGACCTTCAGATGACGACATTGGGCACTCTTGTCGAGAAAATTCATCAGCATTCTAACGAGTTCGTGCTTCACTGGCTGAGTTTTACATTTTCAAGCATCTTTTTACAGAGCTTCTTCAGAGATACAAAGGTTCATCACGGTACAGCAATATTCACATGTTCTTCTTACAACAGCAACTGACTTTGGGTTTGTATGATGCCTGTTGGGTTGATCTTCTCGTAGTTTTATTTGTACAGTTCTATTTCAGATGGTTACTCACTTCACAGTTCTGGCATCTTACACTAGTTCTGTCCTTCTTGCTTCTGACTTGATTATCGTTCTTCTAAAATCTCTGTTATACTTCATCAACCTATTCTCATGAGGAATGTTCTTAAATTATTCTTTAGTGGCTTCACGCTTTCAACTGATTCGTAAGGCTTTCTTCTTTGGTTTATGGTCCCGGACAGAATCTTTCTAAAAACATGGGCTGTGGAGTTTCATTAGTGCAGGTGGGGGTCTATCAGTGGGAGAAGGGGTGGGTTAGTATCTTGATATTGTTGGAGCCATCCACGTTGCACTCTGCATGTGTCGCTTTCTCCGCCTCCTCAATTTGATGTTTCTTTGGTTGCGTTGATGTCGTTGTTGTTGTCTTGCTTTCTTGTCGATCCATGCTGATGGCAGCCCCTTAGCACATAGGAAGGCATTGCATTTCATAGCTGTAGTCATCAAGACTGTTGATCTAACAAGTTGCTTCAGCATTATTCTTCGATGAGTGCTTTGCGAATGAGCTGCAAGTCCACTTGAAGGCAAGGTGTCAAACACGTCATCACCTTCATCCGAGTCTGGAGGACTTGACTGTGGGCAGGTTGATAACATTCAACGTGCAAAGGTCCATCAACTTCAGCATGAGATTCTATTGTGTTTCCTTGACTTTCACCAGGGCGTCTCGCGCTGACCTTGACAGCTGGACAAGCTTCTGTCAAGTCTAGAGCTTATTGGTGTGTTTCTTGGCATTCACAGTCTACTTGCAAAGCTACGTACGTACAGTTCTTTTCAAACGCATGGTTGCGATAATCAAGTTTCGAGTTTCTCTCGTAGACACTGACAGATATTCAGAAGTCTTTAAGGCCCACAGCAACAGGCTTGGACGCAGACCCAACGTTGTCTTGATCTGTTTGGCTGGTTGAGGTACTCATATCAGGTTTATCTGTAGCTAAAGCTTCGGTCAAACTATAGGTCTCTTCAGTTTCTTCAGCGGTCTCATTCTGCTTTTCGTTGAAATAGTAACAGCTACCGTCTCTTTTCATTTCTTGTGGGCCACATTCGTTTGGTTTGCTATCACAGTCACAGACAGCACAACCATCACCAGCATCCCTATCGTAATTGTCTGTATCGCCACATTCTTGGTTGGACAATTGTTCGCTGTTTATCAATGGTGTAGCTCTTTCATCTGTCGACTCTGATACTGTTGGGTGTTCAGCAGCTCGTTAATCATGATTCTAGTTTGATCTTCTATCGTATCTGTTTGTTTTTCTGTCTTGTTGGGCGTGTAGCTTTTTGTTCATTCTCATTGATGGCTATGATCAACTGGTTAAATGATGAAAATCTGGTGTTGATTTCTGATTCTATCTTCTTAATGCTCTCTTTCACCGAGTTCATTTTGTATTGCAAAGTTTTCAGGAGCTCCGTCATTTCAGGTTTGATTTCAAATTGGCAAGTGTCCGGATTCTCATCTTCCTCCAACAGGGCTTGTCTGAGACGTGCTGTTAGCGTTTCCTTATTTCCGTTAAGCTGTAGACCTCTTTCTCGAAACTCTTGTCTAAGTTCTTTCATGTCAAGTTCAATAAGAAGTTTGATGAAACACATTCTAGCCAGAAAGATCCCACTTCTGACACCAATTGTTACGTATTTCTAAATCTTCTGGCTAAATGTATTAGTAGACACACAAATAAAAACACTGCAAAGAACTTGACGACTCAACTTTCAGTTTCAATAACTTTAATGACTATTAACTCTAACAATTCGTCACTGTAACATGTAGCGTAGAAGACAATATCTATCAGTTTACAGTTAGCTATACTTCGTTGTAATCCATCTCTTCACTTCGTTGCAATTCATCTCTTCTCAACTTGCATCGAGTCGTATTCCACAGAACAGACCAACGACACACTTCCCAGTGTCGCTCCAGGTCTCCCAAAGCTGAGCCAAGTCGTACTCAAGTCTACCGAATCAGAGCCGCACACATGTAGTGACCTAATAAAACACTACAGGAAGACATGTATTGAAGCTAGGCTTTATTGAACAAGAATGACAAAACAGTTCACAATAACACAGTACACAAACACACACACACAAGCTGACCTGGACACCATGACATTTTGACATACTAGAACAGATCAGTTCACAACACACAACAGGAGACATAAATACACAACAACACGTCTTACATCAACTGTATGGACTGTAACGGCTCAAGTCCACTGTAGTTCGCTGTATAGACTTTAACGACAGTAGTCCATTCCAGTTAACTCTACCCTAGTTAACTTGCATCGAGTCGTACACATTTCTCTTCCACTAGAACCGCACACGTCTTACATCGTCTGCATCGACTGTAACGGCTCACTCACGACTGACTTCCACATTAACTCTCTGGCTTATATAGAGTCCCTAATCACTCCTCCGAAGTTGCACAAACACTGCTAGTATCTTCTGGAATAACACGTGAGGAAACGTCACATCCTGTCTTTGTTTATACATGTAGATTCCAAAAAACATCGGCTGCAGTGTCATCTTGCCAGGGTCACAAGTTGTGACCTCTATCTGTCACTGGACATTGCTATTACCTTCTGGAATAACACGTAAGGACACGTCACATCCTGTCTCTGTTTATACATGTACATTCCAGAGAACACTCGCTGCTGTGTTATCTCGTGGGGGTCACACGTTAACCTCTTCCTGTCACTGGTCATTTGCAATAATATATTCTTTTTTTTTCTTGCACAATAAATAAAACGAAGATGTGCGTGTGTATTTTTTACCTTGTATTAAAACCTTTAGAAAGAATGACGTATTTTTAAAAATCCTATCGACCTATTATATAACGGATAACCTGAAAGAAAAGTTTAAAATCACATAAAAGAAATTGATCTAGATATATTCCTAACAACCAAAGAAAAACAAAAGCTGGAGTATTAAGAAACACTTTATCTCTGTAAATAGTATACGGGTGTAATAGATCTACATCCTTGACTAACCATGCCAAAGTGTTTAGTTTTTTTTACCTGACCGCTCAACACAATTGCGTATGCCCAAGGTAAAAAACGCCTGATGGTAATATACAAACAGACACTGACCTGGGGTATCTTTAAAGGGAGGACTCATGAGACTCAACAACCCCAACTTCTTATTTGTTTAATCCATGAAAATGTATTGATAGACATTGACAATCCTTAAGCCAGAATGGATTAACGCAGATTGTTGAGAAATATTAACACTGTCTAGAGGTGACGATGATGAGACAAGTTTGTTTGCTTGGAGAGAAATGTCATTTAGTGGGCTGAACAAACGTTCGTTGCACAATAAAATAAAACAAATATGTGCATGTGTGCGAGTATGTATTTTTTCCCCTTGTATTAAAACCTTTAGAAAGAAAACTAATTTCATTGTTTAATTCTATTGACTTAATATATAAAGGAAAACCTTACAGTAAAATTTAACATCGCAGAAAATAAATTGATCTAAAGCACCACAATTAGAGCTAGCAAACGAAGAAAAAATATGCTGGAATATTAAGAAACACTTGACCTCTGTAGCTAAGGTACAGAGATAATTTATCTATATGCTTGACTGACCATGCCAATGTGTTATCTTATTTTGAATGCACACTAAACACTATTGCGTATGCCCAAGGAAAAAAAACGCGTGAAGGTCAACACAATCATCTATACACACTACACTAGGACTACACTACGTCTATCTGACCAGGTTGTTACAATCAGTCGAACACAAAGTCTAGTTATGTTTTTTTTTTTTTGGTAAGGAGGGTGTGGGTGATTTTTTTTCTATAGTTGGTTTTCCTAATTCTCTTAGATCTATATAACAGTAGATCTAAACATAGATATCAACAATAGGCCTACACACTACAATTAAATCTATGCTTCGCGACATTTAAGGCTCAGGCTATGAGTAGGTATAATAGATGTTCCTGCTGTTAATAAAATATCGTTTGTTGCAAATTGATTAATAAATATATGACCTTCTACGCTTCAGATTCCAACTATTAACTAACAGCTATCAGTGTTAAGCCCTTGAAGCCAGAACCAGAAGCAGTCTTTGGACTTAAAATTACAAGTCTGATGACCATTTATTGGTCAGAAATTCTTACATACATCCAACCACCATACAAGCCAGATGAGAGATTTACATTAGTAGCGAGTTAAATATATACTAACATATTTTACATTGACACTCCAACACAGTCTTTATAGTTGGTGGCCTCGTACACACTGACACGCTCATGGTACACAGATTAATTTTTGTTTATAAATACTGTTAATCTTTAATAAATCAATCAATAACAGAGTTTAAAACAATAAGGTATATAAAAGGGAAAAAAATAATACCAACAAATATAGGTATGTTATTTAACAGTTTCGTAAAATGTTAAAATGTTCAGCAATACAAGCTATGTACAATACACTTAGGTATTCGGCTCCGGCCCCTGCCGAATATCAAAAAGTACTATCCGGTGTACCCCTAATATATATATATTGTACGCACGTTTATGCAGAGGGTCAGGGTTTACTGGGCATTAGGGTTAGGGTTTGAAAAAAAATCGCCCTCCCCCACTCCAAAGTTCTGGATCCGCTAGTGTATACAACCCAGATTGCACTTTACTTTTGAGAGATTTACATTAGTAACTAGCTAAATATACATTTCGGTATTTTACATTGACCAACCCACACACACCCTTTACAGGTAGTGCACTCATGTTACACAGATTAGTTTGCGCTAGGCCTATCTGTTTATAAATACTGTTCAGCTTGAATTCATCCATCAGTAGCAGAGTTGAAAACAATGAGGTAAATAAAAGACGAAAACAATTGTTACGAATATTCAGCAATAACAAACAAACTATTTACAAGAACATGTTACTTTCTGTTTGTCTCACATTTAGGACTTACCGTGGAACCATTACATTCATAGCCCCCAATTAACTCTTTGATAAATGTGATGTCGTTTTCTTCTTCTTTAAGTCCAAATTGTTTCAGCTTTTCCTCTAGACAATTCATTTTTAACATATGTTCAAACATTAGAACATTTCGACTTCTGAGCCATTTCTAGATCAGAGAGGTTAAAAAAAAGCAGTCTAATAGAATACATACATTGTTACTAAATTCTAAAACTGTTTAAACTATAAAAACTATAAAGACTATTCAACCTTAGCGTTCACATAACTCTCTAACAACCCCAAAAAAATACTTTTACAAATATATTTGTGATAATGATTAGTGTCAATTATTTAATAAAAAATTATATTATATTTTATCTATCTATCTATCTATCTATATATCTATATATATATATAAATATCTATGTCTATATATACCTATCTATATCTATATCTATCTATCTATATATATATATATATATGCGGTATGTATATATATATTATAGATAGATAGATAGATAGATAGATAGATAGATAGATAGATAGATAGATAGATAAATAGATAGATAGATGAATAGATAGATTTCAATAGTAGTAAATGTAAGTACCTTCACATTTTCATTGTCATTTTCATTGGCAACCAGAAATCTTTTTGAGAAAAATGTAGACAATGGACCACAACCTTGTAGAATGTACTTTGTTTAGTTAGAAAAGTACTTATACAAACATTGAAAAAATTATAATCTTTGTAAAATATATATCGATACATTCATTTCTATTGTGTTTATACATTTTAATTTTGTATTAGCATATTTTTTATTTAAAAATGTATTAACATTTATAATTATTTATTCTAACACACCTAAATCATGACATAGTCCTGCTATTTCAACACATAGAATATCTTTTTCTGAGATATGTGATGATTCATCTTCATGGTCATTTACACCTTCCTTACGCGTTTCCTTCTTCATTGGGACTTCTGTAGGATATTCTTTTAGGCTTCGCAAAAATTTCCCAGCTAGGTGATAGGTTCTAAGTGAAAAATACACAAACAAAGCCATTCAAAGAGCTTATTTATGAAACCACAGTCAGTTTTCAAGATTCTTGGCTAAAATGTTTTCTAGGAAATTAATATTTAGTAATGCAAATAAATAGATTGGCGTGCAACGAGAAGGAAACTTTAATTTAATGATGAATAAAAATGCTTAATAATGAAACAATTAATCATCCACTTCTCTATTATCCCTTAACCCATTCCCAACTATCTCTAGCTCAAAATTTGTAAAAAAAAAAATTTAAAAGCTGAACAATGGTGATTTGTTTTTAATGTAACAGTAAAGATATCTACCCCAGTGCATGTTCAAATCTTGTGTGTGTGGCTCCAGGGAAAACAAAATCTACAAATCCCAGTTGTTTGATATTTCGTAGACGTTGAAATTCTTTGGTATCAACAATCAGCTGACACGCTTCATTGAGCTCGATATGTCCATGGACTGGGTCATTGAACAGCTACAAAAGTAAAACATTAAAAAAAAAAATTTAGAATTTCAAGTACAGAATAAATTAAAAAAAAAAAAACAACAGAAACGAATGATCAGATCATTGTCGGAATATTATTGCGAATTTAAATCTTCAAAGCCTACCAGCATTTACAGTCTCAACAAGTATCTGGGTTTGAACCAGAACGATCTATATCAGAAAGGTCGCTTTCATAGCGCTTTAAACAATTTCATTTTTATTATTGGCTGCCTACTGAATGGGTTGCGTTTTAACATGCCTTTTCATGCTCTCTAAATCACTGAAAATAGTTATTTTTTAAGATTATTTAGCTGGGTTAGACTATAATCTATTTCTTGAAATATTTATCATATACCTCCTTCTTTTTACAAAGCTTATATCAACTCACAAAACAAAATAAGGAAAGTTCACTTACTATAATTTTTCAATAACTTAAATTTGTAAAAATGTTTTTAAGAGATTAATGCTCAAACAGATATGAAATACAATTAAATTGTATTAAATACATTTTACAACGCAAATACAACAGATTTAATTGTGAAAGAAAAAAAAGACTGCTTTCGCGCCGTCCCCCTCTCTCGCCCTGGACCGCAAGTTACGTTTTTTACGATCGAACCTAACATATACATACAATAAAACTTGTCTTTGAGTTCGAAGATTAAGAAAAAGGCAGCATTTCTCGTAGCTTTGCAGTCCAGTTCCAGTTGTCCTATTTGCCACATCAAGCGCAGACATAACTGCTGTCTGACGGAGGTCAAAATATTTATTTATGTTTTCGCCATTCACCCCTGTCCTCATTAGAAGATTTCCTTTGTATGAGATGGGGCGCGGTGGTTGGGTGGGGTTCGAATCCTCGTGAAGACTGGGAGTTTTAATTTTAAGATCATCATCAGAGTCCACCCAGCTCTAATGGGTACCTGGTATTAGTTGGGGAAATGTAAAGGCGGTCGGTCGTTGTGCTGGCCACATGACACCCTCGTTAACCGTAGGCCTTTACATCATCAGCCCTATAGTCTGACAGGAAGAACTTTTCTTTTGTATAACTTTGCATGAGATTGTTTTCAACAAACTGGCAACTGAGCTATTCTTTATAGCGTTTTCGGGACCTCTGTTACGCATGTCACCTACCAGTACAACATAAAAGATTCTTTTAGGGCTTAGGCGTAGCGTAGCTGTCATGCAATAAATAAACGATAACGTTAACATTCATATATTCCTTACCTTTCGGGCATTGAGGGCACTATTCACGATCTGTTGACCGTATCTCTCCATTGCTCTTTGTCTTTTACTTGACTTTATTTTTTTTTTAAATTACAGGACCGTCCATTCTTTGGTGTTGTCTTTCCAACGCTTTCCCTGTCTACATCCTCCTTTTTTCACTGGTACTGGTCTATGAAGGAAGATCTTGCGAGATCTAACGACCTTGTGTTACCATAAGTTGTAGTTGGTGTTTTTTGACAGTGGTCAGCAGGTCATCTTGTGGCTATATTGCCATTGCAATCCTGATTCGGATTTCCTCATATGTGTTGCGGTATTTTAATGTAATACCTAGTATCCTCTAATACAGCGGTTCTTAGCCTTTTTAGCTCGGCGACCCCTTTTTACTATTCCCCACCATGTGGCGACCCTTAACCGTAAAATAGTATTCTAAAGTAACTGCGCTTAGGATAGTGTTGTAAAAATCGTAATCATAATGACAAGCTCTATGTTAAATTACGAAATAATATAAAATATTTTTAACTAAAATATTTTTCTGCTTATAATTTAAATAAAAAAATTAAATGTCTTTATTAGCCTTCATCGTTCAAGATACTTTTTTATGAGTTGTTCCATAATGAAAATATAACTTTCAATAATATGGACTATAAAACAAAGGCGAAACTAATAAATATTAACGAAAAGGCTTTTCAAAAGATCACGACATGCGCAAATTTATCTAGAGAAATAATATCTATGCTTTAAAATGTAAAAATATTTATTCTAGGACAATAAACATGTTAGAAATCATTCTATTCATTTCTCTACATCAGCTATTGGGGCTATCCTCGAGTAACCACAAAATGTGAAAATTTCAAGTTTTACACTTGAAAAAAACAAACAACATATTTCTGTTGGTCATAGTCGACCCCCTGCAAAATCGTCATTCGACCCCCAAGTGGGTCGCAAATCCCAGGTTGAGAAACCCTGGTCTAATAGCATCTCGATTCCATGGCTATGAAACTCCTCTCTAATTCTACAGTTAAGAGTCCAAGGTTTGCAATCATACAAGAATGTTGCCAAGGAACAAGTCAGTCTGATTATGCAACGACAGCTTTGTTTATCTAGAGTGTCTTGACCTGCACAAGTGCACTGTGCAATTCTGGAAAGTACATCAGGTTCCTTTATTTGTCTGAAAAGACAGTTCTTATGTATCTAATACTGTTGGTCGTAATGGGCAATTTTATTTTTGACATTGATTCGCAAACCATATGCTATAGAAATATTGACTATGCGCATCAACAATTCAGCTAGAATGGGCACCTATTAAAACATTATGATCATCACCATGTTTGGGTATCTAGTACAAACACTTTTTTTTTTCAAGTTTTTTTTCATAATGCAGTTCTTTTTTATTTGGGTGTCACCTGCGTGTGGGTGGCACCCGTTGCGACTTCTCCCCGCACTCCCCCCCCCCTAGTGATGACACTACCTAAGCAGACGAAAAACCAGAGTGAAAACATCTAGTATCTTTTAAATGTTGTTTGGAAAAGAAAGCATAATGATGTTCAACTGAATTTGTGTTGCGATATACCTGCATGTTGAACTAAAGCTTTTTAAAAGATCAAATTAAGGCTTACTCTGAATTTCTTGTTTCTACTAGGTGTGGCCATTACGTCCTCAGATCTGAAATAAGCAAAACAATATTGAAACACGAAATGATTACATTTTTAGTATACTTGCTGAAGAAATAGGCCCCCAAATAAATGAGTGCAAACTAACACGTATTCAGTTTCAATAGTAAATTTTAGAAAATTCATTTAAAAAAAAAAGCGTAGCTCTTCGGTTCAGTAAATTAATTGTCTCTGTCCTGCGCTTGTGCACAAATCAACATTGGGAATTACGGTCGCACTATAGTTACTTCAAGAAATTACTTCAAAAAATGACTTCAAGAAATGACTTTACTTTACTTAAAGAAAAGCTTGTACGTGATGAGAGCCTAGACTTCTGGACATTAGTCTATACAAAATATTTATTTTGTTACACATTTATTACACATGATTGCGCCCTTTGATTTGTTCCCAGGCTATATATCAGTTTGTTTAGGGGGTCGTAACCCCATTTTACAAAGCTACCTAACCCTAACCCTAAACCCTCAACCCTGTCTGTTTGTCTGGTAAAAGGTTTGTACTTGTTATTTCTCATACAGACAATCTCAGATCAAGCTGACATTTTGCTCAATTATTACTTTTACCTGATTATCAATAAACATAAATCAGGTAGTTAATCTATTGATAATTAATTATATAGTTTGGTATCTTGATAGAAAGTGTATTTGACTGAAATGGTGGCATAAGCTGAATTAGTCCCCTTTTTAAGTCGCCTCTTTAAAGTAAGTTTAAAACAAACAATGGATAACTTTAAAATCATCTATTTTCATAAGCACTACACTAGCAGAGTGGTTAGTATGTCGGCTTGAGGTGGCTTGAGGCAAGAGTTTAATTTACATGACTGATCCAAACTAATTGATATAACTACGCTTAATCAAAGTTTTTTTGAAATTATTTTAAAAACTTTTTTTTTTGTTTTAAACTTCCAGTAAATGGACCGCATTGTAAGGATGCCCCTAACATACATACTAGCCCCTAGCATTTTAATATCGGTTACACTGAATTCGAAACACCCGCTCTCTTTCTTTTTTCTTATCTTCTCTCTCTCTCTCTCTCTCTCCGTCTTTTGTTGTTGTTGTTTTTTTAACTGCGTATCGTTTTATTCTAATACATAACTTTGACTTGAATTGGAACAACCAGTTTTGTAATGCCACCCCGAATACAAACACGAACACATACTTTTCGGACGTAAATTTTAGTATCTCTTATACTATTCCTCAAGTCCAAAACAAAATACTTAAACCTACGTCCGATTTCAGATATATTTTAAGGTTTCTCAATTTAAAATAAAAATATACTCGACGCTGCCTTTCAGAAACCTCCGCCACTCCAACTTTCACAATGTTCGGCTTTTTTTTTTTAAATTATAATGACACCCCCTTTGTTTTTTTAAGCATCCTACAATGGATCGATCACCTGAGGGTAAAAAGTATCAATGAACCATAGATAGATGTATAGATGAATTTGTCGATCAGTGGTATTTCACACATACAATTGTGACAAGTCAAAAGCTCGCTGTCAGAGTCACTCAAATTTATCACAGCATTAATTATTATTATTCAATATTTATTTATTTTATTTTAGTTATTTCCCCGTCCTATCCCCACTTCCTTCACCCGCCCCACCTTTACCTCTTCGAGCTAGACTTGGCGTCCTTTCATTTATCTTCCCTTGACCGGGGTAAAGATAAACACAGTCTCTTTGATCTCACCCGCAGGATGTCTGACAGCCGCAGTGGACGCCACCTTGGGTGAAATGCGAGTCAATCTTTCTCCCCCCATCCTCTCGCACGTCTCTCTTTGATCTAGGAGATCACTCGGACCAACACATCTATTGACCTTTTCAAGGTGCGACCCTTGTCGGACTTAACCCACGTGTAAGATAAATCTTAGCCTAGGACATTTCCTGTTTCCGCCCGCATTTTCCAGGCCTATATACAAGGTAAATTGAATCAAGCCAGACCCTCTTATTTCCCTATCGCTGTCAACCGAGTCTGGACTACTTCATTTAGTCTTACTCTTAGAGGAATACCTAGTGGTAAGCCGAACTTAATCACAAGTTCCATCTAAGTTACTTTGTGCATATTTCTTACTGGAGACTATTATGTGTATTTTATTATTTCATTTGCATTTAATTAGAGCATTGTGTATTTCTCACTGTCGTAAGTAGAAAACATAAACATGGCATATGTATATATTTAAATATATTGCATTAATCTATTAATGCTACGTTGCTCAATTGATCGTTGACGCAACCATGTATATCTTATTTTATTTCCTTTATCTCGCCTGACCGCCTTGATAATTTTACTAGCGCACTAATACTGCGCGATATGAATTATATATGTCTCCCCTGTAGTCATTTTACTCTAACGAGAGTTGCGCCCCTTGAGTGGACACCCTCTCCATTCAAGCGCGCTCCATAGTTCTCGGCCAACGGCCGTATGTAAACAAACCGTCATGGTCGCTGACCATCGCCCATTCCCCCCCCCCCCATTTCTCTCTCTATTTTTCCCTATCCCATTTGTCATCATCTCCATATTGTGCTCTAAAGCAATTTCACCAATCTGACGAATGCACCTCAGTCGAGGGCATCGATAACATGCATGAGAGACATGTCCTAACTTGTCTTTATTTTTCCGCAGCCTCCCTCAGGTGTCTGCCTATGAGCTTAGTGCTATTCAGCACTGCACTTACCTACTGAGATCTACCCAACTAATTGTTTGGATCACCTGCCTATTTATTTGGCCTTATCTGCCTATCTATCGGATCTACTTGCCCGCCTATTCGACAGCCCACCTGTCAGCTTATTAGGTGCGACGTCCCTATAGACCCAGATCTGTGCGAGACGTCATAGCTACGCCAAACCCTCTGCAACTCACTGGACTTATCCTGTCAACTACGCTGGCCACGGCAGATCAGCTCTGCCCGCAGTAACCTTGTGCCCACGGTAGCCGGCCATCCGCCCTACTGTGCCCACTACAGATATCAGAACTTTGGATTGAGACTCCACAAGAACTGTATCACCGGCGTCCCTCTACCCGCTAGAGCGCCACCTCCAGCTGCAGAACCTCAAGCCAGGATCACAGCCAGCTACGACATCAACATGACAACCAGCTAAGTTCAGAAGACAAAGTGACATACTCTCTTATTAAGTGCAAGAGTGATGATTAAACATAGTATTGCTTAGAGATAGATGCAAACCCTCCCCCGTTTTACTCTTCTATGTAAATATTTATGTAAATAAATATTCTTCATTTTAATTTTGTATCTTTCTTTCATTGCTTGTTTCGTGCCTGCTCCCGATTTATATGCTGACGGGTTGGTGTGTGATAATTTCAAAAATAATCATCCCCTAGACATTAAACGCGCCAAACACACGTCACCTTCCTCAACCTGTCACAACAATATATATATTTTATATAAATATTACCAACAATATTATTCTGTCAATTTTAGAATTGGGCTTTGGACTCATGATAAAGATAAAATTTGTCGATAGTTTCAACTTGCGATATTTTAACCTAACATTTCATTATTTATAACAGTATCTGTACGTAATAAAATACAGACAAAAATAAATTAACTCTCATATTTTTTAACAGACTAGATCCCTAGCACTATATTCATGTTTAGATATATTTCATCCTTTTTAAATAGTTCTGCATTCTAGTTATATTCGTATTTTGGTCTTTTAACCATCATCCCATCAAACTATATTTCTTTAAAATAACTTCCAACCAACATTGCTTTATGTATAATGTATGTATTTCTATGTAAGGGCCTACTTCTCAGCGAGGACGAATGACCTAGAACTGAAAGTGGAATGAAGGAGTCTCGAGCCTTTCTGTTCTAGCCTTAATGAAGAGGAGCCGAACACTTCCTCTAATTTAATGTAATTATGTTTACAGGGTTAGGGTTAGGTTAAATGGGTGCAAAATGTTGTGTGTGTGTGTTTTCTTCAAGAGAAAATAGCTGTCTTTGAGTGATATAAGATGACTGTTATTAATTAGTCTAGTTTGTCGATGTTTTTGGCAATTAAAGTAAACATCTGTTTCGATACTTAAAAAAAAATTGGGTTTACTTCCTGTTTGGGAGTAATCAATTGTAGCGTGCAAATAGGAACGTATCCCTCTCAATTCAATGTTGAAATAGTTGTATAGAAACAGACTTACCTTGACTGACTTGCACTACGCTTCATATTCCATTCAGAAATACTTTAACTTGAAGTACTTTTTTCTTTTTCTACAATGTATTAACTGACTGAAAAAAATGATTTCACGTCAATGTATCTGTAATAGAGAGAGAAATAGAACTGCTTCTTACATAGGCTAATATAGCTACAACATACTATCCTTATTGTCAGTGAAACAACTAAACTTCGAATAATAAGCCCCTCTTTTTATCTGTACAAAGATAGACCAACATTTTTACCTTTCCATAAAACTGTAGATCGATCAGTTCTTTGCGGATCAATAATTCAATCGAAATATCAATGGAGCGGAAATGTGCACTGGTTATGTGTTATGAGAAACAAAATACAGATTTCAATGAAACATGAAATGTCTTTGATCACTATCAACAATTTCAAAATGTGTAACACAGATATTTCCATTTTATGTTATATATTTAAACAATTATAAATACATTCAAACAGTTACATTTAATAGTTAGTCATATAACAGTTAAGTCAATATTACACTTCATTATAAAACAAAAAAGGCATTAATATTTTACAACCAATATTATATTTAGTGCTGACATTAAATGTATCATAACACACATACACAGAAACGTACAAACACACACTAAAACTATGACATTCGTATTCCTTGTTAAGAATTAGAATTACAATTTTTTTTTACACTTCCTAATGCGATAATTTTTTGACAAGTTCTAGAAATAACACATTCGGTAGGACCCTTTTCAAAGGGAAATTGTCCTAGAAGTAAAATAGTATGCTGATTTAACCTTATTTAAATTACGAAGGCGTTTGATTATATTGTTTAGTAAAAATGTGAAATTAAGACTAAGACTAAGACTGCCTACTGATCGTTTATTGATTAGGTCTGTATACAGAAATGTGTCGACTCTTCTTTAGTCTCATGGGAGCGAGTGCAATCCCAATATCATTCTGTCTTGTTCATTCCTACTATTATTAAAATCAATTAATTAATTAGCAAATTTAAATAGTTTTCATTAATATCTCAAGCTGAAATTAAACACATAAACTATATATTAGTAGCCTCTCTGCTAACCAGTTTGAACGTTCAATTAAGATTAATTTTGATCACATAATTTATTTTTAGCATTGAGAATTTCCTTTACATCGAAATTTACTGACATTAAAAAAAAAAAAAAATTCTTCTGAACACCAAACATTTCTACCATAAAAAAAAAGATCAACTCCAATCCTTAGGATAAATACATGTGACGTAATTTCGTCATCAAATGTCCTTTGACTTTCATCCTAAGGCTTGAAGGATGACATTTGGCAGTGAGTCATATCTTACACTATGACCGAACCAGCTCAGCTTTCGTCTCTCCACATTGTTGAAAAGTCCTTAACTTTTTGCCAACAAGTTGGTCTGGAAATGTACAAACTCATTTGTCTTTTTGTTTAGTATCTGATACTCAGTAAATTTCTGTAGCATTCATTCTCAATGTCTTGAATTCTTCTTTCAGCCAGGAAAAAAGAAATAAGGTTAGAATAGGTGCCAGGATTGTGACTACTTATTTTGTTTTAGTCTCAAGTTATATAGCTAAATCTTAGGAATGATAAATAAATCAATTTTTTTTTTTATATTTTAAAGATATTTTTGTTTGTGAAATTGGGAATCAGTAAAGGCCAGGTACTTAAAAGAAGCTGTTAAAAAATACTCAGATCTGGGGTAAAAGACTCGTGAAAGAAAGTACTGTAATTATGTAATTTTCAAATGTCTTGAAGTCTTTTCATTTATAGAGTACAGCGAGTTTGATCTTTGTTCTCCGTGTTTAATGCATTTTTGTTTCTCTATCACTTTTGAAAATTTAAATAACTTTTTAAAAAGTAATGCATCGAATTTGATTTTCGGTAGTTTTTAATTATTCAAAAGTAATTAAAATATCAGATCAAAAATTTTATTATTATGGCTCTTTATCTTTAGCCTTTAGTACTGAATGACTTTTGTCTATGCGAACTTATCTCAAGTATCCTATTATTTTATCTTGTTTATATATTGTATTATTATTTTTTGTGCATGTAACGTTGACCAACCCTGACGATACTGTTTATCTTATTTCAAAGCTCGGCGAGTAACTTAACAGACGTTCACATCGTATTAGGGGAGATAACAGGAGGAAACGCACCCCACCTGGCTCCACGTTCATCGGTGAGTCTGTTTTGTGCTTGAAGCTTTTGTTCTTTTTTACAACAGAAATGACACATTTTAAGCTAAACGTTTCAAACTACATGTTTTGATGTACATATTTCTGCTATTTTTGTTGACCGTAGGTAAGTACACTAATTACGGAAACCATAATGTCTCTACAGACTTTTGGATTGTACCATACAGTGTACTGACATACAACTTTGGAGATCTAACAACAGCATGTATGCATTTTACACAATATTTTAGAGATTTAAATTATATGCAATAAGTATTAGACTCGAAGTGTTTTCTTAGAATTTGAAAAAGTCAATAACTTTAGTTCGATTCTGTTTGACACTTGAGAACCTTGACACCGAAGTGCCAACATTTTGAACAGACCATTCTGCAATAGTTTTTATTTCCTTTATCAGTGCTACAGACAATGTTAATGTGTCAAAATTTCTGTGTGTTAATGTGTTTATGAAACAGACATGTTAATTCTTCTTTGACTATAGTAATTCCATGTGTTATTGACAGAGAGAATTACTAGATAAAATAAACACTCGTGATCCCAAATAAGAAGTGTATTCTTTCAGACATCAATTCAGACAGCTTAACACACAAATACATACACACAGGAATACACGTACGTACACGTAGATATATTTCAAACACGATGTTGCATTTAACTGCCACTGCCACTTTAAACCGAGTCATATACACAGAATTCGTAAGCTTCGATGTAGTAGATCTATAGGATTGATTTTTGGATTGTAAATCTCTTTTAGTTAAATTCTTTACGCTATTTGGAATTTCTATTCGGCACAATCTCAGAGAGCGTGTAAGTTTAATATTACACTTTACGATATAAATAAATAAAAAAAAAATATATATATGTATATATATATATATATATATATATATATATATATATATATATATATATATATATATATATATATATATATATATATATATTACACTTCTAGCGTCTTTTGTGACATTTTATTATTTCTATAAAAGCACTCCTTGCTATGCTCTAATTTTTTATAATATCTACTTTAGTTTAAAAATCGATATAAAATACGAATAAGCAAAAAGCAAAATAAAGTTATACATTAAATAAAAAAAACAACGTATTAAGTTAATGCTTGTCAAGCGAATGGCTTTCTTTCCGAACAGATTAGTATGATTTATTTACATTGGATCAATGTTCAATGTGGTGCCATTTGATATGCCTTTCGTTTTGTTTGTGTGTGTGTGTTTTTGCATGCGTGCGTGCGTGTGTGTTGTGTTTATGTGTGCGTAAGTGTCTAAGAACTGAACCAGAGATTCTTGACCTAAAATGCTTGATGTATGTGTATGTGTGTTCTATATATATATTTTCTCTACGAGTTACACGATTGGTTGTAATTGCACAAGTAGTGCAAGGAGATTAAAAAGTATTTAAGACACAGACATTTCATGACTTTATTTTTAAATCAGACATAGTATTCATTCTGTTTTTAGCATTCATAACTGATCGAAGAGTTCATCGTTCGGCTATCAATGTAAAACGTTTAGGTCCAGATTTTCGTCTAAGAATGAGTTTGCGTTAAAGGTCATCCAGTCGTACAATCGACCTTGGTAATGGAAAATATCAAACGAAGCCCCTAGCTTCGCAGATCATAATGAAAGTATTGATCCTCTTGTCCAAGTGTCCAATGAATCTAAAGGTCCTTCTGCTAATTGACGCTGAAAATGTCTCTGCAAATTGCACTTTTTAGGATGAGGTTTTAGAATGAGAATATAAGAAGGTTGGGGTTTACCATATATTTCCGAATTACAGTCTTAAGTTGTTATTACAAATGAAACTTTCTGCAATATTCTACAATCCAGATCTTAGAAGTATTCTGTGTGTTTTTGGTAAAAAAAAAAACAACAACTTTGAAAAGACGTGAATATAGTACAGAATGAACGAGATCTACAAAACTTATAAGTGTGTACGCTGAATACAATAGACTCGTGTGTGTGGAGAAATAAAATATGTCAGTTCGGTTTTAGCCTGTGATGTACTTGCCCTGACTTGTTGATGTTAGCTAGGTCTCTATGAGTCAGCTGTTCTGGGTACGTAACGATTTATAAACAGTTTGACCTTCAAACTGAAACCAAATGGATCGTTTTCCGAGAAATGGTCGCAGACTGCTAGTGCAGATATCACAATGTAAACTAGGCTAAAGTCTGACGTAATCGTGGGTTTCTTTTCAAGCTGCAAGTTTAGATACAGATTATACAGACCTGATAAAGAACCGATAAAAGATTAAAATTGTATTACTTACTAGACATATTCGGGGCACGGAATTCAACATAGCTTACCTTGTGACACACCCTTTAGGTGTGACATTCCTGGTACATTACACCAATGGATTCAGGATTTCCTAATAATATATATATATAAACGATTACGTCCATATATGATGTAACTGTAGTTTTGTAATGCAAATAATCTAAAACTAAGATTTACATTTCATAGCTTAGTATGTTTTAGTTTGTTTTTTGTTTCATGTCTAGTAATGCTTAGCTAGTTTTAAACAGTTCGTGTTGATTTATTTCAGTCAAATGGCAACATGGTTGGACAAACCATTAGAAGAAATGAAAGAGGACTTGTCCAAAAGAGATTTCCCAAAGGAGCTTCAATATGTTCTGAAGAGTTCGTTGTTTTTAGCACTTGTCCTTTATTGTTCCATGCTACCGCTGTTAAGGATTTTAGCTAAAAAATTGAAGTTCTATTAAAATATAGAAATCTTCCTGTAAAAATAAAAAAAAGAATTGCTTGTGAAAAATTTTATTCCTGCATAATCTGAAGTTTAAAATGCTTTTTCAGATCTAGAAAGTGAAGCGAAAAACGTACCACGCTTAAAGCATATCAAATCTTCACTGACAGCCTATGAGCTGATGAAAAATGGAGTGAAGTAAGTGAAAACAATGTCACTTTTAACAAAGTTTGAACAAAAAATATTTATAAATATGTTTTTTTTTTAATTCAACACAAATGTATTTTTTACAAAGCATCTATCAACACACTACGTCTGTCTGTCTGTCCGTCTGGTGAAATGCATTTTTAACCTTAAACTAGATTTAGACTAGACCTTTTAAAACTAAAATCAACAACAGTCATCATGAAATTGCTCTGGCTATTTATCCTAATAATTACTAAATACACACTAGCTGAACACAGAACTAGATCTACCTCAGTCAACACTAAACTTAAAAAGGAAACAACAGTCATAATCAATCATCACACTTTAGATCAATGCAACTTCAAAAATAACCTAACATACACATCAATAACATTAAAGAAGATTACCCATCACAAATGGAAGTTCTCAATCAGACACAGTAGAAATAAATACCTTTCACTGTTAATATTAATAGCAGAAGATGTAGAGTCAAATCCAGGGCCTAGATCTAAAGATAGATGCAACATCTGCAAAAAAGTATGCACCATGAAACAGAAAGCCATTCAATGTGACACCTGCGATGAATGGTACCATGCATCATGTCTCCATATGAATACACCTGTGTATTATGCCTTAGGCAACAAAGATGCATCATGGCACTGTGTACCGTGTGGGTTACCTCAGTTTACATCAGGACTGTTTGATTCCTTTGATGCGGACACTTCTAACCCATACAACATCTTAAACACCATCCCAAAACCAACTCACCAACCACTAGCCAGATCCACTCCTGTTAAACCTAAATCTACTAAAATTAATACAACAGCCTCACTAAACAAACCTCCTAAAGAAGTAATACCAAAATACCTTAAAACCTTAGTAATAAATTTTCAAAGTATTAGGAACAAAACTGCAGACTTAGAAATTTTATTAGAATGTGAGAAACCAGACATAATTGCAGGAACAGAAACTTGGCTACATCCTGAAATTTATAATGCAGAAATTTTCAATAGTAATTATGAAATTTTTAGAAAAGATAGGGCTGATAATCATGGAGGAGTTCTTTTAGCAATAAAAAACACTCTTATAGCTGAAGAAATTACCTTACCTAACTCAAAAAACATAGAATCTACATTTTGTAAAATTAATACCACCTCAACATCCCTTATAATAGGCAGCATTTACAGACCACCAAATTCTAGTTTAGAATACATGCAGGAACTATGTAATCAGATTACTACACTTAAAGAGACAAATAAAAATGCAGTTTTTTGGATTATGGGTGACTTCAACCTACCTGATATAAATTGGAAAACACTAACCATAGATAAACACCAAAACCTTAAGGACATAAATGAGCTTTTAATAGAAACTTTACACAACCTAAGTTTAGATCAAATCATTAAAAAGCCAACTAGATTAAACAACACATTAGATCTCTTCTTAACCAACAGACCTGGATTAGTAGTTGATTATGATATTATCCCTGGTCTATCAGACCATGAGATCATAAAAATACACAGTCAGATAAAAGCAGTAGCCAATACAAAAACCAAAAGAAAAATCTTACTCTGGAATAAATGTAACCTAACACAACTACACCAAGCTGCATTAAACTTTCAACAAACATTCTTATTAGAAAAAGACATTAACCAACCTGTCGATGACCTCTGGAATTTCATTAAAAACCATCTTAAAAGCATTATAGAAAATCATATACCAACTAAATACACATCAAACAAAATAAATAAATGCTGGTTTAATAATAGACTAAAAAAGCTTTGTAAACAGAAGGAAAACCTATATAGAAAATTTAAAGAAACCAAGGCAGAAAGAGTTTACAAAAAGTATATAAAAATTAAACACCTAACCCAAAAAGTAAGCAGACAGCTGCAGAGTGAATACATAAACAATGTAATATCTAAAGATAACAACAAAAACCTATGGTCATACATTAAGTCTAAGAAAATGGAAACAACAGGCATAGCGCCATTAAAAGATGAACATAACATAATACATAATGATAATGAAACTAAAGCAAACATCCTAAACAAATACTTTGCATCAGCATTCTCAGCCCCAGGAGACAAAGACATATTTCTTAATTTGAACCAAGTAGACAACATAGAAGATTTAGTAGTACAAGAAAATGGAATTAAAAAACTATTAGCCAACACCAAACCAAATAAAGCGTCTGGACCTGATGGTATTCCAGCTAGATTACTCAAAGAACTAAGCAATGAGCTAGCCCCAGTGTTCAAAATACTCTTTCAGGCATCGCTTAACCAGGGCAGAGTACCAAAGGACTGGAAAGAAGCTAATGTCACCCCCCTATTTAAAAAAGGAGAAAAATCTGATCCAGGAAACTACAGACCAGTATCACTTACCAGCATCACATGTAAAATACTAGTACACATAATATGTAGCAACATCATAAACCACTTAGACAAACATAATGTCCTCACCCCATACCAACATGGCTTTAGGAAATATAGATCATGTGAAACACAACTAATAGGACTAATTGATGATTTCTCAAAAGGTTTAGATAATAGTGAACAAATAGATGCTATCTTACTAGATTTTTCCAAGGCTTTTGACAAAGTTCACCACCATAGTTTGCTTAAAAAATTAAAATATTTCGGCATTAACGGTCCACTGCATCAGTGGATTAAAGATTTTCTGATAGGGAGAGAACAAACTGTAATAATAAATGGCTCTAAATCAACACCAATAACAGTAAACTCAGGTGTACCTCAAGGAACAGTCTTGGGTCCACTACTATTTTTAATTTACATAAATGATTTACCAAATTGCATTAGTTCAGGAACAAAAGTCAGATTATTTGCAGACGATTGCATAATATATAGAACAATAAAAACAAAACAAGACACAGATATTTTACAAAGAGAATTAGATGAATTACAGAAATGGGAATCAAATTGGAGCATGTCTTTCCACCCAGAAAAATGTCAGTTGTTAAGAGTAACAAAAAAACTAAAACAAATTAATTCCACTTATCTTATTCATGGCAAACCAGTAACACAGACTAAAAACTCAAAATACCTAGGTGTTATAATAAATGAAAAACTGTCATGGAATCCACATATTGATGAAACTATAAAAAAAATCCAACAAAGCATTAGGGTTTATTAAAAGAAATTTCTATAAATCAAATAAGAACATAAAACTAAAATGTTATTTAACCTTGGTTAGGCCAATAATAGAATATGCATCCACCGTGTGGGACCCTCAACTCAAGAAAACATTAAGAAACTGGAACAAACACAAAATAGAGCAGTAAGATTCATAACAAACGAATATTCACATTTGACAAGGGTAACATAATTAGTAAAATCACTAAATTTAGAAAGCCTTCAGGACAGAAGACTCAAAAGTAAAGTAGCAATTATACATAAAACACTGAACCATAATCTTCAAATACAAAAACAAAATTTAATAAAATACTCTGAAAGACACAAAAGTAAAGGCACATTCCTCGTCCCATATGCTAGGACAAATTTGTACAAATACTCCTTCTTCCCTAGTGCTATTAGAGCATGGAATGGGTTGCCTGAGCTAGCCAGAAAAACCAGTGACTTGGCAGAATTTAAGTCATTGGTTAATATGCATGACTAAATGCATGACGCGTAGGACGTAATCATCTTCTTTTTTGAAGTAACGTCTGTATTATATAAGATAAGATAAGATAAATGTTTGAACACGTGATTTCTCCCCCACCTTTTCTGGGGTCAAGTTGACACTTTGTACAATTTCTTGCACCTGACAAAACAAAAATCAGTAAAAAAAAAAAAAAAAACAAACAAAAAACAATTAAACAATTCGTAATTCAGTATTGTTAAATGGTAATTGGTATCTAACAAGGGATAGAAATTGTACTTAAACTGATGTGGCGGTATTACTTGACTTAGTCCTCTTTACACTTTGTTGCTTAAAAGTTTGAAACTAACAATTGGTAGCTAAGAAACCTTGTATTTCCATAAGCACTTCGATGGCACTGTGGCTTCGGTAATGGATTAAGCCCTCGAATTCGAATTCAAGTCGTACTTCGTTTTTGTAACAAGCAAAATAAAAAAAAAACTTTTTAAAAAAAAAAAAAGCTTATCTAAGTGGAAGAACTCCACCCTTATAACTATATATATAAATAATGTACAAGTAACATCTCTTAATCGATATTAACCAAAATAATTTATAACCAATAATTAATTAACTAATCGGGTATTTTTAATTGATTCATGTTTTGTTAGGTATAGTAAATAATTGTTTCAAGTTTCAACTTGATCGGAGAATGTGTGACGGATAAATAGTATTAACAATTGTTTACTGGATTAAGCTCAACAAATGTAGCCATATTTGTGAACGCTGAAGGATGATTTTTCCTTGTTGGTATCAAACAAAATAATTAATTGCCAGTAATTTATTGACTAATTGGTTAACTTTTTTTAATGATTCATATCTTCTCTTCCTGTGACATTTTACGTCTCGATGATCTTTTCCCTTTGCAACTTCTTGTGTGACTAAAGAGGCCAATCCTGATACACAACTGCGGTCACAGGGTGGGCATATATAATCACCAGGCGCCGTTACATTTTCACCCTTCTTTCTGCTTCTGTTGTGTATGACGTCTGCAATCTGTGACCCCTCCTTTATGCTCTCCATGTGAATCTGTCCAGTGCCATCTCTTCCCAATTGCCAGTGTCGATTTTGAAGAGCTTCATGTCGCGTTTGCATACATCCGTATAACGTAAAAGTGGGCGACCAGCGGCTCTCCTGCCTTCTATTAGATCGCCATACAGGATGTCCTGTGGAAGTCGACCTACTGGCATTCTACGAACGTGGCCAAGCCAGCCAAGGCGTCTGCTGCTGATAACAGAACGGATGTCCTGGCACCCTGCTCTTTGTAGCAATTCCTCATTGGTTATCTTATTTTGCCACCTTATTTTAAAGATCCGCCTTAGGCATCGGAGGTGGAAAACATTCAGCTTTTTTTCCTGCCATGAGTAGGTTGACCATGTTTCACTTCCGTACAGCAAGGTGCTCAACACACAGGTCCGGTAGACTAGGGCTTTAGTACTGCTAGTCATATTTTCTCCATGCCAGTGAATAATTGTGCGAAGGTTCAGCTTAATTCGAGACTTGGTGTGGTAGAAATACCGTAGACACTTTTTTTTTTACCAGACAGACAAAGTGAATTGATATAAGCTTTGTAAAAGTTTATACATTTAAAAGGCTATCACGGTTACTTACAGCCAGATACTCCCGTCTTCTTTCTAACTATTAGATACATTTACACTTAAAATAAGTTTTTTTTCTTTTTTTGTTTTAAATTTTCACAAAGCTTATATCAACTCACTCTGTCTGTCTTTATTGCCCATTTTCGGTTCAATTTAAAATTTGCACAATTATTCATTGAGCATAACAAGACATGAATCAATACAAATTTACAATTAGTTAATTTTTATTGTTAGTTATTATATTATTATTTGTTCGAATTTGAAACAAAAGAAATAAATGCTACTTAGTGATTTGGTCCCCTTATGTTTTGATACGTTTTTTCTCCCACTTCCCATTCTCGGTTGAAGTTGAAATTGTGCATAATTATTTATAGTCGATAGCAATACACGAATCAATCCAAAAATTAACCAGTTAGTTGATCATTTAGTACTAATTAATTAATTTGTTTTATAGAACAGCACGGGAGCTAAAGCCTGTAATTTTCAGATAAATTGCAGTAATTATCGGTTATTTCCCATTTTAGATAAGCTTTTGTTTAAAAGTATTCTTTTTTTCTGTTGTTTGTTTATACATTTTTAATGTTCTCGTGTTAGTTCATGACAGATTAATCTTAAACATGATTTCTAGACAGTAATTTTAAAAAGTTAAAATGAAATAATGAAATGATGTTTTTTTTTCACTTATGTAATAATCTCTTTCAGATCCTACCAAGACTGCCTATTTCTATTTGAATATTTAAATGAGCTCGAGGAGATACACATTAAAAAGAAGAAATGTAAATCTGTCAAAGATTTAAAGGTTTTTTAAATTTTCATATTATTTTCTTTAATGTTTATTGACGTGTAGGTTTTATTTATGTGCTAAATTTACAAAAAAGAGGGGGGAGGATTAGAATGATACTGTGTGAAAATTAGACAGACAGAGAGAGAGAGAGAAAGAGAGAGAGAGAGAGAGAGAGAGAAAGAAAAGATAGGTTTTAACAGAAATAATCCTTTTGTTGTTTTTTTCCTATACCTACTGAAATGACGATTCCACTTAAATTATAAAAAAAAAACTAATAAATTTTTGTTTCACTCTAAAAATTCCTTCGTGCAAATAGTTGAAATAAGACAATAAATTCATCCTAAATATCGTCCTTAATATCAGATCTTCAATGACCCAATCCACGGACACATCCAGCTTCATCCAGCTTGTCAACTGATTGTAGACACACCAGAGTTTCAAAGACTTCGTGACATCAAACAGTTAGGTACTGTCTACTTTGTCTACCCTGGAGCAGCTCACAACAGATTTGAACATTCTCTTGGGTAAGTTGAGCATTATCTCAGGTAAGTTGAACATTTTCTTGGGTAAGTTAAACATTCTTTCAGGTAAGTTGAACTCTTGGGTAAGATGAACATACTCGGGTAAGTTGAACATTCAGTCGAGTAAGTTAACATTCTCTGTGGAAAGTTAATCATTGTCTTGGATAATTTCTCTAGGGTTAGTAGAATATGTCACATTGTTTTTCATTTCAGTACTAGTTTATACTTTTTAGTTTAGTCATGCAAAACTTTATAATACATTTTTGGGTAAATTTGTTTTAATAATATGCATTGAAATTCAATAGAACATTGTGAACATTATGAAGTAAAATACTTTTTTCTTAGTAAATTGCATTGTTATTATCAACAAAATGTAACGTCTAAAAAAGTTTTACAAACTTTGGATTACAAGAAAAAAACATTTCTTGTAGGTCCTAACATATGCTTAGCGGTTTCTTCAATACGTTGCCCAGGTTTTAAAACATAAAATACAACAATAAAGCATGATGCGCAGGGTGTGTGGTATGCATTGCAGATTTGAAAGTATGGTGCGTAGGTTCTAAAGCATCTTGCACCGGCAATGTAGAATGATTTGCAAGTTCTAAAGCATATTGTATAGGCCATTGCTTCTCAAACTTATGCATACCCCTTCGATTATACCATTGCCAAAGAGAAGGATAATAAACGAAAATAATTAACGAGATATAACATTATTCATAAGAAGATATTTATAAAATGTATATTATTAATGAACTTGTTTGTGTTGAGATGACAGGTCATTATGAATTGTTTCCCTGGTTGCTAATTTCAATATAATATGTGGTTTAACATTAAATGCTGTATTCCTTTTTGTTTCGACTTAATGTTTACAAATGCTGAAAATGTTTGACAGCCACAAAGCCGTGTAAGAACAACCAATCAGAACACAGGTCTCTGATCTTGTGATACGGCGTGGCGGACTGGGTTGTCTCTCTTTCAGCCTCTAATCGGATGAGTTAAAAAAAAAAGAAAAAATTGTTATAAACTCATGCAGAGAAGGAATCGAGTCTACTGCTACATTACAAACTTTCTTTCGCCATTAATTTAGTTTTGCGATGAATGCGTTTTCTTTATCTTGAATGTGAAACAATTAATTAATTTTTATTTTGCTTGGTAGCGATAAAGTGAGACAATTTTAAAAAGATATATACCAAATATTCTAGCTTACAAAGCCATTTCCAGTCATGCAAACAAGTTCTCAACTCAAATCTATTATTAAGAAAACATTGCAACCATTGTATAAGATAGCTAACGAACATCTGTATGAAAAAGAATCTTGGTATGACTACTTTCCATGTCTTCACATATTTGCGAAAAAGTCTTGCATAAAAAAAAAACGTATAGTTCATGAATTGCAACGCGTACCCCTTCAAACTCTTTCCATAGCCCTGGGGGTACGCATACCCACAATGGGAAACACTTCATAAGCAATGAAGTATGATTTGCAAATTGTAATTTTAGCTGCAATAAAGTAAACCTTGTAGGTTCTAAAGCATGATGTTTAGTTTCTTAAGTTTATTCCTCTTTGACTAGCTCTTATTTGTACTACTGTAAGTCCCCATAAAGTATGACCAATGTTTCTTGTTGATATTTAGAGTTTGTCATCTCGCTGGCCAGTTCACTCGTGCATTACGTGAATCTCAACCAGAGCTAGGAATTACAGATGTAGATATTTTATGTGTGGAGATTGCCGGACTATGTCGAGACTTAGGTCAGGGATACAAAAGATTTTAAGGAATTTGTTACTGTCTGTTGTATCACATTAAAAAAAAAGCTTTTCTGATTTAAAAACAAAAACCTATCTTAGTACTCTTATTACATTTCAAAATGTCATCATGCTAATTCCAATAGGGAATATCAAGAGAGGACTGCTCTTTGTTACAGGACTGGTCTTTGTTTCATGACTGCTCTTTGTTTCAGGATTGGTCTTTGTTTCAGGACTGGTCTTTGTTTAATGACTGCTCTTTGTTTCAGGACTGGTCTTTGTTTCAGGACTGGTCTTTGATTGAGGACTGGTCTTTGATTGAGGACTGGTCTTTGTTTCAGGACTGGTATTTGTTTCATGACTGCTCTTTGTTTCAGGATGAGTCTTTGTTTCATTACTGGTCTTTGTTTCAAGACTGCTCTTAGTTTCAGGACTGCTCTTTGTTTCAGGACTGCTCTTTGTTTCAGGACTGCTCTTTGTTTCAGGACTGCTCTTTGTTTGATGACTGCTTTTTCTTTCAGGACTTCTCTGTGTTTGATGACTGGTCTTTGTTTCAGGACTGGTCTTTGTTTCATTTGTTTCAGGACTGCTATTTGTTTCAGGACTTGTCTTTGATTCAAGAGGGATATTTGTTTTTTTCCCCTTAAAATATGATAGCTAAAGAAAAAAAAACACACAGTGTAATTATTATTCGTTTATTATTTGTTTCCTTCATTCCCAGGTCACGGTCCGTTTTCCCGCCTGTACGTCAGCAAATTTTTGCCTGCAATAAATAAGGATATACGGGTAACTATGTTTATATCATAATCTCTACCAAAGTATTTGCATTTACGATTTCCTTTTTACGTTGAGATGAATGATGCTCTATTAAGGTTATTTGCTTTTCTTTAATTAAAAAGTGCTGAAAAAAAATTATATAAAGGAAAGAACTGCACATTTAAAGTCATATATCTCAATACTGTAATATTTTCCTTTTCTGTATAAAAAATATTATTTCTCCCACACCCAATCTCAATGAATAATTGTTCACCGTTTCAACTGGATTCGAAAAAAGGAAGTAGAAGAAATAAAGAAATACATTTGTGCCAGACAGACAGACATACAGACTAAGTTAATAGAAGCTTTGTAAAAAATATATGGTCACTTTTGAGATAACGAGTAACGCCCCAGTTGACTTAATCCTGATTCATGTTTCTTGAAAATACATAAAATCCTAATGTAAATTTCCCTAAAAACCATTCTCTCAACAGTACAGGAAACCTTCAGCTCAAATGTTTGAGCACCTACTTCGTGAAAACGATTTGAAAGTCAGACTTCAACTGTACGGCCTAGAAGATTTGGATATACAGTTTATTAAGGAACAACTGGAAGGAGCTCAACCAACTGGTTCTACTGTAAGTGGTTGGAAATCAAATCGGTCATTTAGCCTTCTGTGGCATTTTAGGTCTCGAGAGACGATCTTTTCCCTTTGCAACTTCTTGTGTGACTAAAGAGGCCAATCCTTGATACACAGCTGCGATCGCAGGTTGGGCATATATAATCACCAGGCGCCGTTGCATTTGCACCCTTCTTTCTGCTTCTGTTGTGTATGACATCTGCAATCCGTGACCCTTCCTTTATGCTCTCTCTCCATGTGGATCTGTCCAGTGCCACCTCTTCCCAGTTGCCAGTGTCGATTTTGAAGAGCTTCATGTCGCGTTTGCATACATCAGTATAACGTAATTAGCCTAAACCTCAATTAACCTAGTCTTGATTTAACCTAGACTTGATTTAACCTAGACTTGATTTAACCTAGACTTGATTTAATCTAGACTTTTTAAATCTAGAATTGTTTTAATCTAAACTGGTTTTAACTTAGACTTGTTTTAAACTAGACTTGATTTAACCAAGACTTGTTTATGTATATTTTAATAGACCATTACGATAAAACTATACTTAAATGAAATGGTAAAGAATTGTGCATAATGAGTCTAACAAGGAAGTAGAAATGTCTTAACACAAATATTTGAGCAATGCATTATTGAATAGTTCAGTGGGTGATCAGAAAGTTAAAAAAAAAGTATATCTTAAAATGTAAAAAAAAATAAAAAAATTAAAGTTCCCCTTTTAGACCTTGTAGTCTGTAGGGCAGTTGATGTAACGATTATCTGTTTTTGTGGCCTATGGTTAAAGAGGGCGTCATGTGGCCAGCACAACGAACAACCGCCTTTATTTTTCCCCAACAAATGTCAGATACCCATTAGAGCTGGGTGGACACGGAGGCGCCCGAAGATCCTAAAATTAGAAATCCCAGTCTTCACCAGGATTCGAATCTCTGACCCCGGTTTGGAAGCCAACTGCTATACTGCTCAAATGTAGAGCAATTAATCATGATACGAGCATAACTTTACTAAACAACAGAAACATATAAAACCTTTTTTTTTTCATAACAAGACTTAGCAATTCTTGTATGTTAATATCATTTAGGCATGGCCATACACAGGAAGAACAAAAGAAAAGGCGTATCTCTATGAGGTAAGATTATTAACATGATACAAAAAATTACATGTAGACGCAACGGCTTTAAGCACAATGAATTCAATTCTTTCATAGCATTCATGGAATACATTTTGTGAATCGAGACTTTTAAAATCAAAATAGCTTTTTAATCTCAGAATTAATTTTGATACTGGTGTCACAATGACTTCAGATGACTGAATCATTATTTGTGATGACAGTTAAACAATTTTTCTCAGCTAATCCTTAATTACATCTTTGCTCCTAATCACTTTATTCATTTTTAAATTACAACCTTGGGAATTATAAAAGCAAAGAAAGATACATATATATATATATATATATATATATATATGTGTGTGTGTGTGTATGTTATTCCAGTCATTGGCCTTGCTTTTTTTTTTCTGTAACGCTTTTCTTCTGCCAGCGCTGTTCTCTTGTTCTCTGAAATTTGTGCGCCAGTTTTCTCAGCGCGACGCCATGTTGCGGTATCATGTACTTCTTTCTCCCAGGTGGCAGGGTCAAAGGTGAAGGTTTTCAAAGAACTTTTCATGTTATCTCTAAAGTGTTGTTGTGAACTTGTGAACGCTTCCCTCCCCTTAATTGACTATAAACATGAACTAAATGTATAGGCTATTTGTAGTTACATCCATATCTATATTGAACAACGGCATTAAACGCATGTTCCTTGATTGTCTGAATCTTTTGTTCTTTTTGAAAACAATCAGTGAATAGAGGACACTCTCCTTGCATATGTCGATTGCATTGTAATTGTGTTAATTTACAACTATAAACTGTGCATGCTGGGAAATATTATTGCCACGTCCTGCTGCGGTATTTTAATAATCATCTTACTACTCTACGGCATTCTCCCTTTATCTTGTTTGTTTTATTACAACGCCTTGACGCAGTGTCTCCTTGCTTCAGATCATAGTCAACAACAGAAACGGCATCGATGTATATAAATGGGACTACTTGGCCAGAGACTGCCACCATCTTGGTATTAAGAACAACTTTGATCCCTCCAGGTACATGAAGTTTGCCAGAGTGATCGAGGCAGAAGGAGAGATACAAATTTGTATCAGAGATAAGGTAAAATCTTAGGCATAGGATTCCAGACTTCGCGATTGAATCGTACATTATCTATACGTTTGAGTAAGTCCATCAAGTTGTTTACTGTTTGATTATGTATGATTATGTGAATGTTTGATTCGGTTATTTAGAGAAGGGTAAATTTAATTGCGATATTATCTTATTAATTTATACAATTTTAATGTTTTGTTTTAAAGTTGAAGAAATATTTGAAAAGAAATATATTTATCAATGTTATGTTATCAAATGATTCATCATTCATTCAATATCTGCTAATTAGATGATAATGGATGTTTTATCTATTTAAATGTTGAAGCTAAAATGTGATTATGGTGTAATAAATATAAGGGAGGCAACCCAACGATGGATTGATGAGTGATGAGTGTCAGTCGTGGCTATCAGGTCTTCTGTTGCAAGCACTCTGGCCACCTGCCTTCACTTCTTACAAGAATCACAGACCGTCTCTTTTTAGCGCCCCCCGAAAGGGGAAAAGACGCTATTAGTTTTGCGCGAAATGTCTGTCCGTCTGTCCGTCCGTCCCGTTTCGATCTCGTAAACTAGAAAAGATATTGAAAATCCGACATCACAATATTTTAGACCATTCAAAGTTCTGATGCAAAGGCAACATTTTTTTTTCTCTGAAAGCGAAAAATTTAATTTTTAAAATCAGTTATGCAAGCAGTTTTTTACGAGAAAAAGCTAATTAGTATGCATTATAAGTTTGACCTAAATTAAGACGAATACTAATCTTGTAAACTTCTTTTCGTGAACACTTTTTTAAATGTGTATCATTCGAATAAAAGATTGAGCATTTTTAAAACAATTACATCAATTATAAGACTTCGGTTAGGCCAGAAGAGGCGCGGTAACGCGCTTGGCTTCCGAACCGGGGGTCCCGGGTTCAAATGCTGGTGAAGACTGGGATTTTCAACTTTGGAGTCCTTGGGCGCCTCTGAGTCCACCCAGCTCTAATGGGTACCTGACATTGTTTGGGTAAAAGTAAAGGCGGTTGGTAGTTGTGCTGGCTACATTACACCCTCGTTAACCGTAGGCCACAAAAACCTTACATCATCTGTCCTATAGACCACAAGTTCTGAAAGGGGAACTAGTTAGGCCAGGTTCACATCTAACTTTGCATTCACTTGCACCTATCCTTTGATCTGCTGGACCGTTGGGGCACTATACAAGATCTGTCAACCTTCTTTCTCCATTCTTATCTCTCATTTGTCTTTGATATAATTTCATTTGGATGTTCTTTCTGAAAATATTGAAGCCTGCCTGGGTGGACCACTTTTGTAGACACATAATCACACTTCAAATCGCACTTGGAAAGAAAGTTTTCTTACTTAGGCCTATGTTGCTTTGTATGGACCAAAATGTATATAATTGATGCTGCTCCTAATGTTCTCAAACCATAGATATTTCTTTAAAACAGGAAATCAGCAACCTCTATAATATGTTCTACACTAGATACACAGTCAACAAATTTGCATATTTTCACCGAGTTACTTGTGGCATTGAACTCATGTAAGTCTTTTGATGTTCACTAAAAGTAGAAACATACCTTCACTGTTGTTATCTACGAAATAAAAACAGCGGATCCTTTGTATTTTCTTTCTTAGGATCATCAGAGCATTTGTGAAAGCCAATAATCATATCAAATATAAAGGTAAAGAAGATACACAGGCTTTGAATGAAGACGAGGGTCGTCCGAAATCGTATGTACTGAATTTTAAAAATACTTTAATAAGCCACACTTAAATTTAGGAAAATGTTTATTTTGAATCAATGATGTAAATCAGGGATGGGCAACCTTTTTTTATCGAGGGCCGCATTAAAAAAAATAGGGAATGGCGGGCCGCACATGTATATATATATATATATATATATATATTATATATATATATATATATATATATATATATATATATATATATATATATATATAAACATATATATATATATTATATATATACATATATATATATATATATATATATACATATATATATATATATATATATATATATATATACATATATATATATATATATATATATATATATAACTTAGAAAGTTATCTAACTGTGTAAAATGTCTTCTATTTAATATTTAAACTGTATTATATTAACGATTCTTTCTATTTTTTCCGCACTCCACGTTGAAAAATTACAACAAGAGTAAGCAATTTTTGAAACTAATTTAACTTTTTTTTATAAATTACTGTTTTCATTTTATATCACACTATCCCCACAAATATACAGTTGTATATGAATATGTGTAGTGTTTTACTTTTTACACTCGTGCATAATGTTCCGGAACTGTGGAACTAGCTGACTAGTTTGTTACCCTTGTGACTGCTGTCAAATTACAGTCAGTCAACATTGACCAGTGATTATACTTATTTAGTTTCCACAAAAAAAAAAAAGAATACTTGCTCACAGAATAAGACAATATATGTTCGGAAGTTAAATGTCGGGACGAGCGAAACCTGCCCTTGTGGAGCATCACCAGAGAATGCTGACCATGTCCTTCAATGGTGCATACTAAATCAAGAGACCCTAACAAGACTCTGGCCCCAAAACCATCCAAAGACCAATGCGCGGTTCACCTCAGATATAGGATTACTGATCTGAGCCCTACAACATGTAAAGTGAGAACGAAGAAGAAGAAGAACAGATGTATGTGTAACCAAATAGTTTGAACAGCAGCAAGGTTTTTCAGGTGTGGAAATACAGCTTCTGGCACCCATAAGACTCCTGTGCAAGTACTGACTGGAACTTCTCTTTGCTTGGAGTTATGTCTTCTGGAGCTGAATCAGCATCAGCTCTAAATGGTGAGCTGGTGGTATTGAAAACTGGTTATTGACGTCCTAAAATTTTCTTTTATAAATTGCACATTTAAGGAAGCTTAAGTGTTGTTTTAATTATTTCACTAGAAATAGTTTCACCTTTCAGCCAATGAAAATGACAAAAAATGTTTTAGTTTACTTGCTTGTAGAAATGGGAAAGCCTTTTTTTTAAAAAAAAAAGATTTAACATTTATTTGCATTTATCTGTAAGCAGCCAATTGCAATAGAAATTATTAAAAACATGAAATCTGTCTTACACTCTTCCTTAGAAATATTAGTAACAAAGTCACAAGGTCCTTTAAGTTACATAACAAATTCTTCCTTTTGATATAATATTCTTCTCATTTGCGTTGCCCACGCAAGAGAATACATTGGATTATTTTGTTTAAGAATCGGAACTTCCAGTGTTACACCCATTACTCTTTAAATTTTATACATTTATTATTAATATTATAATAGAATGTTATTTTATGCAGCTTTATGCAAACTTTCCTGTTTAGAGTTTATGGTTGGAATATTTATTATTAAAAAAAAAAACAATTGTAAACTCGTGCAAGCCTACCCAACATTCAGATTATGTCTTGAATTGAGTGTATTGATGTATAGCTTAATGAGCATAATCTTTGTTTACTTGAAACTTTTTATAATGAGACAGTTTCAATAATTTATATACATTTTTTTTTACATATTTGCATTTTACATGTATATACTGTGGGCACACCTGATTTCTGGAGGTGTCGGCGGGCCGCGGGTCGTAATTTTCCCACCCCTGATGTGAATGAATATTTGAAGTTTTATGTTTACTGAAATGTATTCACTTATTTGGATCCATTACGTAAATGATTTTTGTAATTCAAAAGGTAACCATATACTTGCATATATCATATAGGGTTGTTGCGAAACGAATAAACTATTTGGTTTAATAATAATAATAATGTTTATTGTCGTATGAAAATTTGTCTTTTTGTTTTTTGTTTTGTTTTTTTTTGCCAATAATTTTACCAGCAGCATTAAAGTTTTTATGAAGTTTATCAGTGGACCATACCTTTTAGTAGGCGATCCAATAGCATTATTAGAATTAGTCATGTCAGTGTATGGATTTTGTCATTGTTTTATAAACGGATATCAACTTAATCCGACTTAATTATCTAAGTTATTGTCATTTATCTTCCAACCAAAAAAAAATTAGTTAACTGTTTCATTATTTTTTATTATTTTTAATGTGTTGTCATCGATTATGAATGATTGTACAAAGTTTCCACTTCATCTAAAGTTTGGAAGCGGAGGAAATAACACGTACAAGATTTTAACCAGACAGACAGACAGACGGAGCGACTTGAATCGGTAAAAAACGGTTAATATTGTAATAGTTGGTTATTGTTGTATATTTATTTTAGTTGGATTATATATTTATAAACTGAACCTACATCCTGAAGACACTAGATTAATTTCTGATTGGTGTATCACTAAAATACGCTTTGAATAAGTGACTAGATCTTCTAGTTTCAGCCATGTTGCCTACGATATCGTATATTTGTGCACATTGCATATTTTGAGAATTGTTAGCATACAACAATATGTCTACTCTGAACAAGATCCTTTTCTAAACGTTGTATTTTTTTTTCTTATTTCAATTGGGCCTTTGTTATAAAAAAAAATTGTAATAACAAAAATAGGTACTTTTTAAAAAAATCTCAACAGCTTCCTTGATTTGAATGTTAGACAAAAATGTCAATGCTTGTTTGTTTGTTTTACATATTTCGAATGTTCCTTTAGAGTTGAAGATAGTTTACTTCCTAGTCCAAACCTCCCTCAGGACGACGGGGGATGGGAGCGGGCAGGGTTTGAACCCGGGACCATCGATAAATCCAAACGACAGTCCAGCGCGCAAACCGCACGACCAGACAGCCATCCTAAGATAAATCTAAGATAAACTGACAAGGACCTGTTATAACTAGAGAAGGTATTACTAACAAGATCTCTGATATTCCTAAAGGCGCCTCGATAAGGGAGTGGTTAACACATTATTGTTACAAAGCTTCTGTCTGTCTTTCTGTCTGTCTGTTTGAGCACGTTATTTCTATGACTCATTCTCGGATCACGTTGAAACTGCACAATTATTCTTTGACGTAGACAAAACACGAATAAATTAAAAAATAAATTAATTATTAGTTATTAATTACTTTGTTTGATACCAACAAGGGAAGCTAATTCTTTAGTATTCACGGTTATGGTCAAGCATGAAGAGTTTTGTCCCATTAAAGAATTGTACACTTTATTTCTCTCACACCCATTCTTGGATCAAGTTGAAATTTTAAACAATTAGTTTTTGTACCAACCTAAATATGAAACAATTTTAAAAAAAATTAATTAGTCGATTAAATATGGGTAATTAATTACTTTCTTTGATATCGAGAAAAGAGAAATAGCTTCTACATTTTTGAGTGATAGAGTTTTTTTAAAAGCATTTTAAAAATATTTCGCTTGGTTCTCCAGTGATCATATGTGTTTATTACTGTAAACATTAAAACTTATATGCCTTTAGTTGTTTTCTGTTTCAAATTATGTGTTAAATTTAGTTTATGAGTAAACTAATATTTCTTCAATGCTAAACTTATGATGCAGACTAGATTTCGGTATATACGACTGTCATAAAAACATGGCCGCCTTCACTAAGCTTACAGATAGCGTCCTCTTCACCATTCGTACCATTGAGTTGCCAGACAAGCCACCCGAAGAGAAGGACGAAAAACAGAGATGGGAAGATTTAAAAGAGGCAAAGGAGATCATTGAGCGAATTTTCCGCAGAGATCTATTTACGTGTGTGTATGAGTCCCAGCCCAGAGCGCCTAAAGACTTAACAAACGTAAGTCATTAAGACAGATACTTAAAACAAAATACTTGAACAATAACATGTAGCCAATAGTCGTTTACCAAACAACATTATATTTAAGTAACAAAACAAAAATGTATGATTTCTATACAATGACAGAGTCTGGAAATTGATGAGAAAACAAATATAGAAGAAACAGTTTTTCAAAGAATGAAACAAGAAGCTAAACTGGGAGAACAAGATATAATCGTGAAGGTAAATGTTTTAGAGAAACAATGAACTGAAGGGAACTATTAGCCCTTAGCATGTCTATTTTATTCATAGATCCTTTGATTTGATTACCTTAAATGACTTAAAGCATTTCAGTAGGGTCAGTGTCAACATATATCTCTTGAAAAATGTGACTGTTGTATAAAAGCAATTTATTGTCTTGGGCTTTGGTAACTGTTTTGCAGGAGGCTGGTGTGGACAGTTTAGAAGCACTATTGACCATTCGACAGCTGCGCTTGGTCGGACACCTATTCTTATGGGGTATCTAAGGGAATGTTTGTTTTTGGCGAGCTTAAAGGAGGATGGCGTAACAGAGGTGCCCCAGCCCCGCAAGCGCTATAAAATTCAACTCAATTAGCCCTTATTTGCATAGTGTAAAGCAGCACGCGGAAGATGGTCTCTGAAGGAGACGCAAAGAAAACATAAATAGACCCCCGTTGGTCAACGGCTTTCTCTAAAATAGATGTGGAAAATATGAAGGTTTCATCTGGATTTGCGTAATCATGTGAAACACTGCACTCATCCTTAAATCTTTCATGCATGAACAAAAAAGTGGATGTCCTAGAAAGTTAACATTTGCAATAAGACAATTTTTTTTTTACTAAAATAAACGTATATATTCCAAATGTTAATCTACTGCGTCACTGAAGGCCGGGGGGGGGGGGGAAGGGGTCAATAAAACTTTTATTATATTACACACTATGCTTGAGAGCTGAAAATATTTTGATTACATACAGATCAATTGGTTGTTTAGTATATTTTTAATGAAACTCAAATAATACTAATAATTTTTAACGTCAAAAATATTTTTTGTAGCATACAATAATATTTATTACATTTTGTCACATTTTATTTACGTATTGTCATACCACGAAGCATTTATTTTTTATTTTAAAGCTAGATTTTCCTCTTCACTTTTATAAAATAATACAAGAAATTTTAAAATATTTAAATTAGAAAAAATGGACATTGTAATGGGTGCTAGGAGCTAAAGGGTTAATATTGGGAGTCTATTTTCATTGAGTCTACACGGACCTTAAACCAGATAGAAATCATTATAATAAATAATTATTATTTCTAATTTGATGTCGTTATAACACTCGAATAGCAAATTGCTTTAAAATTTCTCATTTGAAAGCAAACCTTTTTTTTTCTTCCAATCTTATAACTTCTTTGTTTACCCTCTTTAGCTCAGAGACCAAAATTCTTCCTTTCGTTATTGATTTTGCTTTATCCCAGTATTGTCACAATTTTATAATTTCATCAGTTTTCCTTTTTGTGTTTGTGTCTATTCAGGTCATCAGTTTACATTTCGGTATGAAAGAAGAAAACCCGGTGGAGAGACTTAAAGTTTACTCAAAACAAAGTTTGAATGAAGCCAGACACTTAAAGAAAGAAGAGGTATTAACATAGATTAAGCTTGCACATACTTAAACTATTTATAACAACACCAGGGTCCGGTGTTCGAATCCTAGTGAAGACTCGGATTTTTTATTTTAACCTTCAGGTGCACCCACTAATGAGTACCTGATATAAGTTGAGGAAAAGTTAAAGCGGTTGGGCGTTGGGCTGGCCACATGACACTCTCGTTAACCTTATGTCACAGAAACATATGAACTTTACATTCTCTGCTTTATAGACAACACGGTCTACTTTTTTTCATATGGGTACAAATTTATATAAATTAGTGTTTTATAAATATGTACAACTTTACATTTAACATGTAATAATTGATAATTACAGGCAAGTAGAATCTTAGGACCTGTCAACTTTAATGAAGTTCTAGTCAGAATCTACAGCACTTTGAGTAAATATAAAGATAAAGATTTGGTTGATAATAGAAGCAAACTCATTAGGAAAGCGGCAGACAAAATTTTAGAGGTTAGTTATGCCGATTCACTAGTGTAAGAAGGAACTGATAAAACTACGTACACTAATTTCTTAATTTACCTTGTGTTAACTATGGTTCTAATGTTGGAGCATACAAGGTTCAAAAACAATTTAAAAAAAACGTGTACGCTTTCATAAAAGTGTAACATAACTCTTGCTGAACTCAAATGAAGGCGATGGAAAAAAACTGGATTTCTAAAAAACATTTTTAGTTTTTAATATCCATAAGTGATACATAGAAGAAAAGACGGATAGACTGATGATAATACTTAGTAAAAGTCATTAAAAGTAATTTCTATTGTAATGTTCATGTAAATTAAACCTATATGGTGATTTGAGCGTAACTTGAACGTTCTAGAGTCTAACCCTATAGTAGATAGATTTTTATCTACATTCGATAAGTCCCATGCCCAAGTAGAACATATGCTAGTTTGTAATTGTTATTGGGGTTGATAGAAGTGCTCTTGGAAACTAGGAAAAATCGTTTTGTCTGAAAAGGTTCCAAGCAGATACTTAATCGGTTCACCTGGGGAACATTTCCCAAGATACTCGGGGTAGAAGCGAGGCAGAAAGCAGATCTACCCGAGGACAGCGTATTATTTTCCTTCTAATTATCAAATTGGCCGTGCGCTGTCGCTGTAAAAATCTCCTTTGAGCAACGATCTGTGGATTATGGGGTTTCGTTTTGCTTTTTCGTTTCCCTGTTCATCTCCTCTAAGGAAAGTTCCCATCTGGGTGCCACAATGAGGCTGAGAATTGTTGCCAGAGAATATTTAATTGCTTCAAATGTTTTAGCAACTGTATGTTTCTTCCAGGTCAAGGCTGACCCCAAAACCCCAGAACCGGAAACATAGAGAAGAGCTTGATATGCAATAAATGTACTTGTGCCTTATTGTCCATTAACTTAAGATGGTGTGCAATATAACAGAAGTCAAAGTGAAGGAAAACTGTTCATATCATAACTATATAGTTTGTTATCCTTGTCAATGAAAGAGGACATGTTATATCAATCATTTGTACATTAAATTACATATTTTTATTTATTTATACTATATCATTGCTCAAAATGAAAAAGTGATTGACACATTTTTTTTTATTTATTACTAATTTATATATTTATAATTCTGAAGTGTACATCTGATACAGTTAATAATCATAACTATATAGTTTGTTATCCTTGTCAATGAAAGATGACATGTTATATCAATCATTTGTACATTAAGTTACATATTTTTATTTATTTATACTATATCATTGTTCAAAATGAAAAAGTGATTGACACATTTTTTTATTTATTACTAATTTATATATTTATAATTCTGAAGTGTACATTTGATAGAGTTAATAAAACATGTTTTGACATTCTTAAAAATAAATAAATTTACCAAATCTATCAGAAAATGTTTCTTTCTTATTTTAGATGGCTAAAGAGTAAAGCGCTTGGCATCCAAATAGAAAATAAGGGTCGTGTTAAGGATTTTTAAAAAATATATGGCAATTATGTGGCAATTATGTGTCAATTATATTGCAATTATATGGCAATTATGAGGCAATTCAGTGGCAATTCTGTGGCAATTATATGGCAATTATGTGACAATTCTGTGGCAATTCTGTGGCAATTATGTGGCAATTATGTGACAATTATGTGACAATTCTGTGGCAATTCTGTGGCAATGCTGTGGCAATTCTGTGGCAATTATGTGACAATTATGTGACAATTCTGTGGCAATTCTGTGTACTTTAAGCATCTAAGAATCAAAATTTCAAACTCTTCCGTTAATCGCACAAAATATTTTCCATTGTGAGGGAAACATTAAAAACTTTCAACTCTAAGACTGAAAACTTGTTGAAAAACAAATGGACAACTAACTAGCAGTAATAAAGGAGTATTGATAAGAACTTCAACCGCCACACATTAAGGTATTTTTCTAATAATAGGTTAAATTATTTGCTTTTAAAGTTGGCAAAACTGAAGTTCAAATTAGTGGCCTTGATATTGTCTAGTGTATCGTGAAAATCTTAAATATATACATTACTATACTTTAGTTTCTATAGAGAAAAGTAAATAAGAAAATAACTCGTTTCCGGTAGGAGTTCATTCTTGAAATCTCGGTCCAAAAAAGAATAAATCGGTCTTAATAGTGTTCCACGCTATTAGGTTTGTGTGGACTGTTTGTCCGTCCGTCCGTCCGTCAGTCCGTCTGAAAAGATATTGAAAAAAAAGATATTGAAAATCCGATATCATGATATTTGTGTTTGATACTATTTTACTTATTCTAAACAGGAGTCCAAACACATCCAAGGGACACAGCAATGAACTATATACTTAATAAGACTTGTGAAGACTTCAACTGATGTTTATTTACAGATGAGAATGATCGTCTTGTCTATCTGTCTATCGTTTTAATTAGCAGACGATTGACTATACAAGCCCTAACCATATTCTTCTCCTATCATGTACCCGTATTCTGCAACTACATTCCTCTGTCCGACTATTTCACTTCTTTTACAGTCGCTAAAAACAATGCACAATATATTTATTTACAAACCTAACATAAGCTCGAAGCTAAATTAGGTCACTACAAACTTAAGTCTTAGTCACAGTCTTAGTGTACAGGAGCGAACTTAAGATTTGTACAAAGCTTTTAGCAACTCACTTCGTCTGTCAGTCTTGTACACATGTCATACTCGTTATTTGTCCCACTTCCCATTCTCGGATCAACTTGAAACTATGCACAATTATTTATTGTCTTTAATGAAACGTGACACAATGAAAACGTCAACTAACTAATTAATCGATTCTTTAAATAGTGGTTATTAATAAATGTGTTTGATAAATAAAAGGAAAATAAAGCTTACAGTATTGAGATATATGTTTGTAAATGTGCAGTTCTCTCCCTTCTATGTGCCTTTTTACAAATATTTTGCTTGTTTTGTTATTGTTCATTGTTAACTCACTCAAGGGGAGAGAACGATAGTTTTAGTTGAGCCTAAGTGAGCAACTCTGATAAAAGCCACTGCTGATAATGCATCATAACTTATTGATTACTTTGGCCTTGTTTTATGGTAAACAATTCAATTAATCTTGCCCATGTCAATATTTATAAGTTCTGTTAGTTAAAACTAAATATGTCGATACTGCCAAATTTTATACCTTTCTTCAATAGCAAAAGTCCAGAAAAGGCTGGGATGTATGTATTAGGTATTTTACAAAATATTTAGCAATTATATTTCTGAATTAATTCTTTATCAATTGTCAGGTTTAGGAATTATTTGTGTTAACTAGCTGTACACAATTGAGGTCCCGGGTTCACCCTGACGAGAACATCACTCACACACAGTCGTACATAAAGTAACCAACTATGTAAATAGTTTAAATTAAAAAAAGGAATTTAATTGTATGAAACTGATATATAATGTACAATGAGGATGATAAATAGACAATATATATATATATATATTATATATATATATATATATATATATATTTATATATATATATATATATATATATATATATATATATATATATATATATATATATATATATATATATATATTAGATATATATATATATATATATAAAGATATTATTCAATAATTAGTGTAAGCACCTTTGCTACTACTATCAACTTGTCACCCTGGTTTCGTAGTCCACCAGATTCTGACCGACTGGCGTCACAAAGCTGATAATCTCGGTAGTAGTAGAGTTAGACATCAGATGATCGCCAATTTGACAATGACACTGAAAACTGTAATATATATTTGTTATGAAAATTATATTCTGTATTGGTTGTCGTTCTTATGTTTACATGTGCTTGTAACTCGTCCGTGATAATGTATTCACGAAATGTGTGTTGTGTAGTCATTCAGTGTATTTAAGCCATACTATACAGACATGGTTCACGACTCTCTTATCTTTATGTTCATAACAATTTAATACACTGAATCCAAAACTGTGAAGTAGTTAGAATTTCGAAATGGATAGGATATTTCGCCCAGAGAAGTTTGACATCGAGCCCACAGCACCTCAAGCAGCAGAGCATTGGCAGCACTGGTATGAAACGTTTAAAAATTTTATATCGGTAGTATCAGTAGACAATCTTGATACTAAGAAACTACTGATAAACTATATCTCTCCTGCTGTATATCAAATGATACTTGATAAAGAGACATTTGATGAAGCTATCCAGACTCTAAATGGCATCTACATTCAACCAAAGAATGAGGTGTTTGCTAGGCACAGGTTAGCTACTTGCAAACAAGAGCAAGGTCAAATGATAGACGCCTACATGCAGAAATTAAGAATTCTATCCAAAGATTGCAACTTCAAAGCGGTGACTGCTGAACAACATCGAGAAGAGGCTATTAGAGATTCGTTTATCAATGGACTAGTGTCCAACAGCATTCAAAAACGTCTACTCGAAAAGACTGTTTTGAGTTTAAAGGACGCATTCGAGGAGGCTCGCTTACTAGAACATGCTTATCAGCACTCATTACAGTATGAATCATCACAGCCGGAAACTAATTTCGCGGCAACTACTCTCACCAATTCGTCGGCCTCACCCTTGCCAAACGTATCAATTCCTCAAAGTGCAAGCAATTCACGCACACATGAAATAAATGCATTAGCTAGAAATTGTTATTTTTGCGGCAGGGTTAAGCATCCCCTCTCTCAATTTCCCCCAAAGGGAAGTGACATGCAATCAGTGCTTTAAAAAGGGTCACTTTCAAAGAGTTTGCAAATCTAGATCTTCAACAGTTTCGGCTATTGCTACTGTGCAGCCTTTGAATTTAAACAAATCTACAATACCAATTTGCATCAACAACGTGCCCTAGTAGACACTGGGAGCTGTGAAAGCTATATTTCGACGCACATCGCTTAGAAGCACAAATGCCAGACATGTTCCTCAGGCAACAGAATATTTATGGCTTCCACCCATCTATCTCGGATCACTCAAAGACATATCTACGCTAACATACGTCTCAAAAATGAACGATACGAGGGAGTTAGACTTTCTCTACTAGACAATTTATGCTCTGACGTAATACTTGGACTTGACTTTATAAGTTTGCACCAAAACTTGTTTATTTCTTTCGATGGTCAGAAACCATCATTATGCCTGAGTACTCTCCAGCGAGCGAAGGTAGAGGCTCCTAGCCTATTTAGTAATCTGTCACCAAACTGTACCCCAGTGGCTACAAGGTCTCGCAGATACTCAGTTCCAGATAGAAAGTTTATAGAGAAGGAAATTCAACAACTAATAAAGGATGAAATTATTGAACCATCTAAATCTCCCTGGCGTGCACAAGTCCTAGTCACAACAATTGACAGACATAAGAAAAGAATGGTTGTGGACTATAGCCAAACCATAAACCGGTTCACTCAACTAGACGCCTACCCTATGCCCAGAACTGACGAACTGGCAGAGAAGATTTCGCAATACTATGTATATAGCACTTTAGACCTGAAAAGTGCATACCATCAGATTCCTATAAAAGAAGAGGAAAGGCCGTTCACAGCCTTCGAAGCATGTGGGAAACTGTATCAACTCCGTCGGATTCCGTTTGGCGTTACGAATGGAGTCGCCTGTTTTCAGCGTACGGTTGACAAAATCATCGAAGACGAACGACTCACTGACACTTTTGCTTATGTGGACAATTTGACCATCTGCGGTATGGACTCTGAATCACACGACCGAAACCTACAGCGATTTCATGATAGTGCTCAAAAGTATGGAATCACTCTTAATGAAACACAAAGTGAAATTAGCACTGTTAAAGTGAGATTGTTAGGATACGAGATTTCCAAAGGACAACTTAAGCCGGATCCTGAGAGATTTCGCGCTCTAAGGGAATTACCCGTACCAGTGAACATACGTGAACAGAAACGAGTAGTGGGTCTTCTGGTATACTACTGACAGTGGATACCTAACTTCTCAACAAAAATAAGCCTGTTTACAAGAAATCAACAATTTTCTGTCTCCGAAGAAGTCAAAAGAACATTTGAAAGTTTGAAAAATGAGCTTGAAAAAGCCGCCGTATATACTATTGATCCGAATCGCCCTTTAACCGTTGAGACGGATGCTTCTGATATAGCCATTGCGGCTACCCTCAACCAAGATGGCCGGCTCGTTGCTTTCTTCTCTCGCTTATTAAAAAAAAGTGAAAGAAAACATTCTTCAGTTGAGAAAGAAGCATATGCCATTGTTGAGTCGTTGAGGAAATGGAAACATTTCTTTGTTGGTAAAACGTTCACACTTGTTACGGATCAGCGATCTGTCTCTTTCATGTATAACAGGTCAAACAAAGGAAAAATTAAAAATGAAAAAATCCAAAGGTGGAAATTTGAACTCTCGTGTTTTCACTATGACGTCATCTGTTGCCCTGGCAAGCAGAACACTAGCTGATACACTTACCAGAAACTATCTATCTGCCATCACTCGCAATGACCTTAAATTGCTGCACACTAGTCTTTGCCACCCGGGCGTTATTCGACTATTGCACTACGTAAGGACTAAAAATCTTCCATTTTCCTGTGATGAAGTCAGAACTGTAATAGAACAATGTCAGGCTTGTGCAGAACTAAAGCCCCGTTTTTTTCGACAGCCGACCGAAGAACTGATTAAAGCAACTCAACCTTTTGAGAGAATTAGTATGGATTTCAAGGGACCTCTCCCTACTGTTTCAAGAAATAGATATCTACTTACCATTATAGATGAATTCTCTAGATTCCCATTTGCATTTGCATGTCCCGATATGTCTTCCTCTACGGTTGTTAAATGTCTCAATGAACTATTCGCCATATTTGGATTTCCAGCGTACGTCCACACTGACAGGGGAACTTCGTTTATGTCTACAGAGGTGCAGCATTTCCTCCACGAGAGAGGAATTGCAACCAGTAGAACGACCCCTTACAGCCCGAGAGGGAACGGACAAATAGAGAAACTTAAGGGACTTTATGGAAAGCCATCACCTTGGCTCTACATTCTATGGAATTGGACATAGCTAAATGAATGGGAACTAGTACTAAATGATGCTCTGCAATCCATCCGGTCATTACTATGCACTGCAACTAACAGGACACCACATGAACGACTTTTTGGGTTCAACCGAAGAAGTGGTTCCGGGACATCCTTGCCAACATGGTTGACCAGTCCTGGTCTTGTCCTGCTGAAGAAGAACGTTAGATCATCTAAATACGATCCCATAACAGAGGAAGTTGACTTGGTAACATGCAACCCTCAGTACGCTGTAATCCGAACACCAACCGGTCGAGAGGAAACTGTCTCCTTACGAATGTTAGCCCCTAGGGAGGAACAAAAAGTTATAGAAAATGAGAATCAGAGTAGAACAGAGCTTGATATTGGCTGCCCCATCCAGAGCTTACCTCCCAGGAATCAACCTACTGATTCTATCATGCCTGAAGAAACCACCAGCACCACTGAAGACATAGCCAGACCGTCCGAAACTCAAGCAGATGAAACTACACATACATACAATCTTAGAGTAAGGAGAACTAGGCCCAACTACAAAGTGTAAAAGCTCATCAGCTTACTAGAACTCTTACTTTGACATTCACTTTTGTCTCCAAAATGACATTTGTTTATTTTACTACTTTCATTTGGTTTTGTTGACTTTAGTTTAATGAGATATTTGATCTATTATGATATATTTTTTAATAAGCTATTTGATTTACACTTACTTATATCAACATGTAACATTATGTCATGCTATTCTACATTGTTTGTTTACTTGAATCTCTATTATTATTCTGACTTACTTAATTCTTCTATTGTTTATAATACTAGTTAGCATTTTTTTTACCGGGGGTGAATGTTATGCAAATTATATTCTGTCTCGGTTGTCGTTCTTATGTTTACATGTACTTGTAACTCGTCCGTGAGAATGTGTTCACGAAATGTGTGTTGTGTAGTCATTCAGTGTATTAAAGCCATACTATACAGACATGGTTCTCGACTCTCTTATCTTTATGATCGCCAATTTGACAATGACACTGAAAACTGTAATATAAATTTCTGAAACGGCAAGCGACGCCCACACTAGCATAGACTCGAGCCAGTATATACAACTCCAACACTGGCACCCTATAAACGAAATAAACACAAAACTTAACTTCTACTCTAAAACTAGAAATAGTGACAACATACAATAAGAGATATCACAACCTAATAACTCACCCTAAACAGGAGTCCAGCAATCCTACTGAAAATAAGTCCAAGAAAACTAGTACAGACTATAGATATAATAACCTTTTTCGGACCAACACACCGTCCGTTTTTAACCAACTCAGAGGGTGAACTGCCTCATGATAAAGAATGACCAATAGATGTCACCGGACTGTGTGACGTAACAAAACAATTTAAAACACAACTACAAGGCACTCTCGCCCCGTACAAGTAGTACGAGTAGAGGACATAAAAAACAGAGTTAAGATAACTACGCGACATCAATAAGTGCGTGATTACAAATATAAAATCACTAGAATCTATTATACCGTACGTTTCGGCTTCATCTATTATAAGATTTAAGCTAAAAAAAAGAGTGTACTTGATGATCTGCAAATAAATTAATGTTTGCTGCAAATAGTATCAATAATGTTATCGAAATCAATGTTTTCCACCAGCTCTTGTTCAATAAATAAGTGAGTCGTAAATTTGTCATCGTTGATCGCAAGTAATTCTTGATCAGTTTAAGTTTGGAAAAACTTCTCTCGCATGTAACGACAATTACCGCAATAGTCAAAAATATGCGAATCAGGATGACGATATTCGGGACTGAATCATCTAGCTGATTTTTTTTTTTAAATTCAAGAGCTCAACAGGTCCTTGTTTTGGAAGTTCGGAGGCTTCTGATGAAACTGTGACAAACCTTTGAAGCCTCTTTCGCTCAAGCAGAAATTCGTTTTTATCAATGTCGCTAGGAGTACTATCGAGATTGATTTTGACCTGAGGATTTAATAGCTGGGAAGGCGACAAAAATTCATATCTATCTGTTACATTATGAAGCTGCTCATATCGGGTGATTATTTCTTGAACAATCCTGTCCAAGGTAGAATACATTTCCCTTCAAAGCTCTTCTTTGTGTCGTCAGAGTCGTCACTTTTCTCACCAGGCATCTTTTTCTTATGGCCAATACGTTTTTGAGGTTCTGTACTTATTCTCAGATCTGTGCACACGCTTTCGGCAAAGGTAATGCTGGCTTCAGCGTGTCCTCTCGATTACTAAAAAATGTCTCTAATGTTTTTAGTTTGAATGGGCAGTCTCGAATAGACAATCCTTGTTTTTGAAGGTCGACTTGCGCATAATTAATTTCAGTTAATACAGGAGCTCAAAATCCAAGATAGGTGAGAAAATTAAAAGACTGAACAGTAACTAATAATCCACCTGCTTCAGATCTAGTCGATGAATTTTCATCTCTGCTAGTTAATGTCTCCAGAGTTTCTATAATTTTAGAAAATTTATCCCTAACCATCTTGACGGCTTCTCCTCTGGCGCTCCAGCGGGTCTCAACTAAATGTTTAAGGCTAGTTCCGGTTATTTTGATGAGGATATTCCAGCGGTGTGTTGAAGTTGAGAAAAAGGCGTGTAAACGGTCCAGTGTACCAAAAAATGTTACCGAATGGACTTCAGCTTCAGCAGCTCAAATTTCTGCTAAATTAAGAGAAAGGTTTGAGCAGGCATTGAATAGTGACTTCTAGAATACGTTTTTGGAGACCGTAGTTTTGACCTTTCATGACCGCAGCATTATCATAGCCTTGACCCTTGCAGTCCATCATGTCCAAGCCATCCGAACGCAGTTTCTCTAGAATCATCTCAGCGATTCCAGCAGCATGCTTATCCTTACCGATGAAGTCAATAAAAGACTCACGAACATGCACCCCGTCATTATCAATGACAACGTACCGTAAAATTTGAGAAGTTTGATCCAGTTTTGAGATGTCAGGTGTACTGTCAAAAATAATAGAGAAATATTTGGCTTGTTTTACTTGCTGTATGATTTGTTTTTTAACGTGATCCCCCAATATTGTAATAAATTCATTTTGTATTTGTGGAGACATGTATGTATTCGGTTTGGAACAAAACTTAGTTCGAAGCACATGCTCCCACAAGAGTGGACCGTACTTTGATAGTAATTTTACTAACTCCAAGAAATTGCCTTGATTTTGCCCTTCCAACACTTCTTCAGCTCGCTCGCGATGCCCACGAAGTGACAGATTTTGCTTTGAGAGAAAACGAATGATGTCCAAGATTCTCTTCACGTAGTCTCTCCAGGTTTTCGTCTCTTGTATAATCAAATCTTGGGCCTTGTTGTCAATACTGTTCCCTACTCTCAGGCGAACTTCAAGTTCCCTCCAAGCAAGCGATGACTTAATGTGAGCTCTGCTGGTCTCATGTTTTTCTATTTTCGGGGATAACCTCCATCAATCATTGAATGAATCTTTGGATTTAAATGAAGATTTGTTACTTGATCTTTTTGAGAAGAGTATGCAGGGGAAGCAAAATAAGGATTCTTTTTTTGGCGAATAACACATCCACTTTCTAAGAACTTTCTCGCCGTTTGACATTTGCCGGAAAAACAAGCCTTTGAAAGCTTTCTAACCTTTCCTTTTGCTGATTCTTGATGTCTATACGCCTCTCTGAATTGACTGTCCATACGCTGAACTGTTTCAAATCCTTGAATGACAAGGTGTATCCGAATATTATCTGTGATGACATCGGGCCAATCTCCAATGTCGTTAATATAGAGTTTATTATCCTGCTTTCTGTATTGTTTACACTCTCAGATGGTTCAGCTTCTTCAGTATGAATTTTTTAGGAGTGCACTAAAGACATGCTTGTGTGCTGTGCTTAAGTCTCTAGAACCTGCGGTATTGAAGTATTTTCTTCTTTTTCATCATTCAGGATGTCGGCCTCATCATTTTTTCTGGATTCAATGATAACCGTCTCATCTTGCTTTGTTGCTTTTAATTGTTCAGTTAATTCATACCCAATAACAGCTCGCCTATAGTCGGTGGTCTCTGGTAATCATGTGACTTGAAATTGTCTTGATGCTTTTTAAGCTTAAGACATTTAAGAAACGTGTGGGGGGGGGGGGGCACCTTCCTGGTTCTTTTGTTCTTCTTTTCTTGCTTTTTTTTTTCTTCGTCCTCTTTTCAGCTCCGCTTTTGGTTGTTGTCTTTTCATCTATAAACATTACATTTTAGTTTATTTATTTTTACAGAGCACTTGTTCAAAGAGAGAAAAATAATTTTAAAAAAATATAACACAATTTAAACCAAATGCTTTACATTTATTTTCGGCCTTTTGTAACCTGTAAGTAAATAAAGTAAATAGGTATCTAATAATTTAATAAAAAGGAAAAAAAAAGGTAAACGATTTTATCATAATAATACGATAAACACTTATATCTTTTTCTTGTAATTAAAAGTGTTAAAGAAATAAACTTACCTACTCAGTTTCAGCTCCATACAATTATATTTATTCAAAGTTAATAATGAAATTTTAACAGAACTTTGCTGCTCATCAAGTGTCATTCTATTCATCAGTTGAGATGTTGATATTTTACCTTTCTGAATTCTGATAGTACAAAGGTTAGCTTATTTAAAAATATTGACATTACAATAGAATTATTTCCAAAAATAAACTATAAAGAATCATAAAGAAATGAATAAACTAAGACAATTGTTTAGAGCTAGAGTTTAGAAATATATTTGTAAACTCAATATCTAGATTAAACCAATGGACTAAACAATGAAGTAAAAAAAAGGTTGGCCTATCTTCTTCTTTATATTACAGAGCATTGATCAGTGTAGTAACAACATGTACCGTGTGTCCGAAATAAATCTAGTAGATTAGATTCAAACTGTTCTATAGCTTACATTGTATGGAAGAAATAGTCAAGGAGATGAAACAAAATAGCGACATAACTAGTTAATAAATCCTTAGTTCATGTTTAAAATACAGTAGTTTATAGTAGTTTATGTTTGTTCGTGTCCATACAATAGAAAATAGGAAATTAATACACACTGGTGGATTTTTGGAGCCCCTCCACTTGGTGCCCTGTGCGGCCCGCACCACCCGCACATTGGTAGCTACGCCAATGAGTTACCTGATGCAAGAATTTCGACTACATTGAAAGTTCTGTTGACTCCACGAAATATCTGTGAAGCGGTGGCGACGGTTAGGAAATGAAAGGCAATACGGAGGAGCTAATCAAAACAAAGCTACAGAAAAAAATAAATTCAACTTCTATGTTTACATGCTCGCATTTTAAATGTGTATATCGTCGAATACAATGAAAATAAAATAATTTTAATGTTCTTAGCTTTATCTAAAATATGTACTTTTATAATGCTGGTAACATTGTATTAGAGTTAGATTTTGTTCTTGAGTTTATATAGCGTCGCTTTTTATTGTACCCCTATGGGGCACTGCACTTGTATTCCTGTGATGAATGAGTTCGTTAATGAACATTATTTCATATTATACTGTTTGAAGTCTGGAATCGTCTCTTACTTGTATAGACGTGATGATTAGTATATCAAAATCTAATGATAGGACATTAAATTTTGTTATGCACATGTCCAGACAATTGACATAAGAGTATATTAACTACTGACCTAAATCACTAAGTCTGCCACAGCACTTGCAAAGCTCAAAACAATATGAAAAGACAAAGACATCGCCCTCGACACACACAAAAAATAATTAGACTGATGCACTCTCTGGTCACGGCCACACTCTTATGTGCTTGCAAGTCTTGGACGCTGACTGCAAAGCTATAGAGTAGGATCTTAGCAATGGAATCGAGATGCTACAGAAGGAACCTAGGTATCACATTCAAAGACAGTATCACAAACGAAGAGATTAGAGTTACTACAGCGATTGAACCTCATGATGACCTGATAACTAGTGTAAAAACGAAAAGTAAAACTCTGGCAATATTACAAAGCAGCAAAGACCTTCCTTCAGAGAACAGTGCCAGGAAAAAGAAGAGGTAGACAAAGAAAGAGATGGGAAAACAGCATACAAAAACGGACAGGCCGCCATTGAAATTGGTTTTATCTAAGGCAAAAGACAGAGAGGAATAGAGAAAGACGGTCGACAATCTTATGTGATGCCCCAACGGTCCAACAGACTATAGGATACATGAAAGTGCAATGAATATATTATTCATGTACATTAATCCTCAAGGCTCTAATGAGCACAATATTAATGGCGAGACTGGACAATGACAATCTCAGGAACGTGACAGACGTGCCATGATAACTTTAGACTTTACTTAATAAAAGGACGTTTATTTACATGAAGAGGAAAACCAATTCCATGAACGTAATACACGTAATATAATGCACTAGTACGTAGATGTACTACTAACTCTAGTACTAGATTATATTTGCTTCGCTAATTTTCTAGTTTCACTTCTCACATGTTCACATCAATAAGTCCGCTGACTAACCTTAGTGAACCAACTTTATCAACTATATCAACTGATTTGAACAACTTCTATCACAGACCAAAACTCTCGAGCTCTCATATGCCCTAACTTCTAGTCATGCACAACTCGTATTCACTATTCACTTTTTCACACTCTGTATTCAACAAAAGTCACCATAACAAGGCAGTGAATAAATTTTCAGGTCTTAGTGTCAAAGATTAAACACTACATCCAGTCAAATTTCTGATCACTATCAGGATTTATAAACATCCACGACATTGTCTTAGCAACCAGGAACTCTACCACTTAAATATGATACTTTTAGCAATCAAATTCAGCTAGACGTGACATTAAAGAGTAATGTTCTTGTTTGCGCCAAATTAACCATCAAAAGTAATTATAAAAATGTATTGGTAAGTTGATTTATTCACATTTTTTTAGTTTAAAACAAAAAATCTGAAATATTTATTATCTAGGCTTTAATTTGTTTTTTTTTAAAGACAACTGCAACATAAAAACAGATGTAGTAAATATCTTTATTTATTTTCTCGCAACTTTTAACAACACGACTTGATTGTACTTTAGATAATAAGTTTAGTAAATATTTGACAATATATACAGTTGATTCCCATAGCAAATCAAATAGCAGATCTATGTGGACTGTACTTCTCAATTAACATTAAACAATTTTTTAAGTGAATCCCATTTAATTCATACAGAAATGTGCGCTTATCATATTGACTTAGCATTTTCTCTTTCTATATTTAGCACCAAACCCCTCCTCTCTTTTTTAATCTACCACTTTCTCTCTTCACTTCCTTAATTCTCACTATCTATCTCTCTGTTTCTGTTCCTCCAAAATCTTAATTCTCAACAATTTAATTTTTTTTTCTCTTTCTCCCTCTCTTTCATTTTCAATTATCTCTCTACATAGTCTCTCTCCTTCTCTCTTTCTTTGTTTCTTTTTCTTTCGTAGTATCATCACCATTTAACTGTGGGATGTTTGGCTCAGAGACCTTAACCACTTAACTGATCCTTGGTCACCTAACAACAGGGCATGAGTTCGAATCAGACCATAGAACATGCTGTACGAATGTATGATGTGCCATTTAATAGCAATTGAAATAAAAGAAATAAAATATCACCAACAAATTCTAATAATACTAAGGCTTGTCTTCGAGTCCAAAGATTAGTGAGTAGTGAAGTATTTCCATTGGCTGCGCAGCCCCAGCTGTGACCTACATATTTTGCCACCTCCATTGCAAACATAACCATTGTCCGCAGGTGGATGATTTAGATTTTCTTTTCGCCGTCTGCGTTTGTCCTCGGCAGCGGATTTTCTTTTGGTCTCAAATGTGTATCCCGCGGCCTTCGTGAGTGACTTTTTAAAAAAGCTGTCTCGTTCTGAGGCCGCATGCAACCAGGTGCTCTCTTCTATGTCAGCCAAGGAAAGTTGAAGCCTAAGCTGATCTTTGAAGAGTTTCCGTGGGGCGCCTCTGTTCTAAAGTCACCTTGAACTTTTTCACTTCTTAGTGATAAGAATACATATACATAATACATACAGTCAAGTTACAGGGTAAGATTGAAATATGATACATCTAAATATAACGCTTAAAGTCACAGAGATTATTATTCTCTGAAAACTATAGCTCTGTGAAGGACAGATAGATTTCAATCGATCATACTGTCCTGTTTTGTATTTATTTATTCGATTCATGGTTAAATTATACCGTGAATGTTTGCAGACTAAACTGTGAACACGAAAACTGTATATAGGTCTATGGATATTGGCTAAGGAAGAACAAAGACACAATAAAATATGATACTATGAAATCATATGTTAAACCAGAGTCTGGCAAATAAATCCTTAGATAAAGTCTTATACATGATTTCATCTTACACTTTGGTTAAAGTAGAATATATACGTCGTTAATTTTCTTTTTTTAAGAAACGTCTGTAATTTAAAAGATGAGATGAGAATTCTACGGAAGTATACATTTATCTTTTTAAAACTCCTGCATACATGAGCTTTAAACTTGTTGATAAATATAGAGAGGTTCGGTAGTCGAGGAACAACAAACAACAAACAACAAACTAAATAGTTTCGTTTGAAAATCGAATCTGGATCAAGTTTTCTTAGAAAAGTCAATGCTGTGAGCAGCTTATCTTTCTTTTGTCAAGATGTTGTTGATGATTGATGTACACTCCTTAAACAAATTGTTTAGAAACAACAAAAGTACTTTCTTTAAACGAGTTGATTGGTTTGTTGCTGTACCTAAAGTAAGAGAACCAAATTGTATTTCATTTAGCTTCACTTTCATTGGTGAATTTCTTTGTTTTTTTATGTGGTTCAAAGTTTTTATTAGATTAACTAGTTTAATAAATATACTAAATGTTAACTCACACTAGGTACCTCAAACTATTGTATTAAACTAGAATTTATTCACATAAAACTGCCAAAATAATGGAATGTTCAGCTTCTATGTGAACAACTTGTTCAGTCAAGTAAAAATGAATTTGCATTCTGTGCTTAATTTGATCTTGGAATAGTCAGTATCTCCCATATTTTAAGAACACTGGTGCGGTTACAAAAGTGTTAAGTGCCCAATAGCTTAGTTTCAGTGCCATTGATTGGCGTATGTGTGAATGCTTTTTTTTTAATATGGTAATGTGTTTAAGAGAAACATGTTAATGATATTACTTTGAATATAGACTAGTAAGTTATGTGTTTACGTTGTAAACGTGTAGCTATATTGTTTTAAAGTCTACATGTTTAAAAAAAACAACTCTATGTTTAAGGAAATATCTATCGATAAATAAACACTCGTGATCCAAACTATTCATGACATACCCGGAACACTTAGCGCTATCTGATATCTACTATAGATCGTGTATGTTCACAGCACTAGAACACAACACACATGCACACACAAATCTATTCTATATAGCTATATTTTAAATATATATATATATATATATATATATATATATATACATATATATATATATATATATATATGCATAAATCTATGTAAAATTATATACACTCGAGCAATGTGTAACACAACTGTCACTTTGAAACCTGGTGATATATAATATTAGATAGACTTTGAGACAGTATATCGGTAGTATTGATTTTTTGAATAGTGATTTTCTTTTGGTTTATGTGCTGCAAAAGTTTTTATTCTTAGATGGCACATCATTTAGAAACTTGAATTTGTAAGTTTTAGTTTCATTTCTGACGTGTACGTTTTAATGTATATTTTCCAGACGAGTTCTTAATATAAATAATTGATTAGATTTATTCTACTTTCCATAAACCTTGGAAATAAACTATTTTAATGAATTCATTTACAAAACAAATACATACACAACTTTGGGGCAGAGGCATAGCTAGGGATTTGGGATTGGCCTCTTTGGGGCCCTTTGCATTTTGGCATTCGAGATCATGACATAAGATAATGTACTTAATAAATATATAAGCCTAAATTAAAATGTGTACACTATAGCAGTAAATTTAACAAAAAATAATCATTAAGATTCTTTTAATGAATAATACCGTTGTTTATAGGCGAAATAATGCACAAGTGAAAAATCTCAATTCATATCGTTTCACTTCGTGCTTTCTGTGAGGCAAATTGCATTTATAACAGCATCTACATCGATACTGACTAGAATTTGTGACTCTAGTAACATTACAGCCATGCTGCTTAGAGTGCTAAGCCTTTCTTGCGTCATTGTGCTCATGAGATAGTTTTTGATTAACTTGAGTTTTGAGAATGATCTCTCACATGACGCAATGGAAGTGGCCTGAGTTAGCAGTATTCGGATGGAGATTGTAAGGTTTGAGCACACATCATTACCATATAAAGCCATCTTCCTCAATGTGTCAATTGGTGATTGTGGCACTGCTTTGTTGATGAAAAGTGCTCGTGCATCAATGACATCATTGAACAAGAGATTTTCCTGTATTTCATCATATAACAGTAAAAAGTAACAGTTTTTCATCAGCGTGTCATCAGCGTGTCATCATCCTAAGACTCCAAGATGTGTCTTGATTCAAGAAGAAACCCAAATGTGTCCACATGGTTTTCCAGCCTTTGGAATTTATCCTTCATCTCAATATGAAGTCTGTCCATCACTTCTGTCGCAACACGTTTGAATTGCTGTTCTATTGACAGTCCTACATCAGAACTCAACTCCCCATTAAATATTTTCTTTCTTCTGGTTGTTTTGATTACACAAAATCCATAGCATTCACTACCTTCTTTTGCTTTTTTGATGGATTGGATGATCAGTTTCGTCCGTTTCTCAATTTGCAGAAAGCATGAAAGGGTTTAAATTTCTTCAGCTGCTTCTAGTATGTGCAGACCAGACATTAGTAGTTTCCTCTAAACTATATTAATTTGGCGCAGGAGATTTGACCAGAATTCAAGATAAGCAAAATAATCATAACATTTTCACAGCTTGAAGAAGATTCTATGCACTGCTTCTTTTGCTTATTCTTTCAGTTGTTGACTCAGAACGTTTCTCCAACAGCTTTGTGATTTCGTCAATGATTTTGTCAAGACGCAGAAAACTGCTGACGCAGCTTCTTCTCTTGCGAACCTACTTGTATTACTGTCCTTTTTTTAAACTCCAGGCTCCAGCTTCTTTCGGTTTGGCCAATCTCTGGGGTGAATTTGAAAAAAGTTGAACATTTCATGTAAAGTTCCAAAAAAAGGTGACTTCATCAAATTCTCCAATAAATTTCAAAGATGCTAGGAAGTTCCTAGGATTGGGAGAATTCAGTTCTTTCGTTGTGACCACTTAAGCATGACTTTGTTTTTGTTAAGTACTTAATAGCAGCTGCTACACGCTTCAGAATATCTCTCCAATACTGCTGATTTTGAAAACATTTGTATACATTAACAAGAGAATAGTTTCATGTTTATGTTTGTGAGGCACACAGCTACATATCAGTTCATTCTTGGAATTATTGATATATTGCATCGGATCAATGATCGGTGTGGCGTCATGAGATCTAAGCATACCAGCGTGTTTGGGTGATTGTCAAAGAATTGGAAAGAAGTGCTTTTGATATTAAATGTCTCAAATGTGTTGCTGTGTATTGTATTTATGTTTTTAAAAAGACTTCATTCACAGCATCAGGCAGTAAGACGTGTATTTTAGCGGATATTTATAGATTTAATAATCGATATTTAAAACTGATCAAATGGTTTATCGATGGATTATCGATACAAACGTCTTGGTTCGGATTTCAAGTAAAAAAAGTTTTTTAAAGTATAGATTGTTATGCGAAATATAATCATGTTGTGCAAGCCTAACAATACTTTTAAAAAAAAGGACAAGATGGAATTTGAAATTTTTATACCTGATATTTGTATCTTCATGTCATTTTGAGGTATAGTAAAAAAAAAAGTTTCCCATTTCAACCCTTGTGGTCTATAGAGCAAATGATATAAAGGTCATTCGTTTCTGTGGCCTAAAGTTAAGTAGGGTGTCATGTGGCCAGCACAACGACCTTTACTTTTTCCCAACTAATGTCATTAAAACTGGGTGGACTCAGAGACGACCAAGGATCCCGAAATGAAAAATCCAAGTCTTTACCAGTTATTGAACCCGGGACCCCCGGTACGGACAGTAAGCGCTTTACCGTTCAGCCACTGCGCCTCCTTTTAAGGGAAAAAATGTGGCTTAGATATGGTAGGATAATAATGTATACTTTTAAAAATTGTAAACTCTATTATTATGATTACAAAGTGTACAGGTTGAGTTCAATATCATAGCCATTAGCCAATAAAGTATACTATATTCTACTGTTACTCCTATAACGTTGCAAACTTGTCATGGGTTTAAGAATCAGTTTGGACACTGGAAGGGTCTTTCCAAAACTTCTCGTACAAGTTTTCTAACATTGTCAAACAGTTTATGTATATCTTTAGCCTAGACAAAACAAAAACAAAAACATACCTAATTGGCCACACAGCGATAACTCTGGATTGACCGTTATACGTTTTTAAAAATAAAAACTTATATGTTAATTTAATTTCGCTTAAGATTTTTTTCATTTTAAACACGCTTTATCGGAAATTACAACACTCAATCAAATGTAGCTTATTTAAATAATATAGACCAGTCGTCTTTCTTACTAGATATATTGGGGTAGCGATCTACAAAGCATAGGAACCATGTAACAATCGTTCATGGTGTGGCACGTCCAGCTAATTCAGGTATCCTTTTATATAGACTGTTAGACCATTTTAGTTCAAATGTTACTTTTGCTATAGCTTTCAAAAGAAATAAAAATATTATTTTTTGATGTTTTTCACTCTTTTTTTTATTACGATAAAATACATGCACCTTTTTACCGTCTGCTCTCAATCCTGTCTTTATCAATCCTTCCACATAAAAGACAGTGTGTTCTTTCTGAGTATTGTTAAGCTCGCAAGATCTTCGTACTTCTCTGATTATTTATGTAAAATCATTTTCATCATACTAAGAATTAAAATAATACCGGTACATTACATTATTAACAAATTTGTGTAATACGCCATTTTAGTAAATGTGTCCATATTATATGTTAAGCCCCATTTTATAAATATTAAAATGTTAAGATCTTTCTGATGGATGTGAGATTTTATAAGCTAACTACTTTTTATAGATTTTTTTTATGATCATATGTTAAGCTCCATTATGTAGATGTGATTATGTAGGTGTAATTATCTATGATAATAAGGCGAATGACCTGAGAAGGCCTGAGAAGATGTAGAAGTTGGCACTGCTGTATAAACCCAGCTGTACCAAAAAAACTATTTTTTAAAGATTTTCAAAAGCGTTTCTGCTTTGTTTAATGCGTGAAAGAGAAAGATGAAGAAATTATTAACAGTTTTAAAAATATGAGGCTAACAATATCGATGCTAACTTTACGGCATTGGATATGACTGCTGTTGACTACACTTTTGCATTTTTTTTTTTTTTTATACAAAGAATCGCCTCTTTCTATCTCTATACTTCTAGATTGATATCTATAAGAACGACATATTTTTTATTCTTAAATTCACTTTTAAAAATGAAGTGAAAAAGGTTTTGGCTCATATACAATCTTTCCAATTGGATTCTGGATATCTAGCCATTTTCAAACAGAAGTATTGTGGAACAAATCCATATGCTAAATATATAACTAAAGCTATTATATATATATCATGGGCGTAGCCAGGGAAGGGGGGTTTGGGGGTTCAAACCCCTCACCCCCGAAATGAAATCCCCTCCAAAGGGGAAGGATCGGAATTCAGTAATTGATTCTTTACTTTGATTTTGTTTATTTTGGCTGACATTTTAATACTATACCATCACTTGCCCCAGTGCAGCCAAGGGGTTTTGAGTTTAAAACTCCCGACCAGTGGGTTTTGAATTAAAAAACCCCTACCAGGGTTTTTTTTGCAGTTAAATCCCTCTCTTCTAATAAAAAAACAAAACTAAAAAAAAAAAAAAAAAGGAAACGACTATCCCCCAATTCCAAGAGTACAGTTAAGGGAGATTTTGATTTTATAACTCCCCTATTCAATATAAAAAATGCAAATTACACACTCAAAATTCTAGGAGCGTAGCCTAAGAGTTTTGAGTTGACCCCCCCTCCTCTTCAGTATTGTTTTAAGCTAAAAAATACCTCTTAAAATAAAAAAAAAAGCAAATTACGCACTCAAAATGTTATGAGCGTTGGTAAATGGGTTTCGACTCAGTTTTGAGTTTAAACCCCTTTTAGCGGGGTTTGAAGGTAAAAAATACCACTTTAATATTAAAAACAAAGCAAATTATACACTCAAAATTCTATGAGTGTAGTCAAAGGGGTTTTGAGTTTAAACTCCTCTCCAGTGGAGTTTGAAGCTAAAAAAATAACTTTTCAATATAAAAAACGCACTCAAAATGCTTTGAGAGTTGCCAAAAGGGGTTTTGAGTTTAAACCCCCTTTCAGCGGGGTTTGATGCTAAAAAACCACCTCTTTAATATAAAAAAGCAAATTACACACAAAAATTATTTGAGTGTAGCCAAGCCAATTAAAGTTTGCTTTTCATAAAAGTTTAAAACCCCTCCAGGTGGTTCTGAGTTTAAAAAAAATAATTCTAAAGCAAACTACAGTTACCAAATACTATGACCGTAGCTAAATGGGATTTTGAATAAAAAAAATAAAAAAAAATTCCAGAGATAGTTTAGTTTAAAACCCCCAACAGCTGAATTTGACGATAAAACTTCCCTTTTCGATATAAAATCTAAAGCAAACTACAGTTACCTAATTCCAGGAGCGTATTCAAGAGAGGTTACACATTTCTACCAGTGGCGGGGCTTCATTAATAAAGTGCTTTGAAAAGTCATCTGTCGAAATTGAGAAACACTAAAAATGGCCCAACAAAGATGGTTAAGATAGATTTTAGGAGTCAGTTATTGAGATCGGGTCTAAATCAAGGAAATCCTATGCCGAATTGGGAGTCGATCCCTTTAAAACGTTTTGACAGAGCGTCGCATGAGGTTTTCGGGACATGTTCTCCGACAAAATGAATTACGCATACTTAAGGGTTGCGATGACATCCTAGTACAACTTGGCGCCAGTAATGCAGTGAGAATAGCATTTGAGGCTTTTGAAATAAAACTTTTTAATAGCAGGAAAATTTACTGTAGATACCTCAGAACATTCATTTTGTTGGCTTTCAATACCAAAAATAGTGCTTGGCGGCGGGGTTTCGCCCCGCGCTGGTGGAGCTCCCAGCGCTCCCCCAGACCCCATTGCTGTCAATGTGGGGAGTCTACAATTTTTTCACTTACTCCAGGAAGAAACATTGTAGGGCACAGTAAACATCTTTCGAAACAATGAAGGGTCAGAATGTAATAAAGATCATGTACACACACAAACACACATACATATTTTTTTTTCTCTCGGGGGGGGCGGGGGGGGGAATCCACCCCAAACCCCCCCTCCCAAAAAGAATCCTGGCTACGCCCATGATATATACATATATATATATATATATATATTTACTTTTCTTTTCAGGTTTTACAAATTTGCGAATAGACAGTATATTTATTTAGCAGTAAAATGGCAACATGGGTGGACCAACCAATAGAAGAAATGAAACAGAACTTGTCCTCAAAACGTTTCCCAGCGGAAATTCAAGAATATATTAAGAGTTAGTATTTATTTTAATTATTACTTGTAATTATAAGCAAAAGAAGCTCTCTATTGTATAATACACTCCTATTGTTTGTTTAAATTTTTAACTTACAGTGTAATTGTGTAAGATTAACAAAAACATTTAAAAAATGCATTCACAAAATATTTTTTTTTTTAGAAAATCCTATATTATGTAGAAGTTCATGTTTGAAACTTGAAATGTCATTACAGAGTTGGAAACAGAAGCGAAAGAAAAACCACAATTGAAGCATATATGGTCTTCTTTGACAGCTAATGAGCTCATGAAGGATGGAGTGAAGTAAAGAATATTTGATAAAACTCACTCTTTAAACTTTTTTTCTCATCTCAATTTTCTAAAATTTATTTTAAAAACTTGATTTTGTTTTGCAAAGTCATTCTCTAATTTCATTTTGAAATTATTGCTTTTCTGCAAACGATTTTATTTTCTATAAAATAATGGTATAAGAAATAATTGAATAATTTAACTAAGAATTTTCTGTTATACAAGCTACTATCTACTTAAGAAAGTGTGTGCTTTTCTCTCTTTTAAACTAGAAAGAATGCATTTAAATATTATGAGGTCTAATATATTTTTAACTATGAATTAACAAGCATTGGTTAGTATTATACCGAAAATTACAAGTGGAGATGAAAACATCCATTAGCAAACCTCTTTTAGACATATTGTGACAAGTGCAGTGTATAATCATATAATTTTGCTTGTGTGATGTCTAGGGTATGATGTTTAAAGCACTACATTTGTCCAAAAAAAAAAAAGTACGTATAGGTACAGAACTAAAACAAAAAAGCATTTTAAAAAATACCTTACAAAAAAACTTGTATCCAGGCCGATGGCAGTTTAGGTGTGAAGGGCAGAGTAGTAGCGGAGACCAAGGCTGCAACTAGTAATGCTTTGCCGGTAGTTCTAATCCAGGGCAGATAGCCTGTGAGGGATTTAGGCTGTGACAAAAGCAAAGAAAGCTTTAATGACACTATAACGGTGTAGATGCCCTTCTGGGAAGGATATCTTCTGAATAAATCTGATTAAATCTATGTTTATGAGGATGAAAATGTGACAATAGCTGGTTTTACAATGTAGAAGCGTGGAAAATAGCTAAGGGAGTTAACAAGATAATAACTCCATTAAAGAAAAGATGGTTAAGTCCCTTGGGCAAGCCATCACAGGCTATATATTAATTTTCAGAAAATTGTAATTATCAACATTGTGTAAAACAGTATGATGACAACAAAATGGGGAGACCAATAATCAATGCTCGTCGTTATCTTAATAGAAATATACAGTACGTTTAATAGTTTGGACAGAGTCTCCGAACTGAAATATGGAAAATGTTTCACTAAAATAATATCGTATGGATTGTATATCCGATCGTAGTATAATGTTGATCTAGACATGCGGATAACCATCGAATACTTATTCCTTGCAAAGGAAATACATATTTAGAGGCATACTATATGTTGCATCGAAATGGGCGTGAGGGAAAATGTGGTGAAAATCCTAAGACTAAAAAAAGATTTCTGAAAGTTTAGGCCCAAGCTTTCTCAGAACGTAAAACGATGTCTTCAATACAAGATGACATTAAATCTAGGCAAGCTATATATATATATATATCATTATTTAAATATTAGAAGAATTCTTTGTCAAAGAACAGAATGTTTACAGATGTTTTGAAAGTCCAGTTATATTTTATTTTAAATGTGGATCTAATGAATGTCAAATATTTTAGTTAGTGCAATAAAAAAATCAGTTCATGAATGCAAAATTTGTTTTGAATGAAAACAAAATAATATAATAAAAAGTATACTTCATTGTGTACATTATATCACAGAAATTAGTCTAGGCTTGTGAATTAATATTTTAACATACACTTGTAAGCTTGTTTTACCAGGCATATATATATAAAATCAAGTCTAGATTTAGAACAATAAAGATAGGCTCTGTGATGCTCTGGGATCAACCTGAGCTCAGAAATACATTTAATTTAATATATAATGGATTAGAATATTTAAGCCAAGGCCCTGTCCTTAAATAAAATCAATCACTTTATGTCGGCGCGTTCTCTATGACTAATATATCTTTGAATTCTATTTTCACAACACTTTTTTTTTCATTATCAAAGCCTGATACAAAATATTTAAAAAAAAAATCAAACTGCGTTAGTCCATCTGCATTAATATACATACATTAAACATATGAATAAAATGCATTTAAAGAACTTCTTATTAAGCACACTAGTTCTTAGCACTCCACTAGTTTACATATCACCCTCCGAGAAAAAAATATAGTTGGAGAAAAAAAAAATGACCTGAATGAGGTAGAGGGGGCGGAGGTAGGTCAGGAGATAGACATGTCTCTTGAGATGTCTCTTTTGATCGAGGAAAACAGTGAACAGATTGGGACCTTACGTCCTTTCGTGAAAAGAAAGACAACGGAAATAATTTCCAGTCGTTGGCACCCTTTGTCTGCCCGAGCAGGTGTTCAGAGATAGAGAAGTGTAGGGATATAGCTGGATCGAATCTAGAAAGTTTAGGCATTGGGATTTTTAGGCAACGGTAATTTAGGTACCAGTAAATTGGGCACTTTGTGACAAGGCGGAAAATAAAGCCCTGGAAAACTAGGCACTGGAAAATTAGGCACTCTTTAATAGTGACCTTAATTTTGAAAATAATTAAAACATTTTAAGGTATATTTTATCATTAGGCTTAGGGCTAGCAACTATAACGATTCTAACTGCATTTTCATGATACAATAAAAAAACTGACTAAACAGAAAAAAATGTCAATCATGAGGATATGGGGAAAAATGGCTCCGGATTAAGAGTCATTATATTATATATATAGACATCACAAGATTCAGGGGAGAGAAGTTAGAGATGATTCCCCGCAAAAGCAAAAGATTATGATAATAGATACATAGTCAGATCGGAGAGTGTTAACAACAAATAAAATCGCTATCTCCCCTTTAAAATTAACCATAATCATAGTTTTTAAAGGGAAGACTTGGGGCGATACAAATTTGGATATTCAAAATTAACCCCGCCTTTTCTATCGATAACCAAATATATATTTATATATGGAGGCGCGGTGGCTGAGCGGCCGGTATGCATAACACAGAAGCAGACTCACGGGTTCAAATCCCGGTGAAGACTTGGAATTTTAATCTCGAAATCGCTGTTGGGTACTGTTATGAAAATTGTAATTCTCAAGGACATATCTACTCTAACATACGTCTAAAAATGAACGTTACGAGGGAGTTAGACTTTCTCTACTAGACAATTTATTCACCAAAACTTGTTTATTCCTTTCGATGGTCAGAAATAATCGTTGTGCCTGAATACCCTCCAGCCAGCAAAGGTAGAAGCTTCTAGCCTATTTAGTAATCTGTCACCAAACTGTACCGCAGTGGCTACAAGGTCTCGCAGATACTCAATTCCAGATAGAAAGTTTATAGAGAAGGAAATTCAACAACTAATAAAGGATGAAATTATTGAGCCATCTAAATCTCCCTGGCGTGCACAAGTCCTAGTCACAACAAATGACAGACATAAGAAAAGAATGGTTATAAACCAAAGCCAAACCATAAACCGGTTCACACAACTAGACGCCTACCCTATGCCCAGAATTGATGAACTAGCAGAAAAGATTTCCCAGTACTCTGTATATAGCACTTTAGACCTGAAAAGTGCATACCATCAGATTCCTATAAAAGAAGAGGAAAGGCCATTCACAGACTTCGAAGCATGTGGGAAACTGTATCAATTCCGTCGGATTCCGTTTGGCGTTACGAATGGAGTCGCCTGTTTTCAGCGTACGATTGACAAAATCATCGAAGACGAACGACTCACTGACACTTTTGCTTATGTGGACAATGTGACCATCTGCGGTATGGACACACGACCGAAACCTACAGCGATTTCTTGATAGTGCTCAAAAGTATGGAATCACTTTTAATGAAACAAAAAGTGAAATTAGCACTGCTAAAGTGAGACTGTTAGGATACGAGATTTCCAGAGGACAAATTAAGCCGGATCCTGAGAGATTTCGCGCTCTAAGGGAATTACCCGTACCAGTGAACATGCGTGAACAGAAACGAGTAGTTGGTCTTCTGGCTTACTACTTACAGTGGATACCTAACTTTTCAACAAAAATTAGCCTGTTAACAAGAAATCAACAATTTCCTGTCTCCAAAGAAGTCAAAGAAGCATTTGAAAGTTTGAAAAATGAGCTAGAAAAAGCCGCCGTATTGATCCGAATCACCCTTTACACGTTGAGACGGATGCTTCTGATATATAGCATTGCAGCTACCCTCAACCAAGATGGCCGGCCCGTTGCTTTCTTCTCTCGCTCATTAACAAAAAGTGAAAGAAAACATTCTTCAGTTGAGAAAGAAGCATATGCCATTGTTGAGTCGTTGAGGAAATGGAAACATTTCTTAGTTGGTAAAGCATTCACACTTGTTACGGATCAGCGATCTGTCTCTTTCATGTATAACAGGTCAAACAAAGGAAAAATTAAAAATGAAAAAATCCAGAGGTGGAAACTAGAACTCTCTTGTTTCCACTATGACGTCATCTATCGCCCTGGTAAGCAGAAGAGCTGATACATTTACCAGAAACTACCTATCTGCTATCACTCGCAATGAACTTAAATTGCTGCATGCTAGTCTTTGCCACCCGGGCGTTACTCGACTATTGCACTACGTAAGGACTAAAAATCTTCCATTTTCCTGTGATGACGTCAGAACTGTGATAGAACAATGTCAAACTTGTGCAGATCTAAAGCCCTGTTTTTTTCCGATTAACTGATTAAAGCAACTCAACCTTTTGAGAGATTTAGTATGGATTTCAAGGGACCTCTCCCTACTGTTTCAAGAAATAGATATCTACTTACCATTATAGATGAATTGCATGTCCCGATATGTCTTCCTCTACGATCGTTAAATGTCTCAATGAACTATTCGCCCTATTTGGATTTCCAGCGTACATCCACACTGACAGGGGAACTTCGTTTATGTCTACAGAGGTGCAGCATTTCCTCCACGAGAGAGGAATTGCAACCAGTAGAACGACCCCTTACAGTCCGAGAGGAAACGGACAAATAGAGAAACTTAAGGGACTTTATGGAAAGCCATCACCTTGGCTCTACATTCTAAGAAATTGGACATAGCCAAATGGGAACTAGTACTAAATGATGCTCTGCAATCCATCCGGTCATTACTATGCACTGCAACTAACAGGACACCTAATGAGCGACTTCTTTGGTTCAACCGAAGAAGTGGTTCCGGGACATCCTTGCCAACATGGTTGACCAGTCCTGGTCTTGTCCTGCTGAAGAAGAACGTTAGATCATCTAAATACGATCCCATAACAGAGGAAGTTGATTTGGTAACATGCAACCCTCAGTACGCTGTAATCCGAACACCAAACGGTCGAGAGGAAACTGTCTCATTACGAATGTTAGCCCCTAGGGAGGAACAACAAATTATAGAAAATGAGAATCAGAGTAGAACAGAGCTTGATATTGGCTGCCCCGTCCAAAGCTCACCTCCCAGGAATCAACCGACTGATTCTATCATGCCTGAAGAAACCACCAGCACCACCGAAGACATAGCCAGACCGTCCGAAACTCAAGCAGATGAAACCACACATACATACAATCTTAGAGTAAGGAGAACTAGGCTCAACTACAAAGTTTAATAGCTCATCAGCTTACAAGAACTATTATTTTGTTTATTCTACTACTTTCATTGGGCTTTGTTGACTTTAATGTGATATTTGATCTATCATGATATATTTTAATAAGCTATTTGATTTACCATATTACATAATTTCATGCTATTCTACATTGTTTGTTTACTTGAATCTCTATTATTATTCTACACTTACTTAATTCTTTTACTGTTTATAATACTAGTTAGCATAATTTGAACCGGGGGTGAAAATTGTATTCTGTCTCGGTTATCGTTCTTATGTTTACATGAGCTTGTAACTCGTCCGTGAGAATGTGTTAGCGAAATGTGTGTTGTGTTGTCATTCAGTGTAGTAAGAATTTGGGTTAGCGGCGTCGCAGGTTCTGCCAGGGTATAGAACTAAGTGATGCGAACTATCTTATGGTGGCCGGCTCCTGATTTTTCTTCAAGGTTGACTACCAAAGCCTTTCCCATTATTGGATACAGCTGCAAGGCAGCAGAGGTTTGAACTTTTTGAAGCTTACTGGTTTAGGTGCCATTTATTTGCCTTCGCCTTTTCTCCTGTTGGTGAGAACAGTTCCACCGAACTCAATATCTGAGGCACAGTCAATGCCAGGATTTGGACTGGTTGTCAGAGGCTATTTGAGAAGCGTGTAATAACATCGGTTAGGTAAGGCTCACATTGAACCGTATCTTCTTAACAATCAGTTTGTAAAATACTTATTAGAATATAAGCAAAATTTATTATAGTAATAAAATGATTAATTTCCATACCCTAAAATATAATGTCCTCAGTGAACCTAACTATATAATAATATCGGCAAACACTCTCGACACGCACACGTTTATTCTTTTTCAATTGGAGGAGATAGGGTTTTGGTTGTTGATTGTTTGAAGTTCATTGCTTGTGATACTCTTATCCAGACTAAAAATATTGAAAAGTGCATTTGACCTTCCTAAATGGACTATTTTGGGGTCGTTTTGAGTTTGTATTTCCACACATACTATTTTTTAACCTTTTTGCAAATAAGAATATTTACAAATAACGTTTTTAAAACAGCTAAACAGTATATTGTAAATGCACTTCTAAAATAACGATCAATCAATTGTGTAATTGATTGATTTACTTCTTACAGATCTTACCAAGACTGCTTAATTCTGTTTGAGTATCTAAATGAACTTAGGGAGTCACACATCAAAAAGAAGTGTAAATCAGAAAAAGATTTAAAGGTATTTCTTAATGAGCTATATTGACCTGTGATAATTGCTGGATTGATTTCAGGAATACTTAGCAGTTGTGTAGCGTCACAGATAAATGTAATTAGTTAACTTCTTAATTATGAAAACAAAGTTTATTTACATAAATATACAGTTAGATGAATGATACAAGAGCAATCCTATCTCTGTGAACATAATACTGTAGATAAATGTAAAACACATTGTCTTGAAACGTACAATGAGCAATTCGACTTCCAATTAACATAATTTCTTGATATAGACTTTTATTAAGTAATTTCACACGACTTCTACTATGACCCTGCGGTTTCTCTTTACATGACTTGTCAATAAACATACTAAAATATTTGACCAACTTTACAATAGTCTACTACAGTGATGCCCGAAATTCGGCCCGTGTGCCACATCCGGTCCGCGACATAGTTTCATCCTGCCTGACGAAACGTCAACACAAAGGGCAGAAAATCCACCCTCCAAAAAAAGGTTGAAAAATGTATCTTATCTATGTTGGGGTTCTCACTTTTTTCTCAGATGAATTGACGCTATGATCTATAACATTAGTACATTTCTGAAATAGTAGAGTCAAAGAAACTAAAAGTGGAATTTAGAATCTACTTGAAAAAGTGAACGGATCTCTATTTTTTTGCAGAACATGATAATAAGCCAACATATTTGTTTTATTAAAAAAATGTAGCAGTTAAAAAACACCAACAACAACACCATATAAACGGGGCACTTATCAGACAATTATGACGGCATTTTTGGTTTTAGCCGCGAAGGTTTGTTAAAGTATGTCTAGAGATTGATGGATCGATGGGAATTATTACCAAAAAGAGACCAGAAAATGAGTCACTGGTTAGCTAGCTACAATGTTGCTCACATTTTAAGTACGGAAATGTAGCGATTAGCGATGTCCGGATAAAAACAAACGAACTTTTAGATATCCTATTAATTAATTAATGTAAGTACTAGATTCACAAGTTTCTAATAAAAAAAATTCCGGTAAATTTCATTTCGTTTTTACAAAGCTTAGATCAACTGTCTGTCTGTTTGGTAAAAAGTGGATCAATTTTTGAAACTTCGTACAATATTCATTGACATAAACAAGACATTAATCGATAAAAAATTAAACCAATTAGACAGTGAATTACTGGTATATAATTATTTTGTTTATAGCTGCAAGGGAAACTAATACGTCAGAATACACACATATGGTTTAATTTGTTTCGCTTAGTCCCCTTGAGGAAAAGTTAGCGCTATTTTTCCCTCACGCAGAGTATTTATTTTACTTTATAAAACATGAACCAATAAACAAAATATTAAATTAGTCAATTCATTAATGATACTTATTTGGTTTTATATCGAATAAGGGGAAAAAAACGTGTCCATTATTTGTTGATATCGTTTTAAGGACGGAGTTCTTTCCCTTTAGATAAGTTTTGTTTCTTTTTAAAAAGGATTTTCGGTATTTTGCTTGTTGTACCTTTTCGGTCATGTGGCCCGCGAAAAGTCGAATTAGGTTGGGCATCACTGAGCTTCTTACTACAAGGACTTTTTCTTTTAGGACTACTTTATTTTATGATAAAATTATTGAAAATGAAAAAAACAACATCATAAATTAATAATGTAGCAAATGTAAATATATTTCTGAAAATCAGATCTTCAATGACCCAATCCACGGCCACATTCAGCTTCATCCAGCTTGTCAGATGATTGTAGACACTCCAGAGTTTCAAAGACTTCGTGACATCAAACAATTAGGTACTGTCTACTTTGTCTATCCTGGAGCAGCTCACAACAGATTTGAACATTCTCTTGGGTAAGTTAAGACTAAGACTCTGCTGTTTTGAGCCTTAGTTGTTTTTTTGTGTTTTTGTTTTTTGTTTTACTTATTACTGGAATATATTTTTTTATATTAAATATCAATTTCTATTGGTGAAACTAAGACATTGCAAAAGGAATTTTTCAAAATTTACTATAAAATTATAACGGTATAGTAAAAAAAAAGCATGATATGTATAACATTAACCGTACTACCCAGGACTATCCATGCATATTTTTAACATCAACAAATAATAATAGGGTACTGAGATATTCAAAGGTCATGTCTATAAACAAAGATTTTAATATTTGAAGTGCAGTTGAACCAAACACACTGACCGTCCACAATATATTCATATGCTTATCAGTTATGTAATAATCATAAATTCCACTTTTTTTTCTAATTCTTTAACTTGAGTCGTAGTCATCATTTGGCATTTTTCAAGTTTTTTAGCTTTGATAAGTCTGTAGACTTAATTCCCTTGTGATAATTAGTTATACATGACTGACTAAATATACAAAATAATTATACATACTACATAATCGTTTCTTAGAGGTATGCATAATATGTCATTGAATGGATGTGGCTGAGCGACAATGCTCTTGGCTTCCAAACAAGGATCGGGGTTCGAATCCTGGTAAAAAACTTGGATTTTTAATTTCGGGTTCCGGCGCCTCTGATTCCACCCAGCTTTGACATTATTTGGGGAAAAGTGAAGGCGGTTGGTCGTTGTGCTGGTCACATGACACCCTGCTCGTTAACAGTTGGCCGCAAAAACAGATGGCCTTTACATCATCACAGACCACAAAGTCTGAACTTACTTTTTTTAATGTCACTGAAACTCAATTACGTTTTGTCTAATTTATTTATTTACAATCATAAATCACGTTCTTATCTTGAATCTTAATGAGGACTTTGTAGACTATTGATATTTCTTTGAGACCTAAACAAAATTATTTTTCATAATATTTTAATGCTAAGGGAAACAATTAAAAATTCCTCTAACAAAACGAAACTGAATCACTTTAAGTGCAGATTATTAAGTATATTCATTAATGCGTGGTCTACAAGAAAATTATTTATTTTTCTTGAAATGTAATTTAAATCAATAAAAACATAACAAATGTTATGTTATTCATATAGTGTCTGTCATCTTGCTGGTCAGTTCACTCGAGAATTACGTTCTTCTCAACCAGAGCTAGGGATTACTGACGTAGATATTTTATGTGTGGAGATTGCTGGACTATGTCGAGACTTAGGTAAGTGATCTACACATTTGGGAAAATTTTCTTTCACTAAAATGTTTATTTTTTTCAAATAGTTGAAATATGTTTTAAAATTACATTTTAATCACACATTTTTGTCACAAATTTATTTTAAAAAATGGCTTATTTTGAATTTTAAAATGGCTATATAACATCTTATCCATTGTGAGTTTCGTTTGTAAGTATGCGAATGTTATGGTTCGATCTTTATCTTATGACGGATGTTATATGCTTCAAAAAATGGAAGACTATTTAAGTCACTTCATGGAAGAAACTTGGGTGGGTGGTCAGACTGCTGATCTAAAAAACGGCTTAAGCATTTTTCAAGAAATTTATCAGTTGGTGTATATCGCTGAAAAAATATTTACTAGCTCGTTGGCCACAAGGTGAGAACTCTAGTTTGACCTTTATAATTTTTCAAAAATAAATGTACATTAGCCTAACCCTAGAGACTATAATTCAAAAATCAAGTTCTAGAGCTAGCAAGGCGTTAGTTAGCTGTTTTACTGTGTGATTGTATTCAAGTTTATAAGCGTTGCTTACATTATTACGTACAATCAAATATAGATTACATTTAGATTTCTAAATCTAGAAGTAACTATAGATTAGATCTTAAGAGTTCTCAATCACAACTTTAGATCTTGTTATAGAGCTAGATGTCCAAATAATAAACATACCAATAAATAAATTGCAACAATTTTTTTAAAAATTATTTTTAATATTTTTTTATTAAATTTGAATATTAATAATGGAGGTATTGTCTTTTTACAAAATATTTTTAAAATGTTTTTCTTGTTTCGTAATTTGTTCAAAGGTCATGGCCCTTTCTCCCGCCTATACATTAGCAAATTTCTTCCGGCTGTTGATAAAACGAAACGGGTAATTTTGTAGTTGAATAGAAAATTAATATTTATAAATAGTAAGTTATCAGTAAATATTTAAGAAAAAAAAAAGTAAAATTTAGAAAAAAAAATAATTTTTAAATGTGATTGATAACAAAACAAATTATTGTTGTTGTTTTTTTGTAAAAAATCATAAAATAGTTCACACAGTTTAAAATAAACATTTTTTATTTAACATAGTACAAGAAACCATCAGCAAAAATGTTTCGGCACCTAATTAAGGAAAACAAACTTAGAGATAAACTTAAAGCGTACGGTATAGAAGAAGTCGACTTTCAGTTCATCATTGAACAACTTGAAGGAGCTTACCCAACGGGCTCTACTGTAAGTTGTCAGTCATACGACACATTAGAAATTCAATCTAGACTTTATACAAAACTCTTTAGTTCTTCATTAATTCTTTAAAACAATCTATTTAAAAATGCCAAGTCAAACATGTAGATGATAGATTTTCTAATCGACGTATATTTATATTGTGATAAGGAGGTCAATAACAACTGTTATGTTTTTCTGCAACAGTTTTTGACTATTCTTATAGATTATTGTTTTTTTTTAGGGATGGCCATACAAAGGACGAAATAAAGAAAAGGCGTATCTCTATGAGGTAACATTACTATAGCTGTTAAAATAATAATTATTAATAAATAGGACTTTAAATGATTTTCGTGTTGGTGTCATTACATATTGGAGTGTACAGTGATGTTGTGAAAATAGGCTGATTTGGGTGATCCGCATTATCAAATTTATTGACTTCCTGAAACTCGCTGACTTTGCTTTAAATAACTTAATTTTTGAATTTAATAACGAAACAAGTAAAATCAGAGCCGAAGAAAAATGAAATAAATGTCCCCCAAACCGATACTTAAATAAAATTTTTAAAAAATTTCAAAAAGGCTGCGAAACTCTAAAAACACACTCTCTTGTTCCTTTAGTGTGACTGTTGAAAACATTTTTTACAACGATTATATCAACTCTGTCTGTTAAAAAGTTTGTGCACATTATTTCTCCCACACCCAATGTCGGATCAAGCTGAAATATTGCACAATTACTCATTTACCTGACCAAATAAAAATCAATAAAAACATATTAACTAATTAGTTAATTTACTATTGTTTGGTATTGAACAAGGGAAAGAAGTTAATTAGTGCCCTTTCTACTTTGTAGGTCGCCGCGTTTTATTTTGAAGCTAACATTAGATATCTATAAAGCCTATTTGCTTTGAAAGTTATACACTGTATCCGTTGTCGTTCTTATGTTTACAAGCGCTTGTAACTCGTTTATAAGAATGTGTTCACGAAATGTGTGTTGTGCAGTCATTCAGTGTATTAAAGCCATACTAAGCTGACATGGTTTTCGACTCTATGTTAATGTTCATAACACTTTTTATTTTCATTAGCGCTTTGCCGACACAGTGGTTAGTGTGTGCTCTTCTCGAGCCTTGAGCCATCGAGTTTGAATTATTGTCTTTCAACTTTTTAAATAAATGCACTTAAAATGCGATCATAGTATCATTCATGGGAGATACCCCTTCTTTATCCCCCACCTCTTTTCCAGCTAGTCCAGCAAGTTATAGGATCATAGCGTTTCGAGAGAGCTAAAAGCATGAAATTGCTCTAAATCAAAACAATTGGTATATTTCTAATCACATAGATTTAATATTGTAAGTCTAAATCTATTAAAACTCTAATTACATGACTGATACAAACTATTTGATTAAACTACGCTTAATAATAAGCTTTTGCTGTTGTTTTTTTTTTTAATTTTTTTTTTCTAATTCAGTTTTTGTATTTCATAATTTCTCACGTCTAGGTGTTATGCTATAACATATTATAACAGGTCGTAATTCTGAATTTAAAATAATCTCATACGCAATGTAAATTTGGTGTATGTGTATTAAGCAGCTTGCTATCCTCCTGCATTGTCTCTGTAAATTAGGCTTCATCACAGCATTTTTTTTTCCAGATAGTAGTCAACAACAGAAACGGCATTGGTGTTTATAAATGGGACTACTTGGCCAGAGACTGCCACCATCTTGGTATCAAGAACAACTTTGATCACTCCAGATACATGAAGTTTGCCAGAGTGATCGAGGCAGAAGGAGAGATACAAATTTGTATAAGAGATAAGGTATACATGAACCATTTTAGGTTCTACAAAATTGACTATAGAAGCAATAATTTTTGTGAAGGGAGTGGTGTCATTGTTGATAATTCAAAGTTTTGTATCATTATAATACATTGTCCCATGGAATATATATATAGTATAATTAAGTAGATATGTTCGAAATATGCAAAGAAAAACACTATTTCTAATTATTTTATTCATTTGGTTGAATTACACATATTTCTTGTTTGACATATTTCCTTCTTAACATAAAAAAATGTAAAACAATATTTTGAATATTCAAATTTTGTTGCTCACCCACTTTGTTTTTACTCAAGATTTATACTTTTATTTGTCGATGAAAATAAATAAAAAAAACAGCTAGCAATTTTTTAGTTAAAGAACAATAAAGTTTTAAAATGCTGTTACGATCTTCTCTATCAGGCCTTCTGCAAACACTACTTAACAACACAACAGCACATCTAAGACAAGAACTTGACAACAAGAGCTTCGAGTAACAAAGTGACGATTTAATTACAAATACATCGACAGCCAATTCAACACAATAGGCTACATCAAATTCAAATGCTTTCTTGAACTTAACAGAACTGCCTTACTTAACTTTACAAGTCTATCTAGCTCGTACAGCTACATTCTCGAGGACTCAAAGGTACCAGTCCTTATGCCTTGCTGGTCTGGACTCTACTGTCTTTTTAAACACACTGTCTCTCGACCGTGAAGGCTCTTGATCACATGACCACAACACAGGTCATATTATCAGTACTGTCCCTTGTCTATCGACAGCCGTTGACCCGTTGACCTGTGTGATTGGCCTGAGTCGTGTGTATCAGTAGGCCGCACACACATTAACCCTTTCAGTCCGCCACTGGAGTTACAAAGTTACATTATATATAAACAGCCTCTCACATCCTCTCAAGACAATCTGTTGAACTAAATGTAGTTCTCAAGTTGAGTGACAACAAAATGTCTGCAGCAATTGAGTGTCTTACGTTAAACAAATAGGATTACTTATGGTTTCACAGATTTTTTATTTTTTTAACTGTTAAGTCTTGTCTAGATAAAAAAAGTGAATTAAATCAAACTATTGGGGGGGGGGGGGGAGGGATCTGTACAAACTTTATCTTATTATCAACGAGACCCACATACTTGGTTATGAGTTATAGAAGTGTTCTGCTTAGTAATCTTGAAAAAGAATTGGTTTTTCGACTTTGCTATTTAAATAAACCAATAAAACAAATACATGTTTTACTATTTTTGAAAATAGCATTTTTTATTACCAAATATCTGATCTGTTATAAATAATCTATTTCATTTTCTCGTTAGTATGAATTTATGATTAAGATTGTTTTACAGCCTAACGGCAATAAATTACATTTAAAATTGCACTAGTAAGAAAACGTTCTTACAAATTTTTGTTGCATAGTATACAACAAATTTTATACCGAAAGACAATTAAATATTATTTCTTCAAATGTTATAAAAAATATATATATTTCTTTGCAACAGGAGGCAAGTAATCTCTACAATATGTTCTACACTAGATACACAGTCAACAAATTTGCATATTGTCACCGAGTTACTTGTGGCATTGAACTTATGTAAGTAAAGTCTTTCATGAACATACGAAGGTATTAGATCTACTTGATCGATAGAAGTTATTAAATTAAATTGGTAAAGATTTTTTATTTTCTTTTTGAAGGATTATCAGAGCATTTGTGAAAGTCAATAATCATATCAAATATATAGGTAAAGAAGATACACGGGTTTTAAATGCAGACTCCGATGGACCACAATCTCATAAAAAAAGGTGCGAATTTAGTTTAAGAACCGCTTCATCTTTACATCTCTTATACTTTTACTTCCTGAAATCTATTGTTATTATACATGTGTTATACTTTAAATGATAGGTACTCTCATTATAAAAGATAGATAATAATGCTATTACAATTTCATATACTGACTGACAGGTAAACTCCCTTTTGTAAATAGAGCAGGTAATATTAACACATTGATCAATTAAAGGTATCTCTGATAGTTGGATTGGTTCTTCGATTTAATAAAAAAAATGATTATTATATAATTGCCTAGTGAAGAAATTATAAACATATGTTAAAAATATCTGTAATTGAAACTTTTGGTCTTGATCTTTTTTTTTTTTACTTAAAAATAAAATTTTAGCAATGTATTCACTGCCAGCGGTACCTTTTCTTTACTTTTAAACTCAATTTACAGACCAGAGTTCGGTATATACGACTGTCATACTAACATGGCTGCTTTCACTCAACTTACGGATACCGTCCTCTTCACCATTCGAAACATTGAGTTGTCTGAAAGCCCACCAGAAGATAAAACCGAAAAGCAGAGATGGGAAGATTTAAAAGAGGCAAAAGAGATTACTGAAAGAATTTTCCGTAGAGATCTCTTTATTTGTGTGTATGAGTCCCAGCCCAGAGCGCCCAAAGAGTTAAGAAAAGTAAGTCATGGACTATTGAAACAGATCATCTTATAACAAATTGTCATATTTATTAAAAAATGTCGATTCTTCCTTTAAAATTTTGACAGTGTCTTAGAGTCGATGAAAATGCAGATATAGAGGAAACTGTTCTTAAAAGAATTAGGACTAAGACTCAACTTACCGAAAAAGATATTATTGTTAAGGTAAATACTTAAGACACTTAAATTAATTAAATTAATTAAATGTCATAATTAATTAGAAGCCTTTATATTGCTTAACATATACATTAAAACTATAGATCCATAGAATAAGTATGCCACAATATTTTAGAAATATTTTTTCAATGTTTATTCATCATGCATTTGAGCAATTTATTTAAATATTTGAATTTATATATTCCTAGCACTATTATACTCAGGACAAATAAAAAATAAAAATTAAATTCAATCATATTAAAGACATGCTTTTGGCTTATAATGGGTCATTGGCGACACATACGCAGAAGCTCAAACTTGTGTCAACTCAACGCCCAGGCCTAGAACGTATATTTCTAACAAAGAAGATTACTGTTATTGACTTCTTGACCAAATGCCACCTTTCATCCTTTATATTTTACTACCTTTTGTTTGACCTAAACAATTCAGCTTCTGTAGATCAATAATCCAATATTATCATTTCTTAAATAAAGAGAAATATAGTTACATTAAGTTTTGCCAGACTCAGCGTAAACGCTGAGGTCAAACGTACGTTTACTACATACAAAATAGAGTGATAAAGGTCTAAGACTCTTTAAGTACACTGCTATAACACAGCAATACTCGGGCTACATATGCGAAATAAGAGCGTAAATTAAATTTATACCACTTGCATTGTCTCATTTGTTTTCTGAAATACAAATTTTTGAGAGAGAAACCCGAAATTACCAGTTAGAGCTATACAGTCCATAAAATAGAACCCCCAAGGGCATACTATCTAGAGGAAGCAAAAAAAGAACACGTCGACACAGTGTAATAAATATAGAAAACAGAAAAATGTTGGAAAGCCATTAAAAAACTAACAAGAGACCGTGACTAATGGACTTATTTTCCTGAGGTCCTATGATCCATGAAGAACTAAAATGACAATTGATATTGATAATATGTCTCCACGGGACATTCACCATCATCAGACTATTCCGCAAGTGTTTCTTTGGTTATATCCGACTTAAGGAAAACGAATAAATCCCAAAAGTTATCCTCAATGTTTACTTTGTTATAGGCCCGAATAAACTAATCATACACACCATTATTTACATACTACTCTGGTAGCAAGAAGTCTTAAACTTTAAAGAAAAATCCATTTTTTATGTATCGCTAAATTGACATTTTAAATAAAGTATTTCAATAAAATTATAAATATCCATAGTTTTACTTTGATCTTCTAAAATTTTATGCAATGTATTGAAACATTATATATATATATTTATTTATTTATTTATATAAATATATATGCCTTATTTAGATAAATCCCTACTTTTTTTTTCCTAACGATACATTTATTTATCCTAATCTACCATCTGTTAGTAATAATTTCACGCTTTTGTAAGTCGTTCAAATTCTGCCTATACATTTAGGTCATCAATTTAAATTTTGGCATGAAAGAAGAAAACCCAGTTGAAAGACTAAAAGTTTACTCAAAGCATAAATTAAATGAAGCCAGACACTTAAAGAAAGAAGAGGTATTTACATTTACTCATCTTTGTGACACTAAACACAATTACGTTATACAGTTAGTAGTCCAGACTCTTCGATGAGAGCCAATTCTGTAATCAAGGGTCTGTGGAAATGGCTGACTAATGATATATGTGCAATTTAGAGTAGTTGTTTTCTGTAAAGAAAGATGTTTCAGTCAAATTTGTCTCTTTTGATAGGCTGCATCATTTCTTTGCGCCGTTAGAGAGTATTACGCTAATTCAAGCAATGCATCAAGAGAATTGTTCTTTCGCTGGAGTCTACCTACATAGACGCTGCCGATATTGAACTCTTCATTTCGAGAGTGGCTTGCAATGTCTTCTTCGCTAACTTTGATCGCTCTTTCCAATAGTTTACGGGATGAAGATGAAACTCGTTAAGATACTTAAGATTTGGCTTACATGCACGAAAGTAAAACTACTATGACTGAATGATTACATGTTCTATTGTTATTTCTCTTATATTCTGTCCTGAGTCGCAGTGTGGCTTTAAGCATGTGGCAGATATCTTTTCTTTTTGGCAGAGAGCAGAGATAAAAAAGCCTTTTTAGATTTGACCTTACTAGAGAAAATTGACATTCCAATTAAGCTACAAAAACTAGTATTAGCTCTTAATGAAAACATTTGGGGCAGCACTGTAAAGTTTGACAATTCTATTGCGTACTAAAAAAATGACCCGTTTTTTGCCCCAACTATAATCGGCATCATGTTTTCGGTTCTCTTCGCCAGCGTCTTTAAATCGCTGGAAGATTAAGTATATCTCCACAGTAGGCTTTTCAACCTGGCTTGACTTAAAGCCAAAACAAAGAGAAAGCGTATCCTATTTAGGGAACTTCTGTTCGTCAAAGATGCGATACTCACCTCCCATTTGCAATAAGGATTCGACAGCTAGATCCACATGCCAGCACTTCAGTCTTACAGTAAGTCTCACCAAGACTAAAATTCTGGCACGAGACGTCTTGGAAGTACCCTGATCACTATCGTAAATCACAACCAAACATTGGTGCAGAAATTGACATACCTGTAATCAAATATTGCGACCTTCCTAAATTTAAACATTAAGGTGACAAAAAGAGGTGGAAAAATTTTTGCAGTCATGGGACAACGTCATATTGTTTCTTGGCAAATACCAAAATGATCATGTCAACCAAACTGCTAGTCTGTAATGTTTAATAAACACTCTGTTTTATGTTATGGAGAGCTGATCAACTTGCACCAAGAGCATAGATTAAACCGTTTTCACTTGCGCTGCCTGTGACGACTCATGATGTGCATCTCATGGGGAAATCAAGCTATCAATTAGTAATTAGTTCAATCAGGAAATTTTGAAACTGGCCAAAACACACAGCATGTATGTTGTTGTTTTTTAATACAAAGAAAATTACTTTGGCTCGGACTTCGTTGTTTGTCGGTCGTAGGATTGCAAAACCAGATAGCTAGTCTAATTTAACCATTGCACGCGTATTTTTTTTAATTAATTATCAATCATCGTGAGTTCTATGATATTTCTATCAATCGTAACTGTATTCACTGATAACGTATTATAGGCAAGTATAATCTTAGGACCAGTCAACTTTAATGAAGTTCTAGTTAGAATCTACAGTACTTTGAGTAAATACAAAGACAAGCATTTGGCGAACGACAGAAGAGAAGTCATCAATGCAGCTGCAAAAAAGATTCTAGAGGTTAGTCATTAGATCCTAGAAATTACTGCTCTAACAAAAAAAAAAAAAGCTTATATTGAGCGTAGTTGTATCAATTAGTTTGGATCAGTCATAAAATCAAATTTGTAATAGATAACACATATACCTCGTTCTTTGTCCACCCTTTCAACTGGTCTAGACAATTGATAGGATCAGAGTGTTTTAAGAAAGCCAAAAGCATGAACTTGCGCTAAACGAAAACAATTGTTAAAAATATTTCTAATCGCAAAGATTTATTATTGTTAGTCTAGAACTATTGTAAATTTAATTACGTGGCTTATACAAATTGATACACTTCATACAAGCTTTTTTTTTCTTATTGAATTCTTGGGTGAGAGAGCGTTACAAAGTATGTATTTGTGTGGGGGAGTTCAGTGTAAGCGGGCGGTTCTAATTTAACATAACAAAGCATGTGCAGAAACTATATTTATGGAGAGAGAAAAGGTATATGTGTGTGTGTAGGCCTAATATAATGTGAGTTTTCAATATGTACAGGATGCAATAATACAACAAATCTTGTGCCAATAAGCATTAGCGAGACTTCAAAATATTTCGATACAAAGCTGAAAGGTTGATGAATTTTCAGTGATTGTATTAAGGACTATATCTTAAGGTGGAGGGGTGATCACATTTATGGGTAGACTGTATACGGTAGAGAGGGGTAGTTGTTATAAAGCGGGCCGTATATTTAAAAATTCAAGTTTTTAAGAAGGCTAGCATGATAGGTCTGAAGTGTGTTTGGGAAGAGAGCGGGCTGTGCTGATTAAACGTATCACGTCGTTGTAGAATATACTGGTCATTAAGAACAATATTTAAAGTACGTTAAAGATAAGACCCTTTATGCAAATTATGCAGCGATTGTTTTCTTTTATTAACTAATGAAAGTTAGAGTAAAAAAAAAAACAATGGAAAATTTGTTATCCCGCCCTTCCCCCTTACCCTCCTAGAAAGTTTCCTGGTTAAAGAATGCATCTATCTACTAGACTTAATAATATTCCAATGACAGGCCTTTAGATCTACACTTCGAAGACGCAACATTAATGTATTGAACTCCTTAATGAATGCGGAAATACCCCAAGAAGTATAGTCCGTTCAAGAGAAATATTTTCTAGTTCTCTAGAATTTTTTTTTTTTTTTTTTTTTTTTTTACTTTGAAAAAACGATAAGATGACACAAGAGTTTTACCAACGAGCTAGTAATTGTTGTCTCGGCGATTAACATAAAATGTTTCATTTCTAGAAAAAAAATTGTTGTAGCTGTTTTCAATAGCGTCCACCAGCCCAGGTTTTAGGTTTTTGAACTGACCACGAAATTGCTAATAGAATAGAGATATTACAAAAAAAAAAATATTGCTGGAAGGCGAAATGTTTTATTGTTAGAGTTACAAAATAAGGGGGGGGGGGTAGTACGACCAAATTGTCATGTGAGCATTTGCAGGATGTAAAAAGTAAAAAAGACCAAGATCAAAATATTTCAAAGAAACAATCAAATATTTCAAAATAACTGAAAAGTTTAAGAATAGTCAGATAGTATAAAAAAAAGTCTATTTGTTAAGGAGGAGAGTTGGGGGGGGGGAGGAGAATGATACTTGAATTTACGAGCCGGTCCAAGACTTAAGAAAGAACCAGAAAAAAATGTTGCAGTCCATGATAAAATAATGAATATAATGACTGGAACAAATTCGACGGGCATAGACGGTGGGCTATGGTAGTTTTACTAAAACTAAAAAAAATAATTTTTTATATTTTTTTTCATCAATTTTTATTTTTATCTTAACTGCTAGTTAAACAAAGTAATGTAATATATTTCTTTTTTACTCTTTATTTTAGATCGAGCTCACTGAAAAAAGTCTAGAAATGAAACAAGCCTAAGGAAGGATATAAACAAAATCAGAAACAAAAAAAAAAAACATTCTTTGATGTTATAAATGATCAATATGGTTTGTGTGTAGTATACTTTTTTTTATCATGTTTATTTATACTGTCATTCTATTGCAATCATGAAAACGTTTGCTTTCATTCATGTGTACGCTAATTTACACATTTTAATTTATTATATAGTACCTGGTTACCGAGACTCGCTCAGTTAAAATGATTTTTCAAGTAAAGCTAATATTGACCCGAATTCATTTTGGAAACAAACGACAAATATGAGCAATGTGGGAACTACTTTCAATCCGAAAAAGAAAATTGTTTATATATTCTGTTCAGTTATTTAATATTGCAGTTGGTACATACAATTTATGAACATCTAAGCAGAACTTTTGTTAAGCTCCGTATTTATTGTGGCTTTAGGGTGAGATACGAAGCGATGCTAAATATACAAGTTGTAGGGTAAAACATGGACTTTGTAACCAAGATAGGTTTTAGCACTTTTCCCGCATAGACTTGAAAACATTGCGTTAGTATTCTAAAGACAATTTAATCATATTCATTTCCGGACGTAAAAGTCGGAGTGGAAATGTTTATTATATATATATATATATGTAATATTTATTTTCAAGTTTGGATTTAAAGTGTAATAATTTAGTAACAAAATAAAATTAAACACTGTAAAAAAGAACCATGTTACTTATAGAAAGCTATCTAAATATTTGTTGAAAAAAGAATACTAGAGCTATTAGACTTATAATTGATATCAGTTTGTATACAATATCACATTAAATTCCATTATGTGGTCAAACTCAATAGAAATGTTTATCGACTGCATTGGGTGGTTTGTACATAAAGGTTACCATCATGAATGTAGATAGATGTTTTATTAAAGAAACAAAAAGTTTGCTGTTTTATGTTTGGTTTGTGTTATACGTGTTTTATACATTGTTTACACTTTAATTGCTAGGATCTGTGTAGATGAATTTACTTAGGTTAAAAAGCGTTTGCAAGCTAAAATAAGTTGGTGCGCAAATGTTTAATTAGGACAATAAATTCATCATGTTCGCAAAGAAAGGTTTTAATATTGAAAAGACAGCGGTGTCAAATTTTCATTTATAAAGGTTTTTAGCCAAAATTAATTTTATGGTTATTAAAAAATTTAAAAATCAGAATAACGGTTGGCCTCAAGTTTTCCCGAAGTTGTTTTCATTTATTTAATACACCTTTAAATTTTAAAGAATATGTAAGAGCCGTTTTCGAAATAAAAAAAAAATTACAAATGTAAGACGGTTCAAGTCATGAGCGCATGCATGTAAACGTTGTTTGCAATGTTAATTTTTTTCAGTGCGCATGCGTATATGTATAATTACCTGTGAAAAAAAACGAGGTAGTGACATATTTTGAAAGTTTACTTACAGTACGATTTATTTATAGATTGAGACACCATGCACACAATAGGTACAAGAAAAGTAGAAATTAGTATCGATACCATTTATACAGAATGAGCCAGTACATTAGTTGCGTCACTTTTGTCTTTGTTTTACATGAATCTTTATCTAGTATATTATAGTTCATTGATGTAGAGTATTGTAGTGCATAAACATTTGTTACAGGATAACACAAGCGAAAAACATGTAATTGTCTTATATATAATGCTGTGCAGACTTTGCTGTAAAGCTATAAGGTTTTACCACGGGCGAAGCCAGGAATTCGGAGGGTTCGCGATCCAACTCCCTCCCCAGAAATTAAATCTCTCCGGGGGGGGATTTTATGATTGTTGTTATGCTTTAATTTTCTTTTTATAGGAAGGGTAATTAAAATATTAAACCTTCCTTGCCAAGAGGGGAATTTGAGTGCAAAAACCCCCACCAGAAAGATTTGAGTTTCGAATCACACCTTTTCACGAATAGTACTCGTCAAGGTCATATGTTTAAAATAAACTTGTTTTGTTAGCTAATGTTGGATTTCAAGAGCGTAGAGTAATTGCGCAGCAAGAATATGTTTACATTAGTTAGAATGAAGACTACATTAGAATCTTCTATTTTGCCAAAAATAGCTTAGATGGCTCCAGCAAGAATGAAAGATGTAGATTGTAGAGACTAAGGAGATACATCAACTGTTTCGGGTCCTTAGTGACTGCAGCAAATGTATTGACATTAAATTGTATTGTTTATTTACAAAGTAAGTTTATCGTTCTAGTGGTTCCAAAGTCAATAACAAAGGTTTCCTATTTACTTTAGTAATATTTCTGTTTGAGTTCATACTAAAATTAGAACATCCAGATTTGGATGGTGTTTCAATGATTACACATTGCTCTGAATGGATATATAAGAGATTTTTAAAACTCTGTGTCGACCACACGATCCAATCGATACACAGATCAATGAAGTTTTGAGGTTAAAACCGTTTTAAAGTCCAAAAGAGCTGAGCCGAAGGCTCTTCGAGCTCTAAGTTTAAAAAAAAACCTGTTTGGTCGTCCAGCCAGAATAGTTCTGTTTGAGAGCGACCCAAGTCAATGCCTATGTAAAACATTGCTGTTTCCAATGCCTTTGGCCCCGACGCTTGATTCGCCACTCATGGCCGAAGGCCGAGGACACCGGGAGCCTCCGTCATTTTCCTTCGTTATACCAAGCTAGCCGTGGGGGACTCGCCATTTTTGTAACGGTCCTTTGAGGAACGGCGCATGGATGTGGGACGTGTTCGTGGGGACTTTTTTTACAACCCCGCCCGTGCAAGGGGTAAACTCTCGTCTACCCATGGGCATCCCCACGGGAGTTATGATTCGCCATTCATTTAGCCTAGCTACCTCCTCAAGTAGCCGTTTCCACCCAGGTGCCACGATGAGGCAGAACAGCTCACCTGGGGAGGTTAAAACCTCCCAGTTCAATAAAACAAATAAAGCATTCACCATGTACGATGAGTGAAGCCATAGGGGAGTTCAGAGTGGGTTTGAAATTAAACCCTTCCCATTCTCAGAGTTTTAGAGTTAAACACGATCTTCAATATAAACCTAGTCGCCTTTTCCCAACCTTTACATTTCAGTTTATTAATAGGCCTCTATTTACTCCCAAAATGCATTTTTTAAAACTCAAATATAAACACAAAATATAGTTTCAAATTCAATTGACATTTTAAAAAAAGGATAATTACTTCTTCTGGTCACAATACGTACATTTAAGTTGGCCAATGCTTATTCAACATCACTATAAATTAATTTACGAAAAAAACCTTAAAAACTTAGTGAGATTCTTAGCCCAGTTTATTAATGCGATCTTTCGAAGTTGGTAAAACTGTACCCAGGAAACTACACATCATTCTCAAAGCAAACCTGCGTTTTATCAACGCTAGTGTGTTAAATAGTCGCCGTATTCGAGCTATAGACCCTAATTTTCTATGTCGAAAAGGGCGCACGTTTGTGTTGCATAGACTGCGAGGTTTTCCGAACTATTTGTGAACTTGACATTGGCTGACAAAGAAGTTCTATGTTGAACTGGGAGTCAACCATTAAGTGAGGTTGCGTCGCATGAGGTTTGCGGGACATGTTCACCGACAAAATGAATTACGCATACCAGAGTTGCGGTGACATGGAGACCAAAACGAGGAAAGCACAAACAGGGATGTCCTCGTATAACTTGGCGCCACACTTTCATGGAGGACATCAGAGTAGTGAACATCAGGCTGGACGAGGCTTCAGACATTGCCAGTGACAGGTCTTTGTGGAGACAGTTTGCCAACAAAAGTGCTGAAAGGCGCGTGAGGATCTAATTCTAAGTAATTAATTCTCTAACTGGTTAAATTTTTTAAATTGATTAATCTCTTGTATATGTCAATGAATATTTGTGCGAAGTTTCAACTTAATTCGAGAATGGGTGTTGGAGAAATATCGTGTACACACTTTTTTTACCAGGCAGACAGACAGACAGAGTGAGCTGATATAAGATTTGTAAAAAATAAATAAATATTTGGTTTACATTTTAAATACAGTTTTTTTTTCATGTCTGAGCATTGTGTGGGTTTTGACGAAAAGCTTAGAGGAATATGAACAAACTCTTTTCCATATCTTCCTTGAAAGGATTATGGAAGATGCTCTCGAGGGCTATGAAGGTACTGAAAGCTAACTTGCGCTTTGCAGACGACTTTGACGGCCTAGCAGGGACAGAAGAAGAACTAGATGACTTGGTGATGCGCATAGACAAGACTTCCGCAGCATATGGTATGCACATAAAAGCCGAAAAAAAATATAACCAATAGCCAGCAGGGCTTTAAAAGGGACATCAGTATTGGAGGTGAAACGCTGAGTAGTTTTAGCAGCTTCAAATACCTCGGAGCAGTTGTCTCAGATGAGGGATGATAACCAGAATTACTGGCCCGAATCGCACAGTCCACAGCAACCCTTTCAAAACTTGTAATAATATGGAAAGACAAAGGCTTAGCCCTCGTCACCAGAATCAGACTGATGCGCTCCCTGGTCATGGCCACATTTTTATATGCATGTGAGTCTTGGACGCTTACTGCAGAGCTAAAGAGGAGGATTTTAGCAATGGAAGTGAGATGCTACAGAAGGATTCTCGGTATCACATTCAAAGGCCGCATTAGAAACCAAGAGATTAGAGACAGGGTTACCGCAGCGATTGGACCCCATGATGACCTGCTAACTATCGTACGTAAGATTAAAATCTATGGCCATATTACAAGGTTTTCTGGCTCGCAAAGACATTCCTTCAGGGAACAGTACTGGGAAAAGAAGAAGAGGCACACAGAGAAAGCGATGGGAGGAAAACATAGTAGAATGGACCGGCCTGCTATTGAAAGAGGTTCTAAGGCAAAAGACAGAGAGGAATGGAGAAAGACGGTCGACGAATATCGCATCGCATGGTGCCTTAACGGTCAAACAGACTAAGGGATAGTAAAGGCAAAAAACATTAACTATATACAGGGCCGGATTTATGGAAGGGTTTTTGGGCTACAACCCAAGAACATTCACAAGAGAAATAGAGAAAAAAACATATTTCGACTAGTCAGCAACTTTACCTGGTTTGTAACTTTAAAAAAAAAATATCCACAATATTTTAAATCTTACAGTTGGCAACACTGTTGTTGTTAAAACATGTCCGGATTTTCTACATTACGTAAACCTAAAAAAATATATGTTTTACTACTAAAATATTTTATTTTTGTAAAAGATAGAAATTTAATTTAAATTTACAAGTACTTCCTTTCTGTTATATATTGCATACTTTTAGATATTAGTATTTTTATTAGTAAATGAATTTTTAATAACGCTTTTGAAATAGTGTGGGGGCATCCACACAAATTGTGCAAGGGGACTCCACATACTTAAATCCGGCCCTGGCTAAATACATACTAGAGGAAAATTTAATCAGTTGATGCCACCCGCACATTGCTAGCGTCGCCTCTAATTAATGACTAGTGAGATTCATGTTTCTTTCTAGTCTTTTTGACTTCGTTTCATGATTTATATGTATTGGAAAGCTGCCTTTGTTACATTTTATAATTATATAAACATTTTAAAATGTTATTTACTTGTACTTAATTGAAATTTTGACTGCCAGCAATACTAATGCTACTAGTTTTCCTAAAAATATTGATTTGTTTGACAAACATTTATAATAGCCAAATCCTTCAATGAAAATCAATAAAATGTAACTTCATATTTTTGATAAGTTGTCGTTTGTGTTACGCTACTGGTTAGTTTTCGTTTACAAAATGACTAATTGTGTTAGATACATTTCCTTATTTCCTTTCTAAGCTGCTGTTACTAGAATTAGAAAAGATGGATTCTCGAGTAATATAACAAGAGGCTATTGAGTCAAAAAGCGGATGGCTCTTAATGTCGCCTGCTAGAATAGTCTTACTATGCAGTAGTGAGATAAAATTGAATGCCCTAATGGAGGTGTGCACAGGTTGCATTAGAATAGGACGGCTTGACGTGGACATAGTTGCCCTTAGTGAGCTGAACAGTAGGTCAAGGGTCCTTGGCACAGAACGGGATCTGGTTACACTCGCTACAAGCCTGGAAGGGGCTCAGAGGAGCAACTTTTAATTAGATGTGGCTTTTATCGTAAAATATTCTATTGCCAGTAACTTAACTTACAAAATCATAATCATAGTTATCTTTGACGCCCTAGTCACAAAAGAATAAACATTTGACTATGTGTACAAGACAGACTTCGTATTAGCATCTGCAATGAAAACAGTGAACTACTGCTAGAACTCTACTGGGAGGCAAAGCTTGCAATCACAAATAAAATATTCCAGTAAAAATCCTGATCACCTAGAAACAGCCACGCTCAAAACACCGGTACTGCTAAATTACATACCACTGAAGCAGTGCGATGCTATAAATGTAATGCAAAGTAATGCTAAGCACTGACTGTTTCACAGACTATCGCCTTATTTGGCTAAGCTTAACATTTTAATCATTTTTCCAGAGAAAGAAAGTTGTCTGCGGACAAGAAAGCTAAATCACGACGTTGGTGGATAAAAAGGAACAATTTAGAGGAATGCTTGAATTTCAGCTCTTTTAACCCATGAAATTGACCTCTTACAGAATACAACAGCCAAGACTTGGGCTATTCCAGAAAAGGAAAAAAACGATTCTCGTAACTGTTCTGTGCTCGCAAACCTTAACAACCATGAAAAAGATCTCTGTCGTTAGATTTGTGGGACAGCCTGCATGCAAAGTCCAGAATTGGTAACTCGAGCTTTAAAAAGAAATACAAAAGCACACAGAAGCTTGGGAAATGCGCCGAAGGGGGAAAAGACACTATTAGTTTTGTGCGAAATGTCTGTCCGTCTGTCCGTCTGTCCGTCCGTCCCGTGTAGATCTCGTAAACTAGAAAAGATATTGAAAATCCGACATCACAATATTTTAGACCATTCAAAGTTCTGATGCAACGGCTATTTTTTTTTTCTGAAAGGGAAAAATCTAATTTTTAAAATCAGTTATACAAGCAATTTTTAAAGAGAAAAAGCTAATTAGTATGCATTATAAGTTAGACCTAATTTAAAACGATTGGTAATCTTGTAAACTTCATTTTCCTAAACACTTTAATATTGCGGGAGTGAATTTTTTATTTTTTTTATTTTTAGGATTCGAGTAAGAGATTGTCAATTACTCAAACTGGAAAAGCCATTGGAGTTCTTCATATCTTATAAAATACAGACGTTACTTCAAAAAAGAAGATGATTACGTCTTACGCGTCATGCATGTTAACCAATGACTTAAATTCTGCCAAGTCACTGGTGTTCCTGTCTGGCTCAGACAACCCATTCCATGCTCTGACTATTTCATAGGAGAATGAGTTTCTGAAGTGAAAACGCTAGTTACTCTTTAATCATCGGAATCGAAGATAGCGCCAATATATTATCGTTTTTTTAAAGAAGAGACCAAAAGAGAATTGCAGAGTTTAAGTCATTGACTAACATGCATGACTTGATTGACTCATGTAATGCGTAGGACGTAATTATCTTCTTTTTGAGGTCATGTCTGTAATATATAAGATACTGACCATCGTTTATGTTGAGTGAATGGCATTCTTCTTGTTTTAACAGTAAGACCACGAGTGTACTATTCACACATTACTTAACAGTAAGCACAGAGAAGGATCCACGCATATTATTGATTAGTGTAGCATGCTTAAAAAAGCTGCTCTTGACACGCTAAGGAAAAAATTATGCTACTGTAGTCTTACTAAATCAGTGATTCTCAACCTCTTTAAACATGTATTCTTTAAATTGAGTCACAAACATTTGTTTTTATGTACAGTGTTAGTGGTGTTGTTATAAAGAAAACAGTGAGTTATTGATTGTATTGTATTTTGAATATTTTGATAATTTAAGAATTATTACTGGCATAATTTTTTTCTATCACATAATAAAGGCAATGTCATCGATTGCGAAGATTAAAGATGAGTGCAGTAGGTCACATCACTACGCAAACCCAGTTGCGACCAGCATATTTTTGCACATCTGATGCAGACAAAACCGTTGTCCGCCGGGGGGCATATTTGAGTTGTTTAAGTCCCACCATTTCGTAGCTGTGCTGATTCGGACACTAATAATTGCAAAAACGTATCTAGTAATCAATACGTTTTCGTCAAGTAAAGCGTTCTCCTAAAAGCGGACTGCTCAGAAAAAGGTTTTATACATTTAATCATAAAGTTACAAGGAAAATGTGAAGTACACATAGTGTCATTATATTCTTAAATGTGACGTTTTAAGAAGACTTTACTGTTCAAAAAGAGAAACAATATACTGTACATTTTTTGGTTATAAACACTTTTTAAAAATATCAACCTTAATGAATAGAATTTTTTTTAACAAAATTGTTCTGTTAAAAAAAATGATTACATCAGTAAGTAATTATGATAAACACCTTAACACCTTGATTCCGTTATTGATTGGAAGTCGTTTAAATCATCTATTCTATAGCATAGATCTTTGCGTTGCAAATACTGAGCCTACTAGCACACTACAAGAGTGTTAGTGCATTGATATTTTAGCTAGAGATTAATAGAGCATTTAGATATTTAACATTATTATGGTCTATTGATCCTTTACAACAGAGTCCGTCCCTTTTACAAAGTAGTTCTATGTCCTTGTATCCAAAAACTGTTTCCACTAGACCATTGGTTCCCAAAATTTTTTGTCTCATAGACCCTTGCCAGGTTTTCTGGGTTTCGATAGACCCTCTACTTGACTTGCAAGTTGAAGAGTGAAAAAGTAATTTAAAGCTACATATTAAGTTACAGAGATATCTTTTTATTGAAAAGATTCAAATTTAAACTAATTAAAATAACAATTAATATGTATTGCTGGAATCATCAAACACTCTGGAAATATTTTTTTCTATTTGCAGAATTGGTTTATCATCCGTTTCTATGGATATTATGTTTCATATATGAATTTGTTGTTCTATGAAGTAGTCCTTCAAACATTAAATATTAAGTAATCAATTAATTAATTTGTAAAAATTTTGCAAAGAGCAGTTTCTCATCTATTTCTTGATTTTTAACGTGTGGCTCAAATATTGAGTCCGCGGAGCGGTTTTCACTAACAGGAAAAATGGCGAAGGCGAGTAACTGTCGCCTGTAAGCTTCGAGCAGGAAGAGCTCATTAGCCTTGGCTTGCAACCCACCTAGCAGAAGGAAAACTGAAAACCCTGCTACCTTGCAACTATATCTTCTTATCTTATATAATACAGACGTTACTTCAAAAAAGAAGATGATTACGTCCTACGCGTCATGCATTTAGTCATGCATATTAACCAATGACTTAAATTCTGCCAAGTCACTGGTTTTTCTGGCTAGCTCAGGCAACCCATTCCATGCACTAATAGCACTAGGGAAGAAGGAGTATTTGTACAAATTTGTCCTAGCATATGGGACGAGGAATGTGCCTTTATTTTTGTGTCTTTCAGAGTATTTTATTAAATTTTGTTTTTGTATTTGAAGATTATGGTTCAGTGTTTTATGTATAATTGCTACTTTACTTTTGAGTCTTCTGTCCTGAAGGCTTTCTAAATTTAGTGATTTTACTAATGGTGTTACCCTAGTCAAATGTGAATATTCGTTTGTTATGAATCTCACTGCTCTATTTTGTGTTTGTTCCAGTTTCTTAATGTTTTCTTGAGTTGAGGGGTCCCACACGGTGGATGCATATTCTATTATTGGCCTAACCAAGGTTAAATAACATTTTAGTTTTATGTTCTTATTTGATTTATAAAAATTTCTTTTAATAAACCCTAATGCTTTGTTGGATTTTTTTTATAGTTTCATCAATATGTGGATTCCATGACAGTTTTTCATTTATTATAACACCTAGGTATTTTGAGTTTTTAGTCTGTGTTACTGGTTTGCCATGAATAAGATAAGTGGAATTAATTTGTTTTAGTTTTTTTGTTACTCTTAACAACTGACATTTTTCTGGGTGGAAAGACATGCTCCAATTTGATTCCCATTTCTGTAATTCATCTACTTCTCTTTGTAAAATATCTGTGTCTTGTTCTGTTTTTATTGTTCTATATATTATGCAATCGTCTGCAAATAATCTGACTTTTGTTCCTGAACTAATGCAATTTGGTAAATCATTTATGTAAATTAAAAATAGTAGTGGACCCAAGACTGTTCCTTGAGGTACACCTGAGTTTACTGTTATTGGTGTTGATTTAGAGCCATTTATTATTACAGTTTGTTCTCTCCCTATCAGAAAATCTTTAATCCACTGATGCAGTGGACCGTTAATGCCGAAATATTTTAATTTTTTAAGCAAACTATGGTGGTGAACTTTGTCAAAAGCCTTGGAAAAATCTAGTAAGATAGCATCTATTTGTTCACTATTATCTAAACCTTTTGAAAAATCATCAATTAGTCCTATTAGTTGTGTTTCACATGATCTATATTTCCTAAAGCCATGTTGGTATGGGGTGAGGACATTATGTTTGTCTAAGTGGTTTATGATATTGCTACATATTATGTGTTCTAGTATTTTACATGTGATGCTGGTAAGTGATACTGGTCTGTAGTTTCCTGGATCAGATTTTTCTCCTTTTTTAAATAGGGGGGTGACATTAGCTTCTTTCCAGTCTTACCCAAACATGGGAAATGTTTTTTGGGTCAACCCTGAGGTAAACTTTGGAGCCTACGACCCTTATGCAGTTTGCAGCTCACAGCACTACACCCTGTCAGAGCCTGTGACGCCACTGATCCCAAACTGTATATATGTCGTTTGCAAAGAATAACATAAGAAGCTTTTTATTTTATAACTCATGCAACCGATGTGACCTTGTTGTTAAAAGAAATCCAGAGTAGGTTTGCGCAAAACTGTTTTTTAAACTAAAATGGCTGGTAAAATCAATGTTTTTCTGTAGTGTTTCCGTATTTTGCTATAAGTAAATAGAAAAGAAAAATGGCGGGGGCTCTTAGAAGATCCATACGAGACATCTTGCCGCGAGTCTGACCCACCCACCAGACAAAACAGTGTACACTGTTTTCATACAGGCCTGTGAGAGGGAGCTCTTGTTCACTTTTGCTGTTCCAATAGCCGAAGGCTCAACTCTACCTGACAGAAGAAGAAAGAGATGATGATGATGAAAGAGAGATTGTAAGACGCTCACAAACCATCAACTTCTCTATGTGATGTGGAAGATAGATTTTGTGGGTCTATTCGGAACTTTATCTTTGAGTGTTCGAAAGTTTTCAAATCTTTATTTTTGTCAAGGTGGCATTGTCTCAAATGACTCTCCAGCGTAATTGGTTTCATATCGTCATAAAAAAGTCACTTAGGCAACCGCTTGTTTGACTAGGAATGAATGAACAATTCAATTTTAAATAATCAACAATCTGCATTTCTTTTTGTTATGCATATATACATGTGGACAAAATAAAGCTATTTAAATAAGTATTGACATTTAATACAACAATACAAATCATATATTAGTGTATGAAAGAATTACATTAATGAGTTGTAAAAATTATTTCAAGCCACAACCTGATGAAATGAAATCTATTATCGTAGACCCCCGTGGACATCTCATAGACCCGCAATTTTTTTTTTCACTTTCGTAGATCCCTTGGAAGTCTAAGTCTTCGTAGAGCCCTAGGGGTCTATATAGACCATTTTGGAATCACTGCTTTTAATTATATCTATTTATTCTTTAAGTAAGGGAAAATATCATGCTTTATTTAACATTTTTTCTCTAGTCACATTCGTTATTTTCATTTACTATCTCTCTCTCTCTCTCTCTCTCTCTCTCTCTCAAGTTAGCTTTATTTCTCTTCTCTCTCTCTCTCTTTCTCTCACTCTCTATAACTGACATCTTCTGTCAGCACTTTATTTCTTATTTGTTGGTCATGAAGAATTTTTTGTTAAAGCGAATTATTTTTATAACATCTCAATTTAAAAAATAATGTATAGTTCTGAAGTTTTAGTTCTCTGCACTTTGTTAGTATAGAGAAAACTTCGCGGCTCATGCAACATGTGTATCACTTCAAAGTTTGCTAGTACAAAGTACAAAGTCTTAAAAGACAATTTAAAGTAACACTAATCAAACTTGCAAACGCCGTGTTTTACCTGAATGTATGTGTACTATGTGTAGAATAGTATGTGTAAGGTAGATAGGCTTTATATTAAGTATAGGACCACTCTGGGCCTATGCATTTCGTTACTTAAGTCTATACATGATTTTAAAACGTTTTAAATGTTTTACTTTCATTTCAAACGTTCTGATATCAGTTCGTGCTTCGATATAGCGTGTACGGTGTAGCGCTAAACTATTGGAAATTTGAACCCAATGGAAGTTACGTTCTCACCTATCAATGATATCGATTTCTTTTGTCTTTTGTTTTTCCACTCAAAAAAGTAGTGTATAGTCTTCTGAGAATTTTCGGTAGCTATGAAATCAATAGTTGACTAGATAATAATTAGCCTTACTTTACATTAGAATTAAGCACAGCAGTTACCAACTAAAACGTTTTATTGCAAATGCACTACATGTTCCGGCATGTTGGATACTGCTTTTATTCTCTGATCGATACATGAGGGTGAACTTAATGCTCGTCGCTTTCTGATATTTTGGCAGTAATAGAACTGGGTCTAGGTAAGTTTGATTTAAAATGGTTAGGTAGTTTCCCCTATAGGTTTTTTTTTCATTTCTAAATGGTGTGAAAATCACTGTCGTAATGCTAATTTTTTATGCATCTCTGTTCACACTTTTTAGAATTCAGCATTTATTATAATATAGTCAGTAATTACTATAAATTAAACTAGGCGCAGTCAAAAGTTATATGTTTTAAGAGGCTTTTTTTTTTTACCAGTCCACGTAACTAACAAAAAATAATTAAAAACTTTAGAATTAAACAATTACTTTTAAATTTCTTGTGTTTCCTCTTTTTTTTAAAGTATTTTTTTTTTAATTTTTGCAGGCTATAATTATTGTGAATACCTACATTATTTAAAATGTATATAAAGATTTTTGTATCTAATGTTCAATCTACGAATGTTTCTTTTACGCAGGGCCGGATTCAGACTTGAAAAGGTTCTAAGCTATTTTAGATAGGAGGCCCTGTGTATGTCCAGTATCATATGTATATAGATGTTCGGATATTTAGAGGGTTTAACTTATATACGATGGAATTATATGGGTATTAAAACCATTAATGTTTGAAAGAAATTATATATTTTTTAAAATAACTCTTTTAAAATGTTTATTATAAGTAAATGGTTTGACTACCAAAGAGATTCCAAAGAAATGCAGAATATATAACATATTTATTAATCGTGTTAATTAACTAGAGCATCACTCTAAAAGGACTGACCAGACTCGACCTTTACTAGAATTTATTTTGCACTGACTTATGGTCTAGTCATAACTAGTAGACTATAGACAACGATAAAATAAAGTATCCCACAGTTCTTAATTCATCAAAGATTAAGTATCTTTTTATTTATTTATTTTGTATAATTTTAATAAATTCATTCGCAGATTGTTTTACAAAGACAAGACATGACACATGAACTTCAATTCCCACACTTTTTATATGACTTGTTAGGGAAAGGAGCAAATTGTGTGACAAGTTCGAGTAATCCAAGGAAATAGCCACAGTGAGGAGAACCAAATGTTTACTTATCTCCCCTGAAAGGTAAATCAAGCTCTGCCAAAGTAATAATGACTTCTAAAACTCGTTTAAGAATTGTTCCCTGTATGGGCGTAGCCAAGATTTTTTCACACAAACAGAGACACACACATGCCAAGCATTATTGCCTGTATTTGAAACTTTAAAAAATTCACATTCTGAAGTATCTATAGTGCAACTGCTACTCTTTTGTTTATTAACTCTTTCTCTCCGTAATTATTTTTCCACGTTTCGAAGGAATTCTTCAATTCGCTCATTAATATTTCACTCAGCTGTTATGATTAGCCTTCAATGGCTTTGTTGTTTGTCACCAGAAAATGTTGTATTTGGTATAGAATTAAAGGAAAATGCATGCTCTTTCTATATAACACAAAGTCATGTTTTTAAAATTAAACATCTATTTATTTTAGTTGGGTCAAAAATCAACGATGGTATCGTCGATTAGGAGAGAAAGAATTAACAAAAATTGCAGGTGATATATCAAATCTTCTCTACACTGCATCTTTTAATGGAGGCCTGTGACTGGTAGAAGAATGAATCTTTGTGTGAACTATTTTATTTCGGGTAGGATTAAACCTCAAATGAATGTAGTTTGCTTTAGTTTTTAAGTCTGTGGCTTGAATGCTCGAAAATTTTCTTTATAAATGGGTTTCAGCAACTATCAGATAAGCCCCATCACTAGGCTCTAATGATTACTATAATTTTGCTTTAGTTTTTTTTTTTAAATTGGATGGTGGGTTACAACAAAACCCTTTATAGATACTGTCATGGAAATGGGGATAGTTTAACATTGAAATCTCCTCTCTAGTAAAAAAAATATGAAAGTAAAACTACAGTCACCAAAAAGGGGATTGAGCCCCGAATCCTCCCCCCCCCCAATACGCCCATTTTTTCCAGAACTGTCATTTATTATTTATCTGTTCCTTATAGCTTTGAATTATATAGATGTTTTGTCAATCACAAAATATATCGTTGATATTTCTGTAAAAAAAACCGGGATTTGAAAAAAGTTAGCACATAAAACATAACCAGTTGCTGGCAAATAGACTATTTATTGTTAAGATAGAATTTTTAAAAAATATCTCTTTTGGTTAAAAAAAACATTTTTTTTATTTTTCCAAATAAGCCAGATAAGTCCTGACTGACCATTTTTCTACCCAGTATAAAATGTCCTCTTTGTACTCTAAAATTCGTGTGTATTTCTTGTTTTGCATCTTCTGTGCTAGAACTGTTTCTCTGGTTTTTTTAACGTAATAGGCCTCTGTTGCCTCCTTCGTGGAAGTAGATTCTTTACAAATAAATCTATTATCTAACAAATATATTACAATTTGTTATTGTATTATTCCACTGACAGATGACTGCATAAGAAACAAGTGATCGAAAAAAACTTTTTTTTTAATTTAAAAATTTTGTTTCTCATGTTTTATTTCTTAAATCTATTTATTAAAAAAATATGTCATTAATTTTGATGCGTTTTTTTTTTTGTAATGGCGCAAAGCGTACTGTTATATTGATTTCTAGATTAAGAAAATGTTGTTTTGTTTTCTGGTAAAAATCGATCGCTGACAAATTATAGCATTCAGTACCTGTAACAGCTATGCTATGCACAACCACCTAACAATTAATTTGTAACTTGTATAAATAAAGTCCTGCACATGCTTAACTATAGCAGACTAACACATGGGAATACATGGGAGGGGGGGAATATCCTTGTTAAAAGCAAAAGAAATTAAATATTACACGCTCTAATTCTATTAAGAAATAAGAATAAAATTTTCTAAAATTAAAAAACTACTGGTGTTATATTTAAAAAATGATAGTTAATAATCATATAAAGTACATTTCACAAGATCATCCGGACATTTTTTTTTTTGTGAGGGAGAGCAATCTGTCGGAGCCCCTTAGCTATAACTTTGTTTGCCTATTGGTAACTCCGGCACTGCTTTACGTTCAGACGCTCTGTAAACTTAATTCTTGAGATAGTTTGATACATTGATTCTATGATTACATGGTTTCGAAATCATCAGAAATTGATTCGTAAGTTAATCATTTTAACATTCACCTACCACTGTCCTTATACCATTATTTAATTTTATCTATATTACTTTACATAGTTCTTGTTTTAATTAAAACATTAAAGATCTCTTAGTCTCTACTAAACTTGGCTTTAAACATTTCTCTTCTCTTATCAAATTTCTTATCTGGGACTGTTCCAGGATATAAAAACAAAACAATTAATTAAATATCGTCAATATTTCTTCCCGGGTTACATGTTAAAATGGCATAGAACAGTGCATGTGTATAGTGGAACATATTGAATATATTGTGCCCTTGTGTCTCCAACTATTGCACTGAACGAGATTATCAGGGCACTGTATAACAGTGTTAAACTTGAGTGAGCATGTAAACAAGAACAAGATTTTAAAAATGCTTTCAAAAGAAAGTCATGTCATGTACTAGACCAACAACAATACATCTGTGCAATTATACTATTTTTAACAACTGTTTTTGTTTAGCGCTATTTCATGCTTTTAGCTTTCGCAACACGCTATGATCCTATCACTTTATCTGGGACCATTCGGGAGCATGGGGGGAAAGGGGAGGGAGGGGAGAAAGAAAGTGACATCTGGCTGAACTTTCACATATTCGCACTTTAAAAGCATTTATATTTTTTTAAGGGGGGCGACCTGAATTGGAACTCATGACTCAAGCTTCCTCAGGTCGACATACTGACCACACTGCTAGATAGGGGCCTATGAAAATAAAATATTGTATAGTTATTTATTGTTTGTTAAAAACCTACTAAAAAATTGCGACCTGTAAAGGAGACTAATTTAGTTTATACCACCACCTCAGTCAAGTACAGTTTCTTTCCCTTGTTCGAGATACCAAAAAAAAATTGATTACCAAAAGTTAAATAACTAATTGCTTAATTTTTTTTTTAATTGACTCTTATGTCGTCAGGTAATTGAAATACTTTGAAAAATATTTAGCTTGATCCGAGATTGGGTGTCGGAGAAAGACAGATAGAAAGACTTTGTAAAAAATTTTAAAAAGTAAATTGTACAATGTAGCGTCTTATTTGTGTTTGGTAATCTATTTTAATCTTCTATCACCAAAGGTTAAAAGAAAGTAGTTAAACTAACCTTCATGCGTTTAAAAACAACGGTATACTAAATAGCAGGTATGGATCATTTGTTTGAAAATCTAAATACTAAATTCATATGATATTGTTAATATTTATAACATTTGACCGATACTGAACTAGTTGAGTTAAAACTCTAATCTGTGTAGAAAAAGAACCTTTTCAAAAGTCCACGAAATGGCGACATCTGACCAAACAAGAAAAAGAGGCGAGTGGAAGAAACTGAAGCTGAAAGATTTTAAGAAAATGCTTGAAGAACAAAAAGTCAATGACAAGATTATAAAGATCATTGATGAAAAAGGTTAGTTAATTTTTTTAAAATATCTGTCATCTGTGCCTCTGATAAGTTTTGCAACTCATTTATTACAAAACATAAGATCCATAACAAAAAATATTTTCCTTTGTTACATAGGTCAAAAATATCTTAAAACCTTATGTAACATTAAAAAAAATTAAAGCAGAACAATATTTGCCATATTTAGTATTAAATACATAGAACCTAACTATCAACTATTAATCATCTGAGGTACATTCTTTTTCTTTCTGTTACTGCTGAGATATGAGCAGATATATTTATTGTAATAATACGATATTTCTTTAATTATGTTTAAGAATTATTACAGAATGAATAGAAATAAGCGTCACAAACAATAATAATACTAAGGCTTGTCATCGAGTCCGAAGTGGAGTGCAGTAGTTCCTAAGGCTAAGCAGACTCAGCTGTGACCTACAACTTGGCTTGTTTTGGCTAACTAGAAGGGGGCTCGAGGTTCGACACCCGACTCGGGCAGAGTTGCGTTTACTGAGCGCCTAAAGGCAGCAAGGAAAACAAACTCCTAGATACCCCCTCTTCCCCACTGGTCCACAAATGAGATTGGACCAAAAGCGTTCTGAGCATGCAATAAGCATGAAAGTTGCGCTATATAAAAGCTATAATAATAATAATAATAATATACACAAGTACTTAAACACAATCATCAAATACATTCTAGAATCAGGTTCTTCTAAATTAGATAGACCGAAATTAAACTCAGATGCATAATGCTGACTGCTCTCGCACCAATTTTTAGCGGTATTTAATGATGCGGTTTCGGCCCAAGTGTGAAAGTAATTAACGGTGTTATGTGCACATCATGGTGCGATTGTAAAATGGTGCGATTGTAAAAGAAGGTGCGAATGCATGCTGAAAGAAGTAGAGAAATGAAAGAATGTACACAAGACTATTACTGACATTTATTACGGGTTTGAACCTTGCCTAAAACTATTTATAATTTACGGCTTGTAATTCTCTGGGTGAATGATTAAGATTCTCATCTGCTCGTATCAAATAAATTCTGATAACAAAAAAGAAGAAAGAGAAACATTACGTGCTATATCATTTGTTACGAGGTGGTCACCATTAAAAACTTTGTTTTGAGTGTAGGGTTTTATAAAGGGATAGTCACATATTTAAGGAGGTCTGGCCTAGGAAAAGACTTCCTTGTGGAACTGTCACGTGGCCTTCAGGGACGTTTGTGGTTGTCGATCGAGATGTATTAATGAGAAGTTTTGTTGTAGTTAGTGTTGAACGGCAGACGTGCCTGAATCCAAGGAAGACAAGTAAAACTGGTAAACCTGCAAATAGTCTTTAGGGTAGAGCTGAGACAAAGACTTACGAACATTTTTTTCCTTTGTTTAACATGTTTCATATATTCCTTTATAATTGAAGACAATAGTACCATAGATCGAATTTACTGGATTGCTGGAGATGGCGTCGATCAAATTTCGTGCAAGTGACTATCGAGACAACAGCCCCGAGCGCATTCCACTTGTAATAAACATCCTTGTCCTTCTTTATACCCTCATCGAAGAGTTACTTCTTGTTGTCAATTTAGAGCTTTATAGTATTGCCCAATCGTATGACAATACAGTTGCTTGAATGTCCTTAATTACGTACAATTCAGATAAAGGTAACAATTCTATTTCGTTACAAAGCAAAAAAAAAAAAAAAAAAATTAGGTGAGCGTCTTGGATTTCTAGATTCTAGTTTTATTACTTGAATCAATTTCCCCCACATTTTCAATTATTTATTAATCGTATGGAGCTTCATTAACATATTCTGTTTACAGGTAGCGAGGAAATGACCTTAAGGGATGCACTACCAGCAGTAGACTTAAATTATCTAATGGAACATAACGTTGAGTAAGTATCTCTCTACATGTTACGTTTAGACTTGACATGACCGAAAATAAATATGACAACGAAATTAACTTATTCGAGTCTTGAATATGTAGCAAATTTTCGTAGTCGAGATTTAGAGGAAGACGAGAATAAAAGTCAGCATAGATCATTTCTCTTGAGAGTTCTAGGACCGTAGAGGATTAGAGAGGAGAGAGATTTCAATCAACCAATAAGGAAAGTAGACTAAGCCTAATACTCTTTTAGACCTCGATTTAAATCAGATTCATTTGTTTTGATTAGGGTAAACAGATTTACTTTCACTGAAAATTATTGATCTATTGCATTAAGCGTGTATGGGAGCGCACCATAAGCTTTTCGGTATTTTGTTTTGAATCATGATCATATTGTTGATAAAAATGTTTTCTTATTCTAACTCTCCAGTTACAGTGACATTAGACATTTTTTTGATGTCATTGACACTCTTAAAAGTGAGGAAGAAGTGAAAGTTAAAAAGGTATTAAGTATTGTGTTGTGTTGAGTATTGTGTTGTATTGAGTATTGTGTTCTATTGAGTATTGTGTTGTATTGAGTATTGTGTTGTGGTGTGTATTGTGTTGTGTATTGTGTTGTATTGAGTATTGTGTTGTATTGAGTATTGTGTTGTATTGAGTATTGTGTTCTATTGAGTATTGTGTTGTGGTGTGTATTGTGTTGTGTATTGTGTTGTATTGAGTATTGTGTTGTATTGAGTATTGTGTTGTATTGAGTATTGTGTTGTATTGAGTATTGTGTTGTATTGAGTATTGTGTTGTATTGAGTATTGTGTTCTATTGAGTATTGTGTTGTATTGAGTATTGTGTTGTATTGAGTATTGTGTTCTATTGAGTATTGTGTTGTATTGAGTATTGTGTTGTATTGAGTATTGTGTTGTATTGAGTATTGTGTTGTATTGAGTATTGTGTTGTATTGAGTATTGTGTTGTATTGAGTATTGTGTTGTATTGAGTATTGTGTTGTATTGAGTATTGTATTGTATTGTGTATTGTGTTGTATTGAGTATTGTGTTGTATTGAGTATTGTGTTGTATTTAGTATTGTGTTGTATTGTGTATTGTGTTGTATTGAGTATTGTGTTGTATTGAGTATTGTGTTGTATTGAGTATTGTGTTGTATAGAGTATTGTGTTGTATTGAGTATTGTGTTGTATTGAGTATTGTGTTGTATTGAGTATTGTGTTGTGGTGTGTATTGTGTTGTGTATTGTGTTGTGTTGTGTATTGTGTTGTATTGAGTGTTGTGTTGTGTTGTGTATTGTGTTGTATTGAGTATTGTGTTGTATTGAGTATTGTGTTGTATTGAGTATTGTGTTGTATTGAGTATTGTGTTGTATTGAGTATTGTGTTGTATTGTGTATTGTGTTGTATTGAGTATTGTGTTGTATTGAGTATTTTGTTGTATTGAGTATTTGTGTGTTCAGTATTTTGTTGTGTTGAGTATTGTGTTGTATTGAGTATTGTGTTGTATTGAGTATTGTGTTGTGTTGTGTATTGTGTTGTGTTGTGTATTTTGTTGTATTGATTATTTTGTTGTATTGAGTATTGTCTTGTATTGAGTATTTTGTTGTATTGAGTATTTGTGTGTTTAGTATTTTGTTGTGTTGAGTATTTTGTTGTATTGAGTATTTTTTGTATTGAGTATTGTGTTGTATTGAGTATTTTGTTGTATTGAGTATTGTGTTGTGTTGAGTATTGTCTTGTATTGAGTATTGTGTTGTATTGAGTATTTGTGTGTTGAGTATTTTGTTGTATTGAGTATTTTTTGTATTGAGTATTGTGTTGTATTGAGTGTTGTGTTAAATTTGTTTTTTACCGAGTCTTAAGCTCATTTACTTACACATGTTTAAAGTGTTACTTATATTGTTGGTATTATTGAGATTTTTATTCAATTAATATTTTAACTTTTTTTTTACTAAATTCTCAGCACTGTTTTTTTTTTCTAATTGACTCCTAGTCCTACGAACTTGATTGATTTTAAAATTCATATGGTTTTAGAAAAGACCTTGAATAAAGATCATGAAATGTGACCTTAATAATAAGGAGGAAAGATAGAGAACGTAACCTTTGAACTATCCCATTGGATGGGTCCAAATATAATACAATTATTACTAAAGAGTTTGAAAGAATGTGTTTATTTTTACAAAGTGTCACAGTTCTCTTGAGGTGTTAGATATCACTGTGTTTCGAAAGATCAATTATGTGACAGACTGACAGGATGTTCTAGATGAAATGTCAATGTCTCAAGAAGTTCCAGTGTTGTGCCGGGGATTCAGTAGCTATTATCTCTAGATCTAAATATCTTTAGATTTTCAAATAATGAAGATCCTTTTAATGGACTTCATTCACCAATCGTAAACAAACAACATTAAGTCAGGTGATAATATTGATAAAACAACGAAAAAAAAACTGTCATGTCTTAGCCACTGTGTATTAAAAATTAGATTGTAATTTGTGTAGAAGAGATGGAAAATCACGTGGCTAAATGTTGTTTGTTTATGATTGGTGAATGAGGTCCATTGAAATACTGAACTTTAATTCAAAAACTAGGAATTTCTTTAATATACAGAATATACAAAATAAAACTTTATTAAACGAATACTTTCATATAATGCCGGACGGCAAATGAATACAGGTTAATACTAATCTAACAACTGTGGGTTGTATGCGGACTTTCACGCATCTAGAGCAGGAAAAAGGACAAGCAAATGAAAGCAAGAACTATGAACAATTTCTGAACAAAGTTTTTACATTTGTCGTTGTTAGACCATAAAAATCTTTTTTTTTTTTTTTTTTTTGCAATGTAACTTTTTGAAAATAAATTTTTAAAAATCTCACAACTGGAGAAATATATGTAACTAGACTGTACAAGTTTCAATTCCACACTTCTTAAAACAAGACCTATCTCTATGGAATTTCCTCCACTACTCGATTTTCTAAATCCCGCTAACCTATTTAAATATTTCCAGAGACCTCCAAGCTAATACATGTTAGATGACGTCATGGGTTTTTTCTATACACCTGCGAGTGGGTTTTTTCTTTACTCCCGCGCGTTCGTTTTTCCTTCAGCTGGGCTAGGTTATACTAAGTTTATTACCCTAAGTTAGGTTTATTTAAATCAATTAGTGTTGTAAAATGTTAAATAATTCTCCTTCTTTCTATTTCCTAAAACAAAATATAAATCGCTTTGATTTTTTCCTGTAAGGAACAGTCTCCGTGCTCACATGGTGCAATATCTTCTGAATGTGTGTAATTTTTTTTAAAGCTTATTAAATTAGAGTATTTAAAAATTGTTTTTTTTTTGTTTGTTTGATGGCTAAATATTTTAATGAACACAATTTTACAAAATTTAGCTGGGTTAATTAGTTAACTATTTCTTTAAATGTTACGAAGCACTTTTCCTTAATTTCACGTTATTTTAACAGCTAAAAATTAAATTTTAATAAATACTTGTTGTTTTGAAATAAAAATATTGTAAAAATAAGGAAGGAATTGTGAAAATTTGACTGTTTTTTTTTTTTTTATTGTCATTTTTTACACTCATTTTTAAAGATCTTCAGTGACCCAATCCACGGTCAGTTTGAAGTCCATCCAGCCTGTGAAATGATTATCGACACTCCACAGTTTCAAAGACTGAGATTTCTTAAAAAGATTGGAACTTGTTATTTTGTTTTTCCTGGAGCTTCACATAACAGATTTGAACATGCGCTAGGGTTAGTGGTGGCTTGTGAAGGGCTTAGATAGTTTCTTTAGCAGTGTTATATTTATACGAAATCTCTTTAGTCTCAACATTTGCTATTTAATTGATTTAGCATTGTATATATACAGATTTAAATATAGATTATGCATACTTGAACGACCTATTTATTCTTGTTAAATGTGTTAATCAAGTAATAAGTTTTACGAAAATTACAGTAAACAAAAGATGTACCTCGTTCAACAAATCGAACGGTCACATAATAATATTAATAAAACAACGAAAAGAAACTGTCACCAAATAACCATTGTTGATTACAATTAGATCGTAATTTGTACAGAAGAGATAGAGAAGCACGTGACTCAATGTTGTTTGTGTTCGATTGGTGAATGAGGTCCGTTACGTAGTTTTTATAATTTTCTATACACACTAAATCATTGATGTCAACCACGACACACAGGCCATATCCGACAAGTGACGCTTTGCTATACAGCCTCTTGAAATTTTTAAATTAGTTTAAGAGATGGAGTAGGAAAAGAAGACGTAACTTGTAGACGTAACTTGCAGGCGTAACTTGCAGACGTAACTTGCAGACGTAACTTGTAGACGTAGCTTGTAGACGTAACTTGCAGACGTAACTTGCAGACGTATCTTGTAGACGTAACTTGTAGGCGTAACTTGTAGACGTAGCTTGCAGACGTAACTTGCAGACGTAACTTGTAGACGTAACTTGCAGACGTAACTTGCAGACGTAGCTTGTAGACGTAACTTGTAGACGTAACTTGCAGACGTAACTTGCAGACGTAGCTTGTAGACGTAACTTGTAGACGTAACTTGTAGACGTAACTTGTAGACGTAACTTGTAGACGTAACTTGCAGACGTAACTTGCAGACGTAGCTTGTAGACGTAACTTGTAGACGTATCTTGCAGACGTAACTTGCAGACGTAGCTTGTAGACGTAACTTGTAGACGTAACTTGTAGACGTAGCTTGCAGACGTAACTTGCAGACGTAGCTTGTAGACGTAACTTGTAGACGTAATTTGTAGACGTAGCTTGTAGACGTAACTTGCAGACGTAACTTAAAGACCCATAGTGACAGGAATGAAAAAAAAAACCAAATTTGAAATTATTTAATGTCAACGTTTTCACTTTAAAACTAAGTGAGTAGTTCAATAGGAGTGAATATTTTTGTTTGATTCTTGGTCTAGTAAAATGTATGGCATGTTCAATATGTTTAAAAGGCTTTCCTTCAGTTCATTATATTATTTCTTCAATCGAACTAGTTCCCCAAACTTCACTTCTAATTTGTTAACACGGAGAGTAAAATAGTAGTGGCTCGATTGCTTTAAATTATGAAATGAATTTTTTCAATTCTTCGACTACTTTTTTCTTCTATGCACATTTTCGTGTCAAACAAACAAGACAACTATCTTTTGAAAATGGCCGAGGGAAGATAAGCTTTTAGAATTGCCTCACTCTTATGGAATTTAAGTCATTGGATAACATGCATGACTAGATGCATGACGAGTAGGACGTAATCATTTTGTAAATTAACGTATGTATTATATAAGATAAGATAAGAAATAGAGATACTAACAAAATTGTGTCAATATATCTCTGGTAAATATAACGTAGATCATACATTTAATTTTCAGTGTATGTCACCTGGCTGGAAAGTTTGTTAGAACTTTACGTCAAAACCAACCAAACCTTGGTATTACCTATAGTGACATGTTATGTGTTCAGATAGGTGGACTCTGTTGCAGTATAGGTAAATTTTTTAAACCATCAAAGCAATACCAAAATATGTTTCTAATGTATAATAAATACTTTCAAGGTTTTCTAAATTATAATGAGTGTTTTGTATACATTTTCCGTTTATTTCCTTTTAAAATGCTATATTCTTATAAGATTTAGGATGAAGGAAAATATTTCGTTGAATCAGTTGTCTTTTGTGTCATATTTAGTCCGTTTGCAATAAAGACTACTCTTTTAATTGATAAACATTTTAATTGTTTGTTTGGTTGGTTTTTTGTTTGTTTGTTTAGGTTACGGTCCGTTTTCAAGGCTTTATGAAGAAAGTTTTTTACCTCAAGTTAAGAATCAGGTAAAATCAATGATAGTGTTTTATATAAATTAATGAATTGAATATGGAGAACAAATGTGATTATAATCTTTTATCTTTTATATACATATATAAAGAGCACTTTGGAAAGTCGAAATGTTTTAATGTTGAAAGCATTATTGAAGCATAGGCCGAATCGTTCGAGTAATGGTGGAAGTAGCAGCAAACAGAAAAGTATAAAGGAATTGTTGCAAGACGAATACGGTCTTCAAAAGACAGACATTAAGTTTATTAAAGAAATTATTGGAGGACCCTCAAAAATAGGAACAACGGCAAGTACAATAAAAATTTTTTTTTATAAATTCACTCTAAATGCCATTGTTTTAAGTTGTTTTGTTTCGAGAAAGTATTTTCTTACAAAACTTACATTAACTCCCTTTGTCTATTTGGTACAAGTTTTCTGCACGTTATTACTCCGTCAGCCAGTCTGGGATTAAGCTGAAATTGTGCACACTTACTTTATCTGACAACACAAGAATCAACTTTAAAATTAACTAATTTGTTAATCAATTATTGGTAATTTACTATTTTGTTTTGTATCTCGAACAAGGGAAGGAAATGAACTTTACTGATGTGGTGGAATAAGTACCCTTGATAATTTTCTTTTAAAGTTTGAAACTTACAATAGATAACTATAAAACGTTCGCTTTTCATAAGCACATCTATGTCATTCTTTGGTCCAGCGGTTAGAACGTTGGCTTGAGAAGGCTAGAGCCCTCGAGTTCGAATCCAGGTTGCTAGACTTTTTAAAAAATAAAAAGCGATTACGGCAATATTTACACAAATACCTCCTTCGTTCTCCCATATCCCTTTGAAACTGGTCCAGACAAGTGTTAGCATCATAACGTATTGAGAAATCTAAAAACCAGAAGTAAAACCATTAGATCTATTACAAATTTAATTCCCTGACTGATGCAAACTGATAGACACAACAATGCTCTATGTAAGCTTCGTTGGTTTTTAAAGAATTATTTTATTTTTATTTTATTCTTGCAGGGTTGGCCATATAAAGGGCGAGATCCACATAAAGCTTTCTTATATGAAGTATGTATTTATCTATATATTTAAACAATTGTTTGTGATCATATAATGCGGACACTTTTGACCAAGGAGGCACAGTGGCTGAGCGGTACAGCGCTTGACTCCCAAGCTTTATTTCTGGTGAAAACTGGGATTTTTTATTTCGGGATCTGTGGGTGCCTTCGAGTCCACCCAGCTCTAATGGGTACCTGACATTAGTTGGGGAAAGTAAAGGCGGTTGGTCGTTGTATTGACAACCTCGCTAACCGTAGGCCACAGAAACAGATGACCTTTACATCGTCTGCCCTAGAAACCATAAAGAAGAACTTTACTTTTTACGTTGAGTTTCACTTTTGACAAAAAGTTTTTTGTTCTTCCAGGTCAAGAAATAAATCCCGTCCTATTTTTTTCCATGTGATTATCTCTCAAATTATTTTAATTGTCACCAATTTTGATGATCTTTCACCAAATCACATTACACAATGTCAAGGTTGAATGTCTTCGTTTTTGTACATACAGACGACCAAAGAAATGTAACCAGACAATGGTACTGTAGTACTGAACAACTCTTGATTAATTCATAGCGTTAAAAAAAAAGCTTTTTTAGTGTCAGTATAATATAAGAATACAATGGACTCTTTTGTGTAGATATTGCAGGTGTAAATGTGAAATGAATGAATGAGACTTGGCCAATGGAATCTTGAATAATTGATAAACTAGTTGACTTTGAATACCGGACAAAGTAGTTTATTAATGCCCTATTTCTTGATTCTAGTTTCTGATTGAAATCCTTCCAATCGGTAAAGTGCTAAAATAATATTTTGGTTCGACTATCACTCAAGGGACTGGGATTTATTTTGATATATTCTTAATAAAAATATACACTATTAAATAAATGTTAGCATATAATAATGTGTATTCTAAAAATTTTAAAACACAAATAAACATTTTTTGATAAATCATTAGTAGCTTGCATACAGGAAAAAACACATTAATTAACAGAAATAGTCGTATATAAACTGAATTTGAATAACAATAAAATATTATGTGTGTAGTTTATAGAAAAATATACAAAACAATGTTTATTATTATTGCATATTTAAATAAAAAAAAAGGTCTTGTTGAATTTGAAAAAAAAAATTGCTTTTATATGACTAAAGTATCTAAACTTAGCAAGCTACAAAATGTTGTCATAACTTTGAGGGAACAACTCAATGTAAACAATGTAAATAAGAAAATGTAAAGGATGTTTATTTCTAATGGAGAGTCAATATAATAGGACAAAACAAATATAAACGTCAACCTTGGACTCTATTCACCCTCACATAGTTTGCTGGTGCCGCCTCTGTCACAATTGCCATTGGTCATAGATCGTGTCACCTTATATAAACAAGGAATACTGCTACGCCAATAATGTGAACATCAGGAATAAAATTTGTGACCCTAACATTGAACTTATGTGTGTCACACTTAGGCCTTACTACTTGTCTAGAGAATTCACTCAGGTGTGTGTTGTTGTTGTGTACATACCACCGACGGCTGACACAGCGACTGCGTCGGAAATAATTTTTGATGTGCTTCACAATGTACAATCAAAACACCCGGACTCTGTTTGTATCGTAACTGGAGATTTCAACAACCTAAATATTGACAACACACTGCCAAACTATTGCCAGTATGTCTCCCTCCCCACAAGGCAGGGTAGAACGCTCGACAAATGCTACGTAAACATTAAGCAGGCTTACAAATGTAAAAGTTTGTTTCCACTTGGAGAATATGACCATGTATTAGTCCATCTTATACCAAATTACAAACCTAATCTTAAAACTACAAAGAGAGTTATAAAAACGGTAAAGATGTGGTCTAACGAGGCTGTAGAAAAACTACGAGGATGCATTGAGAAAACTAACTGGGAAATCTTTATTGAGAACTGTCCAGACATAAACGAACTAACAGAAACTGTTAACTCATATCTATCATTCTGCGAGGAGTTAGCAATTCCAACAAAAACAATACAAGTCTATGGAAACAATAAGCCCTGGATGACCAAAAAAATCAAACACCTTATTACTGAAAAGAAAACAAAGTATAAGGCTAGCAACGAAGAGTTTATAAATGCTAAAAATAAACTGAGAAAAGCAATAATTGAAGGGAAAAAAACATACAAAGAAAAAATTGAGAATTTCTTTGCAAAGAACAACTCAAAACAATGCTGGGAGGGATTAAAGAAAATAACAGGCTGCGCCTCAAAACGAGAACAAATTTCAGTGGCTGATGATGAGAAATTCGCCAACGAACTCAATTATTTTTATTCTCGTTTTGACAAAGAAGATTTTCTTGATCTACACAAAGAACTTTTCAACACTTTGTCCAAAGGAAAACAAGAGCTCTATGTCAATTTTGTAACTGAGGATGAAGTGACCTTGTTATTTAAAAGAGCAGACGTAACAAAAGCTTCTGGACCAGACAAAATTAGTGGCAAGCTGATCAAGCTGTGTGCGGAGCAAATCTCTTCTATCTTCTGTCATATCTTTAACCTTTAATATACAAACTCAAACTCTTTAAATTAAGCAAGAAGATCCTTGAGACTATGCAGAATCTGCTAACATACGGAATAACTTGTTGGCAAGGCAACGCCTCATCTAAACTGTTGCGACGTCTAGAAAAAATCATGAAAAAAGCATCTAAAATTACACTCACAACATTGCCACATTTAAAGGAGCTTTTTGAACAAAAGTGCCTAAGAAAAATCGAAAAAATCTTGGAAGACAACGGCCAACCGCTCCATCAGAACTACGACAGGTCGTCGCGAAGTGGGCGACTGCTGTCAATCAAAACAAGAACAGAGCGGTACAAAAACTCGTTCGTACCTCACTCGGTCAGACTCTATCACCGCCACTCATTGATTAGGGAATATAAAATGCACCAAGATACCTGTCTGTAGTCGCTGAATAAACTCTTTATGTTGTCTGTTGTATTTGTGTGTATTTTTCTGTTGTGTTGTCTTTATATGAGAAAAGAGTCCTTGTAATCACAACAAATTTCCGTAAGGATCAATAAAGCAGTCTTAGTCTTAGTCTTAGTCATAAAGCAGTCTTAAAATTGTTCCAAGAATGGTTGCCCTCGCAACACACCAAGAATGTCTTCCGTAGGAACTTTGCAGGCCTGTCTCTGGCGATGACCGCTGTCTTGTTACTGCAAGCGAAGCGAATCCACTCGAGTCCAAGACTTAATGAATTTTCATTCACATTGGCAATAGAATGTTTGCCGTTCCACTGTGGTCGAATAATTTCTTCTTCTTCCATGTTGAAGGATGTAGGCCTACACCACATATGCTGTTACAATGGCAATATTATATAATCGGTTTTATGTTTGTTTTTTAGTGTATCTTTTCTCAGATCGAAACGTGTCATACGAACGATACATGGAAAAGTTTTAGACAAAACTACCAACGGTTATTTGCCATTCGGTCTCATTAATATCAGACAATTGATCCTTAGAACTTTTTTTTTGTATGTACTGGCATAAAACATAAACAAGAAAAACATTGTAAAAAATACATTTAAAAAAAACAATTCCTTCTATATACAACTTTTAAAGCGATTTTATTTGCTCTTAGTAACTAAGGAATGTTAGATTTAAAAAAAAAAAAGACATCTTTTAACCCGTTCACCCCCCCTCCCCCCCATCAGAGAAAAAAATCTTAGTTATGCGAATGTATAAATTCACAATGTTTTATAATACTCACAAAGTAGGCCTTTAGACTTAGAACACGGTGCACGAAACGTTTTTGAACATAACTATGTCAAACACTATTCAATGAAGGGGCTACATGCTGAACTACTGAAAGAATTACAGTTAGTGCAAGATAAAGATTCTCTAGTTCTCTAGCCAAAATTGGAATTTTTTCAATTTATACAATATAACGCTCAAATTAGAATTATCCCAGTGCGGCCAACAAGCAAGTAAAACTTTTCACAGCTATATGCATCAACTGTCAAATTTCTAAGAAATTCCTTATAGCCGTTTTCGTAAACCTTGTTCAGGTTATTCCATGAAGACATTAGTTGAATAGAGGTGTTGTAATAATTTTTAGGCTATGATAAAGTTTTGTTATCTTCTCTAGCTTAGCACTTTGATTCTCAGATAGTCTATAACAAACGCAACAGTATCGATGCCTACAGATGGGATTATCTAGCCAGAGATTGTCACAATCTGGGACTCAAAAACAGTTTTGACCACCTCCGCTACATGCAAATGGCTCGAGTCATTGATGTAGATGGAGAGCTGCAGATCTGTATCAGAGATAAGGTAAGTCTTCAATACTCAAAGCTTACGTTCCATTTCTGAGCTAGACCTTTTTGTTTGCACCACAGATGTCGCAGTCACTAATAATGCCTACGCGTTTAGCTCTAAGAAAAGTAAAAGTGATGGGAAGTATTGGGCAGATCATATAAAAGTCATGTGCTTCTGTGGCCTTAAGTTAACGAGGGTGTACTGTGCTTCTGTGGCCTTAAGTAAACGAGGGTGTACTGTGGCTAGCACAACGATCAACCACTTTTACTTTTCCCCCGCCTAATGTCAAGTACCAATTAGAGTTGCACGCAATGGGTTAAGTAGGGAGGGTGGGAAATACAAATCAAATGTATGTATATAATATGAAGTAAAGGAAATAATTGTATACTCTCGATGTGTAATTTTCTATAACAATTCACATACACTTATTCTCATTGTAACGTTTTATCATCTTTCAGGAACTAATAAACATTCACAATCTCTTCTATACACGCTATTTGCTGGTCAGAACAGCTTACAACCATAAAGTCAACTGCGCCATTGAAATGATGTAAGGATATCATTTGTTTCTCTTTAAATCACATTAGGAAAAATATTTGTTTCAATAAGAAAAACAAAAAAAAAATTTTTTTTTTAAAGTTCAATTGTATGAATTAATTTTGATCAGTCTAGTGATGAAATGTGTGATTGACCTCGACTGACAATAAATAAATATGTGAATATAGAAATATTTGAATCGATTGTGTTTTGTTTAGCGTTAGTTCATGTTTTTACTTTCCCACTACGCTATGAGCCTAGCACTAGTCTGGACCAGTTGGGAACATGGAATGCATACAGATAGACATGAGTGATTTTTGTTTATATTCCTGCTTATTAATTATCTAGATTTAATATTTATTACTTTGTAGTTCTTTTTTTTTAACCTTTCTAATTACTTTTGTTTTCTATTAGGATAAATGAGGCCATGTTAAAATCCAAAGACATTATCGTATTTAAATCTACTGAGTAAGTAAAAGTTTTTATTATATCCTAAAAAAAACAAAATTAATACAGTTTCATGATAAGGAAATAATAATTAATAATTAATGGACTTCATTCACCAATCGTAAACAAACAAAATTTAGCCGCGTGATTCTCTATCTCTTCTTTACAAATTACAATCTTATTTTTAATACACAATGGCTATCACGTGACAGTTTTTTTTTCTTTGTTTTATCAATATTTATTATCACCTGACTAAATGTTGTTTACGGTTGGTGAATGAGGTCCATTGTGCAATCTTTAGGAACAGTCTTGTCTCTGACGCTATTACTATGGTAAGCAAATCAGGGCCCTTAACTGAACTATTTTCTGCGTCTCACAACCTGCAGTTTATGTTTACAAGATAACGTGACTATTAGTGTCGTGTTCATCTTCTATGAAGCGTCGCTTATATATGCAAGAGAAAAATAAAAGAAATACTTTTAAAAAAAAACTAAGCTTACATTAAGTGTAATTGTATTAATTAGTTTGGATCATTTTTGTATTTAAATTTGTAATACTTCTAACTAACACTAAAGTAATCTGTGCGATTGGAAATATTTTTACCAATTGTTTTTGATTACCGTATGTATGTATGTATGTCCCGAACAAACAATCGGAATCCCTTGATCAATCATGTTAAAATTTTGTATAAATGTTAGAGATACTAATAATAACCCTCAAATATGCAAAGTAGCTCTTCTCATTTACCTGCTAATTCATTGCGTTTATCTGAAAGTATTTTGCAGATAATAACAACTCTACACACTAAAGCAGGAAATGTATCTTCTTTAGACTTTCTTTCAATTCCTTGCATGAAATTCAGCGTTTCGTTTTCCGTTGAGCTGCAGACCTCTTTCTTGGAGTGTTTATCTTTTTTTTTCAGGTGCAGTTCAACAACCAATATTAGTTTTATTGAATTCATTTGACCCAGAAATAAACCACTTCTATCACCAATAGCTACATATTTTCTTCTTCTGGTTTAATGTTATTGTTGACACACAAATTAAGACCAAGCGGTTTGTCATTTTTTGTCACTGTACACAAGTAGCGTAAAACACTGCACAATATCTGCACTTCAATGTGCTTCTCTGTAACTAATTGTATTTCATTGTACTGCTTTGCACCTCACTGTACTTTGTTGTACTTCTGTGCACTTCACTGTACTTCTCTGCTCCTCACTTTTCTGTACTTCTGTGCACATCGCTCTGCTCTACTGTATCAAGCTGTATTGCGCTCTATTCAAATGTTCCGAGGCTTACTCGACCGAGTCTCAAATGTGCCAATTCTAGTGCACTCTAGTTGACTCTACTCTAGTTAACTTGCATTAAGTCGTACATATCTGTTTTGCTGTAACGCACTGTCGCGACTTAAGACAATTGTAACGGCTCTGACATATATAAAGTTCCAATAAGCTTCTAGAAATTGTCAGAAACATGCAGCGTGTGTCACGTTTTCATTCTGGAACACCACGTGACCATTACACACCGGCTTGTTTACACGTGGAGGCGCCTTGGCTAAGCGGTAAAGCGCTTGGTTTCTGAACTAGCGGTCCCGGGTTCGAATCCTGTTGAAGACTGGGATTTTTAATTTCGGGATCTTTGGGCACCTCTGAGTTCACCCAGCTCTAATGGGTACCTGACATTTGTTGGGAAAAAGTAAAGGCGGTTAGTCGTTGTGCTGGCCACATGACACCCTCGTTAACCGTAGGCCACAGAATCAGACGATCTTTACATCATCTGCCCTATAGACCGCAAGGTCTGAAAGGGGAATTTTACAGGCGTACATTCCAGAATACACACGCTGACCTGTCAGCCGCTTGGGGTTACACAATGTGACCTCTTGGTTCACACATTGGGACCACTTCATGTACAGCTAGCTCAATTGTAACAATATAGAATTCACTGTATTGCCAATTTTAACTCTTTCTCTCCGTAATTATATACCACATTCTGGTGGAATCAACGTTGATATCATCAGTTAGGAGAGAAAGAGTTAATAAAAAAACAACTGTTAATTAAATTTCTAGGAAAATCGATAAAGTCGTTTTCCAAATCCGTGTTCCTCCACGGTTTAAATTGTAAAAAAACACACAAAAAAAAACGATATTAAGTAAGCCTACGTAAACCCGCGTTTAAAGCTTGCGTTCAGTTTTAGATGTGTATTTCAAACTTTCATTATCATGTGGACAGGTAACAATAAATGTACGTCCTATACCAATAAATAAGTGGGCCGGATGATATCGGAATGCCAGACACCCAGCCCGCACATCTGAGTTAACAGTTCTCCGTAAAAATATTGACCGTCAATCAGAAACAAGCACACAATAAAACGTAGCGTGTATTAGATACAAACAATATTTTACGAACATCTAACATATTTAAAGGAAAGAAACTATCTTTGAATTATGTCGTCTAACAGACCAAAGAAAGAGATCAAATTATGTGATTGCCATACAGATATGGAAGCCTATACCCAACTTACTGACAATATCATATTTAAGATTTTAAGTTATGATCTCGATAAAGAAGACAAAGACAAGGGCAAAGAAAAAGATTTAAAAGAAGCTAAGGAGCTGATACGGAAAGTGTTAGAAACAAGAGATTTATACACGTGTGTTTTTGAAAGTAATCCTTTTGCCCCGGAACTTTTAAATATAGTAAGTCCATTTTAAATTATTCGGACTTTATATACTAATATTAAATAAGTAAGATTATACTTTTTTTCTGTTTCAACTCTTTACACACACACAAACAAAACAGTAAAACTAGAATCATTAAATCACTTGGCAACATTTGAACATATGACTTTATTATGAATTGCTTTTTTGACAGTAGTAACGCTGAGATTGTTAACTGTAGCCAAATGAATTTACATTTTGTAACATTAAATTTCAGTAACGCTAAGGATTAGTGTTTGTCATATTGAATAATACCCCAGAATTAACAATTTTGTCTATTTTTTATAACATTTTTATAAGTTCTCGGGCGGTTTTAAAAATTTTTTTAGAGTTCCAGGGCTTATTCGTAAATTTTGTGATTTCAAGTTATAATAGTTTAATTTAATAATTAACACCTGGAATTAGCGCGGGGCCTATGATAGTGCGGGACCCACTGCGGCTGCATAGGTGGCAGTAGCATAAGGCCGGCCCTAACTGCAGGAAGTCTTGCTTAATTCGAAGATGATCTTGCGAGTATCCAGTCCATTACAATCATCCACAATCTATGGACTCAAATGTTCAGACATCATCATTAGCCAGTCTTATTCCCTCTTTAGAATTTCTTTACCTGCTTTCTTCCTAACAGAAGAACCAGTGTGCGATATAGACTGGAGTACATTGATCAGATTACATGAAGCTCTTCAAAATCGACACAAAAAGCTGGGGAAAAGTGGCACTGGATTGATCCACTTGGAGATGCCATGCGCAACAGTAGTAGAAAGAAGTGTGAAAATGCAACGGCGCCTGGTGATTACATATGCCCAACCTTGTTACCGTAGCTGTGTATCAAGGATTGGCCTCTTTAGTCACACAAGAAGGAATGTAGAGTCTGTTGAGAAGTACAATGCGACAGACAGATAATGATTATATGTTGGAGGCTCAAAACACTTGACAGACACACTAATGCCCCTCCTAACCCACTAGATGGTTAATGGTGGTTTGAACATGTGGTCTTGGGGTCGTCAATAGTAAAAGTTTGAGATCCACTGCACATCATGATGTTTGTATGATCGTATCACATAAACTATTCAAGATTGTTTAATGCGATGTGTTGTAATTGAATCTAATATTATTGATGATCTTGTCAGGTCACATATTGGTAATGAAAATTCCGTAATGTATTTATATATATATTATGCACGCGCGATTATTTCTAGTGATATAACAATGATGACTATCTCTGTTCTAGATGGCTGAACCAAATGGCGTTCAAACAAGGGGAAAACAAAATGGGAAAAGGGACATCACTCAAGTCAAAGAAATGATAAAAACTAAAATTTTGAGAAAAGTACAAGACGTAAGTGCCATGGAGATATCTTTTAGTTCATGTACAAATATTATGTTGATTTGGTAACTTTAACCAGCGGGTTGAAAGGTAAACTTTTTATTCAATGTCGATTACAGTTTATGGTTTACAGTTGATAGTTAATTATTTCAATATCTTAATCCAATTCATTTATCACAAATACAATTTTGTACTTAAAACGCTAAAAAATACAAGGTTACAAAGACACAAACCCAAAATCGGTCCCCGAAGTGGTCCACCCAGGCAGGTAAAAAGTCAGGTATCAATATTTTCAGAAAGAACATCCGAATGAAATTCTATCAAAGACAAATGACAGAGAAGAATAGAGAAAGAAGGTTGACAGATCTTGTGTGGTGCCCCAGCGGTCCAGCAGACCAAAGGATATGTGAAAGTGAATGTGAAGTTAAATACGAACCTGGCCTAACTAATGTCTTATAATGAATATCTAACTGATCTAATTGTTTTGTAAAAGGTCAATCTCTTATTCAATTCCTCTTTAAAAAAAAAGAAGAAAAAAAAAACATTTCCGTAAAAAAAAAAAAAATTGTCCTTTAGTTCAGTGTTCTATGTCTGTGCTGCGACACTGCAGTTTACGTGATACAGTAGAACGTCGTTTATCCGAACGTTTATTATCCGGAGCGTCAAATATCCGGACCAGTTTTGTTTTTTTTTATCAACCACATGTACTGTAATGCACATATACTGTACTGTATGAATACGTTTTCGAACAGGCAATGCTCAACAGTTGTTTCGCGCGAGGCGAAAAGTGACGGAAAAACCCAAGGTGAGGTAAAATTGCGATATTTGTCACCTATTTTGCTCGTTCTTCACGCACGTGTCCCGCATGTGATGATTTTCAATATTCGTATAGTGTCCGGTTGCATATACTGCATGGATCGCTTCGGTTTTCGGTTATCCGAACAATCGCGTATCCGAACGGTGTCCGGTCCCAATTGAGTCGGATAAACGACGCTCTACTGTAATATGAAAACAAACTTATTCATTGTTGTTCTAAATTATGTCCAACTTCTATGCATACTAAATAGATTTTCTTCTCTTAAAAAAGAGTCAACATTGTTTTGGGGTAAACGTAGTAGTTAGTAGGACAGAGCTTACATAACGTAGCATTACTAATGTAAAGAAAAATTAACAAAAAGCCTAAAACCATTTGCATATATATGTTACAATATACACGACAGTCTTCTCCCTTGCTATAGAGCTTCCCATGTTTGTTACTTTTATTAGTTGTAAAAGTGGTGTATTTTTATGAAAAAACTGCTTGCATAAGTGATTTAAAAAATTACCTTTTTCGATTTTAGAAAAGGAAAAAGTAGCCGTTGCATCAGAACTTTAAATGGACTAAAATATTGTGATGTCGGATTTTCACGATCTCTTCTAGTTTACGAGATCTAAACTTGATGGACGGAAAGCCGGACAGACGGACAGACGACAGACATTTCTCACAAAACTAATAGCGTCTTTTCCCCTTTTGGGGGCCTCTAAAAATTGTTGTTAAGAAGGGGGGGGGGAGCTAATTGTATTTACACTTTGTTGAATAGCATTGAGAGCATTTCAAAACTTTAGTGACTAAGACATTATGACTTTGTAATGTTATAAATGTAAAGTTCATAAGAATAAGACTTGCATTATATTTCATGTTGGTATTCCAGTCTATTTGTATCAGAAATAGCTTGAAGAATGAGACATCTTAAGGATATATAAGAGTTACATTGTCTTCTCTAAATTACATTCGGTAATACATAATATGTTTCTATGCTCTTTTTTTCGCTACCTGTTCGTACACAAAAATGGTGAGATATGGGGTTGGTGTAATTAAGAGTTGAGTTATATGATTTAGATAGTAAGAGAACTAATATTTATTTTAATTCTCTAGTTGTGTAAGGAAAAAAAAAAAGAAAACATGGTTAAACGAAACAACTCTAACGTTCAGGTAAAGGCTTACAATTATTGAATTTTTTTTGATATAATAGTACCTTTCAGTTTTCTATATCTTGGTACAAAATTATTTTACAAATCGATTATAGTGTAAAATAGTGATCACTATTTTTAAACAGACCGTAAAATAAAAGAAACAAAACAATAATGACCAATAAAAAATGTATCAACATCTGTTAAATCCAGATTTTAAATGAAATACATTTGAAAGCCTTGCACGTAAACAGCACACGTAGATTTCAGAAGACTATTGACCTTGAAACAGCTTGCAGATTTATGTCATAAGTTGTTTTTTTTTACTGAAATATCATTATGTCATTTATATATCGTAAAACCAGTTTTGTAATTTAAACTAAACAATGTACTGTGTATAGATGGGGTGCTAGTAGCAAACAGGATATGCTTTTTTTTAAAATAATTAAAGCATTTCAAAACTTAGGCTGTTACTATTCCTTGAAAAGTCTTCATGGGTTCATAAAACCTGGATGGACAATGATCTCAAAAACGGTTCTAACGATTACTAAAAATTGGACAGTTAATGTATACCTTTGTGAAAAGAATGACCCTGTGTCTTTACCGTTTCAATATATAATGTTCTTAAAATTAAACTTTCCTTGCGTCTTTTAATTTTAAGATAAATACGTCAGTGGCTATTCCCGCGTTTATTCATTAAAGAGATAAGAATAAACAGACGTCCAGGAACATTTTGAGCACTATCTGTATGTAGAATTCTTCAACTGGGAAGATAGATTTAACTTACGGAAGCATGGGAAGATCATTTAGGAAACATTTTTGTAATAGCGACAATGAGCAATCGGGATACGATTTTCAATCCGAAGAGATGCTTTTATGTTCAATTAGCTCAAAATGTCATCGTTCTTGGCGACTTTGAGTAAAAACTATAACAAATGTCCATCCAGTCTAACAGAACACTTGCTTAGGTCGAATCGTATTACATTGCAGTCTTTTTTCTGCTTGAAAGTATTGGTCCATTCTTGGTTCGGAAGAAAATGTTTGCAGTGCAACGTCTCAAATGGTCGAAGCAGGATGTTTAAGCTCAGACGTTCAGGCGCGGGACGTTTAGGGACAAATGTTTTAACTACATTATATATAGTCATTTTAATATGGCTTCAAAAGGTTAATAATTACCTTTTTTATTTTAAGATTTAGAATCTAAGTTTGTAGTGTAATTATTATGTCTATAGAACAGTCGTGTTTATGTATGTTTTGGAGGATTGTTTAAGCCTAGGACAATCGAGACAACGTGTCCCAAGCGCATACCAAACATCAGCCGACCATAGTTCGCAATATGCGTTCATAAAATAGTAAAAATTATTTAAACTTTTTTTTTTCGGGTTGGGGGGGGGGATAGATCGCTCCGCCTGCCTACGAAAATAAGCATCTACGAAGCAGTGGTTCTCTCAACCTTTCTAAATGGATCCGAGACATGAGTGCTGTGCAGAAAGCAAACTGTAGTCCAGGTTTTTTAGACCACCCAGAAGGTTTCAGGTTCCATGAAGGTTTGAGTTAAATAGAGGTATTGAGAAAATGTTCCTTTTTTATCTGTTATCATTGGTTAATAAAAACATAGTAGTCGCTCTTATAGAAAGTCTGCAGTTTCATAAAGGAAGAATAGTCTTTTTAAAATACTTCTTTTTAAATTGTAATTTCGAGGAAAATTCCTAGAAATTTGACAGTAACTTAATATAGTTGGAAAAAGAATTACAAACTTGTTGGTCACACTTTGAAAACTCTAGTTTAACTGTTATATTTTTTTCTAATTTAAAAATGAATTTCCAAATTTAAATTTGACTAGAGAACTAGAAAATATTTATCTGGAAATGTTCATTTCTTAGCTTGTCTTTGACTTGGCTCATTAGGCTCGTAGAGGGATACACAATTACTCAATTTCAATTAATTAATACTTGCTACACAAATACTTGTTACACAAATAAGAACAACTACTACTTGATACACTTGAACTCCAACTCAGATACCCATGGAAATGCAAATAATACTTTAATACTTAATAAGCACACAATGATATTAACTGTCAGTAAATAATACATAAACACCAGTCCAGGAAGCGACTGTCCAACCTTCCTGGACCGGGAGCAAGACCTCACTAACTTAACACACTCTCTAGCACATTCAACGAAGACTAAAACCATTCAGTTCAGAACACGTGCAAGACTGTTCACATTCACAACCCGGGAATACATATACAACGGGATATAACTGTCATACCAAAATATCAAACTAACATTCACTCTCGCCATACCTCCCCCTGACATGTATGTCTTAGGGTATTTCCGCATTCCTTGAAGAGATTTAGAAAATAATTTTCAAAAAAAAATGTGTGCATTGTCCTCTAAGGCTAGTTTTAAATTCCTATATCTATTTCATTGGAATTATTCATTCGAATAGTATAAAGTGTAATAGATTTATGCCTTCGCTGAACCAGGGGGGGGGGGGGGGGAGAGAAGGGAATGGGGCGGGATAAAAATGTTCAATTCTTTTTTACCTGACATTCATTAGTTATTAGGAGAAAAACATTCTCTTAATAAATTGTATAAAAAGGTATTGTCTTTTTAAAAAGCTTTTAAAATGCTATTCTTGTCAAAATATGCTTTTATATAAGTTTATTTTTTCAAAGACATGATTATTTTGATCTTATACATAATATTTACATGTATAAGATCAAAATAATCATTATAAGAATAAATATTGATATTACATTTATCAGTATCTGAAATATGATTTCATCTCTAATTAGCCCAAAGAAGTTTCAACAAGACACCTAATAACTTTGTGTGTTACAGCCTCTATACTTAACAATGCAAGATAATACATATACCTCTCTATTTTTTAGTTCACTACCAGTTCATGTGTAAAAATGGTGAGATATGGGGTTTGTGTTAAATTAAAAGTTTAGTAATAAATTCCATGTTCAGTTTACTAATAAATCATCTGAATAGTTTAGTTGTTTTTTTTTTCATCTGCCAGGCTGTAAATGTGACAGAAAAAGACTTTAACGTTCAGGTAAAGGTTTTTAAATGATTGAAAATAGTCAAAGCTTTAGTTTTTAGTTTTCGTTATCTTGTCTCTAACTTATTACAAAGCTTGTATCAACTCACTCTGTTTGTCTGTCTGTATGTCTGCATGTCTTGTAAAAAGGTTCTACACATGATTTCCCCCACACCCAATCGGGGATCAAGTTTAAATTTCGCACAATTTTTTCTTGTACCTGACAAACAAGAATCAATTTAACAAGGTAAAAAGACAGTTTGTGTGGAAACACTAAACTCAAAATCGGCCCCCGAAGTGGTCCACCCAGGCAGGTAAAAAGACATCTTTCAATATTTTGAGAAAGAATATCAGAATAAAATTCTATCAAAGGCATATGACAGAGAAAAATGAAAAAAGAAGGTTGACAGAGCTTTTGTGGTGCCGACACCCAATCTCGGATCAAGCTGAAATTTTACACAATTATTCCTTTTACTTTATTTCTTTTACCTGACAACACATGAATCAATTTAAAAAAATAACCAACTAGTTAATTAAATATTGGTTATTATTTTTTATGGTATATCGAACAAGGGAAAGAAATTGTACTTTTACCGAAGTGGTAATATAAGTTGAACTAGTCCCCTTTATAGGTCGCGGCTCTAAATTGAAACAAACAATATATAATTATAGAATCTACTCTAATAATAAGTAGGTCACTAGTAGAGTGGTTAGCACTTCGGCCATAGGAGTTGTAAGCCATGAGTTCGAATTCAGTTCGTTCCCCCTTTAATTTTTTTTTTTTTTTGGGGGGGGGGGGATACGTTGTTGTTATTTTTAAACCAATTAAGGTAAAAAATCCACCCAGATTTCTCTTTCTTTCTCCCCCTTACCCCCCCCCCATTTTCCTAACTGGTCCAGATAAAGAGATAGGATCATAGCGTATTAAGAAAGCTAAAAGCATGAAATAGCGCAAAACAAAAACAATTGATACAAATAGTATTAATCTCACATATTTATTGTTGTTCTTGATCTAGATCTATTATTGATTGAATTACATGACATCTAAATCAATTGATATAAGTGCACTTCGTATAAGCTTTGTGTTTTTTTTTTCAAGTATTTTTTTGTTTTTTTTATATTTATTTTTAACTAAGTCATTTTTACTTACTGTCAATTGGGGTTTTACAGCTTTAGCTAGGAGATGATATAACTAACTGGGTTCCCCAATTAGGCAGGTCAATGTCTTAATTAAATAACGGCAGCAACTACGAAGTACATGTTAGAGGATCCCCAAAGTAAATTGTCAACGATAGTTTTACAATAAAACATTTTAAACTAAAATATACATGGATGTTAATGGATGTTAAATATACATATTACTTTACAACTGGGAATAATTATTTCCTACAATCATTATTACGTAAAAGTAACACACCTCACGCAATCACACTTAACTTCAGCCCCACCGCCAGTAACTTCCAACTACTAGGTCAAGGGGACGCATGGCTCTACACAAATCAAGACCTTCTCGACCTGGCCAAGGCCTGGCTCAGTTACGGCTCCAATGGCGGACTCAAGAGTAACACCTAATCTTAACAAACTGAAACCTAGAATAAACCTAGATTTAAGGATGCAGCTTAACCATGAATTTTCATGGATAACACGCGTAGTGGAATATCGAGCCTGATGCATACCTCTATGTACTTACGAGGAAACAGTGGAAACTGTAGCACAAAAGAAACAAAAAGTGAGAACGCTTTCTTCACTAGAGGATTATAAGAAACTGAAGCGTGACTTCTAACATACACAAGATTCTTTCCAACAAATTGCGCAAAACAAAAACTTTTTGGTATAGAGCTACCAACAAACACGATTATAAAACAGTAAAAGAATGCAGTTCAAAAATCAGAAAAAGTAGGTATTAGCCCCAATCCCAATTGGTTATGTGAAGATCCGCGGACGTACGTAACTCGAAGGTCATTTTAATCAAGGGAGATAACAATTCCTGTATTGTAATATTCAGTGATTGTTTCTCTTGATCTATAGACACTCTATCGAAGAGAAATGACTGCGCGTAAAAACAAGTTCTATTTTGGTTGTTTTAAAAATAATAAACATTTTAGTGTCTCAAGTGTTGTTAATCACATAAACTCATTATATTTATATTTAGATCATAGATCTGGACTATGGGTTAAAATCAGAAGATCCAATCAGAAAGCTGAAAGTGTATAGCAAGAGAACCTTCGATAAAGCTCATTTTCCAGACAAGGTAATAATTATATTTTTAAAATCAACTGTTTTTGTAAAACAAACCTTAAATTAAGCACAATTTTGTAAGCTATGTATTAGAGTATTGATTTCACATTACATGATCATTACATTGTCAAAACACACAAGACAAAGCTACAATGATTGTTTTTGTTTAATTATGAGCTCATTCTTACTCTCTCGACATTAAGACAAAACGTTCTTTTGCATTATTTTTAACCTTTTAAAGAAATCAAGTTTGTTTTGATTGAATAAGTTTTAGACGTTCTGTTAGAAAGGAAGAGAATTTTGTTCAAGGCCTAAACCTCCAGCAGAATTTGACATGGCATGGCAGGACATGGCTTGAGCTATGGTCCTTCTTGACGACAGTCCGTAGCATATACCACATGAACAGGTACATGAACTAATAACTTTTTAAAAATATTTCTTTCTTTAGATAAGCAGAATTTTCAGTCCAAAGAAATTTAACGAAAAGATTTTGCAAGTGTACAGCCGCAATCGCAGTAAGGAAGTTTGTGAAATATTAAACTCTGCTTCTGAAGAGCTCGTCAGAAATGGTAAACTTTAATCAATCGTGTCTTTAATATTAAGCTTCACTTTGCATTAACGCCACTATAAGTTACAAGTAATGTTAACGTATTCAGATATGGCAGTTCAGCAAAGCATTGGTATTTTCATTTCGTTATATTCCTTTGATGTAACTGAAAGAGCGGTTATTTTCTATGTAGAATTCTGTGTTTTTTCTGTTTCTCGGGATTAGTAATATAGATTCAGAAGATCACGGATCTTACTTAAGAAATTTTATAACTGGTTTAAGTTTTAAGATAAGATTTTTATTTTAAAAAGTCACTCAATATTTTTTAAATGCCTCTACTTCACTGGTAAAACCGTGGAAACTTCTAGGAACCTTCTGGTTGGGCAAGAGAAACAACATGGTTTTCGAAAAGTGCTCTAACAATTTTCCAAGAAATTAGACAGTTGCTGTATAAATGTATATCGTTTGGGAAAGAATTATAAGCTCGTAGGCCATACTGAGAAAACTCAAATTTGGCCGTTATAATTGTTCAAAGCAAAAAAATAAAAAAATTTGGCTTGAGAACGAGAAAATATTTCTCTTGAACGGACTCCTCGGGTAATTCCTAACGTAGGTAGTAGTCATTAAAGAATTTCATAAGTTAATGTTTAGAAAAAATGTGCGCATCGTCTTCTAAGTCTAGATCTCAATGCCGCTCGTTGAAATATTTTAAAGTCTAGTAGATCTATACATTCGCTTGACCAGGATTCTTTCACGGGTGAAGAAATGGGAATAAGGCGGGGACTGTAAAAAAAAAAATTTCCATTGTTGTTGTTTTTATCTTACATTTGATATTTATTCAGATAAAAACAATCGCTCTATAAGTTGTATCAAAGAGTTATTGACTTTTTGAAAAAAAAAGTTTTGTTAATGTTTTTCTTGTTAATGAATTGTTTACAGCTCTCAAACAAAGAGATCAAAACAAGACTCCAAGCGATGAGAGTAATCAAAAAGATGAACCTAGGGCTAAGAAACGAAAGTGTTGCCAAATTAATTAACCCTTTAGACACGTGTGGTTGTTGAGGCTCTAAACACTAGAATTGTAATTTCATTTTTTTTTGTTTGTTTGCTGTTATGGGTGTTTCTTTTTAAAGTAATTTTCAAATTTTGATCTGTTTTTTAATTTTTAAAACATAAATTATTTAAATATCTTTTGTGTAATTATGTTTTGTATTTGTAAGTTTTGAATTACTCTCGATGTCATGTATTATTTATTTAGTAAAGAAAGAATTCAATACATTTATTGATTTTAATAGTTGTGTGTTCAGAAAGAAGCATAATGAAACAAGAAAATAACTTTTATTTTTTTTTTTAGATTTTTAGAACATTTGTAAAATATTTAATGGAAAAAAAAATTGACTTTGCTAATATTGAAACTTAAATTGCTCAGGTGTATGCTGTTTCGCCCTAAATCACTTAATCGGCCTGTTTATTCTGGTAACTTGTATTTGATGATAAAATAAACACAGAAATGTTAGAAAACATTACTATTTATATGTGTAATATTTCCAAGCATCGTAAAGACTGTTTATCTTTACTTCTTCTTCTACTTCTAGCCAGCTTCATTGTTGCTGAACCTGTCAGCTCTTTTGCAGACTGTGCCAAGGAAAAATAGTGTGCTGTTCTCTTCAGTTGTTCAGCACTGCCGTACATGGTGTTGGTTATGTTGGGCTGTAGTGGAAGTAGGGTCTGCCTAAAGTGGATTAGGAAGGGGCATAACAAAGATATGATTTACAGTTTCATTAGGAAGGGTGCTGTGTCTACAAAGGGGGAGTTGTGTGGAATTTATTTTATTTAGGTGGTAATTTAACAGAGGTGTGTGTCATTCCTTAGTTGGAAGATTGTAGATTATTCTTTGAGATGGGGAGGAAGTTGATACTGTCCAGTTTGTTAGGCATAGGCATTTCTTTGTACATGGCTCTACCTGTGTTTCCTGTTGCCCATTGGTTGAGGCACTCCTCTTTGTGGTTGTTGATTAACATTGATCTTAGGGTGAGGTAGTTAACATGTCTATCTGGTTGTTCCATTGATGATCCTGCCTTTGAAAGATTATCTGCCCTTTCATTTCCCATGACGCCAATGTTTCCAGAGATCCACTGTAATGTGATGTTGATGTTTAATTTTGTCACCATCTGGTGTATTATCACTATTAGTGTTGTCAACTCTCTTGGGCTTTTTGAGGTGCTGCAGAGTGGATTGGGAGTCTGTAAAGACAACAATATCTGATGGTGATTGTATCCCTTCATATATTTTGTTTTCAACTGTCTTCAAAGCTATGGTAATTGCCTCGACTACTGCTTGGAAGTTTGAGCAGTAGTCGCCACAAGGTGCACTTATTTCAAAGTGTTTATTTTTGGGAAAAACCAGGAAGGCATCAAGACCAGCATTGATGGTGGCTTTGAAGGCTGATCAGTCGGTGTATACATGGATGGCTGTTTTTGGATAGCTTTTAATTGTTTCAAGCGTGCCTATTTTGAGCTTCAGTGGATTTTGATTCTTTTGTTAGAGTGTTATTTATTAAGTGTGTTTTAATAGTTGATTGTTTGTAGTTAAGTCCAGGTGTTATGTTTGAGAATCTGGTAATTTTTTATCTGTTTCTGGGTAGATGGTGTTTTAGGACAAGTTCGTCAGTCAGTTGGATCAGCGTTTTTTGCTTTTTTGCTTGTTTATCCTTACAAATGTTCTTGTTTATATGAACTTCAATATCCATACGATGAGTTTCACTGATCAAGAAAGAAGCTACCGCAGAGTCTATGTATTTAATTCTCTTCTTGGCCCAACCATGCGGGAAACCACGATGAAAAAATTCATGGAAAGATAACTTTTTTATTTCTACAAGTTGGACTGGAGTTACCCCACGGTAACTTTCGCGGTGACAGAGAGCGAGGCTCAGAAAAAAAAAGAATGAGTAGGGGTCGTATGCTACGCCGCGGGTCGGTTCCAAAAGTCATGGAAAGATAACTCTTTTATTTCTGCAATTCGGACTTGAGTTACCCCACGTAACTTTCGCATGACAGAGACAAGTAATCTTTCTCTTTATACATTTTATATATTTGACTACATTTATGTGTGTATTTTTTTACACATCAATATCTGGTGTCATTAAAATAGTTGCATGCTTTTTTTCTGTAGCTTTGTTTTGATTTTGCCCTTTCATATTGTCCGTCGTTTCCTAACCATGGCCACCTCTTCATATATATTTCGTAGAGTCAACAGGTCTTCCAAAGTAGTCAAAATTCCTGCATCAGGTAACAGTTTATTTTTGTCAGTCGCATATATCTCGGAAAAACGTAATCGACGAAAATGTTGCTATCGAACTTCGCAAGATGGCTGTAATGTTTGTTTGCGAGCATTGAGATAACTAAGGCTACGCCGTCCGATGTTCTTACGAAAAAACAATCATACACTCTGCTCGACAATACGCTGCCTACATGAATATTTCCGGCGTTTATGTTGGCGATGTCTCAAATACTTCCCGCTACTATCACTATTCACTTCCGAGAACGTCCGCATGACCCTCCTTGTATTAACAAGCCGGGTTAACGTCTCTCCATATTTCTGCTATTTAGCGGTCCGTTTGATCATGGTTATTAGGAAGCGGAGCATTCACCTGTCACAAAATAGCAGGGCCGAACTTAAAGATTGCGGGGCCCATATTCGAAACGTTGGCTAGGGATACGGATAATACGTTAAAATTAAGAGTTTGTATACAAAATAAATTCGTCTTTGCATTTTATTCATTCTTTACTACGTACAGAATTACTTACGAGCCTTGCGTGTAGCGAAGTCATTCAGTATATCATAATAATTCTATTTCCAACATAGATAACGCTCAATAGCAGAATTACCAAATGTTTCAATCTATCTTCCAGAATTGTTGACCTCAAGTAATTCTTCTTTATTTTGAAACGCGAGATGCTTCTTTCACCAGATTCCATATTTACGGTTTTTGTATAATGCCGTTTTTTTTTTTTATCGCGTGTAGGATTGGCGTTTTCTATATTGAATGACACTCCAAAATGACTATTTTGTCTATATATTTTAAAAGATTTATATGAGTTTTCAATATTTTTCAAATAATTTCCGGAGATTTTTACAACTTTGCAATTTCTGGAGATTTCTAGGAGCTTCTTGTAAATCAGGAGGCCGCGGAAAATCTGTTATAAGTTATAAAATGATTTAATAACTTAATAATTTACGCCTAGAAATAGCGCAGGAATTATAAAAGTGCGGGGTCCACTGCGGTCGCATAGGTTGCAGTGGCCTAAGGCCGGCCCTCCTAAATCGCGGCGTATGCTACGACATCATATTTAAATCAATTAACGGCGATGCTTTGTCCTTAATCTACTGTATTCATGTCTATTTCTTTTTATGCAAACCATTGTTAAAATCACAATACTTGTACTTTTTTGCGATTTAATAAATTCTTATGTAACCATAAAAAAGAATATGGTAGTCGACATGGGTGTAGCCAGGATTTTTTTTTCGGGATGGGGGGTTGAGGGGATTTTGTTATCCCCCTCCCCCGATATATATATATATAGGCCCTGTTGTTTAACCTTAGGGCCCCGCATATGCTATTCGACCAGGGCCTCACGCACTGTTAAGGCCGCCTCTGCTGCAGCCTGTTGTCAAACATGTCTTTAAGTCAAAACTGAAACTTCCTTTGAGATTGTCACAATCCACGTAATAGTGTTGATCTGTGCATATCGTTTGGTCATGACTGGACCTAACTAAGCACTTCCTTCCCGGTACAATCGTTATCTGAATTGAAACATATATTGGATGTAATGTTTAGGGAGGCGTATGTAACAGCAATTCAATAACTCTGTTCGACGAAGAGCATCTTGACATCAGATGATTGACCTGTGCACTTTGACATTTAATGTTTGCATGCTAGATTAACAAAGTCTAGTCCAATCAAATGACTCTTGTCAGAAACGTTCTTTGGCAATAAATTATGAATTGGTCATCATTGTAACCGTTGTCTTTTACCAGTTGGGTACAGCAGTTACACCAGGAAACTGATACATTTTGCTTTAGTAAGTCAGACTCCTCAGTGCTACATACAAGTATGTCAACTAAGCATGGGCACTCGGTTGCGATCGTGTATATTCGTCAGGTTTAAAGTTCAAGATTTCCTAAAATAGATCAGTAGTATAGAGGAACAGAGTTCAGTTCAAACCTTTGCAAGATTTTGTGTTTTAAATTAGTCTAATAAAATTAGATTTTGGTGGTCTTTTTAATAAGAAAAGCATACATTGGATTTAGCATTGGAAGAGTGCGTATAAAAGTGTGTAAAAGTGTGCGTAAAAGTTGAAATTGTGTGTGAAAGTTGAATTAGTGTGTGAAAGTGTAAAAGAGTGTGGATAGGTGTATGCTTATAGAAAGACGATAATTACTTTGGTCTCCGGCTACTCTTCTAAGCATAATTTAGCGCTATAATTGCATGTCCAATCTTGCACAGCCATAAATATTGGCTAAATTCTAGATATATCCTACATGATAAAGAATAAAATCTGCAGGCTTTAGTTTTAATCGGCAGACGTGCCCAAACTGTAGCCCAGAAAGATTATGCCTGGTCTTCAGTTTCACGTTTCAATATATTTTTAATCAGTCATGTGGTCGTGGAAGTGCTGGATTCACTCTGTTAATTGTATTACAGTTAAACGATCTCTACAGTGGTGTGTCATTGGTGTCACCTTGCAGATTAAAACTTGTTGTTTTCCACAAGACCTAGATTTTTCTGGAACTTACATAGGTTGGGGGGGGGGAGAGGAATGGTCATGTAATTGTGCATTGTTATATTGAAATAAATGTTTTTTTTTAGATTTCTATAAACCTTTTTAGCTCCGTTTATCGTGCAATAATGTGTATATCTTACACTAAAGTATATGCGGCATATGCATTAATGGTACCTTTTTGATATCATAATACTTAGTGTATGGGTATTTTTTTACAACCTCGACGAAAAGCAGAGACCCGGACAACCGTTATGAGGGGAAGCTACTAAGTGGAAGTTTCTTAGGAAATGATATATCCTGGAATCGATGTATCGCCTCAATACGTTTGAATAAATAGAGCATTGACTACTAAAAAGAGATGTTGTTTCTTTTTTTTTAGCCTTAAATTATGAGGCGACAAAGACATTTCAGTTCAGAAAATGTCTATTTTGTTGAACTATACATAGGACTGGACAAACAAAAATATACTAAGGACCCTTTTCTTTAAGCTTGCTCTCCCAGTTTTCCCCTTTTCTGGGCAGTAATGAAACAAAAGATAGATTGATACTAAATTATTGGAGGTTCATAAGGGGCAATAGTGCATGTAATCAAACATTATTGTTGTCACTTCACTACACAATTGTTTTTTTTTATAAAAAGTACCACACCAATTATAAAAAAAAGAAAATGTTAAAGACCTCGTATGTATATTCAGCGATTTCGAGAGGGAAAAATCACATTTAAATATTATTATCCGATGTGTTTATATTATTGTTGTCTAGATGTAGTTTTAAAAAAGGGAAAGGTGTGATGTGGAACGCATGGTCGAGAGGCTAAGTACACTTGCACTTGGCTTGGTTTGGCTACCCGTGAAGGTTTACTGAGCGCTAAAAATCTTCTCCCAAATACCCCCTCCCACACCACTGGTCTACAAATGAGATTGGACCATAGCTCTCTGATCATGCTATAAGCATGATCGTAGCGCTAGATAAAAGCTAGAATTTATGTATTTATTTTAAAGGTGTACAATTAAAACTTTAGGCCTATAAAAAAACGGAGAAAACAAAAGTAGACATAGGGAATTCATTACTTGGTTATTAATTAATTTTTGTTTGATATCAACAAAGAACTTTATTCCGTCAGTATTCACAGATATGGCTTAATATGTAGAATTAAGTCCACGTAAATAATTTTCACATTATTTCTCCAGGATCAAGTTGAAACTTTGTACCTAACAAAACATATATCGATTTTAAATTAACCAACTATTCAATTATTGATCAATAATTATTTATTTGATATGACTTGAAAGTATCTTTGTCTCTATATCAACTATAGCCCTTATACACTCTCATTAGCATTTTGTCTCGTTAGGTATAGCCTCCATATACAAAAGTATTGACTTCCCTTAGAACGATTAAAAACACACACACAAAACACACTTTCACACACACCAAAAAAATACACAGCTTGACCCTTTTTTTACTTATCAGATCTTGAATTAATGGACCTGAAAAAGCATGACATTAATCCATGAAAAGTCATACAAGCGACATGAAAAGTCACATGATTTAAAATAGATCTATATATAGATCTGCAACTTACCACACCTACCCATGCCACGTTTGCGGCAGGCTTTTTACAGCGACCTTTGCACTTAGTTTCTTCGAGTTCATAAAATATGAGAAATATGCTCATGTTCGATCACCAAGGAGGAGCTCTATATAGAAATATATAACCTTTTCCCACATTGGTGTCTTCCTGTACTTTGTCCTTCTTAATATGACCTTAACTTTCACATATCCCATAGTTACATAGTAGGATAAATCCCGAGCCGGATTTAGGTATGTAAAAACCCAAAAGTAGGATTTTCGTGGAGGCCCTCTACAATCTTTAGGGTTTTGTATTGGCTACTGCTTTTATCTGACTGTGTATTTTTATGATCTCATGGTCTGATAGACCAGGGATAATATCATAATCAACTACTAATCCAGGTCTGTTGGTTAAGAAGAGATCTAATGTGTTGTTTAATCTAGTTGGCTTTTTAATGATTTGATCTAAACTTAGGTTGTGTAAAGTTTCTATGAAAAGCTCATTTATGTCCTTAAGGTTTTGGTGTTTATCTATGGTTAGTGTTTTCCAATTTATATCAGGTAGGTTGAAGTCACCCATAATCCAAAAAACTGCATTTTGATTTGTCTCTTTAAGTGTAGTAATCTGATTACATAGTTCCTGCATGTATTCTAAACTAGAATTTGGTGGTCTGTAAATGCTGCCTATTATAAGGGATGTTGAGGTGGTATAAATTTTACAAAATGTAGATTCTATGTTTTTTGAGTTAGGTAAGGTAATTTCTTCTGCTATAAGAGTGTTTTTTATTGCTAAAAGAACTCCTCCATGATTATCAGCCCTATCTTTTCTACAAATTTCATAATTACTATTGAAAATTTCTGTATTTTAAATTTCAGGATGTAGCCAAGTTTCTGTTCCTAAAATTATGTCTGGTTTCTCACATTCTAATAAAATTTCTATGTCTGCTGTTTTGTTCCTAATGCCTTATTTACTCTTTGGTCGTATTCTGATATTTAAATTTGAGATGATTCTTCTTATCTTCTTAACTTATATGATACAGACATTACTTCAAAAAAAGGTCTTTTCCGTACTCTGTCCGATTTGGTAACTCATTAATGACAAACCCTACAGATCATTAAATCTGGATTGGGCATTATGGGAACATAGTAACTAACTGTTATTGTTTTTTTCATTTATTATCTGGAGATTTAAGGTCATGAGTCTATTACTGATTACTTCTGGAGAACCTACAAGTTTTCTTACTAGCGTTGCTTTCAAAGTAGAACCGATCCAACTTCACGGCGTATTTCACTGTTTCTATCGTTCTAGAAGAATGTATGAGAACTCCAGTCGCATAGTTCACCTTTTGAGGGCGAGTCCCCTACAGTGCTGCTACATCAATGTTGTACCGATGGAGCTACGTGGCTATAGGTGCTGTTAGATTTTATGCTTTTTCAGTGGTTTCTTTATCAAGTAAGATGTGTACGATCCATACTCTAAGAAAAGTGAAACTATCAGGTCTTGATGAACCTGTTTTGGATTAGAGAATAAAACCAGTCATTACTAATGTCGTGCGTGATTAAAGGAGATATTTATATCCTGTTTTTCTTTTTACATTTTACAAACTATTTTTAATTTAATTTGTTACTAATACTAAATGTTAATAAAATTTAATTATTCCCTAATTTATAATCTCTCTGCTTGTGGTCCCTTCTGGGGCATATTCCACCAACCAGCTTCCTCCAGGCATCTTGGTTCTGGGCGAGTCTCTCCAACTGTCCCCACGTCTTTCCCATCTGCTTCCAAATCTGGGCCGTCCTCTATTCCTCTTTTCTTGGGGATCCTTGTTAGGATCTGGATATACTAGTTAAAACGATTAAGTCACTGATTCAGTGCAGACACTGTTCATCATCATCAAAGTCCTTCTTTTAGAGCCGTGTAGTTGTGCATTATATGTATGTTCTTATTCAGTGAAAGAAAAATTTGATTCAAAGATCTGTTAAAGCAAGAAACTATCAACACAGGAGTAATTCAGAAATATATTACTTTACTAAACAAATAACTAATTCCTAAGACACTCAAACAATAAGTTGATTTCATTTCTTGTATTTTATTCGTACAAGTAGTATCCAATCCAATTGTCTCTTTCTAGACAGACATTCTACATTTGTATCAATTCGTTTATTTTATGTACTTATTTAAGTGTTTAGCTTGTACAACTCTGTGTCTATATTATCAAGTTTACACGTCTATACAGAGACAAAATAAGTTTGAAATAAAAGTTTTATTCATAATTTATTTAGAACAAGGAGTAATATTGACATGTTGAATACAAAAAGACAGTTTAGATTAGTTAAGTTGTCGAATCGGAGAGTACATGGTTCGTGTTCCTGTCAGGACTGTCCCTTATAGTATGGAAGTTAGTGAGTAGATATGAAATAATAATATGAAGAGATATACGGGTCAAACAAAGTTACAGTTACAAATAAATTCGGCGATAGGTTAACAATGTCTGGCAATATTACAAAAAATAGTTTTGTGCTTTTTTTAACCGTGATGTTTAATTAAGATGACCTTACAAAATTCAATGTTAAAACAAAACACATTATCTGTTTGCATCATCAACCATGTCCTATTTTGTTCGTTTATGTTTAGAAGGAAAGACTAATTAAACATAAGTAGTTTTCATCCTTATTTCTACAGTGTCTATTTTTTTAGAAAGAATACAGTGTATTTTTAAGGCATTTCAAAAGAAACGTGTAAATAGATAAATAAGGAAACATAAAAACATAGATAAAGTTCCAACTATCAAAGAACTTCCTGTACACGCAGCTCGCTTCAAGCTGTCGTACTCGCTCTGGGTACAGCCGCTGCTTCCTACCAGACAAGACTGAGCGGTAAAACTGGAAGTTGAATATTGCAAGGCTTCACAATATTTTGAAGACGCGTACAAATTTTCTACTGTGGTGTCCGAGGATATACAGTTTGAAACTTGCGATCTACATTGCTGACTACTCGATACAAGAGCGATGCCAACGTTTTTGTCAGTATCCATACCAGTTGTTGAACTTGTTCCACAAGCAGCATTTCTCACTCTGAAGTACTCGGTCAGAGTGCAGCCGCTGTCTACGACCAAGCAAGTCAGAGAAGCGAAACTGGGCGTTGAATATCTAATAGCTTCACAATATTTTAAAGACGTGTACAAATTTTCTACTGTGGTGTCCGAGGATATACAGTTTGAAACTTGCGATCTACATTGCTGACTACTCGATACAAGAGCGATGCCAACGTTTTCGTCAGTATCCATACCAGTTGTTGAACTTGTTCCACAAGCAGCATTTCTCACTCTGAAGTACTCGGTCAGAGTGCAGCCGCTGTCTACGACCAAGCAAGTCAGAGAAGCGAAACTGGGCGTTGAATATCTAATAGCTTCACAATATTTTGAAGACGCGTACAAATTTTCTACTGTGGTGTCCGAGGATATACAGTTTGAAACTTGCGATCTACATTGCTGACTACTCGATACAAGAGCGATGCCAACGTTTTCGTCAGTATCCATACCAGTTGTTGAACTTGTTCCACAAGCAGCATTTCTCACTCTGAAGTACTCGGTCAGAGTGCAGCCGCTGTCTACGACCAAGCAAGTCAGAGAAGCGAAACTGGGCGTTGAATATCTAATAGCTTCACAATATTTTAAAGACGTGTACAAATTTTCTACTGTGGTGTCCGAGGATATACAGTTTGAAACTTGCGATCTACATTGCTGACTACTCGATACAAGAGCGATGCCAACGTTTTCGTCAGTATCCATACCAGTTGTTGAACTTGTTCCACAAGCAGCATTTCTTACTCTGAAGTACTCGGTCAGAGTGCAGCCGCTGTCTACGACCAAGCAAGTCAGAGAAGCGAAACTGGGCGTTGAATATCTAATAGCTTCACAATATTTTAAAGACGTGTACAAAATTTGTACATTGTTATTTGAGGATGTACAGCTTGTAACTTGTAATTGACAATCAAGACTTGTAGATGCAAGAGCGGTCTCTGCGTCTTCAGAGACAACTTGACCCAACAATCCCAGGACAAGTGCAACATAGAGCATTCTTTGAGTCATGTTTTCCAAAATAATGAAACCTACGAAGAAGGAGAAACAAAACAAAAAATATATTGTGTAGAAAAAAGTACATAGGTTAGGGTTGAAAAAAAAATAATTTTACTTCATATAAGTACTTCACAAAACAACGCCTTGTTTTAACTTTTTAAACAAATTTCACATTTTAGTAGTGTTAAAATATTTCCATGTCCAGTCTAGATAAAATATATATATGTCTATGGGAAAGATATTGTTATATCTCTGCTCCTACGCTGGTGTGCACCAGTGCACTGTAAAAAGAGATTTGGTGAACTTACGTAGAGATAAGATGGCTGACAGTTGATTCCGTCTGAATTGTAGAAGGAATTATTGCCAGTGTGTTTAGCAGATGAGATGCAGTGTAGGTTATCTGGTCAGGAAAAAGTCTTGGGAAAGTGTGGAAAGGGTCGTTCATGTTAGTGGAGGACATTCCTGGTAGTTTATGTAGCCCGTGGAGTCTGGCAACATTTGAGTCGCCGTGACCGCGACGATCCATGGTGGAGGCTAAAAAAGGCCGGAACAATCAATCATTGCAGTGTAGAACGGGGCACTGCCTTGTTGGTGCTTACTTTGCCCGGTCCCGGCCAAAGTTTGATGCACGTTGCCGTCACTGTGGAGAGTCGGTTGAGAAAGTGGCGCATCTCTTCGGGAGGACAAATCTTTCTAGTCTTTTTACCGATTGGAGCGCACCTCTCAGGTAGTTTATGTAGATTATCGTTCTTGAGACAACGAGAAGCTAGAGAGCGGCACGCACTGTAACCCTGTGTTTGTAGCAAGCTAGTGAACTCTGTTGGGGTGTTAAGACATAGGCGGCAACAATGAACCTTGCACGTTAGTGGAAGGCAGTGGTGGCGACAGTGAAACCTGCAGGCCAAGATCTAAATGAACCCATAACCAACATAGACATTTATGTTCATTGTGTGCCTCACATTTTTGTCACATGTAATAAACATCACTCATTTTTCACCTTGATCCTTTGTTGATTTTTTGCCATAGATTCTATACAATATTGTACTGACTGAAATGGTCGTATAAGCCTCTTTAAAGTAAGTTTGAAATAAACAATAGATAAGCATATAATCTTCTATTTTCATAAGCACGTCACTAGCTAGGTGGTTAGTATATCGGCTTAAGGAAGCTAGAGCCATGAGTATTGAATTTAAGTCGTTCGCAGTTTTTTTTAGTAATGATTTTAAAAATCGATTATGGTCAAAGTCACCCAGATATCCCTTTCTTTCTCTCCCCCCTACCACCTTCCCTAACTGGTCCAGACAAGTGATAGGATCAATAGCATGTTGAGAAAGTTAAAAGCATGAAATAGAGCTCAACAAAAACAATTGGTAAAAATATTTCTAATCTCACAGATTTAATGCTGTTAATCTACATCTAGCACAAATGTCATTATACAACTGATCCAAACTAATTGTTACAATTACACTTAGTATAAGCTTTTCAAGATAAATTTCTATTCAAAAATATATTTGGTAATATTTCAAACCAGTTATATAAAGATTAACGAGGCTACGCAGTCCCAGATACGACCTATATATTTTGCCAGATTTAGAGTAGGCATAACCATTGTTCGCCGGTGATTGATTTAGATTTTCTTTTCATCTACGTCTGTCCTCGCCAGCAAATTTATTTTGTTTTTTTTTCGGTCTCCAATGTGTTTGTAAATTAACCCCGCTGTCTCTTTCTGAAGCCGCCTGCTACCAGGTGCTCTTTTCTAATTCACTTAAAGCAAGTTGTCGCCTAGGCTGGCCTTTAAAGCATTTCCTATGGGGCAACTCTGTTGACCACTTTACATCTCACCGAAAAAGACTGCTTTTGGCATATGTTCGTCTCCCATACTAGATATCTGCCCTGCCCTGCGTAACTGTTACCTCCAGGTGAGAGTTGGGCGGAATAAATTGCTCCGCTTGCCTACAAAATTATATATCTTCCAGGCAATGGTTCTCTCAACCTTTCTTTATGGATCTGTGTGGATCTGTGGCATGGGTATTAGGTAAAAAGCAAATAAGACTACCTGAACCCTTTTAACAAAACATGCTTGCGCTCCATCATGAACATACGGAGGCAAGACTGCACTACAAACAACGATGTCCTTGCAAACGCGGTATGGACAGTATGAACCAGTTATTTACTTAATTTAAAATGCAAGAACGACATTAAAATAAAAAAAAACTTTTAAAAAGAAACAAAGCTGATATTAAATTTTTATTTGCAAGTGCTGAGCGATACAGCAAATGGAAATGAGAATGACAAAAAGAAATAGAGTAAGAGAGAACATGGGCGTAGACAGCTTTAATTGTGTTTTAGGTGTGATTTTAATGTTAAACCATCACTTGCCTCAGTGCAGCCAAGGACAGTTTTGAGCTTCAAATTCCCTCCAGGGGTATAGAAAAAAAAATAATGCAAACTAAAGTCACCGTAGCAAAGAAGAATTATTTTTTTATGATAAAATTCCCATTTCAATATAAGACTAAAGTATACAACTGTCACCATTTTTTGGAGAGTAGCCAAGAAGGGTTTTGAGTTTAAAAAGAAACAATTCAGAGGACTTTAAGTTAAAACACCCCTCCAGAAGGTTTTGAGTTTAAAACCCCTTCAGCCGGTTTGAAGCTAAAAACCACCGCTTAAAAAAAAATTCATTTAAATAAGTCACAAAATTTTATGCGGGGGTTTTGAGTTTAAATTCCCTCCTCCAAAGAGCTCTAGATGGTTTCTAAGTTTAACCTCCCTCCTTTTCAGAGTCCCTTAGTTTATTCCAGCTGATGTCCACATCCTTATTTGTGTGCATGGTTTTAATTTCACTGTCTAGTTTACACAGTGAAGGAACATTGGCCTCAGCTCTAAAAAAAAAATGCAAAAAATGGCTAGCTCCTCTACCACCAAAGCGAAAGCCACCTTAACATGCAATATTTGTGGACGGGAGTGTCTCTCCAAAGTAGGGCTCCACAGTCACATGAAAAGTGTACGAGATGAAGTCTACGACTGAAGGAGGTCAACAGTCTTCTTTTACCACCTATATTTAATGAGATTTTTCTATGGTATAAATACATTTCGGACAATAACTCGACTTATGTATTTGAATCAGTCAAAACTTTTGAATACCCAAATAGCGTTTAAGCATCGTCTTACACTGACCAAAAAAAGCCTCCTACAAGTGATCACTCTTAACAGAAAGATATTCTTAATGAAGATACGCTTACACTACTTGTATCTCGATTGTCAATCTCACTTTTTATTTTGCACATTTTGTTTTCCTGACAACAAATGAATCAATAAAAAAATATAACTAATAAGTAATTAACTGTTGGTAATTACATATTTTGTTTGGTACCTCGTAAAAGAAATAGCACTTGACTGAAGAGGTGGTATAAGCTGAATCGGTCCTCTTAATAGGTTGTCGCTCTAAATTAATATATAATTGTCTACTTTAGCTTATGGCCAATAAGATAAGATAAGTTTATACAAATTCTAAAAACAAACAATAGCTACATCTACTTCTGCTTGTAAACTAGACTAACCTGCCAGGAAAGGATGTTAATCTGCTAATAATAAAGTAAGGAACTATCTGTGAACACCGCAAGATCAAATCTGGGCAGTTCTATATTATGGTAAATCTTTTTATAGGTAGCATTTCTGTGTCGTAATAGTCGAATGCTTTTGTCATTCTTATGCTTTAGGTAATCGATAGTTTAATAAAGTAATGCACATATACATTGAAACACAGAAAAGCTCACAATCACCCAGTCATGTCCAATCAAGTTAAGCGCCTAACCCTATGAGGTAAATAGTTGTTGGGATGCGGTTCTCAAAATGTTTCAGCTTACTTCACAGTTCATTTCATAGAATTCCTTCATAATTTTTCATTTTGAAAAATTATAACGTTCAAACTAGAGTTTATCCCATGAGGCCTACTATCTAGAGTCATGCTTCGGAAACTGATGTGTTAACTCGGAAGTAAACTGAGTCCCTTGATCACTTAGAATTTCTTTAGGGAATCCTAAGCAAGAGAAAATGTTGAACAATTCATGAGTTACATTTTCTGCAGTTATTGTCTTTAATGGCACGGCCTCTGGCCAACGTGTACATCATAAGGATGTATCTGTATCCTTTTTTAGACATAGAGTTTATGGGACCCACAATGTCTACGGCCACTTTCTGAAACGGTCTGTCTTGCAAATATATGACCTGTAATGGGGCTTTTGTATAACGATCTCTGGGCTTTGTACTGGCACAAGTGCTGCACGCTGAAAAATATTTTTTCACATCTATTAATATTCCTGGCCAGTAAAAGTTATTAAAAATTATTTTTCTTGTTCGTGCTGTCCCCATATGACCCGCAAAAGGTGAGTCATGACCTAACTCTAAAATTCTGTTTCTGTTGGCGGTAGGAACGACTAGCTGTAGTTTCTCTTTGTTATTTTGTCTCATGAGAAGCCCATTTTTAACTTTAAATTTACTGGTGGGACGCTCCGCCAATTCAAAAAGCTTAACCAAGGTTTGGTCATCCTTTTGTTTCAATGCATAACTGGATGTCGCATCTGATTCTGGCTGTTCAATCTGACATGTAGGATCGATAGTCCCATGTTATCTATAACACCAGATTGAGATCTCGTCACGGCGTTCGTAACTTCTGACATAGCTAACCTTTGCCACTTGTAGCTATCTGTGATGGTGGGCTCAGTTATGCCAGTCACGTTTCCTAGAATCAAGTCAGCTGCAGGCCTCTCCAACACACATGCTTCAACTTTCCCAGATAAAAATGACGTATCTATGTCAATGACAGCTGTAAGGTATTCTTCAATTGTTTTTCCAAATGTCATACATTGGACTTTCTTACCCGTCAACTGGTGAGGGTGCACATGTAGTCTTTTCACTCCGATTGTGGTCGCTCCTGTGTCTCTCAAGACCCAAATAGATTTCTTCCCAACGAATCCAGGATACATTTTTAGTTTCCCAGCGTCACAAGCTACAGCTCCAGCCATTTGGATCTAATCAGATTCATGAGGAAGTTGTTATCCATGTTGATAGTCTATGCAAACTGACGCATTGTACGGATGTCCAGTTGGTCTTCCCCTGTTGCTGGTTTTAAACTCCTGACTTCTGCTTGAGCCCGTACCCTCATTTAGTGGGCTTTTGTTTCTACATTGGGCTGATAAATGTCCCATTTTAAAACACTTAAAACATTTTCTTTTTTCATCTGCACCTTTTTTCCGCAGAAGGTCCTAGTTCCAATCTTGTTTAAATCAACTTTTGTTATCATTAGTCTTTGCAGCAAATGCACACTTGCTAGTTATCAAGTCTTCATCCCTTTGAAAAGTCTGCTCTGGATGTGCAGTAATATATTGCGGACATAACTTGACTGCTGTCGGCACATCTTTCGGTTTCCTTTCATGTAGAAAAGCCACTAACTGAGGATTGCAAGGTGTGAGGATCTTGTCTCTGTTGAACAGATCAATAAGACCTTTGAATGTCTTTTCAGTGTTAGACAATACAACCCAACGCATTAGGTATCTGGTTATGTCCTCAACAAATTCATGAAATGGCTGGTTTCTCTCTGGTTTAGCTTTATGGAACTTCTCTCTATACCCATCATCTGTCAAGTTGTATCTTTTCATTAATACCTCCTTCACCATGTCATATACTTCTAGATCTTTCTTAGAAAAGTTGATACAAGCTTGCAGTGCCTTTCCCTGTAACAATGTGTAAAGATGACTTCCTCACTGAGTTTTAGGTATTTCTGTAGCCTGAGCATGTACTTCAAATCTCACCAAATATGCATCCATTTGATCCACGTTCTCATTAAAAGGTGGCAACTTTGGCTTCTATACAGGTTTTATATGCTTTTTGATTTCTCCTTTTAAAATATGTTACAGCTTTCCTATTATATATTAATTATAACTCTCTGACAACTACCTTCTCGATACTTCTAGCTGTCCTGAGGTTCCGCTGTATTATTATTAACGAATAAAACAATTAAACAACTAGATCAAAAGAAATAAACTTTAATGAACTTTTCCGGCATATCACACACTGCACTCTCTACTTTTGACAACTAACTCACTTCCGGTGATTCGCTTTTTTGTAAATCTAGATTATACATACATACACACATTTATTATTAATAAACATTAATATTGGTATGGCACGTATCACGTATGGGAGACGAACGTACGTCAAAGGCAGTCGTTTTTGGTGAGCTAAAAGGTGGTCGACGTCACAGAGGTGCCCTACGGAAACGCTTCAAAGACCAGCTTAGGCGTCAACTTTCCTTGGCTGACATAGAAGAGAGCACCTGGTTGCATGCTGCCTCAGAACGAGACAGCTGGAGGCAGGGCCGGTCCTACAGAATGCGGGGCCCTATGCGAAACGGATTGTGCGGGGCCTATTTTGGGTTGTGATAAGGATAATAAGTGAATATTAAGATTTTGTATTAGAAAATAAGTTCGTCTTTGCATTTTATTTATACTTTACTAAGTACAAAATCACTGTTAAATTAACTTTACGAGCCATCTACAGTAGATATTAGTTTTCCATCAAAAAGCCGATAAACATTCTTATCTGCCTTTTAGATTTAATAGCGACTAGCAAAATATTATCGCTTTTCTTTTTTATATCTAAGAGGTCGAGATAGATTTAGATCTATATTTATATGCCAGTGACTATTAAAGTAAATTAAGTATTTGAGCTTCTTGTTTTGTTTAAAATTCGGCTTACTATTACATTTTTATTAAATGAAAGCTGACAATGCCGTTTAACAGCAAATAGGATTGGCGTTTTCCATATTGAATGACACCACGAAATGACAATTTTGTCTGTTTTAAGAAGATTTGCATCAGTTTTCAGTAGATTTTAATAATGTCAGGAGATTTTCATGACTTTTTCATATATTTTATAATTTCAGGAGAATTACAGGAACCCTTTAATAATAAGTTAAAATGGTTTAATTTAATAAATTACACCTAGAATTCGCATCGCGCGGGGCCTATCAAAGTGCGGGGCCCACTGCGGTCGCATAGGTTGCAGTGGCCTAAGACCGGCCCTGGCTGGAGGTCACTCCGCGGGAAACACATTAGAGACCAAAATAAAATCTGCGCAGACGGCGAAAAGAAAATCTAAATCGACCACCTGCGGACAATGGTTATGCTTGCCCTGGATGTGGCAAAATATGTAGGTCACTGCTGCGCAGCGACATAAAATACTGCATTCCTCACTGATCTTTGTACTCGAAGACTAGCCTTTTATTGTAATAACCTGATCTGTAGTGGCTCTATGGCTGCGGACCAGCGCACTAAAATGGACTACATGAATGAGGAGAGGGGAAGAGCATGATGGATAGTTGTTGATATCGGCCTTTGTTCCCTTGACTCTGAGTTGATTCCTATAAATGTTGCAACAATATACATATATATATGCTTTGGAATATATATGTATATTGTTACAACATTTATAGGAATCGACTCATATATGATGTGACAGTCTGAAGAACTGGTCAAATACAGAAATGAATTGTGTTTGTCCTTACATTTATTTATTCTTTTAAAAGCATCAAATTTCTTAAGACAAAAAAAATCCTTGAACGTGAAAACGAAACAAAGATTCCAGGAAACTTCCTCTCCCGAGAAACTTCCACTGAGTAGCTTCTCCTTATAAAAGTAGGTCAATACATGGAATTCAATTCCTGGAATCTTTGTTTCATTTTCACGTTTAAGAAATTTTTTTTGTCTTAAGAAATTTGATGCTTTTAAAAGAATAAGGCTGATGTCGAAATACAAAGAAGCTTTTCTAAAATATGAAGATTCAGACAGTTAAACTAGGTTTACAATTTTTTGAATAAGCAGTAAATGACCTTGGGAGCAAAGTAAAGTTTACTTTTCAGACCTTGCAATCTAAACGGCAGATGATGTTAACACTATCTGTTTCTTTGGCCAACAGTTAAAAAGCAGGGTGTCATGTGGCCAGCAGAACGATGAACCGCCTTTAATTTTTTCCAACCCAGGTCCTCAGGTTCGGAAGTCATTAAGCCCTTGACCTTGTGAGATTAACAGTTAAATAATGGAGGATGAATTTATATGTGATACTTCAAGTCCATATGCCTGACAAAAGGACAATAAGTGAAACTTAATCATTAACAATATGTTCGTTGATGGAGGATCTTCAGAATCCTTGAATGTGAATGTCAAGACCATTTTTATCTTAATGTATAAAGCAGCATGATTTTTTTTTCCCATAAGAGAATCACCATTCCGAGTGTTATACTTTATTTATTTAGTAAACGAGCTTATCCTATACTCTTTGGCGAGTGATTCTGCTATGTATGTATATATATTTATATTTATATATATATATATATATTATTATTATATATATATACATTTTTTTTCAAAAACGGCTCTAACGATTTTCTTTAAAAGTTCAATCCTATACTCTTAAGCGAGCAATTCTGGTATGTGTGTAGGTATATATTGTTATAAACCTGTTGGTGGCACAGATGGGGGTGGTAGTGTGTGTGTGTAGTCAGCCGACGCAAATCGCCCCAGGCCAGCGCTAGACGAGCGGTCAACCGTGACGAATTACAATGGTCAGCCGAGTCAAGTGTCAACAGGACGGTTCTGGAAGGATCGCCGTCGTGAACAGAGCTCAGGAACGTCACGAGAGTTGTAGTCATCTGACCACCTAGAATGGTCGAGCGGCGTTCTGTGCGGTTCGAGAAGGCCAGTAGGGACCCTATATAAGAGCGGAGGTGACGCAGTCAAGACAGTTCAGAGCCCGGTTCACTACAGTCCGGTCGACTAGAGCACAGTTCAGCGGTGTGGTTCTGTACGGAGCATTACGACGGTTCAGTGCGGAGTACTGTCAAGTACAGTTGAGACGACTGGCGTCTTGATCTTGGTCTGCGATCGAGTCCGACACATTGAGCCTAGTGTGTGAAGTCAGTCCTGAACTGTTGAACCCAGTGCAAGCCCGGAACGAGACGGAGAGGCCAGTGCAAGAGTTGATACGGCGGAACGGTGTTATTGGAGAGATATTTGTACAGTGTACGTTTTGCCAATTGTACAGTATTGGCTGTTATTTATTCAACTATTAAAGTGTTACGTTAATTTGGAACCCTGGGTTGTCAAGTTCTTTAAGTTGGTGTTGTATGGTGCAGTTTACAGAGAGTCTGGATAGTGAGATTCGTAACAATATATATATATATATATATATATATATATATATATATAGAGAGAGAGAGAGAGATAGATATAGATATATAGATATATATTATTTCAAAAACGGCTCTACCAATTTTCTTTAAAAGTTCAATGTACGTGCATATTAGTGAAAAAAAAAATTCTCAACTCATTGGCCACATCGTTAAAACTCGAGGTCGACAGTTACATCGGTTTGAAAATGGCTCATTATCGAAAAATTAATTTTGGCTAGAATGTTTTATGAATGAAATTTTCTATGTGACGTCAAAGGGAAAAAAATCTTGACACCGCTTACGTCATTAGGCTCAGAGCAGTACACTAAGACATTTCTTTGCAAACAAGAACAAGTTTTAATGAATCAATTGGCATTATTAAACATTTGCGCACCGTCTTATTATAGATTGATCAATTATGAAACTATGTCGATGTAGGATTAGTTATTGTGTTTTAAAGACTTTATAAATTGTTTACACTTTAATTGCGTAGACCCGTAGGTAGCTTTTACTTTGTTATTATTTTCCTGGTGAATTACTGCAATGTGGTCGAGCTTCGAAGTCTACTGTCCCATACCAAAAGCATAGGAAATGGTCATAACACAGCTTATATATGCCTTACTTGCACACACTGAACATGATAACTAGGGCCGCCCCTAACATTTGCGGGGTCCTATGTGAAATGGATTGCGCGCGGCCCAATCAGGGTTTGGATAAGGATAATAAGTGAAAATGAAGATTTTGTATTAGAAAATAAATTCGTCTTTGCATTACATTTTTATTAAATAAAAGCTGACGATGACGTTTTTTTTTTATCACACGTTGGAATGTCGTTTACCTTATTGATTGACACCCCAAAATGACATTTTGTCTATTTTAAGGACATTTTTATGAGTTTCAGATTGGGGGTGGGGGAGGGCCCATTAACATATTCTTGAACACGGGTACCTCGCTACGCCACTGATCATTAAATTAACAAATTATTCATCCGAGCGAGGCTCGGTCACCTGGTACTCATAAGCTATAATCTAAAGCGAACAATTCTTGTATGTATACATATATATTTATATATAAATTTTGTTTCAAAAACGGCTCTAACGATTTTCTTTAAAATTTCACGGTATGTGCATATTAGTGAGAAAAAAAAAATCAAATCATTGGCCACATCGGGAAAACTCGAGGTCGACCGTTATATCAATTTGAAAATGCCTCATTATCGAAAAATTTATTTTGGCTCAAATGTTTTATGAATGAAAATTGTCCATGACGTCAAACGGGAAAAACGCTGCTTCCGTCACTAGGCTTACAGAAGTACACTAAAATATTTTTTTGCAAACAAGAACAAGTTTTAAAGAATCAATAGACCTAATTAAACATTTTGTATACCAACTCCAACGCTTTCTGTGCGAAAGGCATCTTTCAGCATGGCAGTAAACATTAGGCTGAAAAGCGTTGGGGCCAGCACACAGACCTGCTTCACGCCATTTGAGACAGGAAAAGGCTTTGAGTAGTCTCCGCTGTCTTGGACTCTTGCTTGCGTGTCATTATGGCGCACCATTGTTATGGATTGATCGGGCAGCCTAATTCGGACATGATTTGCCAGAGGCCTTCACGACTGACGTTCTCAAAAGCTATATTCAAATCTATGAATGCATTATAGAGATTTGAATTTTGCTCTCTGCATTTCTCTTGGAGTTGGCGGACTGCAAAGATCATGGCAAACGTGACTATACCCTGCCTGAAGCCGCATTGACTCTCCAGAAGTAGGGCAGTTTCTAGGTGGTGTTGTAGTATATTTAATAGCACCCTAGCCAGAATCTTGCCAGCAATGCATAGGAGGGATATCGCTTAATTGTCTATCCTCCTTTCTCTTGTAGAGATGAATGATGGAGGCGTATTTAAACTCTTGTGGTAGTGTCTTTTGTTCCCACATTATCTGGTAGATTTCTGTTAATTTAACTGTCAGCTCTAAACTGCCAAGCTAAAAGTGTTCAGCCCAGCGAACAAGTATATCCTCCTTGTCTGTGAGAAGTTTGTTTCCATCAGCACTGATTATGGGGGATGAGCCATTTTTCTGAGGATCATAAAAGTTTTGATTGAATTGAAAAACAAAAACAAAGAAAACTTTAAATTTTGAAGGAAAAAACTTGTTTTAACTGTGGAAAAAAGGGCATGTCAAAAGCCAGTGCAGAGCACCTAGGACTAGCAATAACTTTAGATACAGAAGTTATACAAATTATCCCAACTATAACAATTACAACCAGAACAACAGTAATAGTAATAATAGATACTATAGATCAAACCAGGGAGAGAAGTTTAAGAAACAATAATTTTAAATACAACAGCTATAGTGACAACAGGCAGTCTAGGAGAGACAACTACAATTGATAGGTCGAACAAAACCTTACCAACCAAAACAAAAGCATATAGCATTCCAAAAGCATATGAAGATTTAGTAAAAGAAGAAATGAATAATTTAATTAGAGAGGGTAAAATTGAAAAATCAGAAACATGCTCATATGCATCACCCATGGTCAAAGTAAAGAAAAAAGATAGAGGAGTCAGAATTTGTTGTGAAGATACAGAAAGAAAATATTCAGTAATTGAGAAGGAACTTGTTTGGTCAGTTTTAAAATTTAAGAACTATTTGTTTGGTAGATTTTTCACAATTAAATGTGACCATAAGCCACTTTTAGCACTGAAATGAAATGAATTAAAAAACAATAGAATAAACAGATGGTCACTCATTTTGTCTGGACTATAAATTTGAGTTACAAAGTATACCATGACATGAAAATGTATTAGCTGATTTCCTCTTAAGATATGTAGTACATGAAAATGAAATAAATAAGAATAATGACATAAAACACATTAGTCAGGAAATTTTAACTGAATAAATAATCTCATAATGTACTTAGAAATATTTTCTATTATTCAAGTGGGTCATTTATGACATTTTTTCTACCTTGTACCATTTAATTGGGTTACCTTGACATTTTTGTAATATTGACTTGTATACAAATGTAATGAAATCTTTTGTAATTCCATTTTGTTATAATCACTTGACTTTAACATATGTAATCACATGGCATTTTCTAATTGATTTTCACATAGATTCATACATATTGAACATTTATGCAATAAACTTATGTAAACAAAACAGCAACATTTTTTCTTCAGCTGTTGAAATTCTGTCATATTATTGAAATCAAACTACAAAACAGTGTATACGTATGCACAATCATTCATAGTAATGTATTTAAATGATTAGGTGTAATGTTAACTTAAATTCTTTCTTTTGATTAACATGTCAATGATGTTAATAAAAAAATTTCTTGGTACCATGCTAAAAAAATATTTGATATATTTCCAGGAGAGTAAATCTTCAGATACATAAACATTGAGACATGATTGATTTGATTATTTGTGGTCAAGTATATTTGTTGAAAACATTTTATATATTATTTGTGCTAATTTTGATTAGTGGAGTAATATTATTATGACACAATAAAGATATACAAGTGGATGGGAGTAACTAAGATGAAGTTGATGAGTGAATAACATAGACTATGACTATATATATTGATTAGGGGTGCACCGGATAGTACTTTTTGATATCCGGCCGAAGCCGGATATGACCGGATAGTAAAATTTGATATTCGGCCGGTGCCGGAGCCGGATCCGAATACCTAAGTGTTTTGTAAATAGCTTGTATCGCTGAGCATTTTACGAAACTGTTAAATAACATACCTATATTTGTTGGTATTATTTTTTTCCCTTTTATATACCTTATTGTTTTAAACTCTTTTGCTGATTGATTTATTAAAGATTAACAGTATTTATAAACATAAATTAATATGTGTAGCATGAGCGTGTCTGTGTGTATGTACGAGGCCACCAACTATAAAGGCTGTGTGTTGGAGGGTCAATGTAAAATATGTTAGTATATATTTAACTAGTTACTAATGTAAATCTCTCATCTGGCTTGTATGGTGGTTGGATGTATGTGTTCAATAATTTCTGACCAACAACTGGTCATCAGACTTGTAATTTTAAGTCCAAAGACTGCTTCTGGTTCTGGCTTCAAGGGCTTAATACTGATAGCTGTTAGTTAATAGTTGGAATCTGAAGCGTAGTAGGTCATATATTTATTAATCCATTTGCGGCAAACGATATTTTATTAACAGCAGGAACATATATTATACCTACTCATAGCTTGAGCTTTAAATGTCGCGAAGCATAGATTTAATTGTAGTCTGTAGGCCTATTGTTGTTATCAATGTTTAGATCTACTGTTATATAGATCTAAGAGAATTAGGAAAACCAACTATAAAAGAAACAAAATCACCCACACCCTCCCTACCAAAAAAAACCCAACATAAATAGACTTTGTGTTCGACTGATTGTAACAACCTGATCAGATAGACGTAGTGAGCCTACACATGTAATCCTAGTGTAGTGTGTATAGTTGAAGGTGTTGACCTTCACGCGTTTTTTTTTCCTTGGGGATACGCAATAGTGTTTAGTGTGCAGGCGAAAAAAGATAACACATTGGCATGATCAGTCAAGCATATAGATAAATTATCTCTGTACCTTAGTTACAGAGGTCAATTGTTTCTTAACATTCCAGCATATTTTTCTTTGTTTGCTAGATCTAATTGTGGTGCTTTAGATCAATTTATTTTCTGCGATGTTAAATTTAACTGTAAGGTTTTCCTTTATATATTAAGTCAATAGAATTAAACAATGAAATTAGTTTTCTTTCTAAAGGTTTTAATACAAGGGGAAAAATACATACACGCACACATGCACATATTTGTTTTATTTTATTGTGCAACGAACGTGTGTTCAGCGCTCTAAATGACATTTCTCTCCAAGTAAACAAACTTAGTATCACCATCGAGTGACCTCTAGACAGTCTCAATATGTCTTAACAATTTGCGTTAATCCATTCTGGCTTAAGAATGGTCAATGTCTATATTCTCTATCAATACATTGTCATGGATTAAACAAATAAGAAGTTGGGTGTGTTGAGTCTCTTGAGCCCTCCCTTTAAAGATACCCTTGGTCTGTGTCTGTTTGGCTTGTATTTCAGACTCATACGTGAGACTTAACTCAAAGTAAACAAACTTATTACCCGTCCAATAGAATAAAAGGTGTGGTTTGTGGTCTAGACCCTTGATTGAAAACCTATCTCATAATAAACTAACTCATACCAAATTAACCTTATAGAGATTTGGCTTGTAGTCCCGCCTCTAATAAAAATTCTAATCCAAGTAAACAACTCAGTTCCCTCATAAGATGTGACCTCTAGACAGTGTCGACACGTTGACATCTGGCTTAATGTGGTCAGCTGCCTATTTGTGAACTCAATGGTATGGACTAAACAAACACAAGGAGGTGGGGGTAGCTCATCTCTACCTCTGGAGATATACCCGCACATCTAGACAGATTATCAGCGTGACGTAGTTAAGGAATATGACATGTTTACTAGACCACTCAAAGGTCAAGACAAGCCAGTGTGCCAGACATCGCTGCTACGTATGTAATACGAATTTATAATGTAAAGTATAGTCCCCCCCCCCAATAACAAACCTAGTTCCCTCGTGTAACCTCTAGAAAGTGCTTACGTCCATCGTATCTGACTTGGGGTCACCTGTCAATCAATGAACTCAATGTGATGGGCTAAACAAATAAAAGGGGGAGGGAGTTGTTCATCTAGAAATATACCTGGTTACCTTAGAGGTGTGGCTCTTGTAGTCCAGCCCCCCCCCAATAAAGATTAACTACTATGTAAACAACCTCAGTTCCCTCGAAAGGTGTGACCACTAGAGAGTGGCTATACGCTGACATTAAACCTACGTCCATCGTATTTAACTTGTGGTTACCTGCCTATAAAAAACTCAATGTGATGGACTAAACAAATAAAAGGGGGTGGGAGCTGTTCATCTCTACCTCTGGAGATATACCCGCACAGCTAGACAGACGTCTAGTCAGCATGACGTAGTCAAGGAATGTAACATTTTAACATGTTAACTAACTTACTCAAGGTCAAGACAAATTGAAAAAAGTGCCAGCCATTGCATTTCTGTATGTAAAGCGCATTTATGATGTAAAGTTTCATCTCTATTTATATTAAGTTATTAACATGCCTTGTCTTTATAATAAACGATGTTTGGTGCATATTTATAATGGCTCTATTTTTAAGCACATTATTTTGTTTTCATATAAACAGTAATACATTCTATAGATTGATTGATTTGATTTTTGATTTTGGGCACATCGTCACAGTAATGGAACGAGGTCTACTTTATGCATATTAAATCGGTGTATTTTTACTATCCGGTTTACTATCCGGTAGTGTTATCCGACCGGAGCCGGATAGCACCGGATAGTAAAAAATGCCGGATATTCGCCAGAAGCCGGAGCCGGAGGGACTATCCGGTGAACCCCTAATATTGATGATATTGACATGCATTATTTTGTCAAAAAGATTTCTTCAAAATCTTTTTTTAGGGGAAGGGGCGTATGTAACACTATAATTTGGTTATCAGCATGAGATATATGAAATATGTTGTTTGAACGTGAAATAGGGGACTTTACATTCGCAATCACGGGGTATCATTTTTTGTTGGTCACATGATGAGAAGAAACCACATGCTCAGTAAGAGTCTTTGCAATGTTCTGAGAAGAGACAGACGTGTTAGGTCTGTGGTTTAGAATATTTAATATTGTGTCTTCATGTTGGAATTGTAAATGTTTGTAAAACATAGTGGAGAACGTATTCATGTTATTGATGGCTGAGTTTGCCTACTTGTAAACTATTATTTGGAGTTAGTGCTTTGTTTTGTGTCTTGTGGTTGAAGTACACAGCAAGCTTAATAAGAATACACTACATAGTCATGAAGATATAAGTATTTAATTAATAAGACAAGAACTATACATCAATACCAGAAGAAGTATTAACAACACACTAGTCCAGTAACACCAATAGAATTTTGTGTTACAGGGGGCAGGCTAGATTACACAGAAAGGCCTTTAAGCAATGTTGATTGTGTGTTAAAAGCTGTTCAATTCGCACATTGTTTTCGTCAAACCAATCTTGGTGCTTGCGTTTAGACTGACCAAGGACGCTTCTAGCTATAGAGTACACGGAGTCCCTTAATTTATTCCAGCTGTTTTCCACATCCTTATTCATGTGCAGAGTTTTAATTTCACTATCTAGTTATTTGACGAGATCTTGCTTGATATCTGGGTTTGTGAGCTTACCAATATCTAGGCGCTTTGCATACTTGCATTCTTGGGGCCGTCTAAATAGCTGGAAATAGTATAAGTGAAACGAATGGCTGCATTGAAGTTATTGTTGAACTTAATACATTTGATTAGTTAATCCTCTGTCAGAGATGTTATACGAAGCCCATCATTAATGTATCTCCTATAAAATTCGGGCATGGGGGCCCATGTAAAAGATAAACAAAAGTTGAGTTCTAAGAGACCCATGAATAGGCAAGCATAAGATTGGCCGAATGACGTACTCTTGGCTACTCCGCTGAGAGAATTAGTGATAGTTAGGTGAGTCAGGGCATTTTGGAATATAATATAGATATCTGTAAGTCATTAATAGCGTTTGAACATTCTAAAACCATCGGAGACTTTTAACTTATAAATCACGATTCAATTATTAACAGAATCATTTAAATCAAATCATGAACATAAAACACACTTTTACTCACATCAAAAAATGCACGTACACACATATATAGAATATAGACCTACATACACAGCTTGACCCTTCTTTAGCTTATCAGATCTTGAACTAATAGACCTAAAAAAATATTAAACAAATCCAAGAAAACTCACACAAGCGTCATGTTAAGTCACATGATTAAAAACATATTTATATATAATTATATTACATTTTTTCCACATTGGTGTCTTCCGGTTCAGGCTGCCAATCCCCCAATCCCTTAGTGACGCCACTGAGGAAGTATGATCTTTGCTTAGAAAAGCTGAATAGTCAAGAGGCTAGGTACGCTTGAACATAGCTTGGCTTGGCTACCTATGAAAAAGGCTCGAGATTTGACACCCGACTTGAGCAGAGTAGTGTTTACTGAGGGCAGCGCGACAACTTTCTCCCAGAAACCCCCTTCCCCCCCCCCCCCTCCACTGGTCCACACACTAGATTGGAACTATGGCTCCGAGCATGCTCTAAGCAGCGCTATATAAAAGCTATAATTTATATAATTTATTTAATTAGTGCATTAAGAGGTCGTCCCAATTTAGCTCTAAATCTTACTTTTATTGTATTTCTTTTGTCTGTCTGTTAAAAAGTTTGTGCAAGTTATTTCTCCCATACCCAATCTCGGATCAAGCTGAAATTTTCGCAATTATTTCTTTTAAATGAAAATGAGGAAGACGAAGAAGTTCTTTTATCTGACAGCACAAGAAACATTTTAAAAAAATCAATTAGTTAATTAATTATTGGTAATTATTAATTTTGTTTGGTATCTCAAACAAGAGAAAGAATTTGTATTTAGCTGGACTGAAATGTTGGTATAAGCTGAATTAGTCCCCCTTATAGGTCTTCGTCTGAGTCTAAGAGAATATATAATGACAAATAGAACGAGACTATAGAAACAATACATAACCATACAATCTTCTATGTTCATAGGCGCTCCACTAGCAGAGCGGTTATCGTGTTGGCTTATGAAGCAGGACAAGGCTTGAGCAATGAGTTTGAATTCAAGTCGTTCCCCCTTTTTTTTTTATAAATGATTTTTTATTGTTAGTCTAGATCTTATATACATTTATTACATGACTGTTCCAGAGTAATAGATTCAACTATACTTAATATAAGCTCCACTCAAGAGGAGCCATTAGTACTAGCTCATTCCAGTCTTTGGTGTTATCCCTGCAATCTATTATTAACTAATCTGTTGACGTCCGAGTTAATGATTGGCATATTGCCATTAATATCAAAATTAAATATAAATGAATATTAAAGTCTTTCATGTCAAATGTCACAAAGATTTTTAAACAAAATATAATGTTACATTTTTATGTAGACTATGTAATAATACTTGTTATACATTATTAATTTGAAACGTTCCTTCTGAGAGATAATTATATTAAAATGCACTATTCATGTATTTAACTTTTAATATAAACTAGAAAAACGATCAAATTCACCTAACACTCACATTCTATATACATATTCTCCTCCTGCATCTGTCCCTTAGTATAGTAAACTCCGGACCGGAATTAAGTTTGTGTAGGCCCAGGGGTAGGATTTTTTTGAGGCCCCTACAATTTTTGAAACAGTTTGATAATGATCCACTTATAAATGAAAATACTTATATCTAAAAGCATGCAATATTTTAGAAATAAGAAATAGATGTTCTTGTAAATTATAATGAAAATTTCCTTATTAAAAAATATTTAATATGCATATTTTAGTTTAAAACCGTATAATCTTTAGTTAGTAGAGAGATGGGCTATTGTACATTGGTAGACGCACTGTCGTAAACCTTGAGCTTAGTTATTTAAAAAATAAAGGAGGGTAAAAGCATAATCACGACATTTTTGCCAGCGGTTAAAGTGCCAAAAAAAGATTAGAAAAACAAAAAAACTTAAAAGTTTCTAACCCGTTGAAATTTGGATCTATTTTTCTCTTTCGTGGAGGTCCCTTTTCTTGTGGACACCTCGAGGTTGTAGCCCCGCCTTTCTTGTGAACACTTCGAGGTTGTAGCCCCGCCTTTCTTGTGGACACTTCGAGGTTGTAGCCCCCACCTTTCTTGTGGACAACTCGAGTTTGTAGCCCCGCCTTTCTTGTGGACACCTCGAGGTTGTAGCCCCCACCTTTCTTGTGGACAACTCGAGTTTGTAGCCCCGCCTTTTCTTGTGGACACCTCGAGGTTGTAGCCCCGCCTTTCTTCCATTAAAAACGGCCCTGGGTAAACCGCGCATGATCTGTCGGCGTCTTTCTCCATTCCTCACTATATCTTGCCTTGGATAGAATCTTTTTCCATGACAAGCTCGTCCTTCTTTCATATTGTCTTCCAATCGCTTTCTCTGTCTGCTTCTTCTCCTTTTTCCTGGTACTGTTCTTTAAAGAAAGAGCTTTATGAGCCCTGACGATCTTATGATATGGCCATAAAGTTTTGTTTACGCTTTTTTGACAGTATTTTTTGTCGGCGTCTTTCTCCATTCCTCACTATATCTTGCCTTGGATAGAATCTTTTTCCATGACAAGCTCGTCCTTCTTTCATATTGTCTTCCAATCGTTTTCTCTGTCTGCTTCTTCTCCTTTTTCCTGGTACTGTTCTTTAAAGAAAGAGCTTTATGAGCCCTGACGATCTTATGATATGGCCATAAGTTTTGTTTACGCTTTTTTGACAGTATTTATTAGGTAATCGTGGTGTCCAATCGCCATTGTGATCCTTAATATTGAAATTAGTCAATAGAAAACACAGTTTGTTAACATACTTTGTTACATGCCTATATGATCAAAGCTGTTTTGTTATATACAATGTATTCAATCTACACATCTTTATATTTTGTTGTTCCCCTTTTTGGCCATTTCTGTGGCGGTGGGGGGGGGGGGGATGGGTGGGGGCGATTGCATCTACTGCCCTTCCTACTCTAGACCTTTGAGAGGGGAGGCAGTCCAATTTTTAAGCAGAACTCATAATGTCTGAACAAAATTAGTCATATATCCTTATAATATAAGATACTTATTGATATTCGAACCCATTTATATATTACGTCACACCACACTATAATCTCAAATTAAATCAATAGTAAACTAAATATACAAAGTAAGAGGATTGTACCAGTTGGAAGAGGCGATATATATAGTGCGCCGCTTCACACACAGGCAGGCCAATACTTTTACTTTGGTATAGTTAAGGAATTAGAATTCTTATATCGAGTCGTTCCAACCCCCTATTCATTAATGCTAAATGCAATATTAGCAATAATTATAAATAGGAGAAAGGACTCTCACATGATAATCGTTTCCACTGTACCACCCCCGACGACTACATGATACTTTTTAAAACAGAAAAGTCAACTATCGCGACAGATTCTATATAATTGCGCATGAGTTAAAAAAATGATTTCAAGAAAGACTATGCTTTGGAAAATCTAGAAATTTTAAAGGATAAGAGTAACAATTGAGACGAGTTCTGAACCCAAATAATTTTTTCCTAGTCTTCTTTTTCCAGGGCGAAAACTAAAATCATAACCACCCTAGTAAAGGATATGCTATTCGCGAACGATGCAACGGTAGAAGCATACACACAAGAGGAGCTTTAGTCACTAATGTCCCGCTGCTCTCAGGCTTGTAAAGAGTATGACTTAACAATTAGCACGAAAAAAAATAAATTAAATGGGACCACCTGCTACAGCACCAGCCTCCATCCTCATAGATGATAACAAGCTGGATGCCGTAAATGAATTCTGTTATCTTGGATCCACAATTCAAGATGATCTGTCTCTAGAAGAGGAGATTTTAAAAAACGCATAGGGAAGACCGCCTCCTTCCTCGCTAGACTCATGTCAAAAGTTTTTGGAAAACCAGAAGCTCACTACAAAGACCAAAATGGAGGTCTACAAGCCATGCGCTCTGCTCATTCCATTTGCGATGTTTCCAAAAAATCTTTAAAATCACAAGGAAAGAAAGAGTGTGCAATACTGAGATCCTTGCGCGAACAGGTATTCCCAGCATCTTTACAGTCCTCAAACATCGCCGCCTGCGCTGGCTTGGACATATTTGCCGGATGGAGGACAGTCGCATCTCGAAAGTGATTCTCTATGGACAATTTCGGACTGTCTCAAGAAAAACTGCTCGCCCCCACCTCCGTTACATGGATGTAATAAAACGGGACCTCAGATCAGTGAAAATCGATACAGACCATTGGGAAGACATAGCCCTTAACCGCTTTAGATGTAGAGAGACAGTGACCAAGAAAGCCATGAACAGTAAAAAATCATGGGCCTCAGCTCTGAAAGAAAAGCGTACCATACGAAAAATGGCTAGCTCCTCTACCACCAAAGCGAAAGCCAAGTTAACATGTGATAAGTGTGGACGGGAGTGTCTCGTTCTACGACTGAAGGAGGCCAAAAGTCTTCTTTTCCCACCTATATTTAATCATACCAGGGCGGGACATGTAGTTCGCATGCCTGACAATCGCCTTCCCAAACGACCTCTGTATTTGGCGTTGTGTGCAACAAAGCGCTCCGAGGGAGGTCGATACAAGCGCTATAAAGACACTCAAGAGCTCCTTCAAGGAATGCGATATCGACATTCACGGCTGGGAAGCACTAGCTCTTGATCGCTCCACATGGCGTGAAGATGTCTCGGGATAGATATGGACATAAGGTTACGGTTTACTAGGCGTTAGGGTTAGGATTTGAAAAACAATCTTCCACCCCCTCCAACTCAAACGTTCTGGATTCCCGTGTTGTACGATTTGGAAACTAATTGGTAGGTAACCCCTACAGATCACTACATTTTGGTTAGTCATTATGAGAGCATAGTAACTAACTATGGGGATTTGTTTCTTTCCATTTATTATAAGAAGTTTTGAGGTCATGAGTCTATCACTGATTCCTTATGGAGAACTTACAAGTTTTCTTACTAGCGTTGCTTTCAAAGTAGAACCGATCCAACTTCACGGCGTATTTCACTGTTTCTATCGTTCTAGAAGAATGTATGAGAACTCCAGTTACATAGTTCACCTTTTGTTGGCTAGCCGAGTCCCCCTACATAAGGTTACGGTTTACTAAGCGTTAGGGTTAGGATTTGAAAAACAATCTCCCCCCCCTCTCTAACTCAAACGTTCTGGATTCCCGTGTAGTATGATTTGGAAACAAAGTGGTAGCTACATCAATGTTGTACCGATGGAGCTACATGGCTATAGGTGCTGTTAGTTTTTATGCTTTTTCAGCGGTTTCTTTATCAAGTAAGATGTGTACGATCCATGCTCTAAGAAAAGTGAAACTTTCAGGTCTTGATATATTTGTTTTGGATTAGAGAATAAAACCAGTCATTACTAATGTCGTGCGTGATTAAAGGAGATATCAATATCCTGTTTTTCTTTTTACATTTTACAAACTATTTTTAATTTGATTTGTTACTAATACTAAATGTTAATAAAATTCAATTATTTCCTTATTTATAATCTCTCTGCCTGTGGTCCCTTCTGTGGCATAGGCCACCAACCATCTTCCTCCAGGCATCTTGGTTCTGGGCGAGTCTCTCCAACTGTCCCCACGTCTTGCCCATCTGCTTCCAAATCTGGGCCGTCCACTATTCCTCTTTTCTTGGGGATCCTGGTTAGGACCTGGATATACTAGTTAAAACGATTAAGTCACTGATTCAGTTCAGACACTGTTCATCATCATCAAAGTCCTTCTTTTAGAGCCGTGTAGTTGTGCATTATGTGTATGTTCTTATTCAGTGAAAGAAAAATTTGATTCAAAGATCTGTTAAAGCAAGAAACTATCAACACAGGAGTAATTCAGAAATATATTACTTTACTAAACAAATAACTAATTCCTAAGATACTCAAACAATAAGTTGATTTCATTTCTTGTATTTTATTCGTACAAGTAGTATCCAATTCAATTGTCTCTTTCTAGCCAGACATTCTACATTTGTATCAATTCGTTTATTGTATGTACTTATTTAAGTATTTAGCTTCTACAACTCTGTGTCTATATAATCAAGTTTACACGTCTATATGCAGACAAAATAAGTTTGAAATAAAAGTTTCATTAATAATTTATTTAGGACAAGGAGTAATATTTACATGTTGAATACAAAAAGGCAGTTTAAGTGAGATAAGTTGTCGAATCGGAAAGTACATGGTTCGTGTTCCTGTCAGAAACTGTCCCTTATAGTATGGAAGTTAGTGAGTAGATATGAAACAATAATATGAAGAGATATACGGGTCAAACAAAGTTACAGTTACAAATAAATTCAACGATAAGTTAAATACTTTACATTTGAGTTGTTCATCTCATTTTTATGTTTTCATATGATGAACAATGTCTGGGAATATAAAAAAAATAGTTTTGTGTTGTTTTTAACCGTGATGTTTAATTAAGATGTCCTTACAAAATACAATGTTAAAACAAAACACATTATCTGTTTGCATCATCAACCATGTCCTATTTTGTTCGTTTATAGTAAGAAGGAAAGACTAATTAAACATAAGTAGTTTTCATCCTTATTTCTACAGTGTCTATTTTTTTAGAAAGAATACAGTGTATTTTTAAGGCATTTCAAAAGAAACGTGTAAATAGATAAATAAGGAAACATAAAAACATAGATAAAGTTCCAACTATCAAAGAACTTGCTGTACACGCAGCTCGCTTCAAGCTGTCGTACTCGCTCTGGGTACAGCCGCTGCTTCCTACCAGACAAGACTGAGCGGTAAAACTGGAAGCTGAATATTGCAAGGCTTCACAATATTTTGAAGACACGTACAAATTTGTTACTGTGGTGTTCGAGGATATACAGGTTGAAACTTGCGATCTACATTGCTGACTACTCGATACAAGAGCGATGCCAACGTTTTCGTCAGTATTCATACCAGTTGTTGAACTTGTTCCACAAGCAGCATTTCTCACTCTGAAGTACTCGGTCAGAGTGCAGCCGCTGCCTACGACCAAGCAAGTCAGAGAAGCGAAACTGGGCGTTGAATATCTAATAGCTTCACAATATTTTAAAGACGTGTACAACATTTGTACATTGTTATTTAAGGCTTTACAAACTGCAACTTGTGATTGACATTTAAGACTTGTAGATGCAAGAGCAGTCTCTGCGTCTTCTGAAACAGCTTGACCCAACAATCCAAGGACAAGTGCAACATAGAGCATTCTTTGAGTCATGTTTTTTTTAAATGATGAAACCTACAAAGAAGGAGAAACAAAACAAAAAATATATTGTGTATAAAAATGTACATAGGTTAGGGTTGAAAAAACAACAACTTTACTTCTTATAAGTACTTCACAAAACAACGCCTTGTTTCAACTTTTTCAACAAATTTCACATTTTAGTAGTGTTAAAATATTTCCATGTCCAGTCTAGATATAATATATATATATGTCTATGGGAAAGATATTGTTATATCTCTGCTCCTACGCTGGTGCGCACCAGTGCACTGTAAAAAGAGATGTGGTGAACTTACGTAGAGATAAGATGGCTGACAGTTGATTCCGTCTGAATTGTAGAAGGAATTATTGCCAGTGTGGTTAGCAGGTGAAAAGCAGTGTAGGTTATCTGGTCAGGAGAAAGTCTTGTTAGGAAACTGTGGAAAGGGTTGTTCATGTTAGTGGAGGACATTCCTGGTAGTTTATGTAGTCCGTGGAGTCTGACCGCGACGATCCATGGTGGAGGCTAAAAAGGCCGGAACAATCAATCATTGCAGTGTAGAACGTGGCACTGCCTTGTTGGTGCTTACTTTGTCCGGTTCCGGTCAAATTTTTATGCCCGTTGCCGTCACTGTGGAGAGTCGGTTGAGACAGTGGCGCATCTCTTGCAAGAGTGGCGCAGCTCCGAGAGCTGCGGAATAGTTTGTCTGCAGAGTCGCTTGACCTGTAAGGGAGCTTAAAAGCACTACGCCTAGTAATGAGTTCTCACCAAGGCTCTTCGGGAGGACTAATCCTTCTAGTGTTGTTACCGATTGGAGCGTATCTTTCATGTAGTTTATGTAGATTATCGTTCTTGAGACAACGAGAAGCTAGACAGCGGCACGCACTGTGACCCTGTGTTAGTGGCAAGCTAGTGAGCTCTGTTGGGGTGTTAAGACATAGGCGGCAACAATGAACCTTGCGCGTTAGTTGAAGGCAGTGGCGGCGACAGTGAAACCTGCAGGCCAGATCTAAATGAACTCATAACCAACTTAGACATTTATGTTCATTGTGTGCCTCACATTTTTGTCACATGTAATAAACATCACTTATTTTTTCACCTTGGTCCTTTGTTGATTTTTTGCCATAGATTCTTTACAGTATTGTACTGACTGAAATGGTTGTATAAGCCTCTTTAAAGTAAGTTTGAAACAAACAATAGATAAGCATATAATCTTCTATTTTCATAAGCACATCACTAGCAAAGTGGTTAGTATGTCGGCTTAAGGAAGCTAGAGCCATGAGTATTGAATTGAAGTCGTTCCCAGTTTTTTTTAAATTAATGCTTTAAAAAATCGATTATGGTCAAAGTCACCCAGATATCCCTTTCTTTTTCTCCCCCCCCCCTACCACCTTCCCCAACTGGTCTAGACAAGTAATAGGATCAATAGCATGTTGAGAAAGTTAAAAGCATGAAATAGAGCTCAACAAAAACAATTGGTAAAAATATTTCTAATCTCACAGATTTATTGCTGTTACTCTAGATCTAGCACAAATGTCATTATACAACTGACCCAAACTAATTGTTACAATTACACTTAATATAAGCTTTTTTTTAAGGATTTAAAAGACAGAATCTGCAATTTTAAACAAGATAAATTTGTATTCAAAAATAAATAAGCCAATATTTCAAACCATTTATACAAAGATTAACGAGAAATACGGTATTTCCCGTGGCTACGCAGTCCCAAATACGACCTATTTATTTTGCCAGATTTAGAGTAGGCATAACCATTGTTCGCCGGTGATCGATTTATATTTTCTTTTCATCTACGTCTGTCCTCGCCAGCAAATTTCTTTTGTTTTTTTTTTGGTCACCAATGTGTTTGTAAATTAACCCCAGCTCTCTTTTTCTGAAGCCGCCTGCTACCAGGTGCTCTTTTCTAATTCACTTAAAGCAAGTTGGCGCCTAGGCTGGCCTTTAAAGCGTTTCCTATGGGGCAACTCTGTTGACCACTTTTCATCTCACCGAAAAAGACTGCTTTTGGCATATGTTCGTCCCCCATACTGGATACCTGCCCTGCCCAGCGTAACTGTTACCTCCAGGTGAGAGTTTGGCGGAATAAATTGCTCCGCTTGCCTACAAAAATATATATCTTCCAGGCAATGGTTCTCTCAACCCTTCTTTATGGATCTGTGTGGATCTGTGGCATGGGTATTAGGTAAAAAGCAAATAAGACTACCTAAACCTATTTAACAAAACATGCTTGCGCTCCATCATGAACATACGGAGGCAAGACTGCACTACAAACAACGATGTCCTTGCAAACGCGGTATGGACAGTATGAACCAGTTATTTACTTGATTTAAAATGCAAGAACGACATTAAAGTAAATAAAAAACTTTTAAAAAGAAACAAAGCTGATATTAAACTTTTATTTGCAAGTGCTGAGCGATACAACAAATGGAAATGAGAATGACAAAAAGAAATAGAGTAAGAAAGAACATGGGCGTAGACAGCGGGGGGTGGGGTTTTTAACTGATTTTTTGCTTTAATTGTGTTTATTTTAGGTGTGATTTTAATGTTAAACTATCACTTGCCTCAGCGCAGCCAAGGACAGTTTTGAGCTTAAAATTCCCCTTCAGGGGTATAGAAAAAAAATGCGATCAAAAGTCACCGTAGCAAAGAAAAATTATTTTTTTTTATGATAAAATTCCCATTTCAATATGAGACTAAAGTATACAACTGTCACCAGATTTTTTAGAGTAGCCAAGAAGGGTTTGGAGTTTAAAAAGAAACAATTCAGAGGGCTCTAAGTTAAAACCCCCTCCAGAAGGTTTTTTGAGGTTAAAACCCCTCCAGCCGGGTTTGAAGCTAAAAAACACAGCTTCTAAAAAAGATTCATTCAAATAACAGTCACAAAATTTTATGCGGGGGTTTTGAGTTTAAATTCCCTCCTCCAATTAGCTCTAGATGGTTTCTAAGTTTAACCTCCCTCCATTTTCAGAGAGTTATGATGATAAAAAAAACCCTCTTCAATGAAGTTTGTTTAAAAAAACGTCCAGAGATTTTTTTAGTTTAAAACACACAACAGATGGTTCTAACTATAAAACTCTATAAAACTGCCCCCCCCCTCAAAAAAATAAATTTGCTACGCCCCTACGCCCATGAGAGACAATAAATAAGTAGTCAGAAACAGTTTGTAACAAAACACTTAACAAAATTACTAATATCAATAATTAACTAACTAATTGCTTTTTTTTTTTTACTGATTCTTGTTTTGTCAGTGACAAATAACATGTTCCAGCTTTTTAAAACAGACAGAGTGAGTCGATATAAGTTTTGTTAGCTTCGGGCAGGAGGGGCTCGTTATCCTCAGTTGGCTATTCACCTAGG